>JAFEMH010000179.1:0-600000 GCA_022495995.1 Adenophora triphylla var. japonica
TCTCGGACGCTTGAGAATAACCCGAGAAGGAAAGGCGTCATACTCCCTCCATACTCGGGAAAGAAATGGAAACACCGAGGGATCGTCCACTGGAAACGGGAGCCACCACCCCGGTGGCTATATCATCAAAAACCCTCGAAAGGGACTCCGCTTCTTTCCAAGCCAAAGTGCCTCGGGACCGGCAGCCGGAATGTAGAAGCTGGGTGAAAGCCCCGGCCAGAGCATAACCACATGAGACCCATCCTGAAGCACTCTGCGAGTCTCCACCCGCCAATGAGAGGCACCAACCATCCCTCGGGATATCTTCGGTTTGGCGACCCGCCATCCAACGTGCCCACGAGCCCCGATCATCAAAGTCTACACGCCCGACACACCTCTCCTGGCAAAAGTCCAAGGCCACGATCATATCGAGAGGTTTCCCGAAAAAGAACCCCCAAACGCTCCATCGGCCATGGGGTCAAGAGAAGCGGCCGCTGCCCCGTACGCCATGTACCGTCCGTCCATTTAGCTAATGCATCGAGAAGCATGAAAAGTCTCCCCAAGAATCAAAGGAACGACATTCTACGCCGGGCGACAACGAACGACAACATCCGGCAGTAGATCGATGGCAAATCCCGAAGGAATAGACCATGAACAAAGTGCCGAACGTGCAAAGTGCAAAAAGGCATCCCAAATAGGCGTCATCCACCAAGCCTAAGCCCCTAGAAATCAGTCGGGAAGACCGGAAATATCAAAATGGTCGGGACCGCGAATCATGCCTCGTGCTTCCCTCCAGGGAAAGATTGAAGCCGAGGTTGCACAACTTGTCAACAAAAGAAGCTCCTCCCGTGACAGAGGAATTGGGCTATCTCCTCCACCTCACAGGACCTCCAAGCACAGGCCCGAAATTCTTCCACAATCGGAACAATCTCGTTGAAGGAAAGAGCAAAAGACATGCCTTCTAGTATCCCAAAACGAAGAAGAAGCCACTTAAGAGGTCATAATCCGGAACCAATTCTTTTGAGAGACCACAAGCATATCGTGACCTTGTACCGTCCTTCAAAGAAAGACCTTCTCTCATGCATAATTTCCGGGACCCAATCCTTGAACTTGTTGAAAAATGACTTGTTTGGGATTCTCTTGGGATAACTCTTGAGGGGAGCTTTTTCTAAGGCTTTCCATGGTTTTTCTCTCTTCACTCCCCGAAAAATGGCTGTTTGGAATTTGGAGGGTTGAAGAGGATATTTGAATTTGAAATAAAGCAAGACCGAGGTCCGAGCCAAAATTAAAGGACAATGTCGAGATCTTTTGCCGCTCCTATCAGCGCGGATGGGATTGCTTTCCCAAAAAAAAAAATTGCAAGCCTTGAGTACCAAGTTTGCTACACCAAAAGAGAGAATATTCCCGTCCCGGTTGCTCCGAAATCGGTGCAAAAACCTCCCCAAACCGGTCCAAACACCAAACACCCTTTTCCCAAAAAAAAAAAAAACCAAGGCTCATGCAACTTACTTTGCATTCATATTGCATCGCATTTCATAAAATAAAATCCTAAATTATTACATTCCAAAAAAAAGAGAGTGTGTACATAAAACAAAAACAAACAAACATAAATAAAATCCTAGAATTATTACATCCAAAAAAAAAAAAAATGTGCATAATGTGTGACAACCGTCCAAATCTCAAAAAAAAAAAAATCAATCGGAGTACTCCCAAGGCACCAGATGTCTCCCCCGGCCCCTCTTGCGACTCGGGCCCGCCTCGTCAGGGAGCCACGAAAGTCTCGGGCTCGGAGAATCGTCCTCATCTCCGAGAAAGAGGCCTCGTCGGGACCAAGCCGGCACACTCCGATAGGGTAAAACCCGGATCCACTGAAGAGAAGCTCGAAGTACCCCAGAAAGTGAAGGCGTCGGACTCTGAACGTACGGAGACGCACCCACCATGCCGCCGAGACGTGTCCACTGCCACTGCGGATCCCCAAGAATGACGTGATCCGAGCAGGTGCCGCCGCGGTGTGATCAATAAGAGGAGAAAAGAGGGGTCTCAGGAAGAAAGTCTCCGAGGGAGGCCCAGATAGGAGAAGCCTCCCGTCGGGCCCAGTGCGGCCGTGGTCTCCTCGCCACTAAGCCTGAGGGAGTGCCCCATGCAAGCAACCATCCTCCGTATGAATCTCTTAGCCCCCAATCACACCTTCGTCGGTGTCTCGACGACCACCTCCCAAAAGCGCACAAAAGCAAAAGCGTCAAAAAAAAAAAAGAAGTGATGCTAAAGATGATGAAACAAAAGAAAGAAAAGAAGGAGAAAAGGTGAAGCCATACCTTCATACCGGACGAGGCCGGAAGCTCGTGGAAGCCGCTCGGGGGTGAGGGATCTCGCACCCTCAATCGGACTCCCATCCTGGATATAGGAAAAATCCGTCCGAGGGTACCGCGGGATCCCAAGCCCCTCCCTCTCCAAAACTGAGGCATCCTCGGCCTCCTCAAGACGAACGTGCATGGCTCGATCGCCACGAAGTCCGAGAAGTCTTGGCACTGCTCGTGTCGTCCCAGTCACGAGACCGATCGCTCGGAGTGCATCATGTCGGCGGGAGGCTCCACCGGTGTCCTCAAAGGCGAGTTCACGCCATGCGGCGCGTCACCCTCTCTCCCGAGATAGTAGACGTCGCAAGTCGGGCCCCTCAAAATCCTCCATTGCCGCACCGTCCGGATCTCGGCGCCCTTCGGTGCGCTACCTCAGCGATCCAGGGGGAAGAATATCATCCCCTCATCCGTCTCGGCCTCCGTCAAAGGAAGGCAATCCGCGTACCTAAGAGTCGTACGCCCCCTGGAGCTTATCTTCTCCCGGGCATGCTTGGACCAAGGCGCATGGCCGGATACGCCCGACGTACTCCGCCTCGAGTGCCTCCACACCGTGACGTGGAAAAACTCCAACGCCCATACCTGCGAAAGGTAAAAATCCAATCAATCCGGTGCAAATAAAAGTGCGTGCTCAAAGGAAAGAGGGAAAGCAAAGAGAGCTTATACCTCGAGCAAACTCGAAGCAATACGGGGAGCTCACGGCCTTCCGATTGTATCTATCAAGAGCGAAATGCAATCGGCCCACCCACCCGGCCTCCCCCGGGAAACATCTCCAACCGTCTCCATGTCCTCAAGGACCTCGGCAAGGCAAAGACCGCCGTCCCTCGGCATGACCAAAGAGCGTGCTCGAGAAAGTAAACCACGGGAAGGACACAGCAATCGCTCGGCGCTAAACCTATCCTCCCGGCCTCGTAACTCGCTATGGTCTCCACGATCTTGCCGTAGACCACGGCATACTCCATCCCCATCCCCTTTTTGGGAATAGGGGAAAATCCAAGAAGAGCTGCGGATCGGCATCGGCCGTAGCCATCTCTCCACTCAATGCTTTGCGTCCATTAAAGGACGGACCGTGATCGCGACGCATAGTCGAAGGCGTAACGGTCGCCTCGCCCCGGAAGAAGTGGAAGGTGTGGGTCGCGTCCCACCAAGCCTTTGCGCCGGAGCAAACATCGAAGCCCTTGCACTTAGGGAACTTGACCGACCCCCTCGAAGCACTCGACGAACTCCCAGAGCCCCGTCTCGACAACAACTGTCTCGGACTCGGCAAAGCTCCTCGGCCCGCATCCGGAAGCCGATCCCACAAGTCAATCACAGACTCCACCGATCCTCGAGTCTTCATCTTGCTCAGCTGCTCCGTCACAAAACGGTTTCCGCCCTGTAAAAAAAAAAAAGAGAAAATGTCAAAAAGATTTGCATTTGCATTAAAAAAAAAAAAAGAAATTTCGACAGCATAACAAAGATACAATGAGCATAGCCCCATTTTTCTCGCATGAAATAAAACAATTTTCAGCAAGTCCCAATGCATTCAAAAAAAAAAAGAGGATGCATTCCTACGGAAGTAAAAAACTCCGTCCCATTTTCAAAAAAAAAAATGCATACATGCATATCATCCATCTTACATGCAACGGGAGGAAAAATCCGTCCCACTTTTCAAAAAAAAAAAAATCCTAAACATACATCTCATATTGGCAAAATGCCCATTCTTTCGAAACAAAATGCATGCATTGCATCATCATCATCAATATCAAAATTCAATTTCAAAAAAAAAATCATCATCATCAAGAACATGCAATATTCAACTCCAAAAAAAAAAAAAAATCACAATTCTTCGAATTTTCACATGAAATTTTCGAATTAAAAAAAAAAAATGTGGCGAAAATGCCAATTCTTTTCCCAAGCAAAATGCACATTTTTGGGACACTCACAAATTCATTGCAACATTGCATATCATCAATATCAATATTCAATATTCAAAAAAAAAAATTTCAAAAATCACCCAAAAATTTCAAGCAAGAAATCGACAAGAGGATCAAGAGGATTCGAAATATACCGTTCGGAGATGCGGATCCGAAGCCCAATGTTGCCAAGCATCGGGGTAATGCTCCTCCGCAACCGATTGCGAAAGATTGTAATGCCTCCTCATCCGGACGAGCTCCAATCGCCTCTCCGCTACCGGGCCACGTCCTTGGCCTTGAAAAGCGCCTTCCCCGTGTTCCATTGCTCAAAAAATCGAAGAAATCGGACAAATTTTGAAGCTTAAATAGCCAAAAATGGCGGAATGCCGTCTCTCTCTCTCCCTGCTCTCGGAATTTTCGAAAATCTGGACTGAGGAAGAAGAAGGGCGTTGGCCCCATTAAATACCCCTGACTTTCCATCCCTATCCGCGCGGATAGGATTGCAAGGGTCAAAATGACCCTTTTGCCCCTTAAAATTTCGAGGACTCGCAATCTCGATCCCGACTTGGCAAAGTTAACCAAAAAGTTAACCAAAGTCGGCCCCTTGTCAAGAAAATTGCCCCATCGATCGGTCAAACGTAAGACCGAGTGCCCCGAGAAAGATAACGAGATCCCGTATCTTTCCATCAAAAATCTTACCCCGGCTGAGTCAAACGTAAGACCGAGTGCCCCGAGAAAGATAACGAGATCCCGTATCTTTCATCAAAATGTCCCCAGCCGAGCCAAACGTAAGACCGAGTGCCCGAGAAAGGTAACGAGATCCGGAAGTATCTTTCATCAAAATTACCCCGGCGGTCAAACGTAAGACCGAGCGCCCGAGAAAAATAACGAGATCCCGTATCTTTCATCAAAATCTTCCCCTGCTAGAGTCAATTAAACGTAAGACCGAAGGTCCGAGAAAGATAACGAGATCCCGTATCTTTCATCAAAATTACTTAAGGCGATCAAACGTAAGGCCAAGTGCCCCGAGAAAGATAACGAGATCCCGTATCTTTCATCAAAGAAATCTTCCCCGTGATCGCTCAAACGTAAGACCGAGTGCCTCCCGAGAAAGATAACGAGATCCCGTATCTTTCATCAAAAATGTCTCCTAATCCAAACGTAGCCGAGTGCCCGAGAAAGATAACGAGATCCCGTATCTTTCATCAAAATGTCGACGTAAGACCGAGTGCCCCGAGAAAGATAACGAGATCCGTATCTTTCATCAAAATCGTAGCCAAACGTAAGAAATGCCCAGAAAGATAACGAGATCCCGTATCTTTCATCAAAAATCTTCCCCAAGTAAATTTCAAAACGTAAGACCGAGTGCCCCCGAGATCCCGTATCTTTCATCAAAATTGCCCCCGGCAGTCAAACGTAAGACCAGAGTGCCCCGAGAAAGATAACGAGATCCCGTATCTTTCATCAAAATCTTCCCCAGAAGCGGTCAAACGTAAGGCCGAGTGCCGAGAAAGATAACGAGATCCCGTATCTTTCATCAAAATTGCCGGCCTGATCGAAACGTAAGACCGAGTGCCCCGAGAAAGATAACGAGATCCCGTATCTTTCATCAAAATGTCCCGGCTGATCGAAACGTAAGGCCAAGGTGCCCCGAGAAAGATAACGAGATCCCGTATCTTTCATCAAAATTCCCCTGGTCGAAACGTAAGACCGAAGTGCCCCCGAGAAAGATAACGAGATCCCGTATCTTTCATCAAAATTACCCCTGATCAAACGTAAGGCTAGCGAGTGCCCTGAGAAAGATAACGAGATCCCGTATCTTTCATCAAAATTGCCCCTGATCGAAACGTAAGACCGAGTGCCGAGAAAGATAACGAGATCCCGTATCTTTCATCAAAATCATCAAACGTAAGCCTCCCGAAAGATAACGAGATCCGTATCTTTCATCAAATAGCCAAACGTAAAGACGAGAAAGATAACGAGATCCGTATCTTTCATCAAAATTACCCCCCAGAGAGAAGATAACGAGATCCCGTATCAAAATTTCATCAAAATTATCTTCCCGCGATCCCGAATCAGAACGTAAGACCAAGGTGCCCCGAGAAAGATAACGAGATTCCAGTATCTTTCATCAAAATTACCCCGTTGATTAAAAACGTAAGGCATCGAGTGCCCCGAGAAAGATAACGAGATTCCGTATCTTTCATCAAAATTACCCCAGCCAAACGTAAGACCGAGTGCCCCGAGAAAGATAACGAGATCCCGTATCTTTCATCAAAACCTCCCCTAGCCAAACGTAAGACCGAGCGCGCGAGAAAGATAACGAGATTCCCGTATCTTTCATCAAAATTACCCCAAAGAGCAAGAACGTAAGACCGAGTGCCAACCCGAGAAAGATAACGAGATCCCGTATCTTTCATCAAAATTACCCCTAAGCAGCAAACGTAAGATCGATCTTGAGATCCGAAAGATAACGTGGGATCCCGTGATCTTTCATCAAAATTACCCCTAAGAAATAAACGTAAGAGGCAAGGCTAAACGTAAAGCCGAGCGTCTCGCGTACGAGTGACGAGAAAGATAACGTAGATCCGTATCAAAATTACCCCTCAAACGTAAAAGGCTAACGAAATCCCACAAGAAAGCTAACGGGAAATCCCCAGAAAGCTAACGGCCAGCGAAATCTCGAAAGTAGTACTCGAACTACGAAAGGGCTTGATTCCCACTAGGGATACGTAGGTAGCCTATCATTAGGTCCACCCTCGACCAAAACGGTCACCCTATCCTTCGGCGGCGAGAACAAAGTCCACCGAAAGGCCATTTCAAATTAAGGTCCGAGGCGCCTAAAAAGCCATCATCATCAAGGTCCGAGGCGCCTAAAAAGCCATCATCATTAAGGTCCGAGGCGCCTAAAAAGCCATCATCATTAAGGTCCGAGGCGCCTAAAAAGCCATCATCATCAAGGTCCGAGGCACCTAAAAAGCCATCTTCAAGGTTCGAGGCACCTAAAACGCCATCTTCAAGGTTCGAGGCACCTAAGACGCTATCACTAGAAAGCGATAAATCGCAATCATCCCCAGCAGAGACCAAAAATGATCATTCCTATCCCCAGCCGAGCGGATAGCCACCAGATCGAAAATGGTCATCTCTTATCCCCAGCAGAGTTTCTCTCCAGCAGCCGACTGTAGAACTCGCTCATCAGGTTCAAGGCACCTAAAACGCCATCATCTCCAGGGTCAAAGACCCGAACTACTACTGGCTTGATTCCCATTCGGGATACGTAGGTAGCCTATCGCTAGGTTCAGCCACCCGATCACTCGATCATCCTGCCAAATATGGAGCCTTACTCTTATCGACGACCCCGCTTCCTTCGAAAGCGCCGTCGCCGAGGGGCTCCTGTAAGTGCTCCAATTTGAGCTTGTTAGAATTTTCGTTAGAAAATTAACGAAAGTTATAACATTTCTAACAATTCCTAACTATCCTAACATTTCTAACAAAGTGAGGGTAAAATGGGCATTGTTATTTAAGGTTAAACCTTGAAAAGAATCTTAAAAAAGAAAAACAAAAGAAGAAAACCAAATATAGCAATGCTGGAAACATAAACCGGGTACTTTGGTCAATTTGAATTTTGAAAAAGATTATTCCCCTTGTCCAAAGCTGGAGCTGCATTTAATGAACAGTGCACGCCAAGCATTCCCATCCGCGCGGACATCTTTGTCAATTTCAGAGGGCTATAAATTGAGCCCTCCAGTCACAGAAATAAGAAGAAAGAACAAAAATGCAACGAACCTCTGGCGAAATATAGAGAGAAAACAGTGAGAATTCTCAAGAATTGTCACCTTTTTCTCTCCAATCTTTCCCAACTCATACTCATCCACTCACTCTCATATTAAAGCCCTAAACACTCATACACTCAAGCCAAACACTCAAGAACACAAGGAAGATTGGTAAACCCTCTTCTTCCTAACCCTAAATCTCATCCATGCATGCATCTTCAAACTACAAAATGTAGTTCTTTCATCTTTTTTCTCTAGATCTAAGAAGATCACCATGGAAGACCATCTCCATGGATGATCTTCTACAAAGATCAACATTATTTTCAAAGCTTTTCTTTCTTACTTGCAAAAATGCACTTTCAAAACCCTAAAAAACCATTTTCAAGCACTAAATCTTGATTTCAAAGGGTAAAATCCCCCTCCCCAAGCAAATGAAATGCTTAGTCCTAATGTACCCCAAGGATGGTTTGGTATAGTTGATTCACCACTAAAATGTCTAGTGATCACTAACCAAAACCTAGGGAAATGGGGACAAGCATGGATGCAAAACCCCCATTAAAATCATATTTTCTTTCTTGAGAAGTTGCTGTCCAGTAGCAAATTTCTCAGACCTCAGTCCATGGTCTTAATTTTTGGACACAGATGAACTTGGAATTTGGTGTTGACTACAAAACACTTTTTGTAGCCAACATCCAGAGCTTTCCAGACATATTTTTAACTTATTTTTTGGGTGAGTAAAACTCCTCTTTTCAATTTTTCTTTCAGAGGCTAGTTCATCAGCTTCTGGGAATCCAGATCTCATATCTGAGGTTTCCAGAAGGTTTTGACCCCTCAAATCTTCTCCAAAATGGAAATTTCTTTCACACAAAGTTTATTCAAGGAGTCTAGAGAAACTTTCATTCTCTGAGTTCATCCAGATTATGAAGTTTTAGGACCCTTGAATCCATTTCAAAATCAGGTGTCTGCTGCCATTTCCTTCTGGCAGAAGTGACTTCTCAACTTCAAGAGGTTTTTTGAGTACCAAATCTCAAACCAAAAATTCTCCAAAAAATCATGGGATCAGTTTAAAGTCTTAAAAAGACATCCCAATTTTTACTTTTTCCAGTTTCAACTTATTTTGGCCAAAACACACACACACACACACACACACAAATGATTTTCAGCTTGGAAGACTCGTTTTACGAGGCGCGTCGGGTGCACACTAACGTCCTTCCCGACGCGTAACATGACCTCCGAACCTAAATCTCTGATCTCGGGCTTTTTTCAAAGTTTTGCCCTTCAAAATTAAAATGGCGTGGCGACTCCGTTTTTTCCGGTTTTATTTGGTTTTTCAAAGAAACGCAAAAGCCGAATTTTTTTCCCGTATCGTCACAGACGCCTGAGGGGAGCTTTGAGCGAGAGCTGCTTTGCGTTGCTGGGATCTCGTAGCTTGGCGGAGGCGGGACCTGTTGATAGCTTTGAGAAACCGGGGGAGCCGGTATGTCTTCGTCCTCTATGAGAACAAAGGTTCCATCAGGTTGGGATCGCGCTCCTCGAAGACGCAAGGTGTCTACGATCCAGCTTGTCGTTCTTGGCGCTTCTTAATGGTTTCGAAGGCTCGCAGCACCTCCTCCATTGTCTGGAGGTTCCTTAGTGGCGGGGTTCCGTTTCCCTCACTGTTATCTGTTGATCCCGTCATGGGAGAGTAGCGGACGGTGCACCGCGAACCTGGAAGGGCTATCGGACCTTGTGACCTCGATACTGAAAAGGCGGCTCCCGGGTATTCTCAACCACTCTCGGTTCGCTGGAGGGGGTGATGGGCAAGGTTTAGACACAGGAATGGCCTAACGGGATAAAAGGGGGAAAGCTCACGTGGCATGCGGTTTCCGTTTCTTTTATTTATGATTTTTTTGTTGTTTTAATTTACTTAAAACATGTTTTCTCGTAATCCTAGGTAGGTTGGAAAAGATTGCTCTTCTTTTTCGCAACTATGCTAGATCCCCGGGTCACCGAGACCATCTCGTGCGACTATAAGCCCCTCGTTTTGCACATGTATTTCGACATCCCAGGGTGGACAGCCCCGGGCGAGGGTCCTATAGGGCAAGCGGTTTCCACCAGCCTAAAAGAAAAATCGAACCTAAGGACCGAGCCTGTCATGTTCGTTTTGATGCATTAGCCATGTGAATAGTGAACCGAGCCGGCCACTAAGTCAAGATCAGGTCAAGAGTTTGGCATGACCTCTCTTTACCTTGCTTGCGCAAGGGATCTGTGACATTGGGCGTTAGCTGGGTCATATTGTCATGGCTGACGTATCAAAGGCGTGATGACATGGTGTCATGTGAGCATGGATGTATATTCGGGACGGAACATGTTCTGGTGTAGCTTCGGAAATCAAGATCAGGTCAAGATTTTAGCATGACCTTTCATCGCTTTGCTTGCGCAAGGGATCTTGAGTTCCGAGCCTTGACTCAGAAAAATGGCCGGCATGGAATATGTATCCAGGCTGTATGACACGGACTGGGTAAAAACCAACCGAGTCTGGACAGAGTGTGACTCAAGACTCAAACGTGCAGGGTTGACGCTTGGCTAGGATGGGATGTTTGGAATGATCCCGTGCGCGTCCAAGAGGCCTAGGAAGATCAAACGGACTGCAACTGAGACCACTCCGGGTTGAGGGTTGTAGTGTGCGAGTGTATCCGAGGCGGCCGGTGCGCGTAGCGTGCGGTGTAACCGAGCGGCAGTGTGAGTAGTGTGCGGTGTAACCGAGCGGCAGATGCGCGTAGTGTGCGGTCTCTAAAATTCTTTTTCTGAGTAAAACAGAAGTTTTTGAAGAATTTTAAATGTATGCACAGATGTATATTGATGCATTTTTTTTTGTATTTTTATTTTTTTTGTAAAATAAAAACGAAGCACGTGCACACACACAAAACAGTTAAAGGAAGGAGTAAAATGAAAGTTTGACCCTCATCATTGTTTTAAAAATCTTTTGTTTTGTTTAAAAGTTTTTAAAACAAAATGTCCTCAAAGAGAGTCGCCAACCGAAATTACCCTGATCCGAGAGGCAGCGCGATCGCGCCCCGGCATCTGGCATCTTTCGCGTTGGAGCGGTTTGTCTCGCCGTTTTGTTTTCGCAATTTGTAGAGTCGCCACGCCGTTTTTATTAAGCCCAAAACATTGAAAAAGGGCATCAGTTTAAAGATAATTTTAAACTGTTTTTGTGTGATGAGATTTTGAGTTCGGAGGTCAGATGACTCCTCGGGAAGAGAATATTAGAATATTAGAGCTCACCCGAGTCGCCTCGTAAAAACGAGTCTTTCGGATACCCCTAATATCCTTTAAATGTTGTGTGTGTGTGTGTGTGCTTTTAAAAATGCATGCTGTATCGGATGTCTACATTGTATACTATGTATTGAAATGTATTGAAATAGTAATGGAAGGAAGCCTTACCAATGTTGGTTTGTGTCTGTCTTCCGCAGGGGAATAGTGTTTGAGGTCGGAGTAGCGTTCCGGTACGGATCGGGATTGCTTCGGGAGATGCCGGTTGTCTGCGGACAGAGTTTCGGCGTGAGTTGATGTTGCAGGCTGCGTTCGGGCAGAGGTTCGGCGTGCGTGGGGATCGTCGGGATCACTCGGGCAGAGGTTCGGCGTGCGTTGAGGTGGCAGGAGTCACTCGGGCAGAGTTTCGGCGTGGTTTGGGATCGCCGGTTTGACTCGAAAAGAGCCGGGACACCGTGGAAAGACCAGGCAAGGCCTCGGAGTACCACGAGGGGCCTCAGAGTACCTCGAGAGTGCCTCGGGGCAGCGCGGGAGCGTCGCGGGAGCGCTCGGGGAGGCTTCGGAGCACCACGAGGGGGCTCGGAAGGCCTCGGAAGGATCCGAAAGGGGCCGAGAATGCCTCGGAAGGACTTAGAGGGGAAGCCAGAAGGCCTAGGGAGGAAGAGAGAAGTGGGAGGTGTGTGAAAATGAGGAGGGGAGCCCTCTATTTATAGTGCCAGATTTGGTGCAAAGAGGTCCGTACGGACCTCCCTGGTAATCCAGACTTTTGGTTTTCCTCGATTTGAGGGAATCTGTGATGATGGTGAATATTTTGCAATTATGATGTTCCCTGTGCAATAAGGTCCGTACGGACCAAGTTGACATGCAAAGAGGTCCGTACGGACCAACTCTGCAGGAGGGTAATCATTTTTCCCGGGATTTGAGGAAATATTGTGGACTTTAAGAGGATTCAGTAATTATTAAAGCAAAGAGGTCCGTACGGACCATTATTGCTTTTCCAATTTCCTGAAAATTCCCAAAAGGTCCTTTTGTCCCTTTTTATCCCAGAAAGGCTCCTCCCTTAGTTTGGCTGGGGGTTTTGAGAGGGTTTTGAGTGCCAGAGGTCGTCGAGACTGCGTTGATGAGTCTGCGGTGTTTCCCGTGTGCTTGAAAGGGGGTGATCCAGATTGGGGTACTTACAAGGGGGAGATTGAAAGCGTGAGCTTTTTGGGAACAAATTCTTGTTTCCTTATTTCTAAATACTTCTATAATGGTAAGAAGATTTTGTGACTTTCATGGAAGATTTATTATTGTCCTACTTTGAAAAGGACTTTGTAAATAGAGTAAATATCTTTTATTTATGTACATAGTTTTATATTAGGACTAACCTACTAACAATCTATTTCTTTGTGTGTGATTTGTATTTCCTTATAGGTAAAGAGATCTCACAAAGAAAGATGTTGATTGCGTGAAGACCTTCTCCATGGTGCATATAAATACAAGACATTCAACACAAAAGAAGCTACGGATTTTAATAGAGAAAAATACTTGTTCTTCACAGTTTTCAACATTGTTGATTTTAGGTTGTGAGTGAAGGTTGTGTCTTACATCCGTAACTCACATCTAGGTTTTCATTGATTTCTTTGTTTTACTTCTGACTAGAATAGGTCCTACTTGGGAAAGGGAAATTGTTCTTGTCATATAAGGTGATTAGAACTCATTTAGTATTTTAGTCTTTTAGTTTTTCACTTATTCTTGGTTTTGTAATCATCAAAGTTTTAATAGTGAAAAGTTTTTGGGCGTAAGCCTTGTTTGCTGATCTCAAGATCAGTAAGCGTATATAACCATTGTGTTATTGCTTTAAGTTTATTTTATTCCGCTGCATTATCTGTGGATGTGTGGACAGTTGTGAGACACATCTGTACTCACATCCGTATTCTGTTGAAGTTGATTGTGCTTCCTAGCTACACGAAACTTTCACCTAGAAAACCCTAGAAACTTTTGGGATTAGATTGGGGTTTTTATTATGAATATTGTTGATTAATTAAGAATTAATTTAAGGACATTATATTAATCGGATCATTGATTAATTGAAAACCTAATATTGATTAAGATTGGAAAGCATGTTAAGTAAATTAGGTTGGACATAATATGCATGCTAGGGTTTATGATGATTGAAATTAGGGTTAAGTGTGTGTCTTGGGTGTGTGACGTGTATGTGTGTGTTGTGTAAATATTTTTTGAGGTTAAAACTTGTTTACAAAATTGTTTTGATTAAATATTTCAATGTCAAAAAGGTTTGATTTTGAGTAAAAGTGTTTTGGTTAAAAAAATCTAACAAAAGGTTAAAAAGCTGAAAATCATTTTGTTAAAAGCCTAGTGACCAAACTGTAAAATCTGGAAACTAGGGACTAAATTGTAAATTTTGAAAGTCGAGGGACTGTTTGATAAAAATCTAAAAGTTGAGGGACTTCTTCGTAAAAATCTGAAAGTTGAGGGACTGTTTTGCAAATCTCTGAAAGTCAAGGGACTTCTTTGTAATTTTAGAAAGTTAAAGAACCTTTTTACAATTATGAAAACTAAAGGGACTTTTCTGAAAATAAGGAAACTTAAAGGGACCTTTTTTAGAGTAATGAAAAGTCAAAAGACCTTTAGGAAATTATTTAAAAGGGGAATTGATCCTAGAAACCCTAGGGATGTTTTGGTGACATTATTAGGATATTAGTTAACCATAAAAAGGAGTTAAGTAGAATAACTCATAGGTTAACCAAGTGGATTAAAAGGATTAAAGGTACTAAGTAGATAGAAGTTAATTGTACCTAAGGTTGAGATTTCGCTTTGCAAGATTGCAGATTCGTGCGCGTGGAGCATTTTTGAAAGTACTAAGCAACGCTAAGGTAAGGAATTATACATATTTAAGTTAATTGATTTCCGCTCCGTTTCATTATTTAGGCTTCCGCATATTTCTTGGCTATGTACGTTCCTTTGATACGTAAAAGCTGACCTCGCGTCAGTATTTGTTTTGACTCCCTCGTTTACCGTTATTTGCTAATCTTTTGTTATTCATTTGCTAAATCGTTCTTTTGGTTTCGTAAATACAGAATTTTATTGCTATTGTGAAAGTTCATATTCTGTATAAAAATGAGTTTTGATATGATATGATTTTGTTCCATTAATGATCACTAAGTTAGACAACCTGCTTCGGCGGGGTATATTTGATATTTTGGCCTTCGGGCAAACTTAGTTCACCGCTTCAAAGTAGTAGTGGTGGGGTGTTCCGGATACACTATTTAGGACTCTGCGGAGTCAACCTTTGTGCCCTTTGTGGGATTTCGAACCCTTTGTGGGTATTAGTGCTCTTTGTGGGCTTTTGTTCCCTTTATGGGATTTTGGTTTGATAAGGTCAGTGGACCACTTATGTGATCATGATGTCTGTGAGTGATTTGATTACCTACGGCTAGTATGGGACAGTTGTAGATAATTAGATTACTCGAGTTAGCTTTGTTCAGCTTATCAGTCCTTTGTAATTCCTAAAAATCAGTGAGTGGTTTAGTTAGTTAAGGCTGATATGGAACAGTCTTAAATAAGTAAACCATTCGGGTCAGTTTGATTCGATTTTGTCATCATTTAAACCTCCAAAATATTTGTCAACTCAGTTTGTGAAACCGTTGAGATTTTGAAAAACATTTGGTTTGAGATTTGGTAAATAACTATTTTGAATTTGTGTTCTGTTATGTATTCGATTGTTATTGAAATTTGTATCGTTTGATATTTCTTCAGGTCAACTCCTCCTTAGTAACCGGAGGGGTTGTATATGAACTTACTGGGCATTGTTCGCTCACCCTTTCATCTCCTTTCTTCCAGATTTCATATAGGAAGAATGTGAAACGGTTCGGAAGCAATTCATAAGGAGTTCAAGGATCGTTTTAGCTCATTTCATTTTAGACTCTTTAGTCAGTTATTTCAGTTATTTGAGAGATTGTAAGACTTTAAAGATTTTGTTGAGCTAGTGGATTGTACTAGTCGTTGAAATTGTTACCGTTATCCGCACTTAAGTTATTTCAAATTGTGGTTAGTGTTTGAATTATGGTTTTAATAGCCGTTGGAGGTTATTTTATTATCAATTAAGTATTATTATTGTTGTGGAATTTGGGTCGTTACATGACTTGACTCACATTCAATTCTCTCTGTTATAGAGTGTGAAGGTGTGCCTTCTTTCACCAATGTTGACCATTTTTTCCTTCTGAGGAAGAAGATCGACGTTCTTTGTTTGTTGCAAAAGTTGCAACTTAATGTGAGTTAATATCTTGACCCAAAACTTGTTTTCCCCGGGATTCATCAAACAATGCAAGGAAGTTAATAGGGGACAAGCTGGCATGTGTGTGAAGTGGAAGTGAATGGGTTCCATGGAAATGGTCATGAGCGGAAGCTTGCGCTTCAAATGCTGGTAGCAGAAGAAATACAATCAAGATCAATATCAAACAACACCCTTCAAATGAGATAGTAGTCTGGATTCTGATTTCTCCATCTCTTCTTGAAGTAAGCACCCTCCCTCCTTGCAACTCGGGCCTGCTTGGATTTCTCATCCATAAGCCATCTTGATCAAAGGAGAGGCCCAGAAGGTGCTAGGAGGCATTCGGGTGTGTTGTGCAATCGCAGCGGAAGCAATTAAACAATAACTAAGAACACACAAGCAATTGAGAAATCGAAAGAGAAAAGAGATGGAAATTGATTGGGCTTTGAACTACTGTCTTTGTATTATATGTGCAATATCTCTCTTGGTTTACATAGGATTACATAACATATATATATTAACTAAACCCTAGCCCAACCAAAACAGAAAATAACCCAAAGGCCCGTAATTCCGTACCCCCCTCTGGCCGCGAGGCGCCCGCCCCAGAACCTCCAGGCGCCCGCCTGGAAAACCGCAAGCCACGACCCACTTACTGCCAACGAGGCGCTCGCCCAAGAAGATCCCATGCGGCCGCCTCAAAGCTGCCCAGCCCGCCGCATAGCCTGCCTTCCAGGCACCCGCCTCGGCCCAGGTGAGGCGCACGCCTTAGCCACATCCTACAATCTCCACCTTGGCGAGCATTCACCCAACCCAACAGAAGATACAAGGAACCAGCTCGAACCTCCCCATCTCTAACAGCTAGAGATGTGCAACAAATCCAAATAGTGCTTGAACTTGTCAGTAGTAATCGGCTTCGTCAACATATCAGCAGCGTTCTCCGCGGTGTGAACCTTCTCTAACACAACCTCACCCATATCAATCAACTCCCGAAACTTGTGAAACCGAACATCAATATGCTTCGTCCGTTGATGATAAATGTGATTCTTCGCAAGAAATATCGCGCTTTGACTGTCACAAAGCAACTTCACTCCACCTTGATGAATGCCAATTCGTTGACTAAACCTCGAAGTCATAAGGCTTCCTTTGCAGCTTCAACCGCTGCCATGTACTCCACTTCCGTTGTAGACAATGCAATGATGGACTGAATCATAGACCTCCAACATATAGGACCACCTGCAAGGGTAAATGCATATCCCGTAGTCGACCTCCTCCGATCCAAGTCACCCGCATAATCTGAATCAACATATCCCACAACAGAAAGCTCCTCACTCTTACCTCCAAACATGATGCCATAATCCATAGTGCCCTTCAAGTATCTAAGAATCCACTTAACTGCTTCCCAATGTTGTTTACCCGGATTCGTCATATACTTGCTAACCACACTAATAGCTTGCGCCAAATCTGGCCTAGTGCAAACCATAGCATAAATGAGACATCCCACTGCGCTTGCATAGGGAACCTTCGACATATTCTGAATTTATTCAGTAGAACTCGGGGAATCTGAGGCAGATAAACTAAAATGACTCGCTAATGGTGTCTTCACAGGTTTTGCATTCCGCATATTGAACCTCTCCAACACCTTCTCCACATAGCCGGCTTGAGACAACCACAATCTCCTAGATTTTCTGTCTCAGCGAATCTCCATCCCAAGAATCTTCTTGGCTTCCCCCAAATCCTTCGTGTCAAACTCTCTACTCAACAAGGCCTTCAACTGATTGACCTCATTCTTTCTTCTACCAGCGATAAGCATGTCATACACATACAGTAACAGAAAAATATATGAGCCATCATCAAGGCTCTTCACATACACGCATCAATCATACTCACACCGCTTGTAGCCAATATGTACCATGTAGGAGTCAAATCTCGTGTACCACTGCCTCGGAGACTGCTTCAGCCCATAAAGTGACTTCTTCAATCTACAAACCAAACGCTCATGCCCGGGCTCCGTGAACCCATGTGGTTGCTCCATGAAAATCTACTCATCCAACTCACCATGTAGAAATGAAGTTTTCACATCCATCTGCTCCAACACCAAATCATAATGTGCTACAAGACCCAACACAAGTCGAATAGAAGTGTGCCTCACAACAGGCGAAAAAATCTCATTATAATCCACCCCCTCTCACTGCGAGTGCCCCTTTGCTACCAACCGAGCCTTGAACTTTTCCCCCTCTTTTTCTGATACTACTTCCTTGCGCTTGAAAACCACTTGCAACCAATAGCACGCTTCCCTTTAGGAAGCTCCACCAAATCCCATGTATTGTTCTTGTACAATGACTCCATCTCCTCCGCCATAGCAGCTACCCACTTATCCTTTTTCGGACTGTTTATTGCCTCCTTAAAAGTACTTGGGTCTCCACTACTAAGAAGAAGAACATACGAAGCCATGTCTTCAAACCCATACATGACCGGTGGCTTGATTACTCTCTTAGGTCTCCCAACTGAAGTACTAGCCGCTTCAGTTTCCTGTGTAGTTACCTCTGAATCCATAAGAGTGAGATCCGGATCAGTTTCATCCTCATGTAACTCCACCTCAATGACTTGCTTCTCGCTCCTTTTGCTTTCTGGCACCTTCTCTTTATCATCTTGAGTACACTTCAACATAGCCTTTTCATCAAATACTACGTCCCTACTGATCACCACCTTGCTTGACTTGGGATCCCAAAGCTTGTATCCTTTCACACCTGTTTCATACCCGAGAAAGATACACTGTTTTGACTTTGGGTCAAACTTCGACCTCTCTTCACCGGGAATATGCACATAGGATGGACACCCAAACACCCGGATATCGGTGAAGTCTACCTCATTACCCGTCCATACCTCCTCCGCAAATCTGTTATCCAAAGAGACTCTAGGTGATCTGTTTATCAAGAAACATGCCATACTCACCGCATCAGCCCAAAAGTTCTTTGCTAACCCCGCATTGAATCGTAGACACCTAGCCCTTTCCGCAATAGTTCTATTCATCCTTTCAGCCACACCATTTTGTTGTGGTGTCTTGCATACTGTGTAGTGCCTCTTGATTCCATGCTCTCTACAGAACTTCTTGAACTCACCATCTGTGTACTCTATCCCATTATCACTTCTCAAACACTTGATTTTTGATTTTCCACTTCAGCTTTCCACACCTTGAACTTCTCAAAAGTTTCTGACTTGTGCCTCATGAAGTAAACCCAAACCTTCTTCGAAAAATCATCAATAAACGTCACGAAGTAATAATGTCCACCCCTTGATTCTATTCTAACCGGCCCCCACACATCTGAATGAACATAATCGAGAATGCCCTTTGTTGTATGCTTACCCGTCTTGAATTGCACCTTGTTCTGCTTTCCAAGAACACAATACTTGCAAAACTCAAGTTTACAAGTCTTCACACCCTTCAACAACTTTCGTTTATGAAGTTCCCGCATTCCCCTTTCACCCATGTGACCAAGCCTCATATGCCATAGAAGGGCATCAGTATCAACCTCAGACTCAACGGATGTGACTCCACCTACAACCGTGCTTCCTAGCAACCTATAGATGTTTTTAGAGCCCTTCTTGTCACGACCCTAAAAGTAGGCACTATTTTATCACTCGTTGAGCACTTGGGGTTCGGGTGGTAGTATTTCATATTATGCCTTCCATGCTACTTGTTAAGTTTATATGCTCATATTATGATTTTGATGAATTATGTGAAGTTAGGATGAAAAGGAATGAATTTTAATGCTAAAGGGTCTAAATGGAATAAGTTATAAAATGTGTAGTGCTTTTATAATATTTAAAATTTTAAGGTATTAAGTTATAAGTTGTGAGGTGCTTAGTTGTAAATAATGGAATTTGAGGTGCTAGTGAGATTTCTCTAGACTTTGGAGGAGCTTAATTGAATTATTTCATATCTGTCTTTGGAAATAATTAAGGAAAGCATTTCATTTTCTCCCTCAGTATATTTTCTTCTTCTATCAAAAGCATTTCCATGGACATAAACCCTAGTCCAAGCTTATATAAATTCTACACTCTTCGTTTCTTCTTCGTTTTCAAAACGGTTTGCGGATTCTTGTTCGTGGCGGCAAGGGGATCGTTTAGAGCCGGTCAATTAATTATTCCATTTTTCACTATTTAGGTAAGTTATTATGATTTTCTTTCAAAAAGTGTTCCTTTTATGATTCTTGTTGTTATTGATATGAATTAATGGAGGTTTGGTGTTTTGGAACACTTTTAATTAGTAAGCATGGTTTTTGGAAAGTGTAATTGAAATGAAAATGTGTTGGTTCTTGAAATAGCAAGATAATGGGTTAAAGTTCATGTTATGGTGTTAAGGTTTTGATATAAATGGTTGCATGGAAAAATGACCTAAAGTTTTGGTATTAAAAGTATGTTGATTAGTGTTGAAATAGTTGGAAAGGGTATGGAAATGTTTGGGAGTTATATTGTTGAGGTTGGTACTGATTTTGGCTCTTGGAAAAACAGAGGAAAATTGTACATGTCATTTGGTTATTGTTGCTGCTGATGTGCTGAAACTGAAGTCTGATTTTGGCCTTGGCATGAGTCGTGCCAAGGGGCACGAGTCGTGCCACCCTTGGATCACTCGTGACACTAGTCGTGATTTCTAGGCAGTCGTTCAGGGGAAGATCACGAGTCGTGCCAATGGGCACGAGTCGTGGCCTGTCCTGCCACCTATGAAGCTTTTTCCAAGCTGTAGAAACCTATTCAACTTAGAACATAATTGAACCCTCTTTAACTTAGATTAAAGTATAAAACTTTAGCTACATAATGGTGTCTTACTTGGTTAAAATAGAATAGTGGAAGTACTTTAAATATTGTTCGGGAAAGGCTTGGCAGCCTTGATTCTTAGCTTAACCAAAGTGACTCCAACTTGGTAAATGGAACTTGAACCTTTATAGAGGTTATATATTATTGCATATTGTTCATGTAGGGTTGGTTTATGATACCTTGTACCCTTACTTGAGTTCATATGCATTGGTTGTTATATATACATGAGTATGCTTTACCATGTTGTTATATTCTCATCCCTTTGGTGGATTTCATTTCAAGTAACTATTATGTGCTTGAACTTGTGTTAATCAGCTGATGTTTAGGGGTATAACGGAATACGATCAATTATGGAAAGTGTGACCTAATGTGATCGGATTACATTATACCTGTGACTGTCCCCGTCTGTGGCCACAGATTGGGGTTATAGCATCTGTATTGAGCCAAAAGACTTACAGAGTTGCTAGTATCTTATATGGTTCCCTGAAAAACGGGTCTTATAAGATGTGAATATGCTCAAGCAGTTCACAAATGAGTGGAGTTTTATCTCCCGATGTTGTACGACTTATTGGTCAGACGGGAAAAGGTAAACCAAGGTAATGGAATGTGTTTACGGCTTTTCCAATGTGTTATGTGCACCTTGTATGTGTTGCATCTTACTTGGCATATTGTTGCATTCATAATAACTTATTGAGATTTATTCTCACCCTTCTCCCTTTAATGTTTTAGATCGGACTGAGACAGGAGGACCCGGCCAGTGAGGCGGTGCGGAGTTTGTACTTGTATTTTGGGTTGTGGGGTATGTATATGTCTTGGTGTAGAGTTGGATTGTCTTTTGGTTTAGCTCCTTGGTGGAGTGTGTATATATTGCAACTTTGTTTTAAACTTAACTTTGGGAACTTTTGTAAATGTTGTAACTAAGTGGGTTGAAGTTAGTTCATGTTTTACCCCTTTTCCTCCAAGTGGAGATGACCCGAGTTAGAAATGGAATGTTAAGGTTAAAGTGTAGTTACTTTTCCAGTTAAGTGAAATGTTTTCAAAAGTTACAGGTGGTCTTTTTTTAGTTTGGACTCTCCGGCTCGGGACACGTGTTAGGTTCCGGGTTGGGGTGCCCACACTTCTCACCCTTCATCACAACCATAGCACCCTTAACTGCTTTCAATACTCCACCTTGTGCTTTATAGGACATACCGTTTGCATCCAAGGTACCCAATGAAATCAGATTTTTAGAAACCTCCGAAACATGTCTAACATCACATAACGTTATAACCACACCATCATACATCTTAATTCTTATAGTTCCTATGCCAGCAATTTTACATGTAGCACCATTACCCATAGTAACTATACCAGAATTAACTGACCTGTAGGTATCAAACCAATCACGATTTGCCGTCACATGAAACGAACATGCCGAATCCAGAATCCAACAATCTGTTGGGTGCTCCACAGCTGATGAAGTCATGAGCATGTCACCTTCCACGTCCTCCGAGCAATCTTCAACCACATTGGTTGACTTTGAAGATCCTTCTTTGCCTTTACCGTTCCCCTTCTCCGGACAATTCTGCCTCTTGTGCCCTTTCTGCCCACACTTGAAACAATTCCCCTTATACTTCTTCCTTGACTGCGAACGAGAATTCTGCCTCTGCGAGTTATCCCGGAACTGGGCTCTCCCACGTTCCTGATTCTCCTTCACAAATAACCCCTCACCCACAGGTTCATCAACGGACTTCTTCCGTTTATGAAAATCTAGAAGAGCTTCTGTGACCGGTTGCAACTCCACAGTATCTTTCCCCCAAGTCAACGTAGTAACAAGGTTTTCGTATGTCGAAGAAGTCGGCAACGAATTCAACAACATCAACGCCTTGTCCTCCTCCTCAAACGTTACCTCCACCCTAACCAAATCGTTGAGAATTTGATTAAACGTGTGGATATGAGATTCAAGATCCGAACCCTCTACCATCTTAAGCCCATACAACCTTTGCTTGAGATGCAACTTGTTCGACAAAGATTTTGACATATACCTTGCCTCCAAAATCTCCCAAACCTTCGTCGGTGATTCTTCATCGATCACGTGATACACCACCTCATCCGCAAGGCACTGTCGTATAGAAGATATAGCCCGTTCTTGCAACTCCTTCCAAGGACCTTCTTCGATATCATCGGGTTTAGTCGAATATCGAAGAACCTTTCCCAAGCCTGCTTGAACAGAAAATCCTTCACCCTCCTTTGCCACAATGCAAAGTTTCCATGCCCATCGAATTTCTGAACATCGGACTTCACGGTGATAGAATTAACCCCAGCCATCGCAACCGTGCTCTGATACCAGTTGTTGCGCAATCGTAGCGGAAACAATTAAACAATAACCAAGAACACACAAACAAGCAATTGAGAAATCGAAAGAGAAAAGAGATGGAAATTGATTGGGGTTTGAACTACTGCCTTTGTATTATTATGTGCAATATCTCTCTTGGTTTACATAGGATTACATAACATATATATATTAACTAAACCCTAGCCCAACCAAAACAGAAAATAACCCAAAGGCCCGTAATTCCGTACCACACGTTTGGCCGCGAGGCGCCCGCCCCAGAACCTCCAGGCGCCCGCCTGGAAAACCGCAAGCCACGACCCACCTACTGCCGACGAGGCGCTCGCCCAAGAAGATCCCATGCGGCCGCCTCAAAGCTGCCCATCCACGCCGCATCGCCTACCTTCCAGGCGCCCGCCTCGACCCAGGTGAGGCGCACGCCTCAGCCACAGAATGTCGAGCCACATCCTACAGGGTGAGAAATCTAACTTGTGAGCACCCCAACCCGGGACCTAACGCGTGTCCCGAGCTTGAGAAGCCCAAACTAAGAAAACCCATCTAAAATTTAAAACATTTATTTCCCTTTAAAAGAAAACCAATTCTCAATTTTCCATAAACAAAATCAACTAATAAGATCTCCACTTGGAGGAATTTAAATAACAACTTCACAAACCACAATCCGATTAATTACATCGAAAACCCCCCAAATAACTTTGTTTTACAAAAGTGTTTTATATACAACTTTCCAAAAGAGAAATACTTAATAAATACTCTCAGACAACTAACTCATATACTTAACCTGACAAGTCCCAAAAGTAAAAGTCCAAACTCTTATCCCCGGCCTCACTTGTTCAGGTCACCTGTCTCAGCACAATCTAAAACAGTAAAAGGGAAGGGGTGAGAATAAATCTCAATAAGCTATTATGAATGCAGCAAGATGCCAAACAATATGCAACACATAGCATGGTAACACATAACACATTATGAAAGCGGTAAACATCTTACGTTACCTCATTTTACCTTTTCCGTCTGAACAATATGTCGTACAACGTGGGAGTAAAACTCCACTCTTTGGTGAAATGCCCCATGCACATTCACCGCTTATAGGACTCATACCCCAGAGATCCATATAAGAAAAGAAGATACTTATATGACCCTTATTCAGAGTATCATATAATATCGCCGCTACCTGTAAAGCTTTTGGCTTAATACAGAAGCATTCCACCTAACTCCATAAAATCGCAGCGGACTGTAAGGCTTTTGGCTCAATACAGCTGCTAGCACTCCCACTCTGTGGCCACAGAGGGGCCGGTCACAGGTATGATGAACCTTCAATCACTTATAGAACAAATCAATAATTGATTGAATTCCATTATACCCCCGAATCACATATAATATAACACATTTAAGCACATAATAGATACTTGAAATAAAATCCACCAAAGGGATAATAATATAACAACATGGTAATATATACTCATGTTAAATCAATACTATAGTGCAACATTCATTTAATACACTATGCATAATACCATCAATGAATATGAATTCAAGTAAGGTATCAATATAGCCAAATAATCCACACTTGGGATACAATATAATCAACATGCCAGATAATCCACAATTGGGATACAGTATAACAATGTACCAAATAATTCACACTGGGAAACAATACAACGATGTAATACATATACATTCCTGACTAACGCAATAGTGTAACTTATAGCCTCTACACTATTCAAACGAATCACCAAAGGTATGGGAGCAAGTAAGGCCACCCTGAACCATAAACCATTCCTACGAAGTCATTACTCAACCTTGAATAATCTTAATAAAAGTTCAAGATCTACTTCCCAAGTTTGAACCACTTTGGTGAAGTTACGAATCAAGCTTATCCACCATTTTCTGAACAATATTTAACTACTCCCACAATTCCCTTTTTGACCAAATATGATATCATGGCCTAGCCAAGGTATTCTACTTTAACCTAGGTTAAAAAGGATTAATTCATATCCGGGGTAGATTAGGTTCCACTACTGAAATGGTTAGGAATCAGGCTAAGTGGTTGTGGGTGAAAATCAGCAAGAAAGGAACCTGAGGAGAATCTGATGACATGGGCGATCGCCCAAGTCACCATGGGCGACCGCCCAAGTAAGGTTTCAAAAGGGGTATAAACTTCTGTGGTGATGGGCGGCCGCTCAAGACACTTGGGCGACCGCCCAAGAGGGAAATCCGAAGACACCAAAGGCTGAGGTGATGGGCGGCCGCTCAAGCCCCCATGGGCGACCGCCCAAGAAGGAATTTCTCTGTTTTGCAGCTGAACCAAAATCCAAACCAAGGTTACTCAATTTTGTGAACATAAGAAGATTTTACTAACTTGACTAACATCATTCTCAATCATTTAAACCCAAAATAATGTGAACCTAGATCATTTACAACTTGATTTTCTACCCATTTCACTACCACATTTCAAGTTTACATTATTAATCTAACTCAACCCATTTTCTTACACTCTTTATCACTTCCAAGAATAACAACTTGATCCTAGGTCATTACTCCATTTATCAACCCCAAGAAAGTGTCCTAACATTTCCCACGACAATTATAACAAATATCTCATGAAAATTTAATTAAAGGGAAGTCATAATAACTCTCATCATTAAAAGTATACTACATCCTTTTTCTACTTCTTTCTACCCAAATGAACTATATTCATAACCTTTCCCAAATCAAAGTAAGATGGACGAAACCACATACAAGAACTCCATTAAAGTCATTAACCTCTTACACTCCTTATAACCTCATTCTTCCAACTTAGACTCCCATTTCATACTAAAAATCAATCCAACCTTAATTAATCCATTTTACTCAAATAACATTGTTTCAAATTTCCAAATTCCTTTTCTTTCAACAAAGTATTCATTAACACATAAAATGGCAATTATTAGAAGAAAGTCATAATAACTTACTTTAACAATACGAGATGAAACAATGATCTTCCTAGCTTGATGTGTTCCCCTTGCCGCCACGAACATGGAAGTACACCTGTGAGGACCCCGACCCGGAACCTACACGTGTCCCGAGTTGGAGCATCCTCAAACTAACCCAAATTTACTAAACTTTGAAAACTTTGATATAACTTTCAAACATAACTAGATTAACATAACCATTTCAAATCAATTCCACTACTCTCCACACCGGAGGAAGATTGGACTAACTTTGAAAATACCAAATTGTTTTGTTACAAAAGATGGTGGTTCCAACGTAGAAATTTAAGTTTATAATTACAAACTTCCATAGAGGAATTATAACAAAATATAATTTCTACGCCAACCTAACGTACCCCGACAATACCCAAAAGCTCACTGCCAAACTCCTTTCCGTCCTTACTTGGCCGGTCCGCCTGTCTCGGGATCTAAAAACATTAAAGGGAGAGGGGTGAGAATAAATCTCAGCAAGCTATTATGAATGCAGCAATATGCCAAATAAATGCAACACATAACAAGTCGCACATAACACATTGGAAAATCTGTAAAGACATTCCATTACCTTGGTTTACCTTTTCCCGTCTGAACAATAGTCGTACAACATTGGGTATAATAATACTCCAATCTTAAGTGAGCTGCTTAAGCAATACTCACATCTTATAAGACCCGTTTTTCAGGGAACCAAATAAGATAGTAGCAACTCTGTAAGGCTTTTGGCTCACTACAGATGCTATACCCCGACCTGTGGCCACAGGAGGGGACGGTCACAGATATAACATAATCCGATCACATTAGGTCACACTTCCATAATTGATCGTATTATGTTATACCCCCAACATCAGCTGATTAACAAATTATCAAGCACATAATAGTTACTTGAACATAATCCACAAAAAGGGATAACAATATAGCAACATGGTAAAATATACTCATGTCCAACCAATATCATAGTGCAACATTTATTCAATACACTATGCATAATATAAACAATGTATATGAACTCAAGTAAGGCAAGGAAGTGTCATCAATCCATCCTACAAGGTCATTATACAATAACACATAGCCTCTATGAAGGCCGAAGTTAAATCTACCAAGTTGGAATCCCATTTGTCAAGTTACCAAATGAGGCTATCAAGCATTTTCCAAGCAATATTTAAAGTACTTCCCCAATTCCATTTTGATCACTTAATATGTCATTATGTAGCCAAAGTATTCTACTTTAATCTAGGTTAAAGAGATTTCATTTTGGTTCGAGTTTGATTATGTTTGAACAGCTCTAAAGTTGATACATTGTAACCAGGCCAGGGCACGACTCGTGCCCCAGGGCACGACTCGTGCCCATTTGACCCTCCTCAGAACCTGGCGTCCCCAGCAAGGCACGACTTCCCTTTAACTCTGGTCACGACTCGTCCCCACCTCAGGCACGACTCGTGCCACAGGGCACGACTCGTGACCTGAGCCCAGAATTAGAACAGAAGCAGAATTCTAACAACATCCAAACCAATTTGTCCCAACCCAAGTTTTCCCCTGTTTTGTGCACCTAGAAAGGCATACTAAACTTCCTAGATTTCATACTACATCCTTTAACCCCAAAATGATGCAACCTAAATCATTTACCACTTGAATCTCTACCCATTATACTACCATTTTTCAAGATTTACATTTAATCCAACCCCACCCATTTACTTTTACTCTTTACCTCTTTCATGAACCACAACATTTCTATGACAATAACCAATTTCTCAAATACAAGAAAGTTTCCTCAAAGCATCAAATAGCCATTAGAACAACAATAACAACATTTAATAGTTCATGGACATTTAAGGAAGGAAAAGGTCATAATAACTCACCTTAGGTTTTTAGAATGAAAGGTTGATCTTCTTAGCTTGATTGATTCTTCTAGTTGTCCCAATCTCAAAAATGCTCTTGGATTTGGAAATGTTTGAGAAATAAGCTAGCTATATGACTTGGGAAGGGGAGCTTCAATGGAGGCTTTCCATGGATTTGCTAGGGGAAGAGAAGTATGAAGAATGAAGGAGTAAGGAGGAAGGAGGGAGAGTAAGGGGGAAAGCATGGGTAATTGACTAAGGGTGAAGGGGAGGGTTTTATGGTATGGCCCCCCATGCCTAGATGAATTTTAGGCTTTCAACATTTTTAAATTTAAATCCCTTATCCCAATTATTTATTTTACCCATTTTAACCTCCTCTTACTATTTATCTATTTTCTATTTTCATTATTCCCCAAGGTTCTTTATTTAATTTCCAATGAATTCTTAAAAGATTATAAATTTACTTCTCACCCAATTTATCTTAATTAAGACTTTAAAGACATAAATGAACACATAAAATTAACATAAATATTAAAAGCACATAATATTATATTAAAATTAGTGCCTAGGGTTGGGGTCGTTACACTCTCTCCCCTTTAAAGAAAATTCGTCCCGAATTTTTAAAAGACTTACTTGGATTTTCAAACAACCAGGGGTATTTTGCTCTCATCTCCGACTCTAGCTCCCACGTTGCTTCCTCAACGGTGTGATTCTTCCAAAGGACCTTCACTATAGGGATACTCTTAGTTCTCAACTCCTTAACTTGGAATTCTAAAACTCTTAACGGTTCTTCAACATAAGACATGTCCGCTTGAACATCATCGGGGGGAGAACTCAAAATATGGGAAGGATCGTGGCAATACTTCCTCAACATAGAAACATGGAAAACATCATGGAGTAAAGAAAAAGACGGAGGTAATGCCAACCGGTAAGCCAAATCCCCAATCTTCTCTAGAATCTCAAACGGACCAACGAACCTCGGTGCCAATTTACCCTTATTACCAAACCTTTTGATTCCCGTCCTCGGAGAGACCTTCAAGAACCCAAAGTCACCAACCTGAAAAGATAAATCCCGTCTTCTATTGTCGGCGTAGCTTTTCTGTCTACTCTGAGCCGTCTTCAATCTATCCCGAATCACCTTGATCTTCTCCGTAGAATCTCGAACCAAATCCGGGCCCCAAAGTCTCGCTTCACCAACCTCGTCCCAACACATCGGAGATCTACACTTCCTACCATACAACGCCTCATACGGAGCCATCTCGATACTAGACTGATAACTGTTGTTGTAGGCAAACTCCACTAAAGGTAGATGATCCTCCCATGACAATTGGAAATCCATCACACAAGCCCGTAACATATCCTCAAGTATCTGAATAGTTCTCTCGGACTGACCGTCGGTTTGAGGATGAAACGCCGTACTGAAACACAATTTAGAACCCAAGGCTTCATGCAATGCTCTCCAAAATCTAGAAGTAAACCTCGGATCTCTGTCGGAAACAATACTAACCGAAACCCCGTGAAGTCTCACAATTTCCTTCATATACAACTGAGCTAACTTCTCTAACGAAAACTTGGTTGATACCGGAAGATAATGAGCTGACTTTGTCAATCTATCCACAATAACCCAAATAGCATCCATCTTCTTAGCAGTAAGAGGCAAACCCGAAACAAAATCCATCGAGATCCCTTCCCATTTCCATTCTGGAATATCCAACGGTTGAAGTAGTCCCGCTGGTCTCTGATGTTCGGCCTTAATCTGTTGACAAGTCAAACACTTGGACACATAATCCGCAATTTCCCTCTTCATACCATTCCACCAATACCCACGCTTCAAGTCTTGATACATTTTGGTACTACCCGGATGAATCGCAAACTTGGACTTATGGCCATCCTCTAAGACACGCCTCTTGATTTCCGGTGACGAAGGAACGCAAATTCTCCCTTGAAAAGTTAAAATCCCATCTCTATTCAAAGCAAAATCCCCGGCTTTACCATCTTGCACTTGATCTAAAATTTTCTTCAACTCCGGATCACCTTGTTGAGCTTCCTTCAAATCTCCATACAATGTAGGAACGGCTCGAACATTCGCAATGATTACCTCACTCTTCAATTCTCGGGAACTCAAAGCTGTCACATACGCCTTTCGGCTAATCGCATCCGCCACTACATTGGCCTTCCCCGGATGATAAGAAATTATACAATCAAAATCCTTCAAGAACTCAAGCCATCTCCTTTGTCGGTTGTTCAACTCCTTTTGGGTAAATAAGTACTTCAAACTCTTATGATCGGTGAATATCTCAAATTTCGCCCCATAAAGGTAATGCTTCCACTTATGTAACGCAAACACTATCGCCGCCAATTCCATATCATGAGTAGGATAATTCTGTTCCGCCGGTGATAACTTCCTAGAGGCATACGCAATAACTTTCCCATTTTGCATGAGGACACATCCCAAACCCGCCTTCGAGGCATCACTATAGATCACAAAATTCTCACAACCATCCGGAAGGGTAAGAACGGGAGCCGTCTTCAACCTCTTCTTCAACTCATTGAAACTTTCTTCACATTTAGAATCCCATACAAATGATACATCCTTCCGAGTCAACCTGGTCAATGGAGTCGCAATCCGAGAAAACCCTTCAATGAACCTTCTATAATACCCCGCCAGACCAAGAAAACTACGAACCTCAGTCACAGTCGAAGGTTGCTTCCAATTAACCAAGGCTTCAATTTTTGAAGGATCCACGGAAATTCCCGAACTCGACACTACATGCCCCAAGAAAGAAACCTGCTCAAGCCAAAACTCACACTTGCTGAACTTGGCGTACAATTGCTTCTCACGGAGAACTGACAAGACAATCCTCAAATGATTTTCATGCTCTCCCCGGGACTTAGAATAAACAAGGATATCATCAATGAATACCACCACAAAGCTATCATGATAAGGCTTGAAAACACGATTCATCATATCCATGAACACGGCTGGAGCATTAGTCAACCCAAAAGGCATCACAACAAACTCATAGTGACCATATCTAGTTCGGAAAGCTGTTTTAGCAATATCATCCGGCCTAATCTTCAACTGATGGTATCCGCTTCTCAAATCAAGTTTTGAGTAGATAACGGAACCTTGGAGTTGGTCAAATAAATCATCTATATGCGAAAGAGGATACTTATTCTTTATGGTGGCTTGGTTCAACAAACGATAATCTATACATAATCGTAAGGTACCATCCTTCTTCCTAACAAATAGAACCGGTGCTCCCCACGGAGACACACTAGGGCGAATAAAACCCCGATCTAGCAATTCTTGCAATTGGACCTTCAACTCTTTTAACTCGGCCGGAGCCATTCTATAGGGTGCTTTAGAGATAGGGGTGGTACCGGGCACTAAGTCAATACAAAACTCTACCTCACGATCCGGAGGCATAGAGTACTCACTAGAAAACACGTCACTAAACTCATTCACAACCGGAACATGAGCTAACTCGGGCAACTTCTTATTGGAATCTACCACATAAGCCAAGTACCCCGCACACCCCTTAGATAACATCTTTTTAGCTTTTAAGGCGGAAATAACATGTAAACCGAACATAGATTTATCCGCATCAAATATAAAAGTAGGCACATCAGGCATAGCAAATGAGACTCGTTTTCTACGACAGTCTACCAAAGCATGACACTGACTCAACCAATCCATCCCAAGGATCACATCAAAATCACGGATTGGTAACTCGACCAAATCCACCGGCAATACATGCCCACATATAGTCACATCACAACCACGATATATCAAAGAAGATGCAAGGCACTCTCCCATAGGAGTAGAGACCTCCAACACATAAGGCATAGATTCAGGCAAAATATGCAATGAGAATGCAAAATGAGATGCCACAAATGAATGGGAAGACCCGGGATCTATAAGAATGCGGGCCTTAACTCCTGAGACAGGGACTATACCTCTAATGACGGCATTGGGATCGACCTCTCCTCGACCCAAAGCAAACACTCGACCTTGCACTCTATCTTTGGGTTTCCCATCGACATCTCTCTTCACACCACTACCTTGTCCCCCTTGACCACTACCCGAAGCTTGCTTATTCTGCCACCTTGGACAATTCCTCCGGAAATGGCCTGTCGCCCCACACTCTAAACATCGGCCTTGCTTGCTCCAACACTTGTCCTCCGAATGCCCTTGCTTCTTGCAATATCCACACGGTGCCCCAGACTGACCTGGAGTCGAACGATTTGCTGGCGCCGTTACGCTTCCTCCTCGATTTGCTCCCGAAGTGAATGCCCTTGGCTGCCCTCTGTTCTGTCCCGAACCTTGACCTTGGAATCTATTTCTGTTCCCACCTTCATTTTTACCACGATGCTCCTCTATATCATTCTCAATCCGGTACGCCATATTCACAGCCGCTTGGAAGTTGGCGAAGTCATGAGTCAAAAGCTGCTTCCGGAACTCCACCCTTAAGCCTTTCACGAACCTGTAGATACGCCTCTCTTCATCCGGTACCAAATGAGGACAATATCGGGCTAACTCCGTAAACTTCGCTGAATACTGTGCTATAGACATTGCCCCTTGCTCCAATTTCAGAAACTCAACCTCCTTCTTATCTCTAGTCACCATCGGAACGAAGTGATCCCGGAACTTACGTGTGAAATTCTCCCAAGTCTGTGGTGTCAAATCCCGGTCCCAACCATCCTTCATTACCTGCCACCAGTGCTCCGCGGGTCCTTCTAACTTGAAAACGGCACATCTTACCTTTTCTGCATCCGAACTCTCCATAGCCAAGAAAATCTTGTTCATCGCTTCAAGCCATCTCTCCGCCTTCACCGGATCCGGATCTCCGTTGAAGCTAGGAGGAGACATCTTCACAAATTTCTCTAGACCATGGTGCCCTTGCCTTCCTTCTTGTTGTTGTCCCCTACCTTGATTCTGATTTGCCATATTCTGAAGAAACACTCGGAACATATCCATCATTTTGGCATTCGGATTACCAACATTACCCAAAGCCCGATCCTGATCGCCATCATTTCCCGCCATTAGAACAAACTCCTGCATTAAACACTCGACGTCAGTTATCATACACTCTCACTCAACTAGACTCTACCCGAGAACTCTAACCGAGCTCTGATACCAACTGTGAGGACCCCGACCCGGAACCTACACGTGTCCCGAGTTGGAGCATCCTCAAACTAACCCAAATTTACTAAACTTTGAAAACTTTGATATAACTTTCAAACATAACTAGATTAACATAACCATTTCAAATCAATTCCACTACTCTCCACACCGGAGGAAGAGTGGACTAACTTTGAAAATACCAAATTGTTTTGTTACAAAAGATGGTGGTTCCAACGTAGAAATTTAAGTTTATAATTACAAACTTCCATAGAGGAATTATAACAAAATATAATTTCTACGCCAACCTAACGTACCCCGACAATACCCAAAAGCTCACTGCCAAACTCCTTTCCGTCCTTACTTGGCCGGTCCGCCTGTCTCGGGATCTAAAAACATTAAAGGGAGAGGGGTGAGAATAAATCTCAGCAAGCTATTAAGAATGCAGCAATATGCCAAATAAATGCAACACATAACAAGTCGCACATAACACATTGGAAAATCTGTAAACACATTCCATTACCTTGGTTTACCTTTTCCCGTCTGAACAATAGTCGTACAACATTGGGTATAATAATACTCCAATCTTAAGTGAGCTGCTTAAGCAATACTCACATCTTATAAGACCCGTTTTTCAGGGAACCAAATAAGATAGTAGCAACTCTGTAAGGCTTTTGGCTCACTACAGATGCTATACCCCGACCTGTGGCCACAGGAGGGGACGGTCACAGATATAACATAATCCGATCACATTAGGTCACACTTCCATAATTGTAAGTACCCAAATCTGGCTCATGCCTTCCGGTTAATTTTCCCGACATTTCGGTAAGTTTCCCGGTAATTCCCCGGACCTTCCTAGTGTTCCGGAAATGTCCTGGAGCAGTCCCAAATTAAAATTAGGGCTGTAAGGAGCCTTCCTAATTAAGAAAACACGTTTTTCTTAATTAGGGAGAAGCTTCTAGAATAATGCCACCTTGCATGGTTCTAGAATGCTGAGTCACAATGGATAAGACCGCACGGCCTCATTTGCGAAGGGCCTGCAGCCGCACGGCTTCATTAGCCTTATCCGCATCGCCTATAAATAGAGCCCTCCTCTACCCATTTCAACACACAACAACAACACAAACAATCAAACACACACACTCCATAGCAGTCCAGACGTGAAGAAAACCCTTGAAGGCTCAAGAAGGCGAAGAAGAAGCTCAAGAAGCCATCTCCCTCCTCCTTGAAGACCCAAGAAGAACCTCTCCTCCTAGCTCCGTCCGAAGAAGCGAAGGAAACGATTGGTAACCTCGCACGCCCTAACCTTGCATTTTAATTGATATACTTGCTCATTGCATTCATATATCTTGCTTGGGACTTGGCATTTATTCATAAAGATCATATCTTTATCACCCCCTTTCCCCTTTGCATGCATTAAGACCTCATTTGTCATAAAAATGTAGTCTTTTTCATAAAGGTGCATCCTTTGCACCTAAAATCCCTATTTTCCAATAAAAATGTTATCTTTATGCATCATTTGCATATAAAGATCAAATCTTTTTCAATAAAAATGCATCCTTTGCATCAAAACCCCTGTTTCTAATGCATCATTTGCATAAAAATGCTATCTTTATGCATCATTTGCATAAAGATCATTTCTTTCAATCAAAAAGCATCATTTGCTAAAACCAAAATGTCATCTTTTCATTAAAGAGTCATTTTTTATCATGCATTTCCCCTTTCCCCCAACCTTGGAACGGACCGGTGTAAAAGTTCTCATCTTTGCATCGTTCCTTCCATTAAAGGTTCATGATTTCTTTAGGAAAAGGATAACCTTGAACCCTATATCTCCAATTATTGCTTAAGAATGAGTATGAAGCCTCTATACGAGCTCGACCGTCTTAAAGCGTAGGATTGATGGGCTAAGGACATTCCTTCCTAAAGAACCTCATCTTTGACCCAAAAGAGAGTCATTCTCTCGATCACGCAAGTCCCGAGGGTCCCGAGGTTTAAAATGCGATGATCATAAGTCATAAGATGAGGACGGGATCATAATCCCAAATACATAAATTCCAAGGAATCCCGAGCGACAACCAACAAATGGTTTGTACGTCCGGAAGATAACTTGGGACATTCCCCCCCCCCCTTATTTTCAAACACATGCACACAAAGAAAGCACGCAAGCAAACACGATTAATGAAATCTAGGGAGACTTGCTCCGGCAAGGCACTTTGGGTGAACGCCAAACGTTCTTCCCAAGGGGTAACTTAACCTCCGAACCCATAAAACCTTTTTTTCAAAGTTTTGAGGTAATCAAAATGGCGTGGCGACTCCGTTTTTCAAATAACTCGGATGTCTTCAAACTCGCGTGAATTCCAATAAACAAAAAATTTGGGGCACACATTCACAGCTTGGCGACTACTGGGATCATCCCAAAGGAGAAAAGCTTTATTTTCAAAACAAAAATCGATACTTGGTATATAGGTGGACCCCACTTACCCTTCCCCGTATCGCTCCCTAACCCGGGCTTGGGATAACAAGGTGGTTTAACAATCCCACGTACTCAAAGATCCCTTTTCGAAAAAAAAATAATTTTGAAAAAAAATAGAAGAAAGCTTTTCCCTTTGAGCGGGTTAGACTCCCATCGCCGATTTCATTAATCGTGTTTGCTTTCTTTTACCATGCATTGCATCATTTGCATCTTGGAATCTGTGCATACTTTGAAACGGGAAATAACCCGAAAAATAGCAAAAGGAGTGGAACCTGGAAAATTGATCCATGCGGCCGTACGGCTAATCCTCATAGGATTCTCGACCATACGACCTCGGTGGCAATTCCACCAGGAAAAATCATGGTTAATCTGGGCAGCCCTAGCGGCTTGGGGCTATTCAGCTCCATGGCTGGCTGGGCTCCCAGAAAATTTACGTGCTTACGTGTTGCATTCTCCCCCGTCCCGAAAATCATTCCTTTAAAACACATTTATGAAAATTTCTGTTTTAACTCAAAAAGGAACATTTTTAGGAGACCGCACACTACGCGCACCCGATATATCCCGTACACTTTTGCATGCACGTCCTTCAAACCCGAGGGTGGTTCCAAATGCACACGGACAGCCTTACGATGCTCCCGGCGCGCACGGAATCATCCCAACCTCCCCATGGCAAACAAAGTGTCGACCAATGCACGGTCCGTGTCACACGTTTCAAAAATCCGTGACTTTTGGTTGGTTTTTGGTCTAGTCCGTGTCATATAGCCCAGCTTGCATACCCACGTAAAGGTCAAGCCTTAGCTCATAACGGAAACCAAGATTTTCGCTCAAGCGAAATTCTCGCCGAAATTCCGACAAGGAAAAATCGGTAGGATCTTGACTCCGACATTGACTATTGACCTTGACCCGCACGAAATGCGTAAGAGTCAAGACCAAGTCTTTGCCAAAATAAAAGATCTTTCGCTCAAGCGAAGCTCGCCAAAATTCCGACAAGGAAAAATTGGCAAGATCTTGACCGGCATTGACTTCGATTCCGACTCGCGCACCGCGTATGCAACGAAGTTCAATGTGACACCGTGTCATCCGGCTTTTGCCGCCCGACCCATGCCTATTATATTCTCTGACATTACCGAAAGTCAAAAACCGTCATTCGCTCAAGCGAAACTCGTCGAAGATCCGTCAAGGCAGAGACGAGACTTTCCCGTATTGCCTTGACTATAATCCGCATCGCTCGTGCGTTGAAAGGTCCTATGACCCGCTAGACCCGATAGGAGCGTTCTTTACTCTCGGTCGGTGGGATCCGCGTGCCCTATAGGACCCTCGCCCGGGCCGGTCCACCCCGGGAGGTCGAAATACGTGGAATACGAGGGGCTTATAGACGTAGTGACGGAACCCACCGATCCAGATCTAGAGTAGTTGTGAAAAAGAAGGGCGTAACCCCTTTTCCAACCAAATAGATATTAATAAAAGACATTGTTTTAAGTAAACTTGAAGATTCTAATTTGCATATTGCCCGAGCCTTCAGCCTAAACACCTACCCCGAGTCTAAACCTTTCCTATCCCTTTCCCGCAGCCGAGAAAGAAGTGGGTGAGAACACCGGTCGGCGACTTGTTAGCGCAGAATCCTCGCACAGCTCGCGTAATCCTCGCTTGTCGGCCTGTCGTTGTCAAAATGGCCAACATGGTAATCCACAACGGTAATAACCAAGCAATTGGAGGGCTATCCTGGCTCAACCCAAGCCTCACATCTCGGTATGATGTATGTGATTGCGAAGACCGCTAGAGTATGAGTATCAAGAATGGATCAATGAGGACGCTCCTTCAAGGAAGAAGAAGAAGAGAAAGTCCACACAAAGCAGGCTTAAGGAAAGATACGAAGTCGGGGACAAGAGCGTAGGAACTTTAGGAGAGCCTTCGGGCAAGTTCGACTACTATGTCAATTATGCCAAGGAACCTCGTCAAGGAACCCGTCACCCCAAGCACACCACTGATATCCCCATGTACAGTGATCCTCTTGAAGCGTAAAGTGCTGAATTTGTGGCCATCGTGAAGTTCAATGAGAAGCTAGCAGATCTAGAAGCGTAACACGTAAAGCCTATTGAATACGTAGCGCCAAGGAAAATTAAGAACCCCTCTCAAGAAGACTTCATCGCATTATCCAAAGCCAACCCTTCGTATGGCTACACCGACAAGGTCGTGGTGTCCAAGATCAAGCAAAGAGAAAATGAGTTATCGCTAGGCATTGATAAGATGAGCCGCACCCTTCGCCAATGAGTCCAACTACTACGGAAGAGCTAGCCGAAAGATTGCAACAAGTTACTTTAGTTCCCCTCACCATCTTTCCACGCACTCCTGTTAATGATTTCCGGCAAGCTTTTGATCGCTCGAAGTCTCCAACTTTCAAGAACGCCGGCAAGACCGCTACTTCCTGTGGCAACAAAGAAGAAGGAGTGAGATCCCGGTCCAACCCTTGTCAAGTCCCCTCGAGTCAATAAGTAGTGTAGGGTCCAGAGTCGTTGTTGTCTATTCGCTGAGTCAGAATCTTCGAATTCCATTCTCGTAGTCATCCGAAGGCCTCACGCCCGAGGATTATGAAAATGTAATCGATGTCATCTTTCCCCTTATCTTGAATGAAATGACAAATCTTTCTCTGATTATCCTCTTATTGCCAACTTAACAAATGATAAATTAGCTCAAAACTTAACAACGGTTAATAATGAATCATTTGAACAAGATGCAAACACACTAAACGAACAATACATTAAAGAAATCTTTAAGGTGTTTCGTAAAAGAGGAAAACCGGGCCCAAGCCGCGAGGAGGTTTTGATAAGTGTGAACTTGGGTACTATTGAGGAACCTAAAGAGACACAGATTGGAAGCTTCTTCCAGGGGTTGAAAGGGACAGACTAATCGAGCCGCTCGTAGAATACGTCGACGTGTTTGCATGGTCATACAAAGATATGCCGGGGCTAGACAGCTTCGATAGTAGAGCATGTAATCCCTCTAGCACCGCATGCTAAGCCGCAGCGTAAACCGAGAAAGATCTGCCGGAATGGTCTCTACAGTCAAAGAAGAAATTGAGAAGCTACCGCGGGTAGGGTTCATCGTAGTCATTGAATACCCGACATGGTTGTCCAACATCGTGACCGTAACCAAGGCCAATGGGAAGGTGCGCCGCCGTGTGGATTTCCGAGATCCGAACAAGGCCGCCCCAAAGACGACTACCCTCTCGCCAAACATAGACATCCTAGTGGACTCCACCGCCAACTACGAAGTCAAATCCTTCGTTGATGGTTTTGCAGGCTACAACCGCATCAAGATGGCCGAGGAAGACCAAGAAAAGATGCCTTCACCACACCACGGGAACCCATCGTTATACAAAGAATGCCATTCGGGCTCAAGAATGCCGGGGCTACTTACCAAAGGGCAACGACCGCACTTTTTCATGACATGATCCACAAGGAGATTGAGGTCTACGTAGACGACATGATAATCCACTCCAAAGGAGAAGGTGGGCAGCACTTTGTTGACCTACGAAAATTCTTTGAGAGGCCGAGACAAAGATTCCATGAGACTAAACCCCGCCAAATGCACCTTCGGAGTGACAAGGGGAAAAGTGCTCGGGTACATGGTCACGGAGCGAGGTATAGAAGTTGACCCCGAAAGATCAAAGCTATCATGGATATGAGGCCACCTCAAACCTGCATGTAAGTCAAAAGCTTCATGGGTAAATTGCAAGCACATTAGCCGTTTCGTCACATCGCTGACCACTATGTGCGAGCCCATCTTCAAGCTCATGAAGAAGAATGTGGACACGTAATGGACCGAAGAATGCCAAGATGCCTTTGACTGCATCAAGGCATACTTAGTACATCCCCCGGTACTATGCCCCCACATAGACAGAAGCCTCTTCTCGCTCTATCTCACCGTCACGTACACGGCAGCTTGGGGCTATGCTTGCTCAAGAGAAGAAAGACTCTCGGGTAGAAAATGCCATTTACTTTGTCACCGGAAGCTACAAGGGAGTGAGCTCAATTACTCAAAGATGTGAAAAGACTTGTGCAGATCGGGTCCGGGTAGTCGGCAAGCTGAAGCATTATATGCAAGCCCACCCCGTGAATTTGGTCTCGAAAATGGACCCCATCAAGTACATCTTTGACAAGCCTTCCTCTCGATGCGTCTAGCGAAGTGGTCCTTCTTCGGCGTATACGACATCAACTATGTGACCGTAAAGGCCATCAAGGGTCAAGCATTGTCGATCACCCGGCGAATTTCCCCAGAATGAAGACAGAGGGCCCGAACCCCAATTTCCAGATGAAGGGATCTTTGCAATGAGCCCGAAAATAGATGGCAGCTTGTTCTTTGACTGAGCCGCTAACAAAAGAGGAAATGGTGTAGGAATGCTATTGGTCGATCCGAAAGATGAGCATACCCCCATAGCCCTCAAGTTGAACTTTCCTCGCCACGAACAATGCCGCCGAGTATGAAGCCTCGCATTGCCGGGTTTGGAGGCCGCCTTAGAAAGAAATGTCAAGGAGCTCGAAGTTTACGGAGACTCGGCCCGATCATCAACCAAGTCTCCAACAAGTGGAAGACTCATGACCCTAATCTACAACGGTATCGTGCCCATATGGAGGAGCTTGGATCGGACAGCTTCAGAGAAGTGACTTTCCACTACTTGCCGAGGGAAAAGAACAGATTCGCAGATGCCCTAGCTACTCTAGCCTCATTGGTAGAGATCCCCGAGGGAAAAGCCATAAAGCCCTTCAAAGTGGGTGTAGAAGAGAAGCCCCACTTTTCTCGTTGTGAAGTGGACTGGGACCCGAGCCTATAAAGGAACCTTGGTACAACCAGCATTTACCAATTCCTCAAAGACGGAGAGTCGGGCTTTCGGAGACGAAGAAGGTAGACCAAAAGAAGGCATCGTGAGTCAAGAGCTTACAAGCCCCGAAAAGGTTGGCTTCTCATTATGTCATTCTAGGAGGCAACCTATACAAGCAGCGGTATCAAGGACCACTCCTCTTATGTGTCACTCAAGAAAGAGTCGTAGAGTTGATGACCGAAGTCCACAATGGTCCCCGCGGTCCTCACATGAATGCCAGAGCTCCCGATGCAAGTGATCCTCGAATGGGTTACTACCGGATCTCCATGGAAACAGACATGCGCTCAACACGTCCGAACTCAAGCGACAAATGCCAGCGGTTTGCCAACCTCAACCATCTCCCACCTCATGACCTGTACTGCATGACGACTCCTTGGCCGTTTGCAACTTGGGGCATTGACATGATAGGGAAAATATCCCCGACAGGAAGCAATGGGCACAAGTTCGTGTTGGTAGCCATCGACTACTTCACCAAGTGGGTAGAGGCCAAGTCCTACAAGGTCCTCACTTCCAGAAAAGTGGCCCAGCCATCAAAGAAAACATAATGTGCGTATATGGGGTGCCCAACGAGATCATTTCCGATAATGGGTCACACTTCGAAGGAGATCGCGATAGACCGCCGTCGACCCGCAGTTACTCGCCACAAGTCGTCCCCGCATGCACTCAAACCAATGGAGCCGTGGAAGCCGCTAATAAGACACTCGAGCGGATCATCCGAAGATGGCCACCCGTGGTCGTGATTGGCCCGAAAAGCCGCACCTAGCACTCGGGGGCTGGGCGTAACGTCTCTGCCGAACAAACACAGGAGAAACTCCTTTTGCCCTAACTTACTGGGATGGAAGCAAGTGTTACCAAGTGAGTTGGAAATCCCGTCATTAAGGGTCCTCCCGGAAAACAAAGTGTCAATGAAGTGGAATGGTTGCGCACCGGCATGATGAGTTAGCCCCGCTGACGAGAGAAGGCTAAAAGCCATGGAACACACCCGAGCCTACTGAGGCGAATGGCCGTAGTGTTTGATAAAAAGGTCAAGGCCGTGAGATATCAAAGAGGGCGACTTAGTGCCGAAAGTAAAGCCCCTACCGTAGACAACCCCGGGAAAATGGGAACCCGTCCGGATCGGCCCTTATGTGGTGCGTAAAATACCGTCAGAGGAGCAATGAAGCTTGCAGATTTGGATGGCAATCCCTTTGTCCACCCAAATAACGGTGATAAACTCCGAAGATACTATGTCTAATAAAAAAAAAAAAAAAAGAAAAAAAAAAAAAGAAAAAAAAAGAAAAAAAAATCTTAGTGCAAAAAGAGTAATGCCCAAATAGGCCGAAACCCCAAAAAGGGCGGTCTAGGCAAAAGACAGTGGTTGCACATAAAAAAAAAAGAAAAAATCTTAGTGCAAAAAGAGTAATGCCCAACTAGGGCCGAAAACCCCAAAAAGGGCGGTCTAGGCAAAAGACAAATGGCCGCACATAAAAAAATTGGTTCACCAGAATGAACTACGAAGACCTGAGCCCCTTAGTCTTTCTTGTAAAAGGGGAACGTAGGCAGCCATATATGGTTCGGTCTAAATAATAAAAAGGACGATTAAGTTTCCATGAAATGCGTCCTAAATAATAAAAAGGACGATTAAGTTTCCATGAAATGTGTCCTAAACAATAAAAAAAGGACAATCAAGCTTCCATGAAGTGCGTCCTAAAAAAATAGTAAAGGGCATTTCAGTTTTCATAAAACGGGTCCCAATCAATAAAGACATTTGAATTTCCATGAAATGTGTCTTGATTAATTTCTAAAATAATATTTCTTGTTCATTACAAGTTAAAAACTTCTTGATGAGTTCAAGCACGGTCTACCTCTTAACTCTGCTAACCTGCTAAAAAGATCTAAAATACAATAAAATGCCTAAATAAACTAATGTGTTTGCAAAATGGCAATAAGAGGATCTTGAGAAAAGACTTGTCAGTCGTCATTCGCTGAGTTTTCCTCAGTCTTCTTCCCTTTTCCTCGGCCTCGTCGAGTCTTCTTCCTTTTCTTCTCAATAATGTCGGTATCCCTCATCCCGACCTCTGGAGCCTCTACCAACCCCGTGTCAATGAGCGCTCTCTCTATACGAGCACGAGTCCGCACCTCCTCCCTCTGAGCCTCAGTCAAAGGAGCGACCTCGGACAACCTCTTGTACCGAGCCTCCATATCCCCGACCAAGTCACCTGATTGGTTATGGCAACTCGCCTTAGCTTCGCCTCCTCGTAGTCCTACTCGAGTCACGCCGCCTCCCAATAAAGCTCGACGTCCATCCTCCAAGATAGCCCGAGTCGCTCCCATCTCCCTCTCGTACTACCCAAGTAGACAAGTGGTCAAGATGGTGCTCTTCCCGCCTCCCGAAGATAGCCTCGGGTGGGAAAGCAAGATGTGTCCAAGCCCTCGAGAAGAAAGAGAAGCCGGGCCGGATCTCTCATATCCAATGACACCACCTCCATGGTCCCATGTCCTCCCAATCACTCAATGGCTCCCGTAAAGCCCCAAACCGCCCGGATACCAAGCGAGGGTATGTAGAAGGACGACCCAGCAGAATCCCTGGAACCCTCACAAAGCATAAGACTCCCGAAATATCCTCCCGGGTCCGCAACCTCCAGTGTGGTATTCACCAACGGATGTCCGAAGTGGATAGCCTAGCCATCATCGGCTCCCAGCCTACCCCGTTCCTCGCCGCCTAGGTGCACCTCTCCGAGAAATCACCCAAGGGCACCGAGTCGGCAAAGCCCTGTGCAAAGCCCCGAGCCTCTGCAGCCCACAAAGTCAACATAGCCGGACTCCCTGACCTCATGAAACGGTCTCCCGAGCCATCCTATCGATCCCATGAAATGTCTCTCCCAAAACCAGCGGGACAATATCCTTCCCACTCTCAGCCTCGACCATGTCCAAAAGGCCACTATGACAGATCCCCACGGACTCAAGAAGTTGAACAAAACAGAGAATACGCAGAATGAAAGCATCCATAGTCACCGTGGTCGCAGCCATATCCGGAGACCCAAACTCGCCCGGATATCGAAAGGTCAATCCTATCCTGGGCTACCATCATCCTCTCACCTCTCCCAAAGGAATCTCGCAGAAAAGATGCAAGCTTTACCGTCACCGGCGCGTCTCCGATCAGCGGAATAGATATAGCCTCGGTCTCGGGACCCCAATCAAGGCTCAAGTCTTCGTGCGTTGGGACAATTTCGTTGTAAGAAAAGCAAGAAACATGTCTCCTGACGTCCTGTAACTTTGCCGCGGCTCTCAACGTATCCCAATCGGGCGGGAGATCCCTCAAATGCCATAAAGACTTGATCTTGAAAGAAGAATCAAGCAGTCCCTTGTGATTTTGGAAGTTATGTCTCGCCCAAGATTGAAGACCGGATAGAAAATGGTCTCGCTTCCCTTTGCAATCTAACGGGATTCTCCATCGCAAAATGATCAAAGATGGTGCTTTTAGGTCCAAAATATGTTCGGGAACAATTGGGACAAGTCTAGAGTGAAAATGAAATGAAATGGCCAAGCCTTGCTTTTATTCGTAAAATAACCAAATTTCGTACAGAATCGTTAGCCGCACGGCTTCATTTGCCCTCAAGGCCATGCCGCACGGCTACATTAGCCCTCTCGCAGAAAATTCTGCAAAGAACCAAAGTTGCTGCCCAAGCGGAGTTTTCACCCCACTTTTTCAACCAAAACCCGTACAAAAACATATCCGTAAGCCATTCAAGCATTCATACACCATTATAAATCATTTTGGCCCAGTTTCAGCCCCAATTCCAAGCAAAAAGTCGCCCAAGGCTCGTATAATATGCAAATTGAAAAAGCATGAATTAGAAAAGCAAATAAAATGTAAATACAATGTTTTCGCCCCATCGGCGCCCAAATAAAGCAAAAATAAACAAGTTGTGCATAAAAATTGTAAATTGTTTGTTTTTGTTCCAAATCTATTCTAGAGACCTCCTAGGCCTCCGATTCTTCTTCATCTTCATCGCTACTCGCTCATAAATGCTAGCCTCCTCATCAAGTCCTCCCTGTCGCTCACATCGATAGATGGACATTATCGTGCCCGTACTCGCCCAACCGCCTGCCGTAATGTCAGGGCTGGGTCCCCGCCCCGAGGCATGGCACCGGGAAGAGTACTCCGAGGCCGATGAGGTAGACGCCGTGCCCCCGACGTGCCGTCTCTGCGCCTGTGCTCCCGTGCATCCGCGCCGCCTTCGGCGCAGCGCCTTCCTCGTAAGAGACCGGCACATGTCCTTCCAGCCCCTATTCTCGCCCGACCACCTATCGTAAGTGCGAGCCGGAACTCCGAGAAAAAGAAGAGAAAAATCTCGTAAAATCTCGTAAAATTGCAAAAGCGTAAAATCCGAAAGCTAAAAAGGGAATAAGACCCTAAGAGTACACTTACAAAGTGCTATCAGCGGCAAAGTGTACCGGGGCTCCCTAGCATCGGGGACAGTATCCTCATCCTCCTCGGCACTCCATGGACCACGTAGGACAGATGCGCAGGAGGGATCGGCGGGTCGCAGGCTCATCCTCCCCATATCCCCGAGTGACCGCCAGCCTTCACTAGCTTCGTGGCGTCCTCGTGCGCCGTTCCACAAACACGGCGTAGGGGTGCCCATGTCAAAATACTCCTCTGCAGCCTACGCCGGCTCGGTACTCGCTATCTCATCCTCGCTGGCCTCCCTCGGGCCGCAGATCCGCGCCGGGAGGATCGAGGGAGTAATGGCGTCCAATGGAGGAACATGACCATGCCGCTCGAGAAGCGGTCCCCCAAGTAAATGACATCACATGTCGCCCCGTGAGCCACCTCCTCCGCCTCGTCACCTCGATAGCATCTCCCAAACAAAATCTCTCGGATACCGCCCCTGGGTAGAAGTCCACTCCATCGTGCCCATCTCTCGTTGATGACCGGCCTCACCATTTTGTAGTCGAAGGTAATCCGGGTCTTCCCCGTGAATTTATCTCTCGCATCTCCCTCCAAATAACCATAGCAGGGAAGATGGTGACATCACTCTGCCGGTTCCAAGGGAAGAACTCGATCACCTCGCAAAACCAGCCCGCATGTTCAAAACATCAAAAGGTCATTTTCTCTCTTATAAAAGTCTCAAGACAGAAAAGAGAAAAGAAAAAAAGTGGAGACTACCTCAAGGGCAAATGAGAAGTGCCCATCGAAGCGACCTTGTTCCGACCGTACATGTCCAACGAGAAGTACAACTCCACCAATCCGGCCTCTCCCCAAGAGACCGTCCCTATCCCATCCACATCCTCCGCAGAGTCGAGGAGGCAAGTCATGGCGTGTCCTGCACTGGCAAAAATAGTGACCGATAGCATCAACCATGTGAATGCTCTAGCCAGGCTGGCAAGCCACATCATTAGCAGCAAATTCTCGCATGGAAGTCTCGGGTTCTGCCACCTCGACATTCCGCGTCTCCATCCCCGGCCCCTTGGGAATCAGCTCAAATCAGCAAAGCCTGAAACTCCTCGGCTGATATGGTCTCTCCAAGTCACGGGCCTCCTGAGTGCGCCAGAGGCCGGTAATAGCGGTGAAATCGGCAGGAGTCACCGTCGCCTCTCCCCACTGTGTGAAAGCTATGTGCATCGTCCCCACTGTAACTCGTAAAGGGCCTGGACCAAGCCCTTGCTCTTCGAGGTGATGTGGACACCCCTGCCGATGGCCTCTACAAATGCATCCAAGCCGGTAGCCCTCACCAGCTGCTTGGGATTTGCCCCATTCTTCTCAAAGTCCGGCATCCTCTGCCAAAGCTTAACTGCAATCTCGGACGGTCCTCTAGACTTGTTCTCCTGTAGACAAGCACATCAAAAAGAAGCGTCAATCCTTCATATCATTTCAAAAGTGCACATATTTTCAAAAGAAAAGCATTCATAAAAGTTTTTCTAGCATATCTTTTGCATCAAAAACGTGTCTTTCATCGCTTGAAACGCGTCATTGCTTTCCTAAAGCACAAAATCACAATTCTTTGCACATAAGCATTATTTTTCAAATAAAACGGCATGCATGAATCATTTTTCATCTTCCAAAATCATGTTTTCTCATTGAAAATCAGAATTTTGACCTAGTTCTAGCACAAGGCAAGAACTCCGTCTGATATTTTGAAAAAAATTCTCATTCTTACTTCATTTTGCGAGAAAAAAGTGAGTCATTCTCATAATTTTCATCAAAAAAATTGCACATTGCATATTCTTAGCCTCATAGGTTGTTCATGCATCTCAAAATCATTCAAAAAAATCATTCAAAATCCTAAAATTCGGGTCAAGCCCTAAATCATTCAAAATTCAAGCAAAATCATCGGATTTGAGCAAAATGAGAATGCTTACCCCAACCGATCGCGGGTTCGTTGATTTGTGCTCCCTTCTCCCCGGGTAAAGCTCCGATGGAGGCGTAAGGAAGTCATACTTCCTTTCCGTCCGAACGAGCTCCTTCCTCCTCCTTCTCGCGGCCGCCGAGATGTTTCTCCTTGCTTGCCTCGGTATGGGATTGCCCTCCGGATCCATCTCAAATCAAAGGGAAGCAAAGGGGTTGAAGAATTTCGAAATTCTCTCTCTCTTCTCTCTCTCTCGGCTGAAGTGGGCGGCAACAAGTGCCCAATGCCCGTTCAAAACCTGATTTTAAATAATCTGAAAAACAGTTTCTAGCCGTACGGCTTCTTTTTCTCCATCTCATGCCGGGCGGCTTCATTCGCTTCCGAGCGAAATTACAATCCTGCCCCTGGACCTTCCACTTGGGCATGCAATTTCCGTTATCTTTTAAACAAGATAACATCTTTTCAGAAAATATCCCTTATCTATGAAGCAATCAAGCTCTATTCCCAGTCGCCTCCGTTAATTCCGTTATAACGGGATAACACTAGGTGACAACCTCCGAATTGTCAGAACTCTAGACTTGTGCTACCTCTATCTGCGAATAGTGAAGTATGCCCAAGTCATTTCAACTTGTGCTACCTCTATCCGCGAATAGTGAAGTATGCCCAAGTCATTTCAACTTGTGCTACCTCTATCCGCGAATAGTGAAGTATGCCCAAGTCATTTCAAATTGTGCTACCTCTATCCGCGAATAGTGAAGTATGCCCAAGTCATTCCAACTTGTGCTACCTCTATCTGCGAATAGTGACGTATGCCCAAGTCATTCCAACTTGTGCTACCTCTATCTGCGAATAGTGACGTATGCCCAAGTCATTCCAACTTGTGCTACCTCTATCCGCGAATAGTGAAGTATGCCCAAGTCATTCCAACTTGTGCTACCTCTATCCGCGAATAGTGAAGTATGCCCAAGTCATTCCAAATTGTGCTACCTCTATCCGCGAATAGTGAAGTATGCCCAAGTCATTTCAAATTGTGCTACCTCTATCCGCGAATAGTGAAGTATGCCCAAGTCATTCCAACTTGTGCTACCTCTATCCGCGAATAGTGAAGTATGCCCAAGTCATTCCAACTTGTGCTACCTCTATCCGCGAATAGTGAAGTATGCCCAAGTCATTTCAACTTGTGCTACCACTATCCGCGAATAGTGAAGTATGCCCAAGTCATTTCAAATTGTGCTACCACTATCCGCGAATAGTGACGTATGCCCAAATCATTTCAACTTGTGATACCACTATCCGCGAATAGTGACGTACGCTCAAGTTTCCCAACTTAAGTTACCTCTATCTCCGTCATAAAGAGATAGCGACATAAGCTCTAGCTTCTTCAGGTGACAAATTCTCCGAATTGTCAAAATCTCAAGGATCCTAGACATCGTTCCTAACTATCTAGTGATGCTTGAACTACGATCAAGGCTTGATTCCTCCGGGATACGTAGGTAGCCTTTTATAAAAGGTCCAGCCATTCGACCACTTTGGTCACCCTGTTTCTTTGTCACTCCTCAGTGATAAAGCGCCCCCTCATAAAAGTTCAAATATTCGACCACCCGGGTCACTCCTAGCATGTCCCCGGTAGGATCAATTGCTTGACCTCCTAGGTCATTTTCTCTTCTTTTCCCCAAGAAGAGACCAGCTTCTCTTCTTCCTTCCCCAAAGCGGATCCTAATCCCGAACTACGGCTCGGCTTGATTCCTCCGGATACGTAGGTAGCCTTCCAAAAGGTTCACCACTCGACCACCTTGGTCTCCCAATCCGTCTCGGCATTCGCGCATCGGATCCTTTTCTATCGACAACCCCACTCGCCTTGCAAGTGACGTTGCCGAGGGGCTTCGTAAGTACCCAAATCCGGCTCATGCCTTCCTGCTAATTTTCCCGACATTTCGGTAAGTTTCCGGTAATTCCCTGACCTTCCTAGTGTTCCTGAAATGTCCTGAGCAAGCCCCAAATTAAAATTAGGGCTGTAAGGAGCCTTCCTAATTAAGAAAACACGTTTTTCTTAATTAGGAGAAGCTTCTAGAATAATGCCACCTTGCATGGTTCTAGAATGCCGAGTCACAATGGATAAGACCGCACGGCCTCATTTGCGAAGGGCCTCGCAGCCCGCACGGCTTCATTAGCCTTATCCAGATCGCCTATAAATAGAGCCCTCCTCTACCCATTTCAACACACAACAACAACACAAACAATCAAACACACACACTCCATAGCAAATCCGTACGTGAAGAAAACCCTTGAAGGCTCAAGAAGGCGAAGAAGAAGCTCAAGAAGCCATCTCCCTCCTCCTTGAAGACCCAAGAAGAACCTCTCCTCCTAGCTCCGTCCGAAGAAGCGAAGGAAACGATTGGTAACCTCGCACGCCCTAACCTTGCATTTTAATTGATATACTTGCTCATTTCATTCATATATCTTGCTTGGGACTTGGCATTTATTCATAAAGATCATATCTTTATCACCCCCTTCCCCCTTTGCATGCATTAAGACCTCATTTGTCATAAAAATGTAGTCTTTTTCATAAAGGTGCATCCTTTGCACCTAAAATCCCTATTTTCCAATAAAAATGTTATCTTTATGCATCATTTGCATATAAAGATCAAATCTTTTTCAATAAAAATGCATCCTTTGCATCAAAACCCCCTTTTCTAATGCATCATTTGCATAAAAATGCTATCTTTATGCATCATTTGCATAAAGATCATTTCTTTCAATCAAAAAGCATCATTTGCTAAAACCAAAATGTCATCTTTTCATTAAAGAGTCATTTTTTATCATGCATTTCCCCTTTTCCCCCAACCTTGGAACGGACCGGTGTAAAAGTTCTCATCTTTGCATCGTTCCTTCCATTAAAGGTTCATGATTTCTTTAGGAAAAGGATAACCTTGAACCCTATATCTCCAATTATTGCTTAAGAATGAGTATGAAGCCTCTATACGAGCTCGACCGTCTTAAAGCGTAGGATTGATGGGCTAAGGACATTCCTTCCTAAAGAACCTCATCTTTGACCCAAAAGAGAGTCATTCTCTCGATCACGCAAGTCCCGAGGGTCCCGAGGTTTAAAATGCGATGATCATAAGTCATAAGATGAGGACGGGATCATAATCCCAAATACATAAATTCCAAGGAATCCCGAGCGACAACCAACAAATGGTTTGTACGTCCGGAAGATAACTTGGGACATTCCCCCCCCCTTATTTTCAAACACATGCACACAAAGAAAGCACGCAAGCAAACACGATTAATGAAATCTAGGGAGACTTGCTCCGGCAAGGCACTTTGGGTGAACGCCAAACGTTCTTCCCAAGGGGTAACTTAACCTCCGAACCCATAAAACCTTTTTTTCAAAGTTTTGAGGTAATCAAAATGGCGTGGCGACTCCGTTTTTCAAATAACTCGGATGTCTTCAAACTCGCGTGAATTCCAATAAACAAAAAATTTGGGGCACACATTCACAATAATTGATCGTATTATGTTATACCCCCAACATCAGCTGATTAACAAATTATCAAGCACATAATAGTTACTTGAACATAATCCACAAAAAGGGATAACAATATAGCAGCATGGTAAAATATACTCATGTCCAACCAATATCATAGTGCAACATTTATTCAATACACTATGCATAATATAAACAATGTATATGAACTCAAGTAAGGCAAGTAAGTGTCATCAATCCATCCTACAAGGTCATTATACAATAACACATAGCCTCTATGAAGGCCGAAGTTAAATCTACCAAGTTGGAATCCCATTTGTCAAGTTACCAAATGAGGCTATCAAGCATTTTCCAAGCAATATTTAAAGTACTTCCCCAATTCCATTTTGATCACTTAATATGTCATTATGTAGCCAAATTATTCTACTTTAATCTAGGTTAAAGAGATTTCATTTTGGTTCGAGTTTGATTATGTTTGAACAGCTCTAAAGTTGATACATTGTAACCAGGCCAGGGCACGACTCGTGCCCCAGGGCACGACTCGTGCCCATTTGACCCTCCTCAGAACCTGGCGTCCCCAGCAAGGCACGACTTCCCTTTAACTCTGGTCACGACTCGTCCCCACCTCAGGCATGACTCGTGCCACAGGGCACGACTCGTGACTCCGAGCCCGTAATTAGAACAAGGCATTCTAACAACATCCAAACCAATTTGTCCCAACCCAAGTTTTCCCCTGTTTTGTGCACCTAGAAAGGCATACTAAACTTCCTAGATTTCATACTACATCCTTTAACCCCAAAATAATGCAACCTAAATCATTTACCACTTGAATCTCTACCCATTATACTACCATTTTTCAAGCTTTACATTTAATCCAACCCCACCCATTTACTTTTACTCTTTACCTCTTTCATGAACCACAACATTTCTATGACAATAACCAATTTCTCAAATACAAGAAAGTTTCCTCAAAGCATCAAATAACCATTAGAACAACAATAACAACATTTAATAGTTCATGGACATTTAAGGAAGGAAAAGGTCATAATAACTCACCTTAGGTTTTTAGAATGAAAGGTTGATCTTCTTAGCTTGATTGATTCTTCTAGTTGTCCCAATCTCAAAAATTCTCTTGGATTTGGAAATGTTTGAGAAATAAGCTAGCTATATGACTTGGGAAGGGGAGCTTCAATGGAGGCTTTCCATGGATTTGCTAGGGGAAGAGAAGTATGAAGAATGAAGGAGTAAGGAGGAAGGAGGGAGAGTAAGGGGGAAAGCATGGGTCTCATTGACTAAGGGTGAAGGGGAGGGTTTTATGGTATGGCCCCCCCATGCCTAGATAAATTTTAGGCTTTCACATTTTTAAATTTAAATTCCTTATCCCAATTATTTATTTTACCCATTTTAACCTCCTCTTACTATTTATCTATTTTCTATTTTCATTATCCCCATGGTTCTTTATTTAATTTCCAATGAATTCTTAAAAGATTATAAATTTACTTCTCACCCAATTTATCTTAATTAAGACTTTAAAGACATAAATGAACACATAAAATTAACATAAATATTAAAAACACATAATATGATATTAAAATTAGTGCCTAGGGTTGGGGTCGTTACAACACCCGAATCGTAAAATGGAGAAGGATTGGATTTACTACCATTTTTGGAAGAAAGAGATTGGAGGGAGGTTTTCCATGGAGAATTATTGAAGGAAGGAATGAAGAAGATGATGAGGGAATGAGGAGGGTGAGGAGGTCAAATAAAGGATGAGGGAAAAAGGGGAGAGTATGGCCCCCCCATGACTTTCTTAAATGAAAGGTTTCAACAATCTACAATTAAGTCCTCCAAGTTCCAAGGTAATGCATCTAACATCTCAATTCCTATTCTTTACACAAAACACCTCACCCACTTAAAGTATTAATTTTTTTAATTATTATATCTCCACTACAACACTTTATTTTTATTCCAATTAAACCATAGATATATTAAATTATTTCATAGTCAACCTAACTTCATATAAATCATCTAAGACATAAATGGGTACATAAAGTCAACAATTAGTATAAAATATATATAATGGGGCGCTAAATTGGTGCCTAGGTTTAGGGTCATTACATTCATTCCCCCTTAAAGAAAATTCGCCCCGAATTTTAAACTTGCTTACTTTAAGGATCAAATAACAAAGGTTACCTCTCACGCATTTCAAATTACAACTTCCACATAGTTTCCTTAACGGCATGATTCTTCTATACATTTTCACAACCCGAATACTCTAGGGTTTCAATTCCCTAAACTACAATTCTAATAACTCTCAACGGTTCTCCCGCATAAGTCCAATCCATCTAATCATCATTAGTGGGAGAACTCCATACAAACGAGGGATCATGCAAATGATTTTTCCATACCAAGCTTCACACAGTACCACTTCAATGCTAAACTAAAACTGCTATTATACACAACTCGCTAAGGTTAATTAAACTCCTCAAGTTGAAAGGAAGTCCATAACACAACACACCACCTATTCTTCAAGAATCTTGATAGTCCTCTAATCTCTTCCTTTCGAGTAACTAAATCCTCCAACCTCTTAGGATCGGTAACAAATTCCAAAAGGAAGCTTCAAAAAGATAAGGTTTCCACTTAAATATCGCAACACAATTGCAGCCACTCTCGAGTAGAGGATAAGAAAATTCCGCTTTATCTAAGTTAACTTCCTCGAAACATACACTATTACTTCCCATTTCTCATAATATCACAACCTAATCTTCCTTTAATACGTACTTACAATTCACAAAGTTCTCACATCCCCTAGGTAAGGTAAGGATCGGATCTATAGTCAATCTAGTCTCCATCTCTATCAATATGATTCATCCTTATCACATCATACACCATTGATATATCCTTTAGAGTTAACCTAATCAACGATTTTACAATTCTCAAGAATTCCCTAAAAATTCCTTCGGTAGCACTTGCCAACCCCAAAGATCACGGACACAATCCTCGTAAGATCCATGGTAACATCCAATCTTAAGACTATAGAACCCAAAATTTGGAATCTTCTCGAGCCAACTCACACTAGCTAAACTTTGCATACAAGGACTTCTCACCAAGGATCATTAACCCAACTCTCAAATGATTTTCATGATCTTCCCGGAACTTTGAATAAACAAAGAGGTCATCAATCGTAATTACCATAAAGCCATCAAGATAAGGATTAAAAATTCTGCTTATCATACTCAGAATCAACACATGAGATACTTTGATTGGGACACAATTACCATCTACTCACAACTAGCACATAAATTTTTTTTTTTGAAAAGACTTCTTATGCAAGTCTAACACATACCAAATACCCTTCACACTTTTAACCAAGATTTCCACCTTAAATGCCTATATATAACAAGAATTCCACATTAAAGTTTACCTATATCAAATACCAATATAAGTAAAGTAGGCATAGAAAAGGAGACTTACTTTTTATGACAGTCTACCAATGCACAACAACTACTTACCCATCCAGGTCAAGTATATCTCATAATCACAAATTGGTACTCATACCAAATCAACTGGCAATACATGCCCAGCTATAACCACATCACCATCTGTAAGTACCCCAATCTGGATCACACCCCTTTCAAACACACGGGAAACACCGCAGACTCATCAACACAGTCTCGACGACCCCTCTCACTCAAAACCCTCTCTAAACCCCCAACCAAACCAAGGGAGGAGCCTTTCTGGGATAAAAAGGGACAAAAGGACCTTTCGGGAATTTTCAGGAAATTGAAAAAGCAATAATGGTCCGTACGGACCTCTTTGCTTTAATAATTACTGAATCTTCTTAAAGTCCACAATATTCCCTCAAATCCCGGGGAAAATAATTACCCTCATGCTTAGTTGGTCCGTACGGACCTCTTGCATGCAAGATGGTCCGTACGGACCTTATTGCATAGGGAACACCATAATTACGTAATATTCACCATCATCACATATTCCTCAAATCGAGGAAAACCAAAATTCTGGATAACCAAGGGAGGTCCGTACGGACCTCTTTGCAATTTTTTCCTACTATAAATAGAGGGCTCCCCTCCCATTTTCGTACACACCTCCCTCTTCTCTCTTCCTCCCTTAGCCTTCGGCTCCCCTCTAAGTCCTCTCGAGGCATTCCCGCCCCTTTCGGATCCTTCCGAGGCCTTCCGAGCCCCCTCGTGGTGCTCCGAAGCCTCCCCGAGCGCTCCCGAGACGCTCCCGCGCTGCCCCGAGGCACTCTCGAGGTACTCGAGGCCCCTCGTGGTACTCCGAGGCCTCGCTCGGTCTTTCCACGGTGTCCCGGCTCTTTCCGAGTCAAACCGACGATCCCAAACCACGCCGAAATCCCCGCCCGAGTGACTCGCCACCACAACGCACGCCGAACCTCTCGCCCGAGTGATCCCGACGATCCCCACGCACGCCGAACCTCGCCCGAACGCAGCCTCGCAACCTCAACTCACGCCGAAACTCGTCCGCGTACAACCGCATCTCCCGAAGCAATCCCGATCCGCACCGAACGCTACTCCGACCTCAAACACTATTCCTCAGCGGAAGACAGACACGAACCAACATTGGTAAGGCTTCCTTCCGTTACTATTTCAATACATTTCCATACATAGCATACAATGTAGACATCCGGTACAGCATGCATTTTTAAAAGCACACACACACACACACACAACATTTAAAGGATATTAGGGGTATCCGAAAGACTCGTTTTACGAGGCAACTCGGGTGAGCTCTAATATTCTAATATTCTCTTCCCGAGGAGTCATCTGACCTCCGAACTCAAAATCTCATCACACAAAAACAGTTTAAAATTATCTTTAAACTGATGCCCTTTTTCAATGTTTTGGGCTTAATAAAAACGGCGTGGCGACTCTACAAAATGCGAAAGCAAAACGGCGAGAACGAACCGCTCCAACGCGAAAGATTGCCAGATGCCGGGGCTGCGAAGCCTGCTCGGATCCGGGCTATTTCAGTTGGCGACTCCGCTGGGGAGAATGTTTGTTTTAAAAACTTTTAAACAAAACAAAAGATTTTTAAAACGATGATGAGGGTCAAACTTTCATTTTACCCCTTCCTTTAACTGTTGTGTGTGTGTGCACGTGCTTTACTTTTTATTTTACAAAAAAAAATAAAAATACAAAAAAATGCATCAATATACATCTCGCGCATACATTTAAAATTCTTCAAAAACTTCGTTTTACTCGTAAAAGAATTTTAGAGACCGCACACTACGCGCACCGCCGCTCTACACCGCACACTACTCACACCGTCGCCTGCTACACCGCACGCTACGCGCACCGCCGCCTGATACACCGCACACTACAACCCTCAACCCGAGTGGTCTCGCCAGTCCGTTAGGTCTTCCTAGGCCTCTTGGACGCGCACGGGATCATTCCAAACATCCCATCCTAGCCAACCGTCAACCCTGCACGTTTGAGTCTTGAGTCACACTCGTCCGCACTCTGTTGGTTTTTACCCAGCCCGTGTCATACACTGATACATATACCATGCCGGCCATTTTTCGAGTCAAGGCTCGAACTCAAGATCCTTGCGCAAGCAAAGCGATGAAAGGTCATGCTAAAATCTTGACCTCGATCTTGATTTCCGAAGCTACACCTGCACGATGTTCCGTCCCGATATACATCCATGCTCACATGACACCATGTCATCACGCCTTTGATACGTCACCATGACAATATGACCCACCAACGCCTAACGTCACAGATCCTTGCGCAAGCAAGGTAAAGAGAGGTCATGCCGAACTCTTGACTCCGATCTTGACTCGGCCGGCTCGGTTCACTATTCACATGGCTAACGCGTCAAAACGAACATGACAAAGCTCGGTCCTTAGGTTCGATTTTTCTTTTTAGGCCGGTGGAAACCGCTTGCACTATAGGACCTCGCCCGGGCCGTCCACCCCGGGATGTCGAAATACAGTGCAAAACGAGGGGCTTATAGCCGCACGTATGGTCTCCATCGACCCAGATCTAGCATAGTTGCGAAAAAGAAGAGCAATCTTTTCCAACCTACCTAGGATTCTCGAGAAAACATGTTTTAAGTAAATTAAAACAACAAAAAAATCATAAAAGAAACGGAAACCGCATGCCACGTGAGCTTTCCCCTTTTATCCCGTTAGGCCATTCCCGTGTCTAAACCTTGCCCGTCACCCTCCAACCTAACAGAGTGGTCGAGAGTACCCGGAACCCGTCTCCCAAGTGTCAAAACAAAGAAGGTCCTACCTCCTTCCCACTCTCACCAGACACCGTCAATTCCCCATGGCCAAGTCGGATAACAACGATGAGAACGGGACCTTACCCCAAGAAATTTCCCAACATTGGAAGAAGTTTGGCAGTCCTCATGGCTATTGAGAAACGCCAAGGTGAGCAACAAGCTCGATCGAAGGTGCCATGCACCACTTCGAACATTAGCCACCCAACTACCCGGGGCTTCCCAAGTCATGATCGCTCCTACAGCCTCTAACGTCTCTCATTGTCTCCGTAAGTCAACCCGTTACCCTCATACGAGCCATGCAGCTATGACGTAAGGCCACAAGACCTTCCAGAGGAAAGCCTTCCCATCCAGCCTCCCGAGGTCCCGGTACCACCGCCGAACAACGAACACATCTCGGTGGGACGCCCAAGCGACAGAAGTGCTTGTCTCGGGAAATGGAATTCCAGGATGCAATGAACGAGGGCCGTCCTCGACGAAAGAAGAAGCTATCTTCTCAACAAAAACCGAAAAAGAGGTACGAATCCGTGATCCCACGCCGGAACCCTCGAGAACCCTCAGAAAGTTTGACTACTATGTCATCTACTCCAAAGAAGCCTAGCTCGCACAAGGCCATGGCAATGTCTCGCTCCATGATCACCGGGACGAAGCCGCACCGCCACCGAAGGCCCGAAGGTCCAGATAATCCAACCCCGTCTTGGGAAGATCTCAAAGCCACTATTGATGCTTCAAGAAAGCCATGACAGGAACGAATTGAAATGCGCAGCCGGCCTTACGCCAATCGTGCTCCTCCCACTACGTAAACGGGAGAGACAAGCAAAACCATAAGTCCAGAGGTGAATGTTCTCGACACGTTCCTGGCCAAATCCCAGCCGAATCCTCCACGGACAGACAAAAGGCCGCCCATACCCGAGCCACGAACGAAAAGGGGCCCTACGCCAAAGAAGCCGAAACCTTGGACCCAAAGGTCAAGATCCCGTCTTAACACAAATTTCAAGCGCACTCAGCTAACATCTCACTCTGGTCCTTACTCACTTCATCTTACCCGCACAAGCTCAAGTTGGAAGAAAGCCCGGCCTGCACTATGGTTCCCATCACGTGACACCCGATGAAGCAGCCGTATGATTGGCAACGTCAATTACAAAGAATATCATCACTTTCACGTAGCTCGACCTTCCAAAATTTGGGCCGACTCACAACGAGCCTCTCTACATAACAGCTCAACCGGACGAGCGCTGTCTCCCACGGGTGTTGGTAGATGGGGATCATCCATGAACGTCCTTCCAGCCAAGATGATGGATTTGCTAGGGATCAAAGCAACCGATCTAAAGCCCTCGACTCGTGCAATCAAGGCATACGACTCAACATCCCGCCCGCCTGGGAATAGCCTCCTTAAACCCGTGGTTTGGAAAACAAATGGTCCCGACGGATTTCCAAGTCATCGACATCCCGATCACATTCACGCCATTTTGGGACGCCTCGCTACACCGCATCAATGGGGTGGCATCCACTCTCCATCGCTGCGTAAAGTTCGTCCAAGGAACAGATCTTACCATCATCTACGGTGATAGCGTAGTCAACGAAAGGACCGAAACAAACGGCGTCCCGGTCTTAGAGATCAAACCCGACGATGATGGCATGATGCTAACAGGTTCACCATCGAAAGCCCAAAGGCCCAAGTGTGCCACATAGACTCGCCTTTGATTTGGGACAAGATCCCTCCCCGATGAAAATGATGAAGCACATAAACTACATCCCGGGCTCGGCTTGGGAAAACGCCATCGTGGCACTCAACATCATCAATATCAAAGAATGTAATACTCCCGCACGGCCCGGGATACTCTCCTACTCCCGAACACATTGCGGAGGACAAGCGAGCCGCACGAAAATGCTCCACGTATAACAAAAGAGGCTTGCACGCAATCTCCGATCTTCGTCCTTACAGCCTTCGACATGACCAAGTACTTCACAAAGAAGGCCGGTAACTTGGAAGAAGATCCGTAAAAGGGAACAGAGTTAATCGCGCCAAACAAAGCCGGCCGACAACCATGGACAAGCTCCAGCAGAACTCCGGCAAGATTCGTAGGCCTCAAGCCAAATCCCGTCCGAAGAGCATTTCTCGACACACCGCCTCGCCGGATCCACAACCACCACTATTCACAACGAATTTTGGTTCAGAAAACTCCTCTTTCGCGTAAGAACTCGAAAACTCTCTCGTCAACACCCCCGCCCTCAACAAGCGGGACGAGTCCGCATTCGAGCTAGTAATGCCCAAGACATAAAGCAAAAGACTCGCAGACGATGCTTGGGACGAGCCACCGCTTCCACCTCGCTTCTTCAAAGAAGAAATCGAGATGCCGATCTAATCGATTTTGTTTCGATAACTCGTGATAGCAATGATCGGGAACGGTGACATAAAGCCCTTCAAGCCCCATCTCCTATCAAGCTCATTGCCACTCAATAACCGGGCCACCTTCTCCGAACTCCACCGCCAAAGAAAAAGGACATGATCGAACAACTTGGTCTCGACCCTCGAGTCCTAGAGTCTAGTGTCAAAACTCATCCCGAGTCCATTATCTTTGAATTTGAGTCTCTCGAGTCATCCGATGGCCTCACGCCGAAGATTACGAACTCATTGCCAATAATGTATTCCCGTATGCTCTTAATGAATGCTTCGATCTTTCCGAGTATCCTCTCATTGCATCTTTAACAACCGATAAATTAACTAACACACAAACAAGCTAATAACGATTCACTTGATAAAGAAGCGCATACATTAAACGAACAATACATTAAGCACATCTTTAAGCATGTTGTCAAACGAGAGAAAACCGGGCCCAAGCCGCCGAGGAGGTTTTAACCAAAGTGAATTTGGGAACCGCCGAAGAGCCAAAAGAGACGCAAATCGGAAGTTTCTTCACCGGCACAGAGCAAGACGCATTGACCGCACCGCTCAAAGAGTTCGTGGACGTGTTCGCTTGGTCTTACCGAGACATGCCCGGATTAGATCCTAACATTGTGGAACACCGGATTCCCTTAAATCCCGAGGCTAAGCCCATCAAGCAAAAGCTACGCCGAATCAAGCCGGAATGGTCTTTACAAGTCAAAGAGGAGATCGAAAAATGCTCCGCGTCTGGCTTCATCGTGGTGATCGAGTACCCCACATGGCTCTCCAATATCGTCACTGGCCACCAAGGCCAATGGAAAAGTACGCCGTTGCGTGACTTCCGAGATCTCAACAAAGCAAGTCCCAAGGACGATTTTCCACTACCCAACATCGACATGTTGGTAGACACTACACCCAATTTCTCAAGTCAAGTCCTTCGTGGACGGTTTTGCCACGGCTACAATCAAATCAAGATGGCCGAAGAAGACCAAGAAAAACATTTTCACAACCCCTGGGGAACCTACTCTACACACGCAATGCCGTTCGGACTAAAGAACGCTGGGTTACCTACCAACGGCAAAGAACCGCCCTCTTCCACGATATGATCCACAAAGAGATCGAAGTGTACGTCGATGACATGATCGTTCACTCAAAGGGATCGATGGACAACACCTCACGCACTCCGAGAAAATTCTTCAATCGCCTCCGAAAACACTCAATGAGGCTTAACCCTGCCAAATGCACATTTGGGGTTAGCCGAGGCAAGGTTTTAGGATACATGGTCACCGAGAGAGGCATCGAGGTTGATCCTCAAAAGATCAAGGCTATCATCGAAATGAGACCACCGCAAACTCGCATGAGGTGAAAAGCTTCATGGGCCGCCCGCAATATATCGCCCGCTTCACAACCAATTGACCTCTATGTGCGAGCCAATCTTCAAACCGATGAAGAAGAACGCCGACATCGAATGGAACTCGTAATGCCAAGATGCCTTTGAAAAATAAAAGCATACCTTGTGAGTCCTCCGATTCTCTCGTCCTCCCCACGAGGAAAAGCCACTATTGCTATACCTAACCGTGACCGACACCGCAGCTGGAGCCATGCTCGTCAAGAAAAGAAGGAGTCACGAGTCGAAAACGCCATCTACTTCGCCGCAGAAAGTTTCAAGGCAAATAACTCAATTACTCACCCTCGAGAAAACCTCGCGCAGCCTCCGGTATGGGTTGTCGGGAAACTACGGCACTACATGCAACGCACACGGCACACTTGGTTTCCAAAATGGACCTAGCCAAATACCTCTTCGACAAACCATCTCTCGTCAATGAGGCTCGCCAAATGGTCCTTCTTCCTAGCGGAATTTGACATCAAGTACGTCAACCAAAAGTCAATCAAGGGACGGGCCATGGCCGAACAACCGGCCGATTTCCCAACCGACGAGGCTCGAGGCCCCGAACCACAATTTCCAGACGAGGGAATCTTTCGCAATCGAAAGCGAAAATCGATGGCAACCGTTCTTCGACTGAGCAAGCTAACAAAAAGGGAAACGGCATCGGTATGCTCTTGGTAGATCCCAAGGACGAGCACACCCCAATTGCTATAAAGCTCAATTTCGAGGTAACCAACAATGCCGCCGAATATGAAGCTCGCGCCGCCGGACTACAAGCCGCACTCGAGAGGAATGTCCAAACTCGAAGTTTATGGGGACTCACTGATCATCAACCAAGTCTCCAACAAGTGGAAAACCATAGACCTGTGCTTGCAAAAATACCATGCCCGTACGGAGGACCTCATCACACACCCGAAGAAGTCACCTTCCACTACTTGCCAAGAGACCGAAACAGTTTGCAGATGCCTTAGCCACCTTGGCTTCCCTTGTGGAAATCCCCGAAGGAAAAGCAATCAAACCCTTCAAAGTCTGGACGAAAGGAAATTCCCGCCACTGTCATGAGATCGAACCGTAACCTAAGCCCGTCAATGAGCCACGGTATAACCGCATCTTCCAATACCTCAAGAACGGGAAACTACCTTCATGAACAAGGAAGACCCACACACGTAGGGGTCAAAACCAAGAGCATCATGGCCCTAAAACGCCTGCCTCTCACTTCGTCATCCTCGGGGACATGCTATACAAGAAACGCTACCACGGGCCACTCCTACGCCGCATCGCCCAAGAAGAAGCAAACAAGTTCATGAACGAAGTCCACAATGGGGCTTCGCGGTCCCCACATGAACGCCGCAGCCCCGATGCAAATCATTCTCGTGGATGGGCTACTACCGGATCTCCATGGAGGCGCATTGCATCCACTTTGTCCGAAGCCGCGACAAGTGCCAACGGTTCTCCAACCTCAATCATCTACCTCCTCACGATCTCTACCGCATGACTACACCTTGGCCATTTGCCACTTGGGGAATTGACGTCATCGGGAAAATCGCTCCGCCAGCAAAGAATCTGGCCACGAGTTCATCTTAGTAGCCATCGACTACTTCACCAAATGGGTCGAAGCCAAGTCCTACAAGGTACTCACCTCCAAGAAGGTAGCGCATTTCCTCAAGGAAAACATCATCGCCGATACGGCATCCCAAATGAGGTCATATCGTACAATGGTTCACACTTCGAGGGGGAATTCGGCTGCATCACCGGGCCGAATTCAAGATCACACGCCACAAATCTTCTCCCTACCGGCCACAAACAAACGGCGCCGTGGAAGCAAAGAAACAAAACCTCGAACGGATCATCCGAAAATGACCACCCGAGGACGAGATTGGCCCGAGAAACCGCACCTTGCACTTTGGGGCTACCGCACACGGGCCGTAATGTGCCCACGGGAGAAACCCCATTTGCCCCGACATACGGGATGGAAGCCCTTCCCATCGAGCCGGAAATTCCCTCACTCCGAGTGCCGCTGAAAATGACATCAACGAAGTCGAATGGCTCCGGCCGACACGACGAATTGGCTCGCTAGACGAGCGACGACTAAAGGCTATGGAACACGTCCGAGCCTATCAAAGCAGATGGCTAGAGCTTTCGACAAGAAAGTCAAATCCCGAGACATCGTGGAAGGTGACCTTGTACTCAAAGAAAAGCCTCCCACTCGAACCAACCCACTGGGAAAATGGGAACCCACATGGATCGGCCCTTTCGTGGTTCAAAAGATCTTCTCCGAGGCGCCATGAAGCCGACGCACCTAGACGGCAATCCCTTCATGAATCCAAATAACTAAGCAAACTTCGCAGATACTTCGCCCGAAGAAGAACAACATGCATCTCGCACTCCATGTAGCGTCGAACTACGCAGACTCGAGCCCTCTAGTCCTGGGGAACGTAGGCAACCTTAATTGGTCCGGTCTAAAAATACACAAAAAGTCAAAAGTTTGAATGTCAATCAAGACCTCCATCAAGCTACGCACTTTTCAAGAACACGCCCAACAGCCACCTTGACCAAGTCAAACGACGGCGGCAACATCAAAGGACATCCGAGGGTCACTCAAAGATCAAACGACCGACTCATGTCCGCTTCCAAGCCAGGGCTTGTCTTCGCCTCACGCGCTTCAAAAAAAAAAAAAAAAAGAGAGCTCGAGCAAGGGCTCACAAAAAACAAAAAGAGAGCTCGAGCAAGGGCTCACAAAAAGAAGCTCAAGCGTAAGCCGCAAAAAAGAGGTCAAGAGCCCGACGCCAACAAGAGGCAAGGAAGCACGAAAAGACCGTCAAAACGACTTGTCAAGGGAGCATTCAACCTCTCGCCCAAGCACAAAGCCTAAGCAAAAGGGATTGCCGTCATAGCCTGCATCGCTTCAAGTCCGCAAATGCAATGTAAAAGTTCAAGGACGGACGCCGACAAAGTGCACAACAAAAGCAAAGGCAAACAAGAGATCTTGCGTCTCGACAAAGCTTTAAAAGTAAATCACAAATCACTAACGGTTACAACATTTCTTGATGAGTTCAAGCACGGTCTACTCTCAAGTTCACAACATGCTAAAAGACAAATTTTAATACATTTAACTAATAATGTGTTTGCAATGCAATGAATGGATACCTAGGAGGTCATTCCGCGCCATCTCGCGCTTGTCCCCTCGCCATTCTTTCCTTTCTTCCCTCGTCCCCGCGAGTCTTCTTTCGCTCCACGTGAACCAACTCGCGTCTCTCGCTCCGAGATCGTGGGTCCTCCCCGTAGAGTCAAACAATCCAAGAGCTCTCGTGGCTTCATTCGCCCGTGCTTCGGCTCGGCATCTCCTCCCCGCGAGTCCGCAAAAGAGGACCTCTCCCGTCGCCGGTCAACTCTAGTCTCGTAGTCAAACAAAGTGTCTCCCGTCACATCCAAAGGGTCGACTGTGCTTCGGCACTCCTAAGGCAATAGCTACTACGGCAACCGGGTCCTGTAATCGCTACACGCCCGCTCTCCAAGACCACTTGGGATCGCCCAACACGCCGCTCATACCAAAGCCAGTGCATCGAGTCGTCAATACGACGCTCCCCGACGTCTAAGGAGTACCACAGTGAGGGAAAGCGGAATACTTCCATACCCTCGTAAAATACAAGAAGGCACCGAAGCCGCCATACAAAGAGGAACTACCTCCGCAAGAGCAAGGTCATCCCACCTCAACAAAGGCCTCGCTTCATCCCAAACCGCCGGAAACAAGCGACGGAATATAGAAGGAGGACCAAGACAAACCCGGAACTCGACGACGTAGGACCCTTCCCGCAAGGTCCTCCTAGTCTCAATCCTCCAGCGGAACCCACCAGAGGATCTCGATGCGTACTAAGCCGTGCCATCCATCTCTCCCAGCGGACCGATCCATATCCAACACAAGAGGTCGCCGAGCAAATGACCACGGGCTAAACGACGCCTGAGCCCTGGGCATGGCTCCGAAGTCTCTCTCGCAGCCCACAAGGTGAGCAAAGCGGGGCTTCCCCTCTCATGAACCGATCCCGGCCGCACGGCCGATACCATGAAGAGTCTCCCCAAAGACCAACGGGACAATATCCTCTCCAGCCTGCAGGTGCCCTACCACATCTAGCAAAGCGCCATCGCAAATGCCAAGGAGCCGACCAGAAAAGCGCCGCCATCACGCACAAGGCAAATGCGTCCCAAGAGACATCACTCATCATCGCCCATGAACCGCTCCGGCAGCTCGTAAATGTCGATATGACCCGAATCAAGGATCATGCCCCGCACTTCTTCCAACGAAGTACGAAGAAAGCCTCGCAAGCTTCACGCTCACCGCAAAGACCACCCATCAAAGGAAGCGAGATGGCCTCCACCTCCTGGCCCTCCCATCAAAGCCCGAAAATCCTCAAAAGTGGGCACAATTTCATTATAGGAGAAACAAGACACATGCCTCCTAACATCCTGTAACTTCGCGGCAGCCCGCAACAAATCCCAATCAGAACCAACTCCTTAAAAGACCAAATCGAGCAAAGACGAAACCTTACTCGAAAGCCCATTTCTCGATGCCTCATACGGCGCCGCATCCACGTTTTCAACTGCTCAAGGAAGTGTGCTTGCCTCTCCTGCGAAAGCCTCGGCAAAATTCTAGGGACGTACGAAGAATCCATGGCAAAAATGGAGGTTCCTAGAGAAAATGGGGAAGAAAGCTTGAAAATGGCTGCAAATGGGGAAATGGGGAAGAACCAGACACTGGAAAGCATTTATGTCCTTCCCAAAAGCAAGGTTGGTCCGTACGGACCTCTTTGCATGCTAAGTATGTCCGTACGGACCTCCTTGCAAAAGAACCCATTTTCCCCAAAGAACAAGATAACAACCACTGCCCTCAAGCAAACCTTGCTCCAAATCGCCCAAACATCTGCCAAAGCCATTCCCGGCAAACATACACTACCCACAAACGCACTCTCAGCTCACGTGGCATGCACAAAATAAAAAAAAAATAATAGCAACAATTTCTAGGACAATTCCCGGGAATCACAAAAATGACATTACATCCTAAAATAAAATGCGTTTGCCATGCAAATACAAATGTTTTATTACAGGTACATCAAATGTCTGTTGCTAAATAAAAAAAAAGAGGAGAAGATATGGAAAGAGGGAAAGCAAATGGACCCTAATCCGACTCCTCAGCATCATCATCCTCGCCGAGGTCCTCCAGAGAGAAGTCGGGCATCCCTGTGAACTCGCCCGTCACGTCCTCGTCATCAGAGTACCGAGCCCCCGCCGGAGGCTGCCACTCAAAATAATCCGAAGGATCAAATCCGACGAAAGGATCGAAGAAAGAAGGCTCTGAGGATCCCTCACCCTGTGCATCCTGAGGAGGGAAGAATCGATAAAAGGGCCGCTGCCCGAGCTCCAGAAGATGTCCCGCATCCATGCTATGCCGCCTCGAAGGTCCCTCCCGCTGCGGCTCCGCTCGGCTCTAGGCGGAGGAACGCCTACTGCACGCCTCGAAGGCATAGGCTCGTACGCCGGCACGCGTCGCGAAGACCGGCAAGATATCTTCGAAGCCATCTTCTTCGCAAACGACCTCATCGCCACGTAACGGCGAGTCAAGATATCATAGGCTCTCCCTGACTCGCACCAACAAGCAGCCTAAGGAAACGCTCAAGAATACAAATTTATACTCAACAACAAAAAGAGAAAAATACGTAAAAGATGCCAAGATGGAAAAGAGTCAAGACACTCACCGATCTATCGGGATCCACTCGTATGCGCAGAGCTCGCCAAGAACGGGCATGCATACACCCTCCTCCTCGATCCGTCCCCACGGACGTACGTGAAATCCGGCCCGCATCGGAATCCTCTGGGAGCTCGCGGGCCAGCCTCTCTCTCCTCGCGCACTGCGGCGCCCTCGCCTTCCTCCTCACGAAGGCCCCGTACTCCTCTCCATACAAGATGAACTCCTCGGCGCCCACACCGCCAAGGTACCTCTCAAAATCGAGCACGTCCATGTCCCGGAATCAAGCATCCCAAAGTGGAGGGTCCCTGAGCCACGGGAAGCACACCGGCCATGCGCCGTAAGACCCGCTCCCTGTGTACATGACGTCGCAGTCAAGCCCCGCAGCATCTTCCGTCGCTGCCGTCACCTCGGGAGCCCTCAAACTCATCCCCTCATACCGAGCCCACGGAACAAAACGAATCCTCCGGCTACCCCTCTCCAAACTCTCCCGCACATCCCCGTAGGCGATGGTGAGCTTCCTCTCGCTGTCCTCCCTTCCTCGCCAGATGAGCCCAAATTTCAAGATAGTGTGGTACGCAGCGAATGTACTGGATCTCTATCCCACTTGAAGCACCGGAAAATCTCGTGTAACCACACTGTGACAAAACAGAGAAGGCTCAAGCAAAAGAAAACGTAGAGAAGCGACAAGTTGCTAAAAAAAAAAAAAAAACAAAGCAATAAACTCATACCTCCAAAGCAAAGTCAAAATGTGCCAACGAATCAAGCCACACCCCGCTAAACCGGTCCAAAGAGAAGTAGAGCTCGCCCAAGCCTCGCTCGCCCCAAGCAATATCACGCACTTATCCAGATCAATCAAGCTCTCCAACAGAGCAAAGGGAGCCGCAGCCGCGTGGTTCGAGAACAAAGTCTCTGAAAGTGCATACCACAAAAAGGAGCGCGCTGCTCCGCTCCGCCGACACCCGGCCTGCACTCGAACATAGGCCCCAATACCGGCCGTGATCTTCAGCTCCACGTCGCTATATAGCATCCCTGTGCCCTCGCGAGGACGAGGCTCAAAGCCCAGCAGCCTCGGTCAACACAACATCGGAGATCATATCTTCCACCGCACCGGCCCTCCTTTCAAGGAAAGCCCTGCATCGCAGCAAAGAAAGCCTGGTCGGCGTCACCGTCACCTCTCCCCGCCTCGATGGAAGGTGTGGGTGGTATCCCACCAATACTTAAAGGCCAAGGAAGACGCTCTTGTTCTTCCTCGTGTCGAAACCCCACCAGTGTTCTCAACGAACACCCCTGTGCCGTAAGCGTAAACCAGCCTCCCGGGACTCGGCCTACCATCCACGGAAATATCGGGCATCCGCCGCCATAGCCAACAAATGCCTCGAGCGATCCCCGAGTCTTCATCCTCTTGGCCTTCCCGCCATAAGCCCCGCATCCCGCAGTAAACACAAAGAAAGGTACGTCAATCACAGTACTTAATATAAAATGAAAGGCACAAAAGTCCGTCCCAACACGGAAAGCCATGAAAATAACCCGTCACAAAACACGGCACACATTGCACATATTTTTTACAAATAACCCGTCACAAAATACGGCACATAATTTTCACATACATTATCCATGCAGTCCGTCACAAAAACACGGCACACACTGTACAGATTTTCTCAACAAAGGGATCAAGCACGACACGACACATTTTCAAAAAAAAAGTCTGTCCCAACACGGCAAAAGCACATATAACCCGTCACAAAAACACGGCACATATTGCACATATTTTCCCCACAAAGTCCGTCACCCAAGAACACGGCACACACTGCATAACACATTTTCAAAAAAAAAAATCCGTCCCTACACGGCACTCACTTTCAGACAAAACCCCGTCACAATGCACGGCACATGTCACATTTTTTCACAAAAATTGTCACTACACGACAAACTTTTCTCATAATGTACATACATAAATAGCATACGGTACAAAACACCAAAGCATGCATTTCATTAGAGAGGCACTTTATTTTCACAAATAAAAGCTAATCTACACATTTCTGCACAAAATACACATACCCACAATTTTTACATGTCCATTTTCAACAATTCATCAAGAATTTTACAAAAAGGCATAAAAAAAAAAATAATAACAAAAAAATTCAAAAATGCGAAAAACTAAAATCTAGTTCTAGCATTCAAAAATTCGAGCAGGGAATCAAAACGGAACGGATTTCTTACCTCCCCGACGTTCATAGAGCGACGATTGTGCACCTCCGGATTCGGATACAAGACATCCGGGTTCTTCGAAGATGGAACGAACGAGATCCAATTTCTTTGAAGCTCCATCCGTTGCTCGACCACCTCTTGATCAAGCGCTGACGACGACTCCTTCGAGATCCTTCACCATGGCAAGCAATTCAAGCAAAAAAATTGTTGATTTTGATTAACAATGGAGGATTTTTTTTCTCTCTCTCTCTCGCCTCGGTTCACGAACCGGAAATGGGAAATGAAGGGGATGCCTCGATTTAAACCCGGCCAAAACCTGGGAACTGTATTTCAACATTGGTCCGTACGGACCTCTTTGCGGCCAGTTGGTCCGTACGGACCTCTTTGCAAGGGGTGGCCAAATTACTTTCCCCGCCCTTATAATCTTTGCCCCCGGCCGTCCTAAGGCCTTTTCCAGAAATCCAAGTGCGTAATGGTCCCTAACCCTTCAATTCAATCCCCGTGTCGGTGTAAGACCGGTCCTCGCCCACTCAACGGCAATTCAATCCCCGGCCGTCGGTGTAAGACCGGTCCTCGCCCACTTCAACGGTAATTCAACCACCGGCCGCCGGTGTAAGACCGGTCTCGCCCACTTCAACGGCAATTCAACCACCGGCCGTCGTGTAAGACCGGTCCTCGCCACTCCAACGGCAATTCAATCCCCGGCCGCCGTGTAAGACCGGTCCTCGCCCACTTCAACGGCAATTCAACCACCGGCCGTCAGCGTAAGACCGGTCCTCGCCCACTTCAACGGCAATTCAACCACCGGCCGTCAGTGTAAGACCGGTCCTCGCCCACTTCAACGGCAATTCAACCCCCGGCCGTCAGTGTAAGACCGGTCTCGCCACTTCAACGGCAATTCAACCACTGCCGTCGCTGTAAGACCGGTCCTCGCCCACTTCAACGGCAATTCAATCCCCGGCCGTCAACGTAAGACCGGTCCTCGCCCACTCAACGGCGACTCAAGAAGGAGCCAACACCTCCCAGTACGAATATCAAGGCACGAGACGCCTCCAAAACGCCCAACGGCGACTCAAGAAGGAGCCAACAACTCCCAAGATTTAATATCAAGGCACGAGACGCCTCCAAAACGCCCGACGGCAATTCAAGAAGGAGCCAACACCTCCCAGCACGAATATCAAGGCACGAGACGCCTCCAAAACGCCCAACGGCAATTCAAGAAGGAGCCAACACCTCCCAGTACGAATATCAAGGCACAAGACGCCTCCAAACGCTCAACGACAACTCAACCATCGGCCTCAAAAGAGGTTCGAAGTCATCTTCCCAAACAGAAAGGGCCCTACAAGGTCATGCATCCCCAGCAATTCAAGCACCGGCAGCCAGTGTAAGCCCGAACCTAGCCCACTTCGGCAACGCAAGCACCGGCCATCAAAGTAAGCTCCGAGCTTCTCCTCAACAAGTCAAAGCGGAAGTCATACAAGATCGCATATCCTCAAAGACCGACCATCATCCTTGCCCACTCAACGGCAAAACAAGCACAAGAAGGAGCCAACACCTCCGAGTACAAGTCCCAAGGCACGAAGCGCCTCCAAAATGCCAAATGGTGAAGCAATCACCGGCCGTCATCATTGCCCACTTCAACGGCAACGCAAGCACCGGCGAGTCATCGTAAGTCCAACCTTCTACTCAACATGCAAAAACACAAAGGCATCCGCCTCTCGCAATCAAAGCATAAGGCGGCCATGCCTCCACAACCGCTGCGTAAGACGATTCAAAGTCCTCTCCGCGTGGCACCAATCGCGGCTAGAAGACGATTCAAAGTCCTCGCGCATAACATCAACCGCCGCAGTAAGACGATTCAAAGTCCTCCGCGTGGCACCCCGCCGAAGACGATTCAAAGTCCTCCAACGTGGCACCAACCGCGGCTAGAAGACGATTCAAAGTCCTCGCGCATAACATCAACCGCCGTAAGACGATTCAAAGTCCTCCCGCGTGGCACCCACCGCGCCAGAAGACGATTCAAAGTCCTCCGGCGTGGCACCAACCGCCGCCAGACGATTCAAAGTCTTCCGGCGTGGCACCAACCGCCGCCGTAAGACGATTCAAAGTCTTCCCGGCGTGGCACCAACCGCCGCCAAGACGATTCAAAGTCCTCGGCGTGGCACCAACCGCACCGGAAGACGATTCAAGTCCTCACAACTATCTCCGCCCGGAAGGCCTTAAACCACCCGATTAGGAAAATCGTAAAATTTCCATCCCAGACACCACCACGTCCTCACAATTGACCTCGGCGGTCACCACATCTTAGGACACCACACCACTCGTCACCACCGACCTCGGCGGTCACACAACACTTCAGGGCACCACCACGCCCGCACTCACGCATTTCACGACCTCTCGAACTACGACTGTGCTTGATTCCCGCCAGGGATACGTAGGAATCCTATCACAGGGTCCAGCCATCGACCTATGCGGTCACCCAGGACACCACCACGTCCTCACCACTGACCTCGGCGGTCACACAACACTTCAGGGCACCACCACGCCCGCACTCACAGATTTCACACCCGAACTACGACCAGGCTTGATTCCCGCCAGGGATACGTAGGAATCCTATCACAGGGTCCAGCCTACTGACCTAAGCGGTCACACAATAGGACACCACCACGTCCTCACACTGACCTCCCCGGTCACTTTATCTCCCAGCACGCGATCCAGATTAGGACCCTTATCTTATCGGCGACCCCACTTCTTTCATAAGTGACGTCGTCGAGGGGCTTCTGTAAGTACCTCAATCTGGATCACACCCCTTTCAAACACACGGGAAACACCGCAGACTCATTAACACAGTCTCGACGACCCCTCTCACTCAAAACCCTCTCTAAACCCCCAACCAAACCAAGGGAGGAGCCTTTCTGGGATAAAAAGGGACAAAAGGACCTTTCGGGAATTTTCAGGAAATTGGAAAAGCAATAATGGTCCGTACGGACCTCTTTGCTTTAATAATTACTGAATCTTCTTAAAGTCCACAATATTCCCTCAAATCCCGGGGAAAATGATTACCCTCATGCTTAGTTGGTCCGTACGGACCTCTTTGCATGCAAGATGGTCCGTACGGACCTTATTGCATAGGGAACACCATAATTACAGAATATTCACCATCATCACATATTCCCTCAAATCGAGGAAAACCAAAATTCTGGATAACCAGGGAGGTCCGTACGGACCTCTTTGCAATTTTTTCCTACTATAAATAGAGGGCTCCCCCTCCCATTTTCAGACACACCTCCCTCTTCTCTCTTCCTCCCTTAGCCTTCTGGCTCCCCTCTAAGTCCTCTCGAGGCATTCCCGGCCCCTTTCGGATCCTTCCGAGGCCTTCCGAGCCCCCTCGTGGTGCTCCGAAGCCTCCCCGAGCGCTCTCGAGACGCTCCCGCGCTGCCCCGAGGCACTCTCGAGGTACTCTGAGGCCCCTCGTGGTACTCCGAGGCCTTGCCTGGTCTTTCCACGGTGTCCCGGCTCTTTCCGAGTCAAACCGACGATCCCAAACCACGCCGAAACTCTGCCCGAGTGACTCCTGCCACCACAACGCACGCCGAACCTCTGCCCGAGTGATCCCGACGATCCCCACGCACGCCGAACCTCTGCCCGAACGCAGCCTGCAACCTCAACTCACGCCGAAACTCTGTCCGCAGACAACCGGCATCTCCCGAAGCAATCCCGATCCGCACCGAAACGCTACTCCGACCTCAAACACTATTCCTCAGCGGAAGACAGACACGAACCAACATTGGTAAGGCTTCCTTCCGTTACTATTTCAATACATTTCCATACATAGCATACAATGTAGACATCCGGTACAGCATGCATTTTTAAAAGCACACACACACACACACAACATTTAAAGGATATTAGGGGTATCCGAAAGACTCGTTTTACGAGGCAACTCGGGTGAGCTCTAATATTCTAATATTCTCTTCCCGAGGAGTCATCTGACCTCCGAACTCAAAATCTCATCACACAAAAACAGTTTAAAATTATCTTTAAACTGATGCCCTTTTTCAATGTTTTGGGCTTAATAAAAACGGCGTGGCGACTCTACAAAATGCGAAAGCAAAACGGCGAGAACGAACCGCTCCAACGCGAAAGATTGCCAGATGCCGGGGCTGCGAAGCCTGCTCGGATCCGGGCTATTTCACCATCGTGGTAAACCAAAGGAGATTCGAGGTACTCTCTCATAAGAGCAGAAACCTCTAACACATAAAACAAATATCAAGCAACGTATGCCACAAAGAAGCAAAATGCGATGACAAACATAAATGATATGAAACAGGATCTATAAAATATGACCCCTAACTTCTGAGACAGGTAATATACCTCTAGTGACCTTTGAGGGATCTATTTATCCTAGACCCGAAGCACATACTCGACCTTGGACCTTCTCTTTTGGTTCCCCTTCGTTATCTCTTTTGGTACTACCTCTTTGTTGTCCACCCCGCTGACCGCTGCTTGAAGCTCGTCCCCGCTGCAACCTTGGGCAATTCCTCCTAAAGTGTCCCATTTCTCCACACTTAATACACCTGCCTTGCTTACTCCAACACCGATCTTCGGTATGTCCAATCTTCTTGCAAAATCTACAAATCATCCCGTAATGTTTGGATATTGTCCTAGACGAAGAAGCTACAACAAGTTCCCCTCTCACACTCCCCGAAGTTGAAGCCCTTGGCTGTCCTCTAGTGATTTTGGATCCTTGTCCTAGATACTTTGGTTTATTTCTAATCCCACTTTCCGGTCTTCCACTATTTTCCTCAATGTCATTCTCGATCTTATATGCTCCATCTATGGCTGTCTGATAATTGGTGAAGCTATCAATCAATAATTTCTTCCTAAACTCAATCCTCAAACCTTTCACAAACCTATGAACCCTTCTCGCTTCATGCGATACCAAATGAGGGCAACACCGAGCTAATTCCTCAAACCTGACGGAATACTGATTCACTGTCATGTTCCCTTGTTTTAGTCCTAAGAATTCAATCTCCTTCTTATCCCTTGTAACCATTGAAATGAAATAATCCTCGAACTGCTGCGTGAAATTATCCCAAGTCTGGGGCGTATGATCCCGCTCCCAACTTCCCTTCAAAATCTGCCACCACTGATCAGCTGGACCTTCAAGTTTGAAAATGGCATATTTAACTTTCTCTTCGTTGCGACTCTCCATAACCTCAAAGATTTTGTTCATTTCTGCTAACCATTTTTCTGCCCTTAACGGATCCGGATCTCCATTAAAGCTCGGTGGATTCATCTTCACAAACCTTTACAATCCATCAATTTGACATCCTTCAGGTTGATTCAGAACTGATCCCCGAGTCTCCATATTTTGTACAAACATCCTAAATAAATTTACCATTTCTTCATTCTGAATTCCACCTATTCCAATATTTCCTTCATTTTCTGGAACCCTTCGCTGGACATCCTTGCTTCCGGCCATTAGAACAAACTCCTGCATTAAACACTCGACGTCAATTACTACACACTCCCCCTTAGTTTAGACATCTACCCTTGACCTCTAAACTAAGCTCTGATACCAACTGTGAGCACCCCAACCCGGCGCGTGTCCCGAGCTTGAGAAGCCCAAACTAAGAAAACCCATCTAAAATTTAAAACATTTATTTCCCTTTAAAAGAAAACCAATTCTCAATTTTCCATAAACAAAATCAACTAATAAGATCTCCACTTGGAGGAATTTAAATAACAACTTCACAAACCACAATCCGATTAATTACATCGAAAACCCCCAAATAACTTTGTTTTACAAAAGTGTTTTATATACAACTTTCCAAAAGAGAAATACTTAATAAATACTCCCAGACAACTAACTCATATACTTAACCTGACAAGTCCCAAAAGTAAAAGTCCAAACTCTTATCCCCGGCCTCACTAGTTCAGGTCACCTGTCTCAGCACAATCTAAAACAGTAAAAGGGAAGAGGTGAGAATAAATCTCAATAAGCTATTATGAATGCAGCAAGATGTCAAACAATATGCAACACATAGCATGGTAACACATAACACATTATGAAAGCGGTAAACATCTTACGTTATCTCATTTTACCTTTCCCGTCTGAACAATATGTCGTACAACGTGGGAGTAAAACTCCACTCTTTGGTGAACTGCCCACATGCACATTCACCGCTTATAGGACTCATACCCCAGAGATCCATATAAGAAAAGAAGATACTTATATGACCCTTATTCAGAGTATCATATAATATCGCCGCTACCTGTAAAGCTTTTGGCTTAATACAGAAGCATTCCACCTAACTCCCTAAAATCGCAGCGGACTGTAAGGCTTTTGGCTCAATACAGCTGCTAGCACTCCCACTCTGTGGCCACAAAGGGGCCGGTCACAGGTATGATGAACCTTCAATCACTTATAGAACAAATCAATAATTGATTGAATTCCATTATACCCCCGAATCACATATAATATAACACATTCAAGCACATAATAGATACTTGAAATAAAATCCACCAAAGGGATAATAATATAACAACATGGTAATATATACTCATGTTAAATCAATACTATAGTGCAACATTCATTTAATACACTATGCATAATACCATCAATGAATATGAATTCAAGTAAGGTATCAATATAGCCAAATAATCTACACTTGGGATACAATATAATCAACATGCTAGATAATCCACAATTGGGATACAGTATAACAATGTACCAAATAATTCACACTGGGAAACAATACAACGATGTAATACATATACATTCCTGACTAACGCAATAGTGTAACTTATAGCCTCTACACTATTCGAACGAATCACCAAAGGTATGGGAGCAAGTAAGGCCACCCTGAACCATAAACCATTCCTACGAAGTCATTACTCAACCTTGAATAATCTTAATAAAAGTTCAAGATCTACTTTCCAAGTTTGAACCACTTTGGTGAAGTTACGAATCAAGCTTATCCACCATTTTCTGAACAATATTTAACTACTCCCACAATTCCCTTTTTGACCAAATATGACATCATGGCCTAGCCAAGGTATTCTACTTTAGCCTAGGTTAAAAAGGATTAATTCATATCCGGGGTAGATTAGGTTCCACTACTGAAATGGTTAGGAATCAGGCTAAGTGGTTGTGGGTGAAAATCAGCAAGAAAAGAAACTGAGGAGAATCTGGTGACATGGGCAACCGCCCAAGTCACCATGGGCGACCGCCCAAGTAAGGTTTCAAAAGGGGTATAAACTTCTGTGGTGATGGGCGGCCGCTCAAGACACTTGGGCGACCGCCCAAAAGGGAAATCCGAAGACACCAAAGGCTAAGGTGATGGGCGGCCGCTCAAACCCCCATGGGCGACCGCCCAAGAAGGAATTTCTCTGTTTTGCAGCTGAACCAAAATCCAAACCAAGCTTACTCAATTTTGTGAACATAATAAGATTTTACTAACTTGACTAACATCATTCTCAATCATTTAAACCCAAAATAATGTGAACCTAGATCATTTACAACTTGATTTTCTACCCATTTCACTACCACATTTCAAGTTTACATTATTAATCTAACTCAACCCATTTTCTTACACTCTTTATCACTTCCAAGAATAACAACTTGATCCTAGGTCATTACTCCATTTATCAACCCCAAGAAAGTGTCCTAACATTTCCCACGACAATTATAACAACAATATCAACATCAAATATCTCATGAAAATTTAATTAAAGGGAAGTCATAATAACTCTCATCATTAGAAGTATACCACATCCTTTTTCTACTTCTTTCTACCCAAATGAACTATATTCATAACCTTTCCCAAATCAAAGTAAGATGGACGAAACCACATACAAGAACTCCATTAAAGTCATTAACCTCTTACACTCCTTATAACCTCATTCTTCCAACTTAGACTCCCATTTCATACTAAAAATCAATCCAGCCTTAATTAATCCATTTTACTCAAATAACATTGTTTCAAATTTCCAAATTCCTTTTCTTTCAACAAAGTATTCATTAACACATAAAATGGCAATTATTAGAAGGAAGTCATAATAACTTACTTTAACAATACGAGATGAAACAATGATCTTCCTAGCTTGATGTGTTCCCCTTGCCGCCACGAACATGGAAGTACACCCGGATCGTAAAATGGAGAAGGATTGGATTTACTACCATTTTTGGAAGGAAGAGATTGGAGGGAGGTTTTCCATGGAGAATTATTGAAGGAAGGAATGAAGAAGATGATGAGGGAATGAGGAGGGTGAGGAGGTCAAATAAAGGATGAGGGAAAAAGGGGAGAGTATGGCCCCCCATGACTTTCTTAAATGAAAGGTTTCAACAATCTACAATTAAGTCCTCCAAGTTTCAAGGTAATGCATCTAACACCTCAATTCCTATTCTTTACACAAAACACCTCACCCACTTAAAGTATTAATTTTTTTAATTATTATATCTCCACTACAACACTTTATTTTTATTCCAATTAAACCATAGATATATTAAATTATTTCATAGTCAACCTAACTTCATATAAATCATCTAAGACATAAATGGGTACATAAAGTCAACAATTAGCATAAAATATATATAATGGGGTGCTAAATTGGTGCCTAGGTTTAGGATCATTACATAACTTTTCCAAATGTGTTTGTTTATGATAAATTCTTCTTAGTTTTGCTAAATTCTATTAACCAAACCTAACTTTTTTTTGGATGTCTTCATGTAACTAGTGGGTAGCCCGTGCTCCGCACGAAAAATTAATTTGCCATTTTTATATTACTTATTTTATGTTTTTATTTGATAAAGTAGCATGATATCTTTTTGGTGATATAAATCTATTTTATATCAATCAAAATATTTACACTTATAAATTCAGGAGATTTTTTTCTTTTGGCCTTTGTTGTATATAGTTTGTACTTATTATTATGACAATTGAAATTTGAATAATAACAATGAATTACTATTGTAATTAGTTAACTTCTAATTTTATAGATGATTGAATTAATAATATTAAATATCTTTGATAATTAATGGTTTTATACTACATACACATATTATATGATTAGTAAATATAATTAGAAAGTTATATGAGAATAGTGATCTGGTATAGTAAGTTTAATACGTAATATTATCAAATACGGAGTATAGTAACTATTAAATTAAATATTAATAGTTACCCTATGTATGTAACTAATATTGAAGCATTATTTAAGATATTCTAATATATTAAAAAATTAATGTTTCTAATTAATGTTATATTTAACTAATAATATTAGCTTATATTAAACTAAATGATAATAATTACCCTATATAATCAATATTATGATTAACTATTACTATTAATAATAATAATAATAATAGTTAACATATATTAACTATTGAGTCTTTTCCACTTTCACTTTGCTCTATTAGTTATATATTTTCTTCTATAATATAAATTCATATTACTTAGAGAGTTATTTAAAGTGTATATGATTTAAGTTACTAATCATTAACTATCATTAGTAGAATTTATTATAAATAACGTTTTACATATGTAAATATTTAGGTTAATTGTATTTAGTTAGTGACTCTTTACATTACATTTTAATATGTGTTACTTATAATTTATAATATGTCTTTATTACATATTATCTCTTTGCATAGCTATAAGTTATCTACTAAAGTTATTAGTTAATTGCAAGAATGTAAATAGTTGCATACGAATGAAAAGACATATGACATGGAAGCTTGAGAAATTAGATAAAGCCATTCAAATCTTATGTGTCATCACCAGATTTAGTCTACTTTAAAATAAGAGCATTCACAATGGTAAAGCTCTCTAGATAGTTTTTTTTATATTTTCTATAAGACACATCGTTATAATTCAAAACTTAAAAACCTCAAAACACATTTTCACAATGGTAAAACTCCTCTTTCAACTTTTTTATGGGTCCCATATGTAAAAAAGAGTGAATGACTTGCATAGAAAATGTGTAGCATTAATGATAAAAAGCTAAAAAGCTAGCTCTTTGTAGAAAGAGCTACTCCTTACTAAGGAGCTCTTTCATCATTTTCACAATGGTAAAAAGCTCTCTAGAGCTTTTTCATAAGAATAAGGAGCTCTCAAAAAACTCCCATTGTGGATGCTCTAATATAGTATAGATTTAGTTTTCACTAATAATTACTTGGTGACTTTTTATATTCCTCATCAATCATCTTTATTTAATTTTTTTTAACTCTTTTTACTAATACCTTTGATTATCTCAATTTATCACCAAATTTATATTCCTCATCAATCATCTTTATTTAATTTTTTTGTAACTCTTTTTACTAATACTTTTGATTATCTCCATTTATCACCAAATTTGTATTTAGTTTTCATCAATTATTATTTGATAAGATTATTTGACATATTCGTTAAGTTTACCGTGATAGTTATAGTAATTGTTATATTTAACTAATAATATTAGCTTATATTAAACTAAATGATAATAGTTACCCTATATAATTACTATTATGATTAACTAATACTATTAATAATAATATTTAACATATATAGTCACTATTATAATTAGCTAATAATAGTAATAGTAATAGTTAATCTATATAGTAACTATTATAATTAACTAATAATAGTAATAGTGATAGTTAACCTATATAGTAATTATTATGATTAAATAATATTATTAATAGTAATGTTAACCTATATAGTAACTATTTTTTTTTAGTGAGGACCTATATAGTAACTATTATGATTAACTAATATTATTAATATTAATGTTAACTTGTATAGTAACTATTATAATTAACTAATACTATTAATAGTAACTGTTAACTTATATTAACTATTATGATTAATTAATATTATTAATAGTAATATTTAACATATATAATAACTATTATAGTTAACTAATACAATTAATAGTATTAGTTAACTTATATTGTAACTATTATAGTTAACTAATACTATTAATAGTAATAGTTAACATATATAGTAACTATTATAGTTAACTAATACAATTAATAGTAATAGTTAACTTATGTAGTAACTATTATAGTTAACTAATACTATTAATAGTAATAGTTAACATATATAGTAACTATTATAGTTAACTAATACAATTAATAGTAATAGTTAACTAATATAGTTAACTAATACTATTAGTAGTAAAAGTTAACCTATATAATAACTATTATTATTAACTATTAGTATTATAGCTAATAAGGAGAATATCAAGAGTCTTTAGAATTTGAAATGGTGATGATGTGGCTTCTCCAAAAGCAAGAGTTTGCCTAAACATGTCTACGTGGCGAATCCTTAGGCTTCCTCACCAACTTTAATATATATATATATATATATATATATATATATATATATATATATATATATATATATATATATATATATATATATATATATATATATATATATATATTTTGGTGTTGTTTGCACTGCAGGGTCCGATTTTTCATTTTTGGTGTTTAAGGTTCCAAAGTAACCAAATATTGGCTGTTAAGGTTTTTTAACGTAGTCGTTAGAAATTTCAGTTAAACTGGACTCTTAATTGCTAAGAATTCATAACTTCAGACCCTATATTTTTAACAACGATTTCTACCGATTCCGTTAAAAACTTTTCACTCAACATTTGTTAACTTTGGATCCGTAATTTCCAAAAATGAAATATCAGACCTTGGAGTGCAAGCACCCCAAAAAACTTTGAAACCCCTATTTGTAATTTGCCCATAATTGAGGCTCCGTTTGTTTGGGAAAAAGTGTTTTCCGAAAAATGAAATTCGTTTTTTTGGTAAATTTTCGAAAAAATGTTTTCCAGATGTGTTTGATAAATTTTTACAAAAAATATTTTTCGCTAAAAACACAAAATGAGGTAAGTAGGATCGGTGGAAGAATTTTTTTCCAAAATGACACTGTTACAAAACGTATTTTCCAAAATGTCACACTTTTAAAAGTATTGACCAGAATAGCCTAGTTTTTAGAATTCGCGGTTGGCAACTGCGTTTTCATTAATGAATTCGCAGTTGACAACCGCGGGTTTATAATTTGTCTAATTTTATTTTTTTTTAAAAAAAACGCGGTTGGCAACTGCGAATTCAACTTTGAAAACGCAGTTGCCAACTGCGAATTCTAAAAACTAGGCTATTCTGGTCAATACTTTTTAAAAGTGTGACATTTTGGAAAATACTTTTTGAAACAGTGTTATTTTGGGAAAAAGTTCATCGGTGGAATGGGGATAGGGTAGGTGGTGGGTATAAGATTTTAGTGGAAGTGGGTTGTGGCGTTGGGGTGGGTAGGCTTAGGGTTTGTTGATGGTGGGATTGTGAGAATTCTAATATTATATTCCTAATAGTGGGGACATGATGGGGTAGAGGTTAGGACTAGGATAGGGTAGGGCATAGTAGTGGAAATGGGGGTTAGGGTGGGTTTGGTGAGTGATTGGAGTGGGTAGGATAGGGTGGGGGGTATAGGGTAGGTAGGGGTGAAGGGTGGTGTAGGGGTTAGGGGGTGGGTGAGTGAATGGGTGGTATAGGGTATAGTAGGATGGTGTGGGGGGGTTGTTGAGGGGTGGCATGAAAATTGTTAAAAATAATTTTAATATGAGTAAAAAAAATTACGCGGAGTGGGGTGGGGGTGGTGGAGGTGGGTGGTCTAGGGGCGACATAGGAGTTGTTAAAAACTAATTTTAATATGAGTATTTTTTACGGGGGGTGGGAGGTGGGGGTTGGCGGCAGAGGAGTTATTAAAAAATTATTACGGAGTATACATTAAATGATTAAAAAATTGAAAGTTGTCATTTTATTTAATATAGAGCGGACTGATAATATATAATATATTGTAGTAGGAGAAATCTGAAAGTTATTTATCTTAGGAAACAAGCGTATTTTTCATTGATTGAAATTTTTTTTCATTAACTTTATTTTTCGACGGTCAACAAACACCAAAAAATGAAAAAAATATTTTTAGGAAAACGTTTTCCTCAAAATAAATATAAATGGAGCCTAACACCAAAGTTTGATTATAATATTAGTACAAGATGTGAATGGGGAAGAAAGAATGTGCTGTGTCCTGTAATGTGGATAGATAAAGATGGTGCAAGTAATGTAATGGGTAAAGGAAAGGGGTGAGAATTAAGAGGGAGGGAGGGAGTTGGTGATATGTCAAGGAAAGGAAGATAGATTAATTAGTTGTTACTCTAAAGTAACATTAATTCCAATTCCTTTAAGGTTAGACAAATGGAACGTTTTCGTTTTCGTTTTCATCTGATGATTATGATTATGATGTGCCAACCCCTCCTCCTCCTCTTAATGTCTAATGACCCTATCTATCAGCTACTAATGTGAAAGGCGGGATGGACGAAAAAGCGAAAATGCATGTTGAGATTAGAGAGAGGAAGTGGTATGGACCGCAACCACATTATCGAGACATAGATAAGACAATTGTATTCTAAGTAGAAATTTTTGTTATTATTTGTGGGAGAGGAAAATGAGAAATGGTTGATTTTTTTTTCAAAATATAGATTTTTAAAAATTTATATACCAAAATAACATCCTAAAAATATTATATACCAAAGTAACACTTTTTTATAGAGTCCGGAATTGATAATTCCGGAATAAAGGAATCCTAATACATTTCCGAAATACGGGATAAGGGATAAAGGGGCGATCGCTCCCAAAAAGGGGCGACCGCACCAACCAAATGAAAATAATTGACTTTTGGTGAATTTATTAATGGGTTGAAAAAAATGTCTCATACCCAAACTAAAACTATTTCACTGCCCTGAAAAAATGGATTTTCGAAATTTTTTTTTTGTCCCAAATCTTTGAGCTTAATTATTACTTAGTAAATTAATTTTTTTTTAATTTTTTTTTCACCAAAATTCATAATTTTTTTTCCCTACAAATTGATATAAGTTTCATTTGATTTGGACACAAAAAAAAAATACTTAGTTTTCAATTTGGGCTGAATTATTACCTAGTAAATTATTTTTTTTTTAATTTTTTTTTCACCAAAATTCATAATATTTTTTTCCCTACAAATTGATATAAGTTTTATTTGATTTGGACACAAAAAAAAAAACACTTAATTTTCAATTTGGGCTGAATTATTACCTAGTAAATTATTATTTTTTTAAATTTTTTTTTCACCAAAATTCATAATTTTTTTTTCCCTACAAATTGATATAAGTTTCATTTGATTTGGACACAAAAAAGAAAACACTTAGTTTTCAATTTGGGCTGAATTATTACCTAGTAAATTATTATTTTTTTAATTTTTTTTTCACCAAAATTCATAATTTTTTTCCCTACATATTGATATAAGTTTCATTTGATTTGGACACAAAAAAAAAACACTTAGTTTTCAATTTGTGCTGAATTATTACCTAGTAAATTATTATTTTTTTTAATTTTTTTTTCACCAAAATTCATAATTTTTTTTTCCCTACAAATTGATATAAGTTTCATTTGATTTGGACACAAAAAAAAACACTTAATTTTCAATTTGGGCTGAATTATTACCTAGTAAATTAATTTTTTTTTAATTTTTTTTTTCACCAAAATTCATAATTTTTTTTTCCTACAAATTGATATAAGTTTCATTTGATTTGGACACAAAAAAAACACTTAGTTTTCAATTTGGGCTGAATTATTACCTAGTAAATTAATTTTTTTAAAAATTTTTTTTTCACCAAAATTCATCATTTTTTTCCCTACAAATTGATATAAGTTTCATTTGATTTGTAGTTTCATTTGATTTGGACACAAACTAAAACTATTTCACTGCCCTGAAAATGGATTTTCAAATTTTTTTTTGTCCCAAATCTTTGAGCTTAATTATCACTTTTTTTAATTTTTTTTTCACCAAAATTCATAATTTTTTTTCCCTACAAATTGATATAAGTTTCATTTGATTTGGACACAAAAAAAAAAACACTTAGTTTTCAATTTGGGCTGAATTATTACCTAGTAAATTATTTTTTTTTTATTTTTTTTTCACTAAAATTCATAATTTTTTTCCCCTACAAATTGATATAAGTTTCATTTGATTTGGACAAAAAAAAAAAAACACTTAGTTTTCAATTTGGGGTGAATTATTACCTAGTAAATTAATTTTTTTTTAATTTTTTTTCCTCAAAATTCATCATTTTTTTTCCTACAAATTGATATAAGTTTCATTTGATTTGGACACAAAAAAAAAACACTTAGTTTTCAATTTGGGCTGAATTATTACCTAGTAAATTATTATTTTTTTAATTTTTTTTTCACCAAAATTCATAATTTTTTTCCCTACAAATTGATATAAGTTTCATTTGATTTGGACACAAAAAAAAAAACACTTAATTTTCAATATGGGCTGAATTATTACCTAGTAAATTATTATTTTTTAAAAATTTTTTTCACCAAAATTCATTATTTTTTTCCCTACAAATTGATATAAGTTTCATTTGATTTGGACACAAAAAAAAAACACTTAGTTTTCAATTTGGGCTGAATTATTACCTAGTAAATTAATTTTTTTTTTCACCAAAATTCATAATATTTTTTTCCCTATAAATCAAATGAAACTTATATCAATTTGTAGGGAAAAAAATGATGAATTTTGGTGAAAAAAAAAATAATTTACTAGGTAATAATTCAGTCAAAATTGAAAACTAAGTGTTTTTTTTTTGTGTCCAAATCAAATGAAACTTATATCAATTTGTAGGGAAAAAAAATTATGAATTTTGGTGAAAAAAAAAATAATTTACTAGGTAATAATTCAGTCAAAATTGAAAACTAAGTGTTTTTTTTTTGTGTCCAAATCAAATGAAACTTATATCAATTTGTAGGGAAAAAAATTATGAATTTTGGTGAAAAATTTTTTTAAAAAATAATAATTTACTAGGTAATAATTCAGCCCATATTGAAAACTAAGTGTTTTTTTTTTGTATCCAAATCAAATGAAACTTATATCAATTTGTAGGGAAAAAAATTATGAATTTTGGTGAAAAAAAAATTAAAAAAAATAAATAATTTACTAGGTAATAATTCAGCCCAAATTGAAAACTAAGTGTTTTCTTTTTTGTGTCCAAATCAAATGAAACTTATATCAATTTGTAAGGAAAAAAAAATTATGAATTTTGGTGAAAAAAAAATTAAAAAAAATAATAATTTACTAGGTAATAATTCAGTCCAAATTGAAAATTAAGTGTTTTTTTTGTGTCCAAATCAAATGAAACTTATATCAATTTGTAGGGAAAAAAATATTATGAATTTTGGTGAAAAAAAAAATTAAAAAAAATAATAATTTACTAGGTAATAATTCAGCTCAAATTGAAAACTAAGTGTTTTTTTTTTTGTGTCCAAATCAAATGAAACTTATATCAATTTGTAGGGAAAAAAAAATTTTGAATTTTGGTGAAAAAAAAAATTAAAAAAAATTAATTTACTAAGTGATAATTAAGCTCAAAGATTTGGGACAAAAAAAAAAATTCGAAAATCCATTTTCCAGACAGTGAAATAGTTTTAGTTTGGGTATGAGACATTTTTTTCAACCCATTAACAAATTCACCAAAAGTCAATTATTTTCATTTGGTTGGTGCGGTCGCCCCTTTTTTGGAGCGATCGCCCCTTTATCCCGTATTTCGGAAATGGCAGTTTCGGATTCCTTTATTCCGGAATTATCAATTCAGGACTCTATAAAAAAGTGTTACTTTGATACATAATATTTTTAGGATGTTATTTTGGTATATAAATTTTTAAAAATCTATATTTTGAAAAAAAAAAATCGAAATGGTCCCCGAATATTGGTCGTCATTTTGCTATGATTTCAGTTTGGACCCCTTCCCCATTAAAGCTCTAGCCAACCCAAATCAATTCACTTGCTTTAATCACTTTTGTCCCTTACTTTGCTATCTCATTATCATCTTCTCATTTGTTTGCATATAAGAAGATGGCCAATACATCCATTTCTACATTACATTACGCATACACGAATGAACGGATAGAATTAATGAATTGAGTAAAAACGTTTAAACTATCATTAAATGAATCATTGAATGAGAATCATCAAAATTAAAATGGACGAATAAAATTGAATAACAGTTGGTTGTTGTGCAGTTCGATTGCGTTAAAAAAAAAAAAAAAAAAAAAAAAAAAAAAAAAAAAAAAACTAGTGGGAGAGTGATTAAGAGGTTTGAGATTCATAGAATTGTTAAAAAAAAAAAAAGAAAGGAAAGGAATATGCGCAGTCAGTCATTTCTTAAACAAGTAATAGTAAGGTTTAATTTTATATTAATAGTATGTGTGTGTGTGTGAGAGAGAGAGTACTAAAACAAAGAAGAGAGAAGGAGGAACTGATTGATTCATTTCAACAATCCTCTTCCTCTTCTTCTTCTTCTTCTATCAGACTTTCTCCATTGCCATTTTCTAATTAAAAGGAAAGGTGAAGGAAGGAAGAAAGAAAGTTTGTAAATTTCTCTCTCCACAACCCAACCAAACCAAAAATATATAAAGAAAAAGGAAGGGGTTTGCAGTCAACGCCTGCCCATTATCTAATCTCCATCTCCCATTCTTCCATACATACTCTGCTCCTGAGTAAGTTGTAGATCATGAGGATCCTACCCTCCTCCTCCTCCTCCTCCTAGCTTTACTTTGCTTAATCTCACAATGGGCACCACCACCACCCCATCCCGCCGTGTTACAGCCGCCGCCACCACCCCCACCCCCAAAAGGGATTCTCCTTCTCCCAATTCCAATGGGGTCTCTTCATCTTCTTCTCCATCCCCAAGAAGAAAATCAACTACCACACCCTCTTCTAAACCCACTACCACCAGGAAATCCCTTCTTCTTCTCTCCAAACCCAAATCTCTTTCCAATTCCCCACCATCAACTTCTCAATCTCATCCAATCAAGCCTTCTTCTTCTTCTTCCAATAATATTAAGAGTACTCCTGTCCCACCCACCGTCCGCCGTGACCAACATGCAACACCCAATCCCACCAACCATCAACATTTGATTGCCTCCTTGCAATCTCAACTTCTCTCTTTGCAAACACAGCTCCAACAAGCTCAAACCCTCAATCTTCATCTCCAGTCTCAAAATTCCAATCTCTCTAGCCAACTTGCCGCCGCTCATTCCAAGATTTCTTCTCTCACCACCGCCACCACCACCACCCACCAGGTATTTTCCACTTTAAATTTATCAACCCATCTCGCAACTCTCATTTCAACTTGTTTTACCATTTTTTTTTATGTGTATGTATAATTTCGCCTACTACTTTTCATTAGCTAGGTAAGACTGGGAGAACTAAAAATATAATCTTTCCATAGTGTACTGTATTTATATATTGTTCAATTTTAATCTTACAATTAGTGTTTTGATGTTCTCTCTTCATATTTTTTAGGATAGCAAGTCAGTTTCGGAGTTAGAAAATCCTAAAGTTCTTGTCATTCAGAAGCTCAGTTCCGATAAGTTGGAACATTCAGCAATCAGCAAAGGGGATAAAACTAAAACGTACATTACAAACACACCACCAGCTCAGTTACCAATAGCTAGTGGCACTACCTTGTCTGCTCCATCACCGCCACCACCCCCCCCTCCGCCATTGGCTCGTCGACCTGCTGCCAAATCAGTATCCACTCAGAAGGCTTCAGCAGTTGTTGAACTGTATCAATCGTTAGCAACTAAGCGTGGTAATGGATATCCTTCTGGACAAGACAATTCGAATAAAACAGGCGGTGCTCATAATAGCATAGTTGATGAAATCCAAAATCGTTCAACACATCTTATAGCTGTAAGGACTGCCTTACTTTAACTAGTACAGGTTAAATATGTCGTTGTGGGGTTTCGCCTTTTTTTGCACTTGGAATCAGCTTTAATATGACTTTCCTTTCTTTTTTTCCAGATAAAAAAGGACATTGAAACAAAAGGAGAGCTTATTCATGGTCTAATCCAGAAGGTCTTGGATGCTGCCTACACAGATATTGAAGAAGTCCTATGTTTCGTGGATTGGCTTGACAAACAACTCTCGTTATTGGTAATTCCTTGTTCCTCAAGAGTGATTAATACGAGAAGTTCATGTCCTAAAATGAATGTCCTTTTCATTTGAGGGTCATTCTAAAAGGGCCTATCGACATTTTTAACCAACACACTTATCTTAAGCTTTTGTTTTAACCATCCTTGTATTTTTTAAGATGTTTTAAGTTTTAACCATTGCACTCAGAATACTGATTCACTATGCCCAGACTCTCTAGTGTCATCCAATATCGCAAAAAAAAAGTTAATTAAACTGAACAAAATTTAATGGAAGTTAACAAAAGTTAAGGAAATAAAACCAACTCATATTATTCCTCCCCTGCTGATCCGACTACCTTTCCCAGAGACTGTTCAAGCCGACTCGCCCTTTTCCACCTCCTTGAGAAAGCCCTCCCTAGTTCTCTACCTCTCCTTCCCCCTCATCTCTTACTCTCCCTCTAGATTTCCGATTTGTTGTAAAAAAAATTACTACTTGAGGTTGGTTGGGAATCCATTTAACCCAAATCTCAATGTTTTTGATCTATGCCAGTGGTGTCATGGTAGATATGCAGCGGTGTTGAACAAGGAATTTTGAAAAAAAAAAAAAAGATAACATAAAAAATGTGCTATTGTTTTGATTTAGGATTGATGCAACAAAAATCAACACAAAAAGAAACCCACCGAAGGGAATTCCTCGAAACAAATAATCTACCGAATAGATTATCGGCCTAAACCAACAATGGTGTTAGGATTTGAACAAGCCAAAGTCTTTAGGGATCAAATCCACAAAATGCAAATTGCAATTTTAATAAAAATGTATCAATCAAAGTCTTATTTTCGGATTACATTTTTAGGGCTATTTTATAGCACCTATAAAGATTGGAAAACAAGAAATAAAGTCCTAAAATAATGCCTAACCTATAAGGTAATCTAATAGAAGTGTAAAACTAATAAATCTACTCTTAACACCTCCAATAATCATCCTATTAAAATTAATTCTGAAAATTACATATAAAATCAAATAATTAAAATTACAAGTAAACTTATGTTCTACATCATACCCCCTTCTTGAAAAGAACTTGCCCCTGAGTTCATGTCCGAGGTTTGAAAACGATCATTCCAAGTAAAAAGATATTTCAAATATACTTGGTTCTTCATCACCGTCATATTTAGGATGACTTGTTCAAAGGAAAAAGCTATTTTGAACACTTAGAACTTGAGAAAACCTCATGTCTCTGAGTAATCTGAAAAACATATAAAACTAGTTGATGATCATGTGATATATCTTCCGAATTTTTAATCACAAGTTTATTACAAATCTTACCCTAACTCACATATATCATCCATCTTCTCCACTTCAACATCGCTCAATTCACCTTTTCATTTACATATTATACTCGCCTCCTCCGAAGCCAGATTATTATTATTTGGCTCTGAACTTGTTTCGTTTGGAGCTGTATATCCGCCCACGGACATAAATTTATTACTAACCTACTCTCCTTTGAAACCTTGATTTTGAATCTATAAGTCCTCATTCACGGGTCCAACTGTCACATCGTTTTCTCCGTATAAACCTGAATCCAATTCCCCGGCCGGCGGATTACGAGGGCTCTGCGAGCCCCTACCCATTGCCTAGGTATGACAGCAAACTGCCACTCACGCAATCCTGCCTCGAATCACTCTGTTGATTGTTGCAAGCCTTGAATAGCCGTGAGCAATGCTGCTTTGGTGTCGCTGTTGTCCCCGTTGTTACCGGCCATCTTCCAAAGATCTTACCTTTTATGATACCAATTGACGCAGCGAAAATCAACACATAAGGAAAACCACCGAAGGGAATTCCTCTAAACACGAATAATCTATCGAAGAGATTATCGATCAAACCAACTATGGTATTAGGATTTGAACAAAACAAAGTCTTTAGGGATTAAACCCACAAAATGCAAATTGTAATCTTAATAATAATATATTAATCAAAGTCTTATCTTCGGATTACATTTTTAGGGCTATTTTATAGCAAGCATAAAGATTGGAAAACAAGAAACAAAGTCCTAAAATAATGCTTAACTTGTAAGGTAACCTATTAGGAGTCTAAAACTAATAAATCTACTCTAAAACCTCCTATAATCATCCTACTAAAATTAATTCCGAAAATTACATTTAAAATCAAATAATTAAAGTTACAAGTAAACCTATGTTCTACATCAAGGATTCTAGAGAAGCAAGGATCTTTTGGGTTTTGAATTAGTAATTTGTGGAGCTTGTGCAATGAGGTGAGTGCTTGGGGTGGACTGTTGGGTGGGGGGTGAAGGGAGGAAGTTTGGGTAAGAAGTGTCAGATTTGCGAGGGAGGAAAATATGGGCATGTTTAATTTTTATTAATTTTCGTTAATTTTTGTTAGGTTTTGTTAACCTCTATTAACGATATTGAATGGCGTTAGGGATCTGAGCATATTTAATACGTATTTTGAGTACAATGGTTAAAATTGCTAAAAAATAGAAGGGTGGTTAAAACCGAAGCCTAAACAAAATACAATGATTAAAAATGTTGATATGCCTTCTAAAATTTGTATTTTAAGGAAATCTAGTAACAAAGATCATAAAACACCCTTACTATCCACTTTATAAACTTTTAATTTTGCAAGTGTGAATTGAAATATGAAAGTTTGAAAGGTAAAAAATTCAGTTCGGGACAAAAAAAAAAGATTAGAAAATGGATATTCATTTAAAGATGGAGGGTGTAACTTGGTGCAATTTTATCATTGTACGAGTAATGTGCAAACTAGTAAAGCATCTTCCTTAAAAACGTTGACAAGTCAACTGCGACATTTATTCTAGGACAGAGGAAGTAAAAAGAAAATAAATTGTAACTGCGCTTTGGCATTGTGAAATGCTCTAATTGGTCGTTAGGTCATATGCTCATGTTGTGTATCATCCTTACAGGCTGATGAGCAAGCTGTGCTCAAGCATTTCAAGTGGCCGGAGAAGAAAGCAGATTCAATGCGAGAAGCTGCCATTGAATATCGTAATCTTAAACTCTTGGAAGAGGAAGTCTCTGCCTATAGGGATGACACTGAAGTCCCATGCAGTGTTGCCTTAAAGAAGATGGGTCGTTTACTTGACAAGTAAGAACATGATCACTCGAACTTTGTTATTAAATCAGTTGATCCTTATGCGTGGAAAAGTGACAAAAAATAAAAATAAATTATGTAGACCGCATTATTTAATTTGCTCTTGTTCTTGTATTGGCATTGTTAGGTCTGAGCGGAGCCTGCAAAGGCTGCTCCAACTGAGAAGCTCAGCTATGGTTTCTTATAGATCCCACAAAATCCCAACAGACTGGATGCTTGACACAGGAATTGTTAGCAAGGTTTGTTCTCTCTTGTAAAATGTAATAAAACTCGACTTTTAGTTTCCTTGTGCAAACAAGTTAAAACTCTGTGGTACTTAAGTTTGCTAAATGCAAGACTTAATATCTAGTGCTAGCTAGTGTCAAGTCTAATTAGTACGTCCTCCATTACTCCTCTTCGTTCCTTGGTTGACTCTCATCCTCTCCTCTCTACCTCTTCTACATTGGAGGGCAATTTTGGAAGTTGAATAATTTTAACCTAACAATTTAGGAAATGGGACTATCTTTTTGGGACAAACAAAAATGGAAAATGGGAACATCTTAGTGGGATGGAGGGAGTATGAAAGATTGTAGCTAGGACTGATCAAACTTGTTTGGTCACTTGTGTGTACAGTTGATCACACAAGTGTCCTAACAACTGTCTAAACAATTTGACAGAAAATAAACTCAAACAAACAGCAAGTAAACGCAGCGGAATAACAGTAAAAGTTAAACACTTCAGCAAGACTATGCTTGCCGGAAAACTTTCATAAAACACAACCTTGTTGAGAACAAGTTGTAAAGAAAACTAACAATGAAAGGAAATAAAAAACTTACGAAATGATCAAAGTGGTTCTAGATTAAGAATACAAAAACATAAAAAACAATCTTGATGATTTAATGATCTGAACTTCAAGAACAAAGAAAAAAGACTCAAGGAAATATGTAAACTCCATTTCTCTCTCTAAAATTCGTGAATCGCAATGAGAGGGGCGGCCTCCTTTTTATAGGTGTTGATCACAATCCTTTTTCAATAAGGATTCTTCTTTCCACTCCTTTCCTTATCAACAAAGAATCCTTCTCCAAGTAGGATTGATTCTTATTGCACACTTCTTTCCTTATCAACAAAGAATCCTTCTCTAAGTAGGAGTCTTCTTGGCATCCTTGAAATTTCCTTATTAGCATAGAATCTTTCACCAAATATGAGTCTTCTTGCCATCCTTGAAACCTACATTATTTACATGATAACTACTAAGAAATAAAGATTAGTTGTTAGTCAAACAAAATCAATTCTAAACTAAGTAAATATTCACAATTATTTTTTACATTAATTTAATCTAAATATGGACAAAATACAAACCATAATTACAAAAATCAAAAAGATATTTCAAGAGTATTTTATACTCGGAGGGAGTGGATAACACAAAGTGAAGCTGAGATATATGTGATTGTTCACAGATAAAGCAGGCATCTATAAATCTTGCAAGGAGTTACGTGAAGAGAGTGAGATTACAGCTTGAATCGATCAGATATACAGAAAGGGAATGGAGCAGCCAGGAAGCTGATCTTGTGGTTCAGGGAGTCCATTTTGCTTACAGGGCTCATCAGGTAATTAATTAATCAATCAATCTTGATCTGCTATATTTGCATGGTTGACAATTAAGTTGTTGGTGTATGTATGTGGTTGGGATGGCAGTTATGTGGAGGGCTGGATTCAGAAACAGTGTGTGCTATTGAAGAGATGAGGCGAAGAGTTCCAGTTCCAGCACAAAGAGGAGGAGGAGGAGGAGGAGGAGGATCTTCCGGGCAGCTCTTTGCAGGCATAAGCATACCAACATCATAGAGAATTGAGAATAATGGATTGTTTAAGTATGTTTGGAGTAGGTAATAAATTTCAGAAGCATACATACACAGTATATAATAAGTGAGCAGTAGAGTACATGTTAATTTTGTTTTCTTACATTGAGAATTTCTGCTGTCATGAATTCATCTATGATTAATGTTTTCATTTCATGCATGCATGGTGATGGTGTTGTGTTGATAATAAATAATACTAATGGAAATCCACAAGGAGAGGTGGAAATAGATTTATGGATGTAGTGGTGAACTGATGGGGATGGGACCTCACTCCTCATTACCAACTACACAAGATTTTGAGGGAAACTAGTTTCTTCTTAAGTTATAGAAAGTCCTGTTTTATAAATTGTTCCTAAATATTCACTAATTACTTGCAAGTAGAAAAAAAATTGACTTTTTATAATTTATGGAGAAGCTAGTTTCTCCCAAAAGTTGCTCTACCAACTAAACCTTCACATTTTATTTAAAAAGGGCATTTTGTTATTATAAGCTTTACCTTTTTTAAAATTGTAAAAAAGAAAATGTGGGTCCCACTTCACTCATTTTTTTCTCTCACACACTTAAATTGTGGATTTCACTTGTCAATAACTCAATTTTTTCTCTCGCATATTTAAATTGTGGGTCTAATTTGTCAATCACACTCACTTTTCTTTACTCATAACCCTTTTTTTATTCATATTTTTTCTTAATTTTTGCCTTACTAAAATGGTGAATCTTTCACTTTGATTGGAAAAAAAATACTATATTTCTTCCCTTTCCTTCCCTTTTATTCTTTTTATGAAATGGAATAAGACCATTATTCGCAGTGGTGACTTAAGTCATCAGCTTCTCTCTCTTCCACATCATCAGTCATTAATAACCATAACTTCACACCATTTTATCCACATTGGTGCCTTAAGTCATCAATTTATCTCTCATATTTTTTTCTATACCCCATTATATGTTCCTTTTCCTACTCACATATATAACAATTATTATCATTATTCATATTATTTTATTATTGTTAATTATACATGATAATAATTTATATCTTTTTATTATAATAATTTTAGTTATGAATTAAATAATTTTATTAGTATAATTATTATTTAGAGAAAGAAAGTAAACAAGAAAGAGAAAAAGGCATTTTTTTTCCTACCCAGTGGCCACTCTTTTTATTTGCCTTCAAGTCATTTTCCAACAATTTTTTTCTTCAAAGTCGTTTATGGCCCAGTCAAGGTCACCATTGTGAAAATGCATATGATCCACTTAACAAAAAAGGCATCAGTATAAGTATATGCTCTAAAGATAGTATAGCAGAAAAAATGGTTAGAGCGGACGCAAGGCACCCAATCATATTCATATACTGCAGTACACGTCATATCAAATAAAATTCCTCATCTTAAAATGAGAGAGTGACATTTATGATAGGAATGGAAACATGGTTACCGGCCGCAGAAAGGAATTCAAAATATGGGATTCTGATGTAAAACGCAACTGAATATATAAAGAATGAGTAGGTTTTAGGGGAAACTTGTTTTTCAATAAGTTATAAAAAGTCCACTTTAAAACAGTGAGTTTAGATTTTAAAACATCAAGTTGATATATTTAAAAATAAGATTTTTTATAACTTATGGAGAAACAGGTTTCCCCCAAAATTTTCTGATAAAGAATATAAAAACAAGAATGGCTTAAATCAATTTTTCTGTAAGAAATCGCAATTTCTTAAATTATAATCTCCTAAAAGATTATTCTGCAAGTCAAATTAATGATTTAGATAAACACACAAGGTGTAGAATTTACAAACTAGCAAATAAATTAATTGATAAAAGGTTTTCTATTACAAAAGAAATAATCAATAAAGGAAAAGAATCCTAACCCAAATGACTTATTTAAAACCATATTGACTAAAATATCTCTCGTCTCAAAATACTAAAATAAATAATAACAATAATAATAATATGAGACGAATAATAATTAAATAAAATCACGAGTCGTGTCATTTGCTACACTCGTGCTATTAATCAATCATTCATCCTTTCTTTTTTCACTTTGGTCACCATATTTTCCAGATTTGCACTTTGGTTCCTAAACTTTCACATGTGCTACATCATGCTCCCCACTTTAAAAGGATTCATCCCCGAATCCTCGTCCGAGGTTTGAAAACGGTCATGCAAAATGAAAAGATACTTCGAACATAATTGCATCCTTGGCATGCTAGAATTTTGGATAAATTGAACGACTCCGTCCCATTTGAATAAATATTTTGAGTAGATCCGTCCTTTGAGCAAAATTGGACATAGAACGGTTTCTTCCAAATAAATAATAATCCCTTCTTGCGATGTTTGAATTGAATTTGGAACATCTTCGGCAATGTAGTCAAGAAATCCTCCATATACTATATTTGATTTCCCCATAACCATCTTGTATAGGTCTGTTCCATCTTCACCATCCTTCTTCTCTTCAACAACGCTTGATTCTTTCTCTATTACACAAATAACTTTCTCCTCCTCCAAAGTTAAATTTATATTATTTGGTTCTAAAATTATTTCTTTTGAAGCAGTATCTCCACCTACAAAAAGAAAATTATTACTAACCCCCTTTCCTTTGAAACTGTTATTCAGACTTTCTAGATTCTGATCTACGGATCCGACTACAAAACAATCTTCTCCGTTGGAATCTGAATTCCTTCCTTTGGCTGGCGGATTACGGTGGAGTGGGTTTTTGACGTAACAACGTCCACATGTCCTACAGGTTCTTGGTAGGCTTTATCGCAACACCTACAAATTACTACAAGGACTCCTAATAATGTAGATAGTGAAAGTCCAGGATCGATCTCAGGGAACAGTATTGCTTACAAACTAGTCACACACAAATGGGGAATTTGTTTGATTTTGAATTACTTCCTACGAACAGAAATTAAACTAATTAAGAATAAAAACAATAATTTCGAAACACTTCAGATTTGATTCCATCCCCACCTAATTCGTCAATTATCATTGATACTTCTTTTCTTTGTCACCCTATTCACCTGATCACGAGATATATTTCAATCTCTGTTTCTTCTTTCAGAATAGTTACTAGCAGTGGCACACTCACTAGAAACCCTAATTAATAAATTAATCTAACTGGCACAGTATAGATCGCAGAATTAATTGATGAACGATTTAAGAAACTAAGATCAAGAATGCTTTCTATGATTATTTCACACAGATAATCACCTAATTTTACCCACTTCACAATTTACCATGGCACATGCATAAATCGTAAAGATGCTACTCATGAATTTCTACACTGGCACAGTCATAGAGAATTCTAGCAAAGATTCATAAACAGAACAAGTGAATTGATCAGGTTCACAAACCCTAGTTATAAATCTAAAATCAACACAAGTAAAATTATGAATAGGGATAAACAAATAGAAAAGAAAAATACCTCAAATTGATTAATAGGGGTTCAAGCAATCAAATCCAAAACAAGGGATTTAAGCTTCCATGGATGTTCTCAAGTTTTCTCCCGAAAAAATAAAAACTAAAAGATAACCCTAATAACGTTTTTCAAAAAAAGTCTTTATACTCCTTCCATCTAAAAAAACTAAAAACTAAATCCTAAAATAATTAAAATAAAAGAAAACGGAAAAAGAAAAGGAAATAAATGCAATTAAAAACCCTTCCTTCCGTGGTCAATGAAACTGATGTACTGCCTTGGTCCATGCGCCAATCCAGCCTTTCCTTGGTCTTCAAATTCACGTGCCTTCAATTGAACACACGTGCACAATACAACCCATTACTTATTTTCTGATTTTCACTTGGGTCCTCCATGTTCTTCTAAAGTCTTTCTGGCCCCCAAACTTTATTGCTTTGCAGTTTGGTCCCTGCACTTCTAATAAACTTTGAGGAGCCTCATAAAATTACAAAAATATGTCTCAAAAATACCATGATCTACCTACTACTTACCAATCCAACAAATACTCAAAATTACATCAAAACTACTCTAAAATACATTAAAATAGAGATAAAATGTCTAGAAAATTAGGGAATTACATATAATAAAATCCGCCACATCAGTTCTCTGCAAGCCTTTTTCGTTACGAACATCCCCACCAATCGGGTCTCCGTGGTGGAGATTGTCCCCACGAGCGCTCGATTTCTTGGTTGTTCACCACCACGACCAACGTTCCAACCCACCTCTAGTCGGCCGGAAGCCCTCAAGATTCCTGCGTGACGATTAGCCGCCTCCGTAGTCTCTCGTTTTCGATTCTCGAGTATCGCCGCTAGATTGGCGTTTAGAGATTTGATAAGGGCTATCATGTGGGTTTCAACATCGTTGGCCATCTTCCAAGGATCATCCTGCTCTAATACCAATTGATGTAAAACGCAGCGAAATAGATAAACAAGAATGACCTAAACCAATTATTCTGCAAGGAATCGCAATTCCTTAAACAATAATCTCCTAAAATATTATTCTGCAAGCCAAATTAATAACTTAGATAAACACACAAGGTGTAGGGTTTGCAAACTAGCAAATAAATTAAGTGATAAAATGTTTTTCTATTACAAAAGCCCTACCGATCTATTTATACTCGCAAATCCTAATAAATAAAGGAAAAGAAATAAAGAAAACCTAATCAATAAAGGAAAATAATCCTAACTCAAATGACTTATTTAAAACCATATTGACTAAAATATCCCTCCTCTCAAAATACTAAAATAAATAATAACGATAATAATAATACGAGACAAATAATAATTAAATAAAACCACTAGTCTTGTCATTTGCTACACTCGTGCTTGATTAATCAATCATTCATCCTTTCTTTTTTTCACTTTCTTTTTTCACTTTGGTCACCATATTTTTCAAATTTGCACTTTGGTCCCTAAACTTCCACATGTGCTACATCAGATTCGGATCTGTATGGAATTTTGGCACCGTTCCTGCATCTATGTTTCTTAATTTATTATTAAAAATTGATGATTCCAAAAATTTTAGCTTTAAATAGTATAACTGGCTTTAAGTGATCTAAATTTTAGGTTTAAACAATTTGACATACCTTGTCCAAGGGGAGTTAGGGGAGTATTTATAGTGTAGAGAGAGATCCTTGGAGAGGAGATATTCACCGTTGACCTTATTTGTCTTACCATAGATATGTGGAGGTTCTAGTAGGATCATACAAAAAAAGGACATTGTTATTGTAGTTGATGTCACATAAAAGAATAAAATCAAAGGAGCAGGTGACAATCGGTTTGACACCATATACGCGTGATGGGCGTCTGATAATGCATTAAATGCAATAGCGACATGTATGCCTGTTATCCTCAGAGATAGTACAGAGTCGTGATACATAAGATAGTAGCTGGGAGGTTCAGAGGAATCGGGAGTCTATGAAGACCACATGTCGAGCTAGGTTATGATCCTGGGAGCCCGCATATGGGGATTGTCCGCGATCTAATCCTTTATCATATCTGAGTCGATTCAATTAACTGGTTCGCATATAGCGATCTTGGGCTCAGTCTGGAAATTTTCGTACTTATCAATGGCCCCTTGCTACAAGCTCCAGATTATTTATGGTTGGGGGATGAGCTATATGAAGCACGTAAGGCGAAGGCGATCACGCGGTTACGAAATGTTGTGAAAACTTGTGGTGAGTTTTGTGTGGCTAGCTCCCTATGACGCGTTGCGGTACAAGTGTGTCGTGTTGATGAGAGTTGGTGAAAGCGTAGGGAATCTTCCCTTGGAAGAAAGAGTGACCCCCATAAACTGTCGAGTCGTCAACGCGTGTCAAATACAAATGAAATGTGACGCAAAAATCTGAAATGTCTATCTAATAATTAATATAAAGTGCTTCTGCCGCCCTTAAACAAATGTCTATAAAAAAATTATCCATATTTTAGTTTGGGAATGGGTGAAAATTTGGTTAAAAAAACGTGTGTGTTTTTTTTTGTTTGTAAATTAGAGAAAATATGTTTTTAAAATAAGTAATGACATTTTTATAAATAATTAAAAGTTATTAACGCAATCAGACACGACACTCATTAACACTATTCCTTACATTATTTACAATAGAGTTGACACTCTTTTAATACTCTCAATTAAATAAAATTAGTTGCGTTAAAGCTAGTAGTAATAACTTTGAAATTGGAAATTTAGAAATTTTGGTAGAAATAAATAAATTAAAGAAAAAGAAAAGACAAACCTATACTTATAGTATTTTAAAGTAGGCGAAACTAAATCTGGTGGTGCCACCTCATCATGTTTGGCATTTTCCTGCGTTCTCATACTTCCATGCGGATTGCCTCTTTGTCTCCGGCTGACTAATCCAATTCCGCCTATGTTCTTTCGTATTCGCTGCATCAACTAAGTGTAACAGAAGAATATAATAGTTATGTAAGGAGTTCAAGTGTTATTAGAACAATTGATCAGTTAAAATAGCTATTGTGATTAGGATTAGTTTCTGATCATATTTATAACACTTTTGTTCTCAGTATATTGGATAAGAATCAATGATGAAGTGATAAGAGTTCAAGTTTTATTAGAAGATTAGAAGAATTCAGATATTGGTATATTGTAAAAGTAGATATCATCAGTTAGAATGGTATTGTGATAGAATTAGTTTCATAACATATATATATTGCTATTGTTCAGAATATTGGATAAATTTCTATTAATGAAGAATGTATATAGTTATTATGTTTAACACTAGTACTCCCTACTCGTGTCAATGACACGGTGACAGTATGAAAGGAGAAAGAACATCCTACAATTTAAATTTTCTTCATCACGTTACCCCCAACCAGCATTCACTTCTTCTTTCCGCCCCCCCCCCCTCCTATCCCCCACCCCACTTACTTTCCTCTTTTTCGCAATTTTCAACCCAACACAATATCATTTTTTTGGTAACCCTGTCTACCCAAATACTACTAAGCAATAAAAAAAGGTGAATGACATTTTGGGCCCCAAAATTTAGGGGGTGTTCCTAAAATGCGCCCCATTCTATCACTAATTATAATATACGGTCTAAAGTTCATATTATGTTAACAATTTAGGGTTTTTAACCAAATTTATTAGAAAATCCCGTTAAATGATCACGTGCAAGTCACATGTCATTTAACGGTGGATGTTTTTTAACACAAATTCTTTCGTTGTTGTTTTAATGCAAATTAAATTAAAATAAATTAACCATATGGTTCCTCAAATGATTTATAACTTTATAAGATTTCAGAAATACTCTTGTACCTCAAATAAAACCTTACCCCTCCTCTTTAAAACAAACTAAAGTAATAATCATCTACCTTTTAATTTTTTTTATAAATAAAGTTAAATTTATGTTTTGGAGTTTTTAGTAATCAACCTTTTATTATTTTCTATTTTATAATATTTGAGGATAATTGTATAATTTTAATGCTTAAAAAATAAAAGTATAGCTTCTTGAGGCAAGTTCACATCATTAACTGAGAGATAGTGGTTCACAAAGTCGAGTGTTGCTTGTGATGATCCCCCATGTTCTTGAGATTCAAATAATGTAGCTGAGTCTTGCAAGCTCAGGAACACAGCTGCTATGGCATGGATTAATAGCATCTAATTTGTATCAATTGTTCTTTGATTTTGTAATCCGGAGATCCCATTTTTCATTACAGGCACTTGGTCATACTGAGGGTCATTATGGGGAGGAAACTAATGGGGAACAGGGCAGTTATTAGGCAGTTACACGGACGGTTGAGGAGGGAGGGAAGAATTTTCAGTCGTCGGATCAAATTTTCAAGATTCAATCTCAGACACCACTTATACCCAGGCTAAAAGGCGGTTATGACCAACTTGTATTGTATTATAGATTATTAGGTGAATGAATGAAAACATTACTATGTAAAAGAATATGTATTGAAAAAGTGGAAGAGGTTGCATATTCTGATGTACGTGTACACTTTAAATGATCAAGGGAATATTGTTGGTCATATTAGATATTACAGAAATGTGTCCAATGTACATGTAAAAATCTATCTATATATATATATATATATATATATATTAAAGTTGGTGAGGAGGGTTATGGCTTCGCCACGTGGACAAGTTTAGGCAAACTCTTGATTTTGAAGAAGCCACGTCATCACTATCCCAAAATCTATATGACTTTTGATATTCTCCTTATTAGCTAATACTATTAGTTAATAATAATAGTTATTATATAGGTTAACTATTACTATTAATAGTATTAGTTAACTATAATAGTTACTTTATAAGTTAACTATTACTATTAATTGTATTAGTTAACTATAATAGTTACTATATATGTTAACTATTGCTATTAATTGTATTAGTTAACTATAATAGTTACTATATAAGTTAACTATTGCTATTAATAGTATTAGTTAACTATAATAGTTACTATATATGTTAACTATTGCTATTAATAGTATTAGTTAACTATAATAGTTACTTTATAAGTTAACTATTACTATTAATTGTATTAGTTAACTATAATAGTTACTATATATGTTAACTATTACTATTAATAGTTTTAGTTAACTATAATAGTTACTATATATGTTAACTATTAATATTAATAGTATTAGTTAACTATAATAGTTACTATATAAGTTAACTATTGCTATTAATAGTATTAGTTAACTATAATAGTTACTATATATGCTAACTATTATTATAAATAGTATTAATTTACTATATAGGTTAAGTAATAGTATTATAGTTACAATATATGTTAACTATTACTATTAATAATATTAGTTAATCATAATAGTTACTGTATATATATCAAAGTAGGTCGTTAATAATGCCAATGAGCATTTAGCTTAAAGACGTACTTTTCTCGGGAAGGTTAAGGATTGGAACCCCCTACATTGTATTTAAAATGTTGTAATTTGAAAAGAAATAGGTCGTTAGTTTTTTCATTCATTTTGTTAACGTCCATAAAAAATGTTGCATACTGACATAAATTATGACATCAAAAATAAATAACATAAAGTATGAACATCAAAAATAAAATAGCAAAAATTGCTACATTGTTAGTCACAATGCAATTTCTATTAAACTTATGTGCAACAAAGTTATTAAAATTGAACACAATTTTTCTAACTTTATAAATGTTAATATTTTGATTCATTTATAATATACTTATATTATAAAAAATAAATCATGATATTAGCAAATTAGCATCCCGTGCGGAGCACGGGTTACCTACTAGTGTATATTACGTTCATTACAAACAATTACTCTAGGAATAGGTTTCGTTTTGGACAGGTTAAGTGAACTAATTGCAGGAGTATGACTATTGATTTTCTGAACTCAACACAACTGATGTAACTCAAAAGTTGGGAAATGGAATAGGCAATGAACTGAATGTTTCCCCTTCCTGGATTTCTTAGTATATAAACACTTGTTGAATGCAAAAATAATCACATTGTTTGCCTCCCCCTTTAGAATAGCAGCCTTCGATATTGAATTATGGCAGCACATCAATTATCCTTTCACAACCCCAGCTAAAGTTCATTCCTACTCATTCCCTTTTTTCACCCTTTGGGATGGCGGCAAGGCAAATTTACATCGCATGCAGCCTAGGAAAATGTCTATTGGGGTTAGCCATATGTGGTATTCCTATAACCCTAGGAGAGATATGGAGATAATGAGCTTGGATTTCATTGCTACGGATGAGCAGGTTAGAAAATCCGTTAATATTTTTTTCTAAAGTTATTTTCCTGTAAATGAGGAATAAATTCCTAGAAAATTGCTTATATCATTTTTTCCTATGCAGGAAGATCGTGTCCATTGTATCATCAGGAGTTGATTTGTTCCTAATTTTGCTGGTCTTCTAAAAGAGGGTTATTACTACACCATCAAAAATTTCACTGTCGATGAAGCGAAACCTAATTACCGTGTTGTGCGTCGCGATTTTATCATTAATCTCGATTCTTCAACCCAAGTTGATGAAATTATTTTGAAGTTACCTAACATTGGACGATATGCTTTTGATTTAATTCCCTACGAAGACTTAGAACAAGTTGGGTCTCAAAGTAGACATTTGTGTGGTGAGTTTCTTGAAATCTCAACGTTAGTGTTTTAATTAATTATATCCTGACATATTAGCACTACATATGTTATAGGCTATGTTGTTGGAATATCGGAGGTTGGGCAAAGAAACTACAATAAATGCCCCAATACGCTGCAGTATGTGGAGATGCTTGATTTAAGGTATTGATACTTCTTTCTGATGGCTACGATTCATAAGTATTTACTCACCTTATTTCTCAATTGCTATTGACTATATGTGATTATATTCTTTATTCTCTTTCGCTTTCATAATCAGAAGAAATGTCGGCTTACGATTTGGGGAAAAGAAATGACAAAATCGGTCCCTGCAGTTTTGGAGAATGATTGTAGGGTTTGGATAGTGACAGGGACAATTGTGAATTTGACAGAAAATGGTATTTCACCTTTTTCGTTTATTAGGATTTTTTTTAAACTTTTTTTTTCTGTTAATTTCTCCTCTATTGCTCTCATGTATATAGGTGTGTTTGCTCTTTCTACAAGTAGTGCGACCAAGATTTTTTGTGCTCAAGATAAAGAAGAAATTGCTCAATTCGAAAAGGGGTAAATTGTTCTTCCTTTAGAATAACATATGCATGTACTACTTCTGATATAAAAACAATTTTCACATAATTTTTCTCCCTTCAACTGCAGACTTGCTGCATTGGACTATGATAAACCGTTGGAAAAATTTCAATGTACAACAGCCTAATTTCAAGGGAAATGTACAACGAAAACAAAAAACAATTGCTGATTTGGTCACAGGACTCGAGGATGGCACTGATTTTGTAAATTATATTTATATTTAACATCCAGCATTTCTACCCTTCATTTAGTTATTACTTATTTTTATTTCTTCCTCAGATTAAATAATTGAGTACATTTTAAATCAAGCTAATAACTTCTTTCCCTCTTCTGCATCTGAATACTTATTTCTCTTTTCCTTCTTCATTTTCAGACTGGCCTTATTTTTGTTCATGTTACAATCATAAGGATTGATGAACGTTGTGGGTGGCGATATAATTCGTGCAGTATGTGTCCGCATAAAGTACATTTGGTTGATGGTAAATTGCATTTTTAATCCTGCAACAGAGATGAATCTTATCCCGTTGCGAGGTAAAGTTAAGTTCTAATATATGTATACCACACAAATATCTTTTGAATGTATTCCAAATAGCTGAATGAGAATTATTTCCTTATAGATATCGTCTGGAAATTGACTTAGAAGAAGATGGTTCTGAGGTCAAATGTGTCATGTTTGATCATGAAGTAGAGAAGTTGGTGACGTTTAAGGCCGGAGAGATTGCACGTCAACTTTTTGATGTATGTAGCCTATACAAACGGTGTTTTTTTATTTTAGAAATGTTTGCTTTTTCATTCATTTCCTGTTATAACTTCTTTAATATCCTAGGTTGCAGAAGAAGCTCCAATTCCCAGACAAATTAATAAGATAGTCGGGGAGAAGCATATGTTGCAATTGAAAATAAATGAGAAGAGTCGAGGCACATCAATCGAGAATTTCACTGTGGCTATGATTCTTTATGATTTCGATTTTATAGAATCTTCAAATGATAAGGTTTCTGTTAAATATGTTTGATTTTTTGAACACTTTTAGATTGGGTTGATAGATAAATTTCTTGCTCTGCATTTTTAATCATAGGGGAAAATGATCAAGGAAGAAAGGGATGATGTAGTAGCTTTGAAAACCCCAGCATGCTTTGAGAAGAGGTCTGCGACATTCTTAAGGTATTTTTTGATATTTTAAAAATAAGTACCCTAATACCGTTGATCACGGGTTTTTTTTTCTTCTGAAGTAGTTGATTTTATGCAGTGAGAAAATTGTTATTGAAGACGACAATGAGAATGACGTTATGGCGAAGAATGTAGATGGGAATTCAAAGGGGAATGTGAAATTTGTAATGGGACGGAGGGAGTATCTTTTGTCTAATTTATATGGAATATATGCAAAAATTTTCTAATTTTTTGGCTCCGCCTAGGCCCCTAGGCATTAGGCCTGACTCCACTACCAGCATCCGCCAAGCGCTTTTTGAAACTTGGGAGTAGGTACAATTTCATCTGTTTACATTTTTATTTTTCTGAAATCTTTTGCTAACGTGAGATTATCATAGACAAAGACATCATATATAATATATAAACCAAAACTATTTAGAGCCTCCAGAAAAGGCCACGTCAAAGGCCACATCATCAGCTTCATTTCCAACTCATTTTTATTCTAGATTTTAATTAAAAAAATATAGGATAAGTGTTTTTTTTCATAAATCCGAAATTAGGATAAGTGTTTTTTTTTTTAATTAAATCCGAAAAAATCAAAACTAGGATAAGTGAAAAAGAATCCGGATCAAAAATTCTGATAATGCAATTGAAATCCGAAAAATAGGATAAGTATTTCGGATAATATTACTCAAAACTAGGATAAGTATTTCGGATAATATAACTTTAAATTTCTAGATTATATCTAAGTGTTTTTTTTTTCATAAATCCGAAAAAAATTGAGTAATATATTCCGATAAATCTCAATTTTTTTAAATTTAACTAAGATGTCATCTGAGCATAACAAACCATTTTCAGTTATATATATTTCGGATAATATAACTTTAAATTTCTAGATTATATCTAAGTGTTTTTTTTTCATAAATCCGAAAAAAATTGAGTAATTTTTTTAGCCTATAAATATTAAGTCATTCATCTATATTTCGTATATCACTGTTTTTTTTTCTTCACTGTCAACTCTTCAAATTTCTTTTGTGTATTCAAATTTATATTGTGACTTAATAAAGCTCGCTCATGTTCCACTAGCAATTATGTTCATCATGTTCCTTATTTATCTGGTACATGTCTAATAAATGGTTTTAAAATGCCGTATGGAATTTGTTCCTTTGGTGCATGAGGATTGATCAAATTAAGTTGTTGATATGGATTCAAGTTAGCTTATATCAGATCCCAAGCACTTATGTCAGTATGGCACACTTGATTTGCCTTATTAAGGAAACCCATAGTCACCGTTCTACCTCAGTGCTTGACCTATGATATTATACAATGGTCAAATGAGAAACTGGGTATAAGGTTGCCACCACAGGCTTACCCCAAATCTTATAGATATATTTGTTCCAGTTGCTCATTTGATAGTAGGTCGTATTGTGTAGTCATCACTCATTTTCCCATCTATCTTATTTGGGGTCGAAGTATCACTATATTGCCAATTCGACACCCTTTTAGGCGAATGATGCAACCACTACCCGAGGTGATGTAGGACCATAGAGGGGCCTCATATGAGTTATGGGGTGGTACTCTTTGTGTCCAAGTAATTGTAGCTCTTATTCATGACATACTTAGCTCACATAATTTTGTGACTCAATACCATCAATATACGCTCCCGAGCCCATGAGGCTTAACCCAGGCCTTTGTTAGGTGAGACAGAAATGCCTTTGGTCCATTTTTGTATCTACAGATACCCACCTTCAAGAATTTGACTACTGCCTGCTGGTAATTGGTGGCCATGTCTAACCATACATTCTTTCCCATGTATGGCGTCATATTGGGGCATTACAACCCCGTGCCACCCCCCCCCCCCATGGCTCCGCAGGTGCTTCCCTTTCTTGTCCCAGTTTTGCTATCTACACTGTGCACTTATATCTTTGAATACATAAATTCAATGATATATACCATGCTTAATTTCTCCTGGGTGACTGACTATCTATGAGGTTCAGTTTCTCTTACCGAGTTCTAATGCACTATATCATTGATTAAAGATAAGGGCGATGGAACTGATGCAGAAGCAGGAGTCCAGGAAGAAGATGCTATCATCCAGGATGAGATCTATAAGTCCCGTTTTTGTCAATCGCAGTGAACCAATAGCTCATCCAATCTATACTAAGGGTACTTTAGTTTTGTAACCTAATTTTTTGTCTGAAGGTTCTTGAATGTTGGTGGTTAAGTTTGCTGTCCATTTGATGTTCATTCAAATTTAAAGTTTGGTTTTTGTTATGGTGAAGGAGAGAGGGTGAGATGGGCCAGGATTTTGGTAAGCTCTATACGTTTGTGTGAGTGAAGAGTGTATAAGTTCCTCAACTGAGTTGTATAGCTCAGCTAAGCCAACTAGGCCCACTCGATAACTTCGGCTGTTAGGAATTCTTCTATCGAAGTTGATGTAAGTTCCCACGGTCGTAACTTATCGCGCTCAGCTTCGATTTTCAGAGAAGTGGGATGAAGCCTAGCAGGCAAACTAAATCTTTACTGGGACATCCTATTGTACGTTATGGTGCTTAACTTGGAATGCCTTCCTTCCATTCAAATTGTATGTTGATAATCTAATTATTAATTGTCAAAATCTAAAAACATATGATTTGCATTGAATATGGAAATTTAATTATTCACAAAAGGGAGGTAGTATCTACAAAATCAAATTAAAAGCAAAATAATGCTACAATAAACTCAGTCACATGAATCAATTTGATTATCCAATTTCCACTTTGCACATCAGAAAAATAAATGGATGTTGCATGCTAACTTTTGTTTATATACTCCCAAATTGATCACAACATATTTTCTCAACATAAGTTGCATAGCTCATATCTCATCAACGCGGCATTAGCTATTCAAGTTTTTGTAAGTAAATTAGGGAAAAAAAAAGTCTATTTTCTTTTCTTTTTTTCTTTTTTTGTTATTTTATTTTTATTTATTTTTAGACTGTTCTTAAATTATTAACATTATCTAAATATATGTTCATTAATATTTGAGTTTTTTTTAGATTATACAAATGTATAGAGCATCTATGAAAAGAAAAACGCATCTTATTGATGTGGACAACGATTCCATTAATTTATCGCAACAATCTTCTCAACTATTACCATTGGCGGATATTTCTAATGGTAATTTTATTATTTACTTTATTATTATTTTAGCATATCCGTTAATATCATGTGTATAAAATTAAATTATAAGAATGCATGATTTTATATTTATTTTTTTACTATCATTTTAAATGAATTTATTTTTATTTTTAGTGGACTTATCATCGGGTAGTCATTTGATTTCACCGAGTAATCATCAAAGTTGTATTACGATTCAAGGTAATATGTTATTGAATTTTGTCAATTTTGAAGTATTTTCATTATAGAGACAAATTCTAAAAAAAAATTGTTTATATATATATATATATATATATATATATATATATATATATATATATATATATATAATGTTATTTTTTATATAAATTTGTTAATTAATTTAGATCTAAGATAATAATACTTGATATACAGGTATTGGTGTGAACCATACAAATGAAAATCTTACTCCTAATTCAAGTCACGACCATGGATCTATATGTATGATTTTCTTTGTTAATTTACAATATTTTTCCTATTTTATTTTTATTTTTAATTTCTTAATAATCTTTTATTGAAGAATAATTATTTTTCTTATTCAGCTAAATTTACGAGCATAGCATCAAGTGTACATAACACTTTCCACGGCACGCTCCTTGAGCCAAAAAAAATTGGACGACCGAGAAAAACTATTTCTTCTTCTTTGGATTCTATCACGACAAATTTGTTAAAAGACGGTGGGAAAAGAAAAATCGGGAGACCAAGAAAGGTAGCTACTTCTATTTTGGAATCTTCAAAGATAAATTTGGATGTTGATAGATTCAGTCCTATATCTGGTAAGTTATATGTTTGATTTATTAGTCAACTATATATTTTAAAGAGCTAAAATAAATATATTAATCGTTCTCAACATTCTTTTGACATTGTAGGAACAGATAGTGTAACAGTAGCAAATAATATAACATTATTATCTCCTACTGTGAATTTAGGTAATGATTTTTTTTAATTGTTCAACATTTGATATTTTTAAATAAAACTATTTATTATTACAAATTATTATTCAATATTTTATGATAAAATATTTCATTAATACTAAGTCATATATTCCATTTGTATAAAGAATCTGCGTTAATAAACAATTTTCGCATGAATGTGACAACAAGTGAGTCGTTAATAAATCAGAAGGAAAAATCCAAGAAAGCGCGCGTCGGTAGAAAGGAAAAAGATTTGGACGAACAATATAATACAGGTGTTTATTATTATTTTTTTTCTCAAGTATATATTATATTATTATTTTCTCTGTATAGCAAATGAATTACTAACATAATTTAAATATTTATCAATATATTGTAGTTTATGGGGATATAGGCGATCCGGAGTACGAATGTGCGAAATGTGGTGCGATGTTCTGGTATGATGAAAGGTTAAAAAGTACGCAAGCATCAACACAGCCTAAATTTTCATTATGCTGCATGAATGGAAAAGTTCAGATTGACCCATTAGTGCAGCCACCTAAGTTATTGAGTGATCTCTTAGAGAACAAGCATGAAAAGAGTAAAAATTATAAAGACAATATTCGAGCGTACAATTCTATGTTCGCATTCACTTCAATGACCGGTGCAGTTGACCATGGCATAAACAATGGTCGTGGTCCTTATTCGTTTAAATTGAAAGGAAAGAATGATCATATGATAGGTTCTTTATTGCCTAATGACGGCCATCCCCCCCTCCCCGTTTCTCTCAGCTTTATATCTATGACACGGATAATGAAGTTAAAAATAGAATTAATGCTTTCAGGTACATTTTTATTTAATTATTCGAGAATTATAATTTATATTACATATATTGTATGACTATCTTCTATTTATATGTCTGATTCTTTCACACAAGCAGGAAAGATAAAGATAAGCCTTCTCCATTCGATGAGTCATTTGTTCTTTGATTTGAAAAATATGATAGATGTGCATAACCCTTATGCGCGAGACGTACGAAATGGCCAGAGCACATATTGGAATGAAGAAAGATATTAAATTGAGGCTTATAGGAAAGCGGGGTAGAGATGGAAAACCGTTTAATATGCCGAAGCTGACCTCGGAGGATTCGTGCTATAATTGAAGGTGATATTGATGATTCGGGTGATGTTAGGGACATTTTTATTGAAAAGCAGAATGAGGATCTGAAACATATTCATGAATTTGATAAATCTTACCTTCCTCTACATTATCCTCTATTATTTGTATACGGTGAAGATGGATATTTCACAGACATTCCGAGAAATAAACCTCCCGGGGCAAAGAGATCAAGTTTGTCAATAAAAGAGTTTTTATCTTTTCGACTTCAGGAGAGGATAAGAGAAGGATCACAGCTTATGAGAAGCGGTCGGTTCATGCAGCAATTTATGGTTGATGCATATGTTATGATGGATACACAGAGGCTTCAATGGATACGTCATAATCAGCCTACTCTTCGGATGGAAACTTATAAAATTCTGTCGGATGCATCGGTAAGGGGAGATACCGGCGAAGCATCTGGGAGACGAGTTATATTGCCATCCACTTATACCGGCGGGCAGCGATGGATGACTCAAAATTACCAGGATTCTCTCGCTATATGTAAATGGGCCAGAATTGTCAGTCACTTTTCATAACATTTACGTGTAATCCTAAATGGCCGGAGATTACGAGATTACGTAAAAATATGGCATTAGGCACGAGGATAGGCCTGATGTATTAAACAGGGTATTTAGAATGAAGCTTAATTAGATGATTGCAGATTTCAAAGAAGGCAAAGTATTTGGCACCCCAAAAGCAAGTAAGTAAATCTTTAAATATTATTTATTTTCCTCTTATTGTTTTGTCAATTATATTTTTTTTATTAGCATGTTCCTCTTATTTTGTTAATTGATTCATGCAGTTATATACACTGTGGAGTTTCAGAAGAGGGGCCTTCCGCATGCTCATATTCTTCTCTTTCTTAACCGCCATGATCGGGGTCATAATCACGAAGATATTGACAAGTGGATTATTCTTTGAGATTCTGACAAGGAGAAATATCTTAGATTATACGAGGCGATTCTTTGAATATATGTTGCATGGACCATGTGGTCTTTGCTAATCCTAAATCTCCGTGTATGGATCACAACAGGTGCTCAAAGAAATTCCCTAAATCATTCAATGATCGCACTCGTGTAGACGAGAATGGGTATCATGTATATAGGCGAATAGACATGGGTTTCATAATTGATAAGGGTGGAGTTGCTCTCGACAATCGTTCAGTTGTCCCATTCAATCCATATCTTTTGCTAAAGTACGAAGCTCACATAAATGTCGAGTGCACGCAATCGGAGCAAGGCAATCAAGTATTTGTTCAAGTATATAAACAAGGGAACCGACAGGATATGCCTTGCAATCGAAAACGATGAGGTGAAAAGGCAAATTGATTGTCGATATGTCTCTGCGTGTGAAGCTATGTGGAGGATTTTCGGATTCGACATACATTATCGGACCCCTCCTGTTGAGCGCTTGGCTTTTCACTTGGAGGGTGATCATAGTATCCCCTTCAAGGACGGAGACTTTCTTCCTGATGTTTTGGATAAAGCGACAGTTAAAGAATCTCAATTTATGAAGTGGATGGAGTATAACAGTATTCATTCAGAGGCTCGGAAATATAAATACTGTGAATTTCCTCATCATTTCGTATGGGATAGAACTAAACGTGAATGGCGTCCGAGGAAAGATAAACGTTTTGCAGTGGGGCGTATTTATCATGTTCCAATGAATTGCGGAGAATTGTATTACCTCAGGATAATGTTGAATCATGTAGCGGGTCTCATGGAATTCAAGGATTTGAGAACTGTAAATCGTGTTATTCATCCCGATTTCAAATCTGCATGTTACGCTCTGGGATTATTAGATGATGACAAGGAATATGTTGATGAAATTATAGAAGCGAGTCATTGGAGGTTGCCCGATAGTCTGAGAAGACTATTTTCTATGTTGCTACTATCTAATAGTATGTCGAATCCGGAAGAGGTATGGGAGAAGACTTGGCACTTATTATCTGATGATATAGAGTACAAGTATCGGAGGATGCACGATAATCCGGATATTTCGTTCCATGTTTACATATTTGTTTTACAATAAATATCAATTATGATTTTATTTCTACTTTACAGTTATACAATATGATTCTATATATTTATCTATATTAATATATTTATTTTGTTTTTTATAATTTTAGGTTTGAAATTAATTAATGAACAGGTCCAGAATCTTGCTTTGGCGGAAATTGAGAAGTTACTAATCGAGAATTGCAGCAGTCTCCATAAATTTAAAGACATGCCTAAACCGGTGGGCAATGTGATTGGTGATGTGATAAATAAGCTCATTCTGGATGAGACATCTTATGACGTTGATGAGATGAAAGGCGAGCACTTGCATTACATCCTCGGTTAACGGCAGAGCAAAAGAGTGTTTATGATAAGATTATGTCGGTTTGTTGATCGAGGAAACGGTGGTGTGTTTTCCTCATGGTTATGGTGGTACGGGAAAGACCTTCTTATGGAAAACAACGTGTTGCATTAAGGAAGCGGGGAGAGATATTGTTCTTCCTGTTGCTTCCGGTGGCATAGCTTCATTGCTCCTTCCGAAAGGTAGGACCGCGCATTCTAGGTTCGGTATCCCGATACGGGTAAACGAGAGCTCAACTTGCGGTAAACTAAAGTCGGGTACGGATGAGGCGGACTTCTACGAGAAAAACCAAACTAATTATATGGGACGAAGCTCCAATGGCTCATAAACATTGTTTTGAGGCTCTCGATCGTAGCCTCCGAGATATTATTCGTACACCCGGGGGGAGATATTCCAATAAACCATTTGGTGGTTTAGTTATTGTATTCGGTGGTGACTTCAAACAGATTTTACCTGTTGTTCCTAAAGGGAGTAGGCATGATATTGTGCATGCTGCACTCTGTTCATCCAAAATATGGAATGAATGTGAGGTTCTCAGATTGACGCATAATATGAGATTGCAGGTAATTCGTAAATAGTCTTTATTCATCTACTTAAATATTTTTATTTCTATTTAAGTAATTTGTATATATTTAACTTAATGTAGGGTGATTCTACTTCTCATAATTCCGAAGAGATAAGAGATTTCGCTCAGTGGCTCTTGAGTGTCGGAGATGGGATTGCCGGTGGAGATAATGATGGGGAAATTGACATTAACCTTCCTGATGATATATTGATTCGAGAGGCTTCAGATCCTATTGCAAAAATAGTCGAATCTATATATCTTGACTTATTGCAAAATAAGGATGTCGAAGGATTCTTCCAGACTAGAGCTGTGCTTGCTCCAACAAATGAGATTGTCGATAACATAAATGATTATGTCATGTCACTCTTTTCGGGAGACGAAGTTGAATATATGAGTTCTGATGCCATTTGTAAGGATGAGGATGATGAAAATGGTGCTGAAGATATATTCTCACCTGAATTTCTAAACACTATCAAGTGTTCTGGATTGGCAAATCACATTATTAAGCTGAAGGTTGGGTGCATAGTAATGCTTTTGAGGAATCTTGATCAAGCCGAATTGTGTAACGGCACGAGAATGATTGTCACTCAATTAGGTAAATACAGTAATTTTTTATTTTTTATATACATATAATTTAATACTTAATTTTGTTACATATATGTAGGTAAGCACGTAGTCGAAGCCAAGATGCTTTCGGGAAAGAATGATGGCATGAAGGTGCTTATTCCTAGAATGATAATGTCTCTGTCAGATGTGACAAAATTTCCGGTTAGATTCCAAAGAAGGCAATTTCCACTTGCCGTTTCTTTTGCTATTACAATCAACAAGAGTCAGGGACAATCTCTTTCCCATGTAAGACTATATCTTTCATAGCCTGTTTTTAGTCACGGACAACTTTATGTAGCATTTTTCAGAGTAACCAGCAAGAGAGGACTTAAAGTTATTATTTGTGATTCAGATACTCAAACATATGACAAGACGCTGAATGTAGTCTACAAGGAAGTTTTCGACAGACTCTGAGAATTTATGTCGCACAATTTGTGGTTAAACAAAAGTATTGCAATTTCTTATTATTTTCTTTGTTCTTATTTTGTTTTTCTTTAAATATATAGGAGATGGAAGAGATTATGTTGACACTTAGGCACACACTATTAAACTCACGTTATTGTAACCATATCTCTTCATCTTCCAAAGTTGTAACACTAAAATCTTAATAATGTTTTTTGGTTAGGCAGGGACCTAACCTCCCGTGGTTTTGTGCCGGCGAGATAGTTGTCGCAAGGGCTTTCCACGTTACATCATGTGTCAACATCTTTTTTCTGTATTAATTATACTTCTAATATCCGCTACATTGATTATCAATTTCGATTTATATTGTTACTTAAAAATCAATTAAAACGCATAAATAATTATTTACTTAATAAAAAAAAATGATTCACCATCGGATATCGATGGGTTACTGACTAGTTTTCCATTACAACAAAAAAAAAAAAAAAAAAAAAAAAAAAAAAAAAAAACTGACTTTTAAAAACCGTTAGTATGTAAATCAAAAATATCTCCCTTCAAATTAACAGTCATACTACATTAAAATAATATTTTTTATTTTTTATGCCTTCAATTGCAATTCATGTGCACGGGTTACTCCCTATTTTATAATTGATACCCAACCTTGACCACAGGACACATAAACAAATGCAGAGAATTATAATGAAACGTGCGGTGCTGGTCAACATAAGCGGTGGCACGTGATATGCACCAGGGCAGCAATTGAAGCTTACTGTTTGACAACAAATCCTAATTGACAGCCAACGTGTCACCAGGTGGATAAATAACGGACGTAGGATTCAATCGGAGGGTTTAGAAAGAAAAACTACGCATGTCATGCAGGGGAGGGAGCGTGGATAACTGATAACGGTCGCGAGCGGGCGGGTGTTGAGCATACATCAGCTGCCATGTCAGATCAAACGATCCAGAGTCAATCTTATACAGCCCACGTCATCATAATCCGTTTATCTCAAGGGTTCCTTGTATATAAAGGATCCCTTTCCTTCCTAATTTCTTCCATCCATCCAGCTATTAATTTATCATCATCATCTCCCCCCCCCCCCCTCTTGACAAATTCTTTTTGTTGGATTTCTTTCTCTTTGATCATGGAGGCTTCCGGCGTTGCTTTCCAGATATCATTTGCCCCCTCTGCTGCTGCTTCTTCCGGCGCCGCTCACGTTCGTCAATTCTCCGGCGGTGTTCTCCGGGTCTCCTCTGTTAAGAAATCAATTCCCAGTTTGAGGTTTTCTGGGGTTCAATCCTCAGCAGGTAGTAATTCTACTTCTGGATTTTGCGATAACGGTCACCTTGAACACTACAATGCCACCGTCCAGAGGAAGGAGGAAAAGGAATTGAAGTCTGCAAAGAAAACGATGAAGAAGAAGTTGAAATTGATTAAGGGTTTGTCAAAGAAGTTGTCTGCCTTCTCTGATATCGATTTCGGATTGGATCCTGATTCAGATTCAGGATTGACCCATCAAGTTAAGGGCAAGATGATTTCGGTAACTCCCTCTGCTCTGCTTCCCCTTTTCAATTAATTACAATTACTATTTATTTATTTTTTTATTGTTTATTCATGTATTTTAATTCTAATGAACATTAACGAAGAGCTTATTTGAACTGATTAATACATCCCTTAAATGATCATAGTGAATTTGTATGATTAACCGCTAGAGCCACAAGAAGATGCATTCGAACTTTTAATTTGGCATTCATTGATTTTAAATTTTCCTGTAACAAGTCTGTTTTTTTTTTTTTTTTAATCATGTGACTTACGAATGGGAGAATGATGATTTTTGTATGTTTGTGGTGCTGAATGTGTGTGTAACTATGTGCAGGAAGCTGCAGAATTATTACTCGGACAACTTGAAGAACTAAGAAGAGAGGAAAAGGAATTGAAAAGGAAGAAGAAAGAAGAGAAGGCTAAGCAGAAAAGGATTATGGGACAGAAGGAGGACTCAGACTCATCAAGCGACAGTGAATGTGGGGAAGAGGTTGTTGATATGAGCAGCCTTAAAAGCGAAACCCCCTTGGCATCAAATAAAGAACAACAAATGGCCATTAATCAAGAAGCAAACACAGAGGAGATTCGACTTCTTGGGAACAAGATTTTAGGGGAAAATTGCAGCAGCAGCAGCAAGTTTGATGGAAAGAAGATTGAGGTGTGTATGGGGGGAAAGTGTAAGAAATCGGGTGGGGCGTCATTGTTAGAGGAGTTTCAGAAGGCAGTAGGGAGTGATGTTGTTGGATGCTGCAAGTGTATGGGAAAATGCAGACAAGGTCCAAATGTGAGAATTGTGAATAATGGTGCAGGGGAGATGGATCCTCCGCTGTGCATTGGTGTTGGATTGGATGATGTGAGTTTGATTGTTTCTAACTTTATTGGAGGAGGTATTGGTAGTAATCAGCTATCTGAATTTGGATTAGCTCAGCCTGCTGCTGCTGCTGCCTCTGCATCTTAAAGAGGGCTGGTGTTTTTTTTATTTATTTAATTTAATAATTTAGTTTTTTTTTTTTTTTTTTTTTTGTCAGCAAAAAGGGATAGGTAGTGTTTGGAAATCAGTTGATTGCTGTAAATAGAGAAACTGAATGGTAGTTGTGGATTCCATAAATCCTATCATGCCTTGGCTGTACATTTAAGTCACCTCCCCGGAATGTGATCGATCGAGTAATCGCCCATAACACACACTAAATGAGTACTCCCTCCGTCCCGTCCGACTTAGGACGTTTTGCCATTTTGGGCGTTCCACCCGACTTAGGACGGCCCAAAATGGAAAGTTTATATTACTTTTATATTAAATGGGACCCACTTGTTATACTCACAACAATAATCCCATCACTATTTATCTCACTCATTCTCTCTCCTATTTAATTTTTCACACTCACAACACATCCTCCACTCATTCTCTCTCCTAATATTATAATAGTATTCCTTAATTTCCGTGTCGGGAGTGAATGTCTTAAGTCGGACGGGACGGAGGGAGTATATAAGGTTATTTCGCTTTAGACCCCACATTTTCAATTTCAATTCCTCACTTTCACCCTATTTCAATTTCTATTTCAAATCCCTAATTTCATTTTTAATTTTAAACAATTTTATCCCCTAACAAGAATTTTTATTTCTTTCGTTATTTTGATTTTTTTATTTTTTTTTTCAATAAAACATCACTTGCATTAATAAAATGTTACTAGATGGCACTCAATAACAATCTGAGACTCATCCAAAAGATGAGAAATTCTACATAGACGTGCAATCGTCGATAAATTGTTGTCACAATAAAAGAGTCTACAATACATCTTGAGTAGTTATATACAACCCTAACCGAATCTCCAATGAATGAATGTCCGTAACTCCTTATTGACAATGACTTGTGCCACACAAATGCTTATACAAGCAATACTTGAATGCGACCCAACAATGGCCTTCAGAAAACCCTGTGCACGGTAAAAATTTGGCTTTGAATACATAACAAAATAAAGCATTGAGTAGGCAATAAGTGCCCAACCAAGCATCTTAAAAACACTAACAAGAATAAATACATTCACTACACAAAGTCTCCCAACATAGTAAATACTCTCGACTAAAAAGAGAAGGCAAATGCTCTCGAATAAGGAGTGAATACATATAATATTAAGAAAAATAAGGCAAAAACATTAAGATCTGAAAAATGGTATATACTAAATTACAGTAGAAACTCTTTAAATCAATACTCAGCAAACTAATTAACTCTCTAAAATAATAAATTTGTCTGGTACCAACTTGGGTCAGTCGAAAAAGTAAAAAAAAAAATCAATAAAATAATAAGATAATAATTTTTCGGGAGACCCCTTTATAATTTTAAGTCCCACGAATATCATAAACTAATAATTCTTAGAAATTGAAAAACTAATTATTACAATTTAGTTAAAATATGACTTTATAGCTATTTATTTTCTTTTAAAGTTCAAATCTTGTGTACAATGAATTAAAAGTTATCATCAACTTACAATGCATTTCAACTTGAGTAAGTTTTGGGAGAAATCAGTTTCTCCATAAATTATAAAAAGTCTAATTTTTTTCAACTTGCAAATATTTGACGAATATAAGAGCAGTTTAAAAAAACAGGACTTTTTATAACTTAGAGAGAAACTAGTTTTCCCCAAAATATTGTGTTTCAACTTATTATGTAAATACAATGAATTTAGTTAATACAGAAATTTGAAATTCGTCAAATCGACTAAAACTCTTTAAATTAATAATTATTAATTTATCGATATATTAATAACTCTATTAATTAATAAATTTCATCGGTCCTAGCTTTATTAATTTATAGAGTTTTTACTCATTATTGTAGTGAACGGATAATTGATTAATGTTTGAACATCGGCGGAAATTAATATTGCATGTAACAAATCTTTCCTCCATAGAAATTACTGGTGGCACCAATCAATTTATTTAATAAAAATCTACAAAACTATAAAATAAATATGATCGAGATCATCGAACAATTCTTTGTAATCTAGAAATTAAGATTACAAATGATTGTAAGAGGTCAATTGGATCCAATTGAGAATGGACATAATGAAGAAGACGGAGAGAAGGGAAGAAAGAGAGAATCGGTTTTGATAGAGGTTAAATAACGAATATCAATAATGTAATGATATTCATTAGTGACTGATGTATGAGTTTTATGCTCATATGTTGGATATTTTCTACACGTATTCTTTGAAAAATCCTTGAATTGTTTGTTGTCTGATATTCCCTACTCCCCATAATACCTTACCCATTTTGCTATTTTGAACGTCTCATTTTAAAGTCTCACTTTTCTAAAAAAAAATTTTTTAATACTTCTTTATTCATGGGGTTCACTTGTCATACTCACAACCACTATCCACTTATTATTCTCTACCTCATTTTCTTTTTCCTACCCACTCACAACTCCTACTTTAATAACATTATATATATTCACTTCTTATTTTTTTTCTCAATAGTAAATGAGTAAGGGTGAGTTTGGCATTGCTTCTGATTCCCTAAAAGTGATTTTTCAAAAGTGATTTTAGAAAAATCGATTATTTGTAATAAATACTAAAATTTATAAGCATGTTTGGATAATATATGTTCAAAACTGATTATTGAAGATAAATACCAAAAATGACATTTATGATATGTATCTCGATATAATAAATGTATAAAAGAGATAGAGGTTATTAATGTAAAAACAACACAAATAACAGCTTCTAAGAATCACTTTTAGCAAAAGCTGGGTCATAGCTGCTTCTACGAAAACACAGTTTTTTGCGTTTTAACAGCTTAAAATCATAATCAGTATTGTTATCCAAACACAATTAAAAGTGATTTTGAACTTCAAAGTGATTATAAGCCACAAAAAAGCACTCCCAAACTCTCCCTAAGTTATTATGGAAAAGCGGTTAGTTTGTGTTTTAGTGTTTATTTAGAAAACAGATCAAATCAGTTACGGTGCTACGTTAGGGCAAGGGTGGGCGATGCCCACACTCACATTTCAAAAAAAAAAAATTGTTCTTTTGATTTTAGGTTATGAATAAATTAAAAATGAAGGCAAACAATACTAACTTTATCCCTCTCTCTATACTCCCTCCGTCCCACAAATATATAGATTTTTTGGTCCGATACGAAGATTAAGGTAAAAAGTGATAAAGGTAATGTATTGTGAGTGTAAAAGTAAAATAGGAGAGAGAATGAGTGAAGAGAATAGTAAATTTAAAAAGTGTTGTGAGTAGAGAAAAGTGGGTCCCATTTTCTTTTAAATTTCGCGTAATTATGACTTGTTTCTTTAAGCAATCATAATACCAAAATTTTAATGTTTCAATCTAAACATTTAGGAAATTGCAATATATTGTTTCAACTAAACATCTAAAATTCTTAACATTTAAGAACACATAATTCATGCATCGCAACAATTAATAAAGTCATATTTTAATTAACTAAGCATGCATAATTAATGAATTAATCTAGCATAGTCCTATAAACTCAATTTCCAGAAATTCATAGCATCCAGATTAACACATAGATATATCAGATTGTAAAACACATTCACAGATTAACTAGATTGTTCAACAAACTGATTCTGCCCAGATTGGGCTAGAAGTGTCGCGTGACGTGCAGTTACCGTCGCGTGACAGAAGCCTGTTCTGTCGCGTGACACAGGATGACATTTTTCCAGATTTTCAGAATTCAATCAATTCTAAATCACAGAGCAATTAAATCATGTAAATAACTTTTAACAGATTTAATTCAATATCAATAGAACACGATTTAGGCATATTGTTTCAAAAATAATCAATCTATCGCATACATAACATGCAAAAGAACATATAAACGACTTATATTACTTTTCTAGCATGTTAATCCAAATTTAATGATACGAACGGGGCTCTGATACCACTGTTGGATTTTACGGGTCCATGCGCAGCAGAATTAAGCATCAAATAACATAAAATCCAAGGAGCCTAGGATCCGTTCTATACAATTAATTTGAATTCCTATGAGATAGAAATAACCAACCTTGAATGCTTCCGTTCTTGAGCTATCGAACGATTTGATTATGTGATTTCGAATCACAAACTTCGTTCTTCAACTTGCTTGAACTCTAGGCCTTGATCGATGAACGAGCGAAGACCCTCTTTCGGTATCCACACCTTTGAATGAACCAAGAACAACTTCTTGAAGATTGCTAGATCACTTTAAAACTTGAAATAATATTGAGAATATTGTTGTGAATTTCCTTTGAGAATTTCGGCTAGGCTTTTAGGGTTGACAGACGTTCATATTTATACTACAATAGTATAGAATATGAATCCTAATCAAATTAGGAAAGGATTATGTCAGACCGCCTCAGGGCCTGTTGTGTCGCAAGACCATACACGGCACATGGCCTGTTGTGTCGCACGCCCAAACAAGGCTGATGAGGAATTTCTCAATCATTCTTCTAATGGTTTAATTAATTCATTCTAGTTGTGTGTGACCCAATGGGATTACATTATGTTGACAATGAGTTCGATAATATCAACCCTCATAAGACATAAGCGGACTCTAGCAAGCCATTATGTCTACCCAAATAATGTAACGTAAGAATTCACGTTTCCAATGGTACACTTTCATTTCTCTCTTTGTCTCACGATGTTATATTGAACACAAGTCATGGTCATTGTCAACTTGTCTTTGTTCAATGCTTTCTCGATTCCGAGTATAATGATAATTCCAATCATATTGGGGTACGGCCATACACTTTCATCATTATCACTCATCGAGGGGCCCAAGCTAAACATCTCTCTTTCGAGGGATAAATTCCATCTTGACTTATCATCCTTTCCATCATGATTCCGATCATGCCAAAGATAGCCTTTATAGATATCGTGTTAAGATATCGTTTGACTAAAATCAAACATGACTTTCATCATATGTAATGACATGATAATCTCAGATCTAGGGACTAAATAAAGTGACCTTATGAGATTTAATTATGACTTTTGACCATGACATAAATCTCATGTGGGTCAAGTCCAGTCACTTGTTCTCTAACAAGTACCCATAAATTTAATGTGCATCTCCATGCATATAATCATCATATGATTATCCATTAACATTTATTCTAATTATTCTCATAATAATTAGGGACGGAGATTATTATAAACAAAATATACAAAACATATAATAATCGAATAATAAATATCTCATATAATAATAAATAATGTCAACACATAAGTCTATCAATCATAGGCCTAGGGCATAACACCAACAGTCTCCCACTTGCACTAGGCCCAATCTCCCATGTATCAAATACCCATGGACCTGACATGACCATCATGCTTAGCTTGCGGGAGAGCCCTAGTTAATGGGTCCGCCACGTTGTCATCAGTGTCTACTCTGCATATCTTTACGTCTTCCCTTTCACATATCTCTCGGATAGTGTGGAACGTCGAAGTATGTGTTTGGATCTCTGGTGTGACCTTGGTTCCTTTGCTTGTGCAATGGCACCATTGTTGTCACAGTAAAGTTCAATAGGATCTTTAATGCTTGGAACGAATTCCAAATCACTAATGAACTTTTTGATCCAAACGGCTTCCTTAGCTGCATCAGATGCTGCTATGTACTCAGCTTCGGTTGTAGAATCAGCGACGGTACTTTGCTTAGAACTTTTCCAACTCACAGTGCCTCCATTCAGCGTAAACAAAAATTCAGACTGCGATCTGAAATCATCTTTGTCGGTTTGGAAGCTAGCATCTGTATAGCCTTTCACTACAAGATCTTATTCCATTCCTCCAAAGACCAAGAACACATCCTTAGTTCTTCGTAAGTACTTAAGGATATTCTTGACTGCTATCCAATGAGGTTCGTCGGGATCCGATTGGTACCTACTCGTCATGCTTAGAGCACACGAGACATCGGGTCTAGTACATAACATAGCATACATGATAGACCCAATTGTTGAAGCATATGGAATACCATTCATTCTCTTCCGCTCATCATTAGTCTTAGGACTTTGAGTCTTGCTAAGAGATACACCATGCAACATTGACAAGTTTCCTCTTTTAGAATTTTTTGTTTGGAATCTTCTAAGAACCTTGTCAATGTAAGTACTTTGACTTAAACCAATCATCCTCTTGGATCTATCTCTATAGATCTTGATACCAAGGATATATGCAGTTCCGCCCATATCTTTCATCGAAAAGCACTTTTTCAACCAAGACTTGACAGTCTGTAGTGCAGGAATGTCATTTCCAATGAGTAAGATATCGTCGATATACAACACCAAAAATAGTGCTACGCTCCCACTAATTTTCTTGTATACACAAGGTTCATCTTCGTTCTTAATAAAGCCAAACTCCTTGATTGCTTCATCAAAACGTAGATTCCAACTCCTAGAAGCTTGCTTCAATCCATAAATGGATTTCTGCAATTTACACACCTTGTTAGAATAATCTGGACTGACAAAACCTTCAGGTTGTATCATGTATACATCCTCAAGTAACTTTCCATTAAGAAAAGTTGTTTTGACATCCATTTGCCATATCTCATAGTCATAATATGAGGCTATGACAATTAAAATTTTAATAGACTTAAGCATAGCTACAAGCGAAAAGGTTTCATCAGAGTCGATGCCATGAATTTGCCTACATCCCTTAGCTACAAGCCTAGCCTTATAGGTGTGCACCTTCCCATCCATGTCGGTCTTCTTCTTGAAGACCCATTTGCACCCTATGGTTTTTACACCTTCGGGTGGATCAATCAAGTTCCAAACTTGATTATCAGTCATGGATTGTAATTCGGACTTCATGGCCTCTTGCCATTTTTCCGAATCAGGAGAGGACATCGCTTCTTGATAGGAAGTAGGTTCATCGTTTTCGATTAACTCCACTTCATCACTTTCCGTAACGAGAAATCCATATCTCTCGGGTTCGAATCGTGACCTACCACTTCGGCGAAGAACTTGTGCATCTTGTACCGGTTTCACAACTACTTGTGAACTTGGTTCAGTCTATACCATTGGTTCAATATTGTTTTCGGGTTCTCAAATTTCTTCGAGATCTATTTTACTCCCACTGGTTCCTTTGTGAAGAAACTCCTTTTCTAAGAAAGTACCATTTCGAGCAACAAACACTTTGTTCTCATTTCGGTTGTAGAAATAGTATCCTTCAATTTCCTTAGGATATCCCATGAAAACACATTTATCAGACTTGGATTCTAGCTTGTCAGAAGTTAACTTCTTGACATAAGCATCGCAACCCCAAATCTTCATGAAAGACAAACTAGGTTTTTTTCCATGTCACATCTCATATGGGGTCTTTTGAACCGATTTGGTAGGAATTCTGTTTATAGTGAAAGCAACAGTTTCCAGTGTATGTTCCCAAAAGGATAAAGGAAGCTCAACTTGACTCATCATAGAACGAATCATGTCCAACAAAGTTCTATTCCTCCACTCAGACACACCATTTCATTGTGGTGTTCCGGGTGGAGAGAGTTCTGAAACGATTTCACAACTCTTAAGATGACTGTCAAATTCTTGGCTCAAATATTCACCACCTCGATCGGATCAAAGTACTTTAATAGTTTTGCCAAGTTGATTTTGCACCTCATTTTGAAATATTCGAAATATCTCAAACGATTCGCTTTTATGTTTCATTAGATAAACATATCCAAATCTACTATAATCATCAGTTAATGTTATGAAGTACCGAAATCCTCCCCTAGCATTGCTACTCATAGGTCCACATACATCAGTATGTATCAATCCCAATAAGTTGCCCGCCCTTTCACCAGTTTTGGTAAATGGGTCCTTGGTCATCTTGCCAAGTAAACAAGATTCGCATGTCTCATAAGATTTATAATCATGTGAGTCTAAAAATCCATCTTTTTGAAGTTTAGAAATATGTTTCTCGTTTATATGGCCAAGACGACAATGCCATAAGTAAGTGTGGTTTACATCATTGGATTTAGATCTCTTGTTAATGTTATAGATATCATTATCACGATTTTCAACATCAAGAATATAAAGGCCATTGAATGAAACAGCAGTACAATAATGCATATCACTCTTGTAAATGAAAAATTTCTTATCAAATATAAGAAAATTAAAACCTTCATTATCCAAACAGGAAATCGAAATAATATTCCTACTCAATGCGGGAACGTAATAACAATTGTTCAAAACAAGTTTTAGTCCACTAGGTAAATTAACTTCATAAGTTCCTACGGCTAATGCAGCAACTCTTGCTCCATTCCCCACACGTAGGTCCACTTCACCCTTTTCAAGCATCCTTCTGTTCTTTAGACCCTGCACATTTAAACAAATGTGAGTTCCACAACCGGTATCCAATACCCAAGAACTAGAAGCAGATAGGAGTATATCTATAACAAAGATACCTGAAATCGAAGCAACTCCTTTGCTTTTCTTCAGTGCTTCCTTGTATTTTGCGCAGTTTCTCCTCCAATGTCCAATCTCATTGCAATGGAAGCAGACTGCGTCTTCTTGGGACTTGGGCTTAGCCTCTTTAGACTTGGTAGCCTCTTTGGGTTTAGCAACATTTGCCTTAGGATTAGCAACTTTTGCCTTTTCTTTACCCTTGAAACCCTTCCCATTGTTAACCATCAACACTTGATCGGTTTTCTTCTCGACAATATTGATTTCCGCAGTGTTCAACATTTGAACTAACTCGGAAAGGCTTTTATTCATGCCTCCCATGTTATAGTGCATTATGAAATTACTAAAACCTTTGGGCAATGAATTCAATATTATGTCGGTAGCCAACTCTGGGCTAATTGGAAAATCGAGCCTTTCAAGATGCTCAATGTGGCCCTTTAACTTAAGAGCATGGGGACCAACAGCTTGTCCTTCACTCATCTTGCATGAGGTTAAGACCTTAACTGTGTTATATACCTTTCTTGCCTAGCTTGAACTTGGAACATTTTCATCGGTCGATTGTTCAAATCAACTGTCCCCAAGTGCTCAAGATCCTTCTGAAGGTTCTTGCACATGGCGGAGAGCATGAGGAAACCAACATCTACAGAATCACATTTGTGTTTCAGATATTGATCCTTCACTACCCTAGTAGCATTGGCAGCAGGTTCAGGTGGAATAGGTTCCTCGAGAACGTACAACTTTTCTTCTTGTTTAAAAACAATTCTTAAACTACGAATCAAATCCATATAGTTTGTACCATTCTCTTCCAACTTTTCCTTCTCAAGGACAGATCGCATTGAGAAATGATTATTGTTTGATGCCATTTATTCTACAAAAAGATACATATAAAATATGAACACATATAAGTAAACATATTACATGAGAAGTATAATGCATTTACACAAATATAAATGCTCCCACTAAATTATACACCTTCCAATGCAAATAAGCATAATATACATTTAATGGGCTAAGATCCAACTTTAATTTAATTTCAAGTTTGCTATGGCAAACCGCTCAAAACTAAATTAATTAGGTAGAAACATCAATCATATCACATATATGACTCTTAGATCTTTTATGAGATTTTAATTGAGACATCACATGTCTAAGCATATTTTAATCTCATCTTATGCCTTGGATCCAAAACCATTTTGATAACCCAATTAAGTTCATTCACTTTAAACGTATAGGAACCACCATTTCCTCATCTTGCTCACATACGGATAGAATCAAAGTACCTTGCTATGGCAAGCCCACCCAAAACTATCCGAATGGTCTCAAGTGTTTTAATCATGAATTGGCATAAATAACTTAAAAGTTAATTGAAGGTTCTTTAAAAGTAGATTATAAGCACATCAGCAAAGATAGTCATAACTGTGCATCAGGTAAGTTCCCAGGAAGATAGGTGAGCCACAAGGACTTCTTAAGTACCAAATCTCTCCTTTGACAGAACTCTCCTAGACATGCACAATCAGAAATCAGTTCTGATTTGGCAACATAATCACTTCCTTTTATAAATAATCAATTTTCTTTTAAATTTCGCGTAATTATGACCTGTTTCTATAAACAATCATAAAACCAAAATTTTAATGTTTCAATCTAAACATTTAGGAAATTGCAATATATTGTTTCAACTAAACATCTAAAATTCTTAACATTTAAGAACACATAATTCATGCATCGCAACAATTAATAAAATTATATTTTAATTAACTAAGCATGCATAATTAATGAATTAATCTAGCATAGTCCTATAAACTCAATTTTCAGAAATTCATAGCATCCAGATTAACACATAGATATATCAGATTGTAAAACACATTCACAGATTAACTAGATTGTTCAACAAACTGATTCTGCCCAGATTGGGCTAGAAGTGTCGCGTGACAGAAGCCTGTTCTGTCGCGTGACACAAGATGACATTTTTCCAGATTTTCAGAATTCAATCAATTCTAAATCACAGAGCAATTAAATCATGTAAACAACTTTTAACAGATTTAATTCAATATCAATAGAACACGATTTAGGCATATTGTTTCAAAAACAATCAATCTATCGCATACATAACATGCAAAAGAACATATAAACGACTTATATTACTTTTCTAGCATGTTAATCCAAATTTAATGATACGAACGGGGCTCTGATACCACTGTTGGGTTTTACGAGTCCATGCGCAGCGAAATTAAGCATCAAATAACATAAAATCCAAGGAGCCTAGGATCCGTTCTATACAATTAATTTGAATTCCTATGAGATAGAAATAACAAACCTTGAATGCTTTCCGTTCTTGAGCTATCGAACGATTTGATTATGTGATTTCGAATCACAAACTTCGTTCTTCAACTTGCTTGAACTCTAGGCCTTGATCGATGAACGAGCGAAGACCCTCTTTCGGTATCCACACCTTTGAATGAACCAAGAACAACTTCTTGAATATTGCTAGATCACTTTAAAACTTGGAATAATATTGAGAATATTGTTGTGAATTTCCTTTGAAAATTTCGGCTAGGCTTTTAGGGTTGACAGACGTTCACATTTATACTACAATAGTATAGAATATGAATCCTATTCAAATTAGGAAAGGATTCTGTCAGACCGCCTCAGGGCCTGTTGTGTCGCAAGACCATACACGGCACATGGCAGGCCCATCTCAATAATTATTGGGGCCCTGTGCGAAATGTGAATATTGGGCCCCTAATATTTAAAAATTAATACAAAAAATATAATATGTATATATAAGTGCTTTTATATTTTTATATAAAGATTAAAATTTTACAAAATTAAGCAATAAATTCAAAAATAATTTATTACATTGATCATTACTTTTCGCACAACATAAATATTTTATTTAAAAATTGAGATCATTCGAGCGCTCTTTGAAGCAAAATCATCAATCAAGTCTTCATATTTTACGCTTTCTAAGAGCTCATTCTCAATAGCTATCATCGCTAATCCATTAAGCATGTATTGTAACATTGTAGAACGCATATACGAATTCAACATATTTTCTAATTTTCGGAGGCATAATTAAAGATTATTAGAATGTAATGGATTGAAAAAATCTGAAAAGTGCAATTTTCAGTCAACAAAAATATTCTTGATTGATGACACCTATTTTGATTCTGCAAAAACAACAACAACAACAATAAAACAATGAGATTAATAATTAAATCAAATATGAAGTTACGTTTTTTATTTCATCTAAAATCATAAAATCAAAAGAATAAAATTTAACATTAAAAAAAAATAAAGTCATAAGTAAATCTGTAAAAGTCAGCCAATTAAAAGTCTAAACCTAAAAGAATAAAATAAAAAATTTTACCCTTTAAATTTCTAATCCCAAATCAGCCACTTTTCACTTCATTTTCTAAAGTTGCAACTTGGAACGAAGAACGGAAGAAGCTGGAAGGTTGGAACAAAAGCCTGGAACAAAAGTTGGATCGACGCCGTCGGTCGTTGATTGCGGCAGTTGCCGGTTGCCGTCGCCGATTTAGATTGGAACCAAAGTTGGAACAAAGCTTCTTCAGTTCTTCTCAAGCGGGTTTGTCAATTTGGCTAAGCGACGATTGATGGAGCCGGATTGTGATTTATGAGGTATTTAAGTTTAGCGTTAAATCAATTACCCGTTCTCCTCCGCAATTTTCAAGTTTGTTGAGTCGATTCATTTTCCTCCCCTTGAATTTCGACGCTGATTGTGTTTTTTTTTTTTTTTATGGATTTTGGAGATATATAATTTTTTTTTAAGATATATACCTAAATGGGGCCTAGAAAAATGGGGGCCCTCCAAAATTTGGGGCCCGGTGCCGTAGACCCTCTTGCTCCTGGTGATAGCCGGCCCTGGCACATGGCCTGTTGTGTCGCACGCCCAAACAAGGCTGATGAGGAATTTCTCAATCATTCTTCCAATGGTTTAATTAATTCATTCTAGTTGTGTGTGACCCAATAGGATTACATTATGTTGACAATGAGTTCGATAATATCAACCCTCATAAGACACAAGCGGACTCTAGCAAGCCATTATGTCTACCCAAATAATGTAACGTAAGAGTTCACGTTTCCAATGGTACACTTTCATTTCTTCTTTTGTCTCACGATGTTATATTGAACACAAGTCATGGTCATTGTCAACTTGTCTTTGTTCAATGCTTTCTCGATTCCGAGTATAATGATAATTCCAATCATATTGGGGTACGGCCATACACTTTCATCATTATCACTCATCGAGGGGCCCAAGCTAAACATCTCTCTTTCGAGGGACAAATTCCATCTTGACTTATCATCCTTCCCATCATGATTCCGATCATGCCAAAGATAGCCTTTATAGATATCGTGTTAAGATATCGTTTGACTAAAATCAAACATGACTTTCATCATATGTAAGGTCATGATAATCTCAGGTCTAGGGACTAAATGAAGTGACCTTATGATATTTAATTATGACTTTTGACCATGACATAAATCTCATGCGGGTCAAGTCCAGTCACTTGTTCTCTAACAAGTACCCATAAATTTACTGTGCATCTCTATGCATATAATCATCATATGATTATCCATTAACATTTATACAAATTATTCTGATAATAATTAGGGACGGAGATTATTATAAACAAAATATACAAAACATATAATAATCTAATAATAAACATCTCATATAATAATAAATAATGTCAACACTTAAGTTTATCAATCATAGGACTAGGGCATAACACCAACAGTGGGATTAATAGACCATTTGATTTTTAAATGCTAAGGTCTCTCGATATATACTACTCAATTTTCTAGCATTTCAATTCCTAGACGATGTGGGATTAATATCCCATTTGGTTTTCAAATGCTAAGGCCTCTCAATATATACTACTCCATTATTTAGCATTTCAATTCCTAGACAATGTGGAATTAATATATCATTCGGTTTTCAAATGCTAAGGCCTCTTAATATATACTATTCCATTTTCTAGACGATGTAGGATTAATATCCCATTTGGTTTTCAAATGCTAAGGTCTCTCAATAAATGGAATTTTTTTTTTAGAAATTAAGGAGCTATGAAAAGTCTTAGTTAAGGAGTCATTTGGCGGTGATTAGGCGGCCTAGGCGTGACCTAGGCGCGCCCTACAAAAAGAAAGCCGGTGTTCACTAAGGAGCCAAAGACCCCAAAATTTATACTACTTCATTTTCTAGCATTTCAATTCCTAGACGATGTGAGATTAATATCCCATTTGGTTTTCAAATGCTAAGGTCTCTCAATACATACTACTCAATTTCCTAATATTTCAATTACTTGACAATGTGGGATTAATATCTCATTTGATTTTCAAATGCTAAGACCTCTCAATATATACTAAATGTAAAGCTTTTTTGAGAATTAAGTAGCTATGAAAAGTCTTAGTTAAGAAGCCATTTGGCGGTGATTAGGCGCCCTATGTGTGACTAGGCGCGCTCAACACCAAGAAAGCTGGTATTCACTAAGGAGCCAAAGGCCCCAAAATTTATACATCAAGAAAGCTGGTGTTCACTAAGGAGCCAAAGGCCCCAAAATTTATACTTCTCCATTTCCTAGCATTTCAATTCCTAGACGGTGTGGAATTAATATCCCAATTAATTTTCAAATGCTAAGGCCTCTCAATATATACTACTCCATTTCCTAGCATTTCAATTCCTAGACGATGTGGAATTAATATCCCTCAAATTTTTTAAATTTTATTTCGGGTTATTAAAGGGGGTGTGTTTAGTAAATGAGTAATAAACCTAGCCTCTATTTAGTCTCGATTCTAATTTGAGCGAAAAAATGGGGGGTGTGCTGAAGTGCTTTGCACTTCAGCCTTTTTATAGTTATAGATTTTGTAATTATAGGATGAAATAGATTTTATGTACTTGAAAGCATCAAATATCCTTAAAAAGATAGCAAGCCAAAAGACTCAAAAAGTAATTTATGATGTGATTTTCAATAAAATTTTGTTAATTTACTAGCCAAAAAATACTTTTACGTATCAAAAACGATAAATCGTGACACTAATTTTTTTTTGCCCATGCTCACTAAAATTTTCGGATTCGCCATCGTAAAACAGGTGGAAAGTTCATAATTCAGGTGAGCATAGCAAAAGCTTGAGCTGCAGGGGCTTGATATGAATTTTCAGAACACTGAGGGCTAATTTGCAAAATTTTGAAAATTCTGGTAGCCGAACTGCAAATAATTGAAAAATCTGGAAATTTATGGATTTTCTGGAAATCAGAAGACTGAAATGGAAATTATAAAGTATCACGGACTTTGAAGGAATTTCTTGGATCAACTTTAACTAGTTACAAAATATGCCCAAATATGTCTTGCTTAGGACTTTATATTTGTTGCCTATTTTATCATTTTTCATTTTCTTTTATTATTTCTTTTATTTTATAGTTCCTTCTAGCTTTAGTTTTTGAGAAAAATACCAAAAACTCCCTATTAATAAATTATATCTAAAAACCCAATAAATAATTCTCCTATAAAAAACCCCTAAAATTATATATTCAATACCAAAAAGACAAAATTTAACGATTTAGTTAATGTCATCAAATTTGAGAATTCATATTGATTCAATTATGAGTTTATAAAGATAAAATATATCTAATACCGACTATTACCAAGTTATTATACCAAGTAATAACAATTTTTGATGGTTTAAGAAATGATCATGATTTTTTTTAACATTTTGTTGATACTTTCCATTGATTTATTGAGAAAAAACTAATTTCATCTACATGATAAACTTTACATTCGTAACTGTAAGTACGCCAATCCAAATCGCAATCCTTTTAGGTGCATTTTAATGTAATAAAATTGCATTAAGGGGCATTTTGGTAAATTTCCGGCCTATCCCGAGACTTCCGGAAACATTTCATAAGTTTCCCGCGAAGGAAGTACCTTTTGGTACCTTGCTCATGCCAAAGGACCTCTTGGGAATAAAACCTTTTTGGACTTTTTGGGTATTTTCCCTGAAGGTTCCAGAAACTGATTTTGACGCCAAAAGCGGTTGTGCCACCTTGTGTCACGCGACAAGTCGAGGCCTGGAAAGTGGCTACGTAAGGTCGTGCAACACATTTAGGCCATTAACTGCAGCCTATAAATAAGACCCTCCCCCTCTCAGAAATGGATCCCAACCTGACCTACTGTTACTCTGCAGAAATTGCGTCGTAACACATACCCCAAACACAACCCTCTCTCTCTCCTACCTGTAACCTACCCCAATTCCCTCCAATTTAACCCACCTTCTTCAACCAAACTCTAGATCTAACTTGTGCCAATCCTCTCATGCCTTTCAAGACCAGAAGCTGCAGTTGAAGGATTTTGTATCTAACTTGATACAGAATTCGTGGAAGCAACAAGGGTAACATACTCAAACCCCTCTTCTCTCTCTCTTCTATCTAATTCCTTCATAATTCTATTGTTTACTTCTCTTGGATTCAGTAATCAGACTCTATCTGTCTAGATTATTGAATTCCAATCGCAATCTCTCTATTTAATTTGATTAATCTGAGTAATTGAGCTTTCATTGTTGGATATTGTTTGAATTTGGTGTTTAGACCCCAAGGGGGTGTGGATCTATCCATATCCACACTCCCGGGGTCGAATTGTTGTTAATTCTACTTTTCGAATCTAATCTGTTCAATTAATTAGATCTGTGTTGGCTATTGTTGATTTGGTGTTCAATTTTGTAAGTTCCTGCAGATGGTCATTATGTGTCACGCGACACATTGTGCATGGGTGATCCTGTGTCACGCGACACACCATGCCTGTTTGCAGGAACCATTTCCTTTTGAAATCTGTTCTGAATTGTTGTAGTAGGGATGTGGCCTCCCTAAATAATTGGCTCACAAGTTGTAAGTCTCAATTCATATCAATAAATGCATGTTTACCGCACTTGTTCATTATCAATATTTGCATACACTCATGGATTGCTTGGATGTTTAATTGGAAAGACTCGTCTACGGACGAGGCGTGTTGGGTGAACTCTCGGTTCTTCCCAACACGTAACCTGGCCCCCGAACTCATTTCTCTTAAAAGGTTTTTCAAAGTGTACCTCTTAAACATGGCGTGGCGACTCCTTTTTTTACTCTTTCATCGTGAAAACCAAAATTTCGCGGGGCGAGCTGTGAATGTGTGCCCAAAATTTGTGTGTTGGATTCACGCGAGTTTGAAGACATCCGGTTTAATTTGAAAAACGGAGTCGCCACGCCATTTTGATTTCCTCAAAACTTTGAAAAAAAGGGTTTATGGGTTCGGAGGTTAAGTTACCCCTTGGGAAGAACGGATCGTCGTTCACCCAAGGTGCCTTGCCGTAGCAAGTCTCCCTAGATTCCGTTTATTTTGCTTGCTTGCGTGCTTTCTTGTGTGCATGTGTTTGAATGAAAGGGGAGGGAATGTCCCAAGTTATCTTCCGGACGTACAAACCATTTATTGGTTGTCGCTCGGGATTTCTTGGATTTTATGTATTCGGGATTTTGATCCCGTCCTCATCTTGGACTTGTGATCATCACTTTTTAACCTCGGGACTTGCGTGATCGAGAGAAAGACTCCCTTTTATAATCCAAAATGAGGTTCTTTAGGAAGGAATGTCCTTAGCCCATCAATCCTACACCTTAAGACGATCGAGCTTATATGAATGCTTCATGCTCGTCTTAAGTGATAATCAGAGATATAGGGTTCAAGGTTATCCCTTTCTAAAGAGATTGTGGAACCTTTAATGGAAGAAACGATGTAAAGATAGGATCTTTACACCGGTCCGTTCCAAGGTTGCTAATGGGGACATGGGGGAATGCATGTAAAAATGACATTTTTAGTGAAAAGATGACATTTTTGGGTTGCAAAGGATGCATTTGATTTGCAAAGGATGCATTTTGATGTAAAGGCATGATTTTTATGCAAAGGATGCATTTTTATGTGGAAAAATAGCATTTTAGGTCCAAATGATGCATAAAGGTGTTATTTTGAAGGCAAAAGGATGCTATGAAGAAATGATTTTGAATGCGAAGGAGGCATTTTTATGTATGAAAATGAGTTTTGGGTGCAAAGGATGCAATTTTAATGTGAAAAGAGATTTTGAGTACAAAGGATGCAATTTTTATGCAAAAGATGCCCTTTTGATGAAAAAGATGTTCTTTTGATGCAAAGGATACTACTTTAAATGCAGATATGCTATTTTAAGTGCAGATTGACATCAGATCATAGCATGGAAAGAGTCAAAATCAGATTACCAACTGGACAGATGAAGGTTCTGCAAACTGGCTTAAGTTGTCGCGTGACATAGGTTGCCTATGTCGCGTGACATAGGCTGCCTATGTCGCGTGACATACTTAGCCACTTTGCAGAGACCTTACAGCTGGGATCTACAGAGGTAGCAAGGCCTTAATATAGCCAAGTTACTTCACCAATAGGTCTCAGAGAGTATGTATGTTAATATTGAACACTTCAAGAGGGTGTGGATATGAGGGATCCACACTCATCTCGAGTGTTCATGCAAAAACAATGCCAAAACCGAGGTTTTTACATGAAATGGTATGCGATCAGATATGGATCTAAGCAATATGACACTAAAGCATGCAACTTTAATCAGAATATATCATTATCAACACATATAGCATATAGATCTTATGTATAATGAAGATAGGGAAAGCAAAAGGGGAAGAAAATCGTTACCCTTGAAGACCACGACTCCCTATATCAAGTTAGATATAGGAGCCTTCAAACAGCAACCTCCGGGGACTGAGATCGAGCCTTGGTTCAATGAGAACCTTTGGTTCTTGATGTATGTGGGAAGTGTGTGTGGGATTGTTTGAATGGTGAGTGATTTTGGGAGGATTAGGGTGTGTTTTGGGGGATATGTGAGGAGGGAGTAGGCTTCTGGGCGTATTCTCTTGTAGAGGGGTACTGAGGAGTGAAGGAGAGGTCCCCAAAATGAGAGGTGAAGGCCTCTATTTATAGGCTGCATGCATGGGCTTATTATGTCGCACGACATAAGTAGCCACTTCCAGTTCCTTCTATAAACATGCAAGGTGGCAGTCTTCTAGAAGGTTTCTTGGCATGTTATGTCGCACGACATAACAAGCCCCTTCCAGTTCCTTCTAGAAACATGCAAGGTGGCAAGCTTCTAGAAGTCTTCATGGCCTAGTATGTCGCACGACATAAGTAGCCACTTCCAGTTCCTTCTGGAAACATGCAAGGTGGCAGTCTTCTAGAAGGGAATTCCTCACAAAAGAATAACGTGTTTCTTTAGCTCCAAGCAGTCCTTTCACCCCTTAGGTGGTTTGGAACATTTCCGGAATTGCTCCGGAACTCTAGGAAAGTCTGGGGAATTGCCGGGAAACTTGCCGAAATTGCTAGGAAAATTAACCGAAAGGCATGAGCCAGATTTGGGTACTTACAGAAGCCCCTCGGCAACGTCACTTGCAGGGCGAGTGGGGTTGTCGATAGAAAAGGATCCAATCTGGTGAATGCCGAGACGGATTGGGTGACCAAGTTGGTCGAGTGGCTGAACCTTTTATGAAAGGCTACCTACGTATCCCGAGTGGGAATCAAGCCATAATCGTAGTTCGGAATCCACTGGGTAAAGGGGGCGTCATATGTGACGAATTGGCTGAACCTAAAGTAGGCTACCTACGTATCCCGGAGAAATCAAGCCAGGCCGTAGTTTGAACTTTTACTGAGTCGAAATGTTATTCCTTCATCTTGGAATAACGGAGATCGAAAGAGAGAGCGAAATGTTATTCCTTTATCTTGAAATAACTGAGATCGCGAGAGAGGTCGAAATGTTATTCCTTCATCTTGGAATAACGGAGATCGAAAGAGAGCGAAATGTTATTCCTTTAATCTGGAATAACGGAGATCGCGAGAGAGGTCGAAATGTTATTCCTTCACCTTGGAATAACGGAGATCGAAATAGAGCGAAATGTTATTCCTTTATCTTGGAATAACGGAGATCGCGAGAGAGGTCGAAATGTTATTCCTTCATCTTGGAATAACGGAGATCGAAAGAGAGCGAAATGTTATTCCTTTAATCTGGAATAACGGAGATCGCGAGAGAGGTCGAAATGTTATTCCTTCACCTTGGAATAACGGAGATCGAAATAGAGCGAAATGTTATTCCTTTAATCTGGAATAACGGAGATCGCGAGAGAGGTCGAAATGTTATTCCTTCACCTTGGAATAACGGAGATCGAAATAGAGCGAAATGTTATTCCTTTATCTTGGAATAACGGAGATCGCGAGAAAGGTCGAAATGTTATTCCTTCATCTTGGAATAACGGAGATCGAAATAGAGCGAAATGCTATTCCTTCATCTTGGAATAACGGAGATCGAAATAGAGCGAAATGTTATTCCTTTATCTTGGAATAACGGAGATCGCGAGAAAGGTCGAAATGTTATTCCTTCATCTTGGAATAACGGAGATCGAAATAGAGCGAAATGTTATTCCTTCATCTTGGAATAACGGAGATCGCGAGAAAGGTCGAAATGTTATTCCTTCACCTTGGAATAACGGAGATCGAAATAGAGCGAAATGTTATTCCTTCATCTTGGAATAACGGAGATCGCGAAAAAGGATGGATTTTGTAAAGAAGTAGGAAGGACTCAATAATTTTTGTAAAGAAAAGTGGGACGTACCCGGATAATTTTTGTAAAGAAAAGTGGGACGTACCCGGTGATTTTATTATTTGAAAATTGAAAATGTTAAGGGCAAATAAAATGAGCCACAGGGATAAATTTGAAAAATAGGCCACGGGGGCACTGGAGGGAAAATTGGATTGGAAATGATTGGAAATGCCAGGGGCACAAAGGGAAAAACAGGCCTATAGGGGACAAAATTGTAAAATGGAGCCTTCAGGGGCAAAATTGTAAAAACAAGCCACAAGGGCTTAGTATGTCGCACGACATAATAGGCCCTGTGGACAGATTCATTAAAAATTCGCACAGTCGCCATTTGAAACTCAATTGAAATTGAAATTGAGAGGGAGGCGACAACGAGAAGAGAGAAAGAGCAAACATCCGAGTGAGATTTGAGAGAAATTGAGAGAAATCAAACACATTTAGTTCGATTCGATTGGAAAATGCCTCCTAGGTTCTATCCGACCAAAAGGGCTCCTCAACACGCCGAGTTAGCTAATCGACGGAAGGGGGTGCAAAGGAACCAAAGGCCATTTCTTTCGGAAGCCCAAAGAGGGGATTTCTATCCGCAACTTGATGAACATACCTCAGATGTCGGGAAGAAAGATGTGGTAAGTGACCTAGGTTTTTTGAAATTTTTTTGATTTGGGTGAAATTGATTCGAACTGAATTTTCCAGATTGTGCTATGAATTGTCAAAAAATTTGCATGAAATCATGGATTGAAATAGGAAGTGTGATGCTAAAATGCATGCTTTTTATTGATAGGATTTGACCCATTTTCATTTGAGATGATTTCGAAAAATAGCACGAAATATTCATACTTGTGCCCCAGCCTATTGCTGATGCCGATTTTGCGGTCATCACGGGATTGCCCTTTACGAATGAGCCACTCTACATAGAGGAGCCTGCACAGGGAGTTGAGCCCCAGCCTATTGCTGATGCCGATTTTATGGGTTTGCTTGGTTTCTTTCCCCAGATCAAGAAAGGGAATGGATATGAGTTGGGTGAGCTACACGGCTTGATCGGAGAACAGAGTAGGGACTACATTGTGGTTGACGATCCTGTTGAGAGCCGGCTGAGAGCTGAGAGATTGGCGAGAGCCTTTGTATGGGTAGGCTTTTCTGACATGCTGTTTATCAACAGTGCATCTACTGCCCTGATCTCACTGCTGGAGCTTCTGAGAGCCTGGGATGCTGTGGGGAATCTGTCCTGGGGTGAGGCTGGTTTAGCCGAGATGTATTTGGCTCTAGATGACGTCAGCAGAGGGAAGTCAAAGTATTTCACTTGTTGTCACTTGGCTTTTGAGGTATTCTCTCGCCTTGACTTCTTTTCTTTTACACATTTCACTCTGTCGTTTTTTCCTGTTTCTGACTTCTTCTTCTTCTTTTCAGGCTTGGGCCTTCGAGTATTTTGGATGTTATGCACAGCGAGATCCGAGATGAGTTTCTGCCACCACTTTTCCTGCTCTCAGACGGTGGACGAAGAATGCTAGGAGACAGACTAGGACACCGGAGGGGTCGAGGTGCAGGATTACGGCGTCGTATCATGATACGCTGTTGTGCTTGAGAGGGACTCCACAGAGGATGAGTTTATTCCCTTGGACTGGCCGTTATGGCGATTTAGACTTGGATCATGCTGCGCACTTGACAGAGTGTCGCAAGCTGCTGGTGGGTTTGTCTGGAGATGCCCTATATTTAGGAGAGAGAGTGTACAGACAGCATGGGCCCAATAGGCATGCTCGGATCCCTGATGATCCTCCAGCTAGGATGTGGCTGCCTCGCCAGTTGGCGAATGTAGATGCTTTGATCGTAGGCATGGCGGCACATCTCTTTACACGGGATGGGGATTACACATTGTACGTGGCTAGGTATCTTCCGTCCCCACAGACCAGGGTTGGTTATGGTGCTCAGAGTGCGGGACCTTCGACTGGCCATGTGGCTAGACCTCCTTTGCCCCTGACTTTCATTGATTATCAGGGTGGTGGTCGTATGCGGCGAGCTCCTATTGATATGTCACAGACTCATCCTCATCTGGTACTCCCGCGAGGTTCTAGATCCGTAAGTACTGCTCCTTACGTCCTTTGGATTGCTTGCATCTCTTTTTGTTATCGATAACTGCATTTTGACACTTATTATATGCGCTAGCAATGTATCGGCCCGGAGCTTACGAGCATTTGACCGGGGCTTACACCGGCGCCGCGAGCATGATTGGCAAGCTCCGTAAAGGTATGAGCTTTTGGAAGAACCGGTGCCGGCCACGGGGTTCGATCGATATCTCTCCACCCCGCCGGAGAAAGAAGAGGAGCCTCTCTGATGACGTGGGCACCAGCGGGGGTATTAGTGGACCGACGCCTCGGACAAAGAATCCAAATGTGCCTCTTCACGGACCAGTTGAGATTGAGGATGATGATGATGAGGATGGTGGGGCTGAGACAGCCACAGATTATGAGCTTGATTCTACTGTCATCACTGAGCTTGATGACTATTACCGCACGGGGACCATAGCCTACGAGGCACCTTCGGACGATCCTGATGATGAGCCTGAGGAGGCTGAGGATGACGGCGAGGATGAAGATGATGGAGAGGATGATGAAGAAGATGATGGAGAGGATGATGGAGATGACTCAGAGTAGCCCCCTTCCCCCCTAGATTATCATGACTTTTTTATTGTACCCTTTTAGGGAAAACATCATGTTATTTTTGCTATGCACATCTTTTGGACTTGGTCTCTTTTAGTTTGTATGTACATTGTTAGCCTTTTATTGCACACACTTATGAAATGATGGTATGGTAGATAGCTTGAACTGAATGGTTTGAATGGATTTTTGGCTTGAATATGAATGCATGGGTGTACATGGGGTAAATGAACCCTCCCCTATGCATTTGAGAAGTGAATGACTGATGTTTGCAGCTTTTGACATGTCGGGGAGTGCCCTGGGGAATGCAGTAAACTGCAAACTGCTGATGTCTGATGTTGGCTTATTATGTCGCGCGACTTAGTAAGCCAAGTGGCTAGTTTTGTCGCGTGACATAAGTAGCCTGAACTGTGCTTCTCACACCCTTTGGCATTGGACTGGGATTGCCGATACAGGTTGGAATTGGGTGACCAAAGGGGTCACCTACCTGGTCTCTTTGGGGCAATGACAAAGATATATTGATCCCTTCCTATAAGGATGGGAACGGGGTGACCTAGGAGGTCAAACAACCAATCCTACTAGGAATGTGCCAAATCAAAAGAGGTGACCAATATGGTCAGATAGCTATACCTTTGTGGAGAGCTTACGCAACAATGAAGAATGGAGAAAGGAAAAGGTGACCAAAGTGGTCGGATGGCTGAACCTTTATGAAAGGCTACCTACGTATCCCGGAGGAATCAAGCCTTGGTCGTAGTTCAAGCATCACTAGATAGTTAGGAACGATGTCTACGATTCTTGAGGTTTTGACAATTAATGGAGGTTGTCACCTGAGGAAGCTAAAGCTTACGTCACTATCGAGTGGATAGAGGTAGCTATAGCTGGAAAACTTGAGCATACTTCTCAATCTATGATAGAGGTAGCTAAAGTTGGATTTTTTTTTTTGACAATTAGGAAACTGTCGCCTGGTGTTATCTCGTTATAACGGAAGTAAAGAAGGCGCTTTTGGGAGAAAATGTTATCATTAGCAATTGGCACGTTGCTTGAGCCTAGGGGTGATTTTTTTTCTTGGAAACATGGTAGGGACTGGGTCTGGATGTACATATGGAATGTGTTTGGAGATTGTTTAAGACAGGTTTCAAGCAGGTGGGGTCGTATCCCTTGGGTACGGGTGAAGCTACTGTTGTTATTCTTTGAGATGTTGTCAACGTGGACTAGGATTCCCTCTTGGGCTGAGACTGGGTTTAAACCTTGGGTCTCGATGAATGTTCCTTTCTCACATTCTGGCATTTGAAGCTGATAGGCTTTTATAACCAAAGACTAAAGCAGATGTCGAAGTGACCAAACCTCTCTTCTAGGGATGGATGCGACTTATCGGAGCCCCAGTTGGATGAACTGAGCAGGCGAAGTCTTAGGTTTTGAATAAGTGACTTAGTGAAGCCCCAATCTGATGACCTAGCAAAAATCCCAATATGATTGGTACTGCGGAAGTGATCCTGAGGTTGATCTGATCAAGACTGAATCCATCTAGGGACCTAGTGAAGAACCTGATGTGAACCCCAAAAATGGCTAAAGAAGCCCCAGTTTAAAGAAATGCTTTGACAGAGTTTCGAGGCAGCCCTAATGCGAATTGTGGCAGAAGAGGAAAAACCTATCCCTCTGTCTCTTTTTTTTAATTTCTTTAGTCAATCAGTCAACCTTAAGAAGATGTGAAAGAAAAGATTCTCAGAAATTTATACATGCAGGGGCATATTTTTCGAAAGGTGGGAATGGATTCCGATTTTGTGTTATTTCGATGGCCTTATTCGATGTAGGCACAAAACTCACTTTGGGTTTGACTCTTTTGAGAGAGTATAAGCGTAAAAAGGTTTGTAAAAGTGTATGGAAGCCCCTGCTGACAGAAAATCAGTGTTTAGCACTATCTTTCCTAAGATGTAGAAAGAGAAGACTTGTCAAGACATCTGAAAACTTGTTTTATTTACAACGATCACAAGATTGCTTAAAACCCTTTATTGATGTTCGGGTTATTCAACCATTAATCTCGATATGAAGAAAAACATTCTTATTAATCATGAGGAGAAAGTCAACCAATGTCGCGGATCAAGGTTGGCTGGTGTGAAAGAAAAGTTTGTGTATAGGGAGGTCATTGATGAGACCGGGTTTTCTGGAATCTGACTGTGTCTATGGGAGAGGTCATTTGATGAGACCGGGTTTTCGGGAATTTGAATGTGTTTATGACCGGACCATTGCTGGTTGCCTACGTTCCCCTCATTGTGAGGAGCTCAGGTCGCCGTAGTTCGGCCTTGGCCGGACTGGGATTTGTGGTTCCTTTAGTGAAAAGGCTCGGATGAGAAGATTGGATGATGAGGCGTGGGCCTCGGGATGATTCCTTGACCAAGTCATTCTTGGACGACTTCTTCTGATTGCTTCCTCTTTCATTGGGGGAGAAAGGATTTGCACGTGCCTACAGGCTTATGAAATGCTTCTGGCTTTGCTTCGACCGCCCCATTGTTATCGACAACTTTCATTCTCTGAGCTTTGATTTTGCCTGTCCGTCAAGCTTTTGATGGGCGGTGCTGGGTCCTTGGCCTCATTTTCTTTTATTTTTATGTGCAACCCCGTTTTTGCCTAGACCGCCCTTTTTTGGGATTTTCGGCCTAGTGGGCATTACTCTTTTTGCACTAAGATTTTTTTCTTTTTTTTTTTTTTTATTTTTTTATTTTTTTTTATTTTTTATGTGCAACCCTGTTTTTTGCCTAGACTGCCCCTTTTTGAGATTTTCAGCCTAGCTGGGTATTACTCTTTTTGCACTACATTTTTTTCTTTTTCTTTTTTTATTTTCTGAAGCACCTGAGGGCCAAGGCGAGCCCCTGCTTGAACATTCTTGATACCCTTGGGGTCTAAGCCAAGCTCCTAGGTTGTTGTCGACATGGGGTCAATCTTTCGAAGCTGAGTGGCCTCTTGTTGTCCCTTGATGTTGTCGCCGTCGTTGACTTGGTCAAGATGAAGGTGAGGACATGGTTTGGGAAGTGTATGGCTTGATGAAGGCTTTTTATGAGATAAGGAAAGTGTATGGTTTGATGGAGACCTTTTGGGAGGTAAGGAAAGTGTATGGGGAAGGCATTAGTTGACTTTCTCACACTGATTAATCAAAATGTTAATTATTTCGAGAGATTATTTGTTGAGCAATGCAAGTGATCATATAAAATAAAACCATTTCATTAAATGTAATGTAGGTGTGCAAATAATGTCTTAAGTCTAGCAAGAAAAGAAGAAGACTCTTTTATAGAAGATTGAAGACTAATTACAATGTCCGAGGAGGACTTAATTGAAAGAGAAAAGTACTAGAACCTACGAAGGTTGACTGAGAGACTATTTTTTTTTCTTACTTAAGGATAGGTAGACCCTAGTCTAGCTACTCTTATTGGTTGGTGCCCAGGAAACTTGAGCTTTCCTTCGTAGATCAACCATTGAATTTCTTTCTTCAGATCCAAACACTTGTCTGTCACGTGACCATAATGCTTGTGGTACTCACAGAACTTGGTCCTGTCAACTTTACGTGGGTTTCTCGACTTATAATTCTCGAGAGGTGTGAGAAGGCCTCGCTTCACCAAATCATCAAAAACTTTGCTCATGGGCATCCCAACATCATGCTGACGTTTCTGACCTTGCACCTCCTGAATCGACCTCTTACCATAACTTTCTGTTTTTGGCCCATGGAGGTTCTCGAGCTTCCCATCTTCTATCAACTTCTGGATCTCATGCCTTAAATAGCAGCAATCATCAGTGTCGTGCCCGGGGTATTGGTGGAAAAGACAATGCTTAGACTCATCCAACTGAACGTTGGGGTTCTTGGGCTTCCAATTTTCCAATGGCTTTACCAGCTTTTCTTTCATCAGCTCTTCCAGCATCTTGCTTAAAGTCATCTCCGCATTGTCAAAATGAAGGGAGCGGAGTTTTTGGGAGACCTTGTTGTTCTCAAGACTTGGATTTCCATTGTCCAATTGGTTCCATTGTTGGATTTGGCTGAAGGAGGCTACGACACTCTTTCCTTTGTTAGGGACTGGTGCTGAGCTGGGTACGGTTGCTGCTTGGTGTTGGTGGCATCGGGTTATGCTTGGTGGAGTCATTTCCTTGCCTGGTTCGACATCTTGGGACAAGGGAGTACTGATACTCATCATGAGGTCAAACTTTTCTTGCATCTGTTTCACTTGCTCCATCAATATTGCCACATGGGGGTCAACGGGGACTCTCGAGTTACTGGAAATCGCAACAGGACTTGTATCGGCAGAGGGAACCATAGTAGCAAACTGGTGAGACTGACGGTTGAATTCATTAAGTCCGGTAGGTGACAGCTGAAAACTTGAATCATCTTTTGGCAACTCATGATTGCATTCAGGTGGGTATAGTGGCTTCAGAACATAGCCACATAGCTCGAGCTGATTATATGAAGCTGGAGTATAGACTGGCAGGTATTGCTGAAACTGGGGAACAGGCGGGGTGAATCCCAATTCGTTCTGAGGAGCTGAGGGCGATGGAGCCCTGATGAGCTGGGATATTGGAAAGGACTGAGGAGGAGTGGTCCTTGGTAAGGGATTGCACGCGGATGGAGGAAGGTATTGGCTGTAGGATGGAAGGTCTTGGTTATAGGATGAAGGGACTGAAATCACTGTCTCCGAAGTCTCATCTTCGACCACTACTAGAGAACCGTTCGACTCAACTGTTACCTGAATTCCATGACGACAGAGTGCGTCGATAAGCATGGCTTGCTGTTCCTCATGAACCTTATGGGCATTTTCCAAGGCCAGGACTAACTCTTCCTTCCTAATCACCTGATTTCCTGCACCCTCACTGTTTTCTGTCAAATCTGCCATTCTGACTCTCTGAGCTGACAAAACTGACGATTCTGCCGAACCTGCTCGAACCTAAGATTTTCTGCACCGAAAGCCGCCGACTCGTATTCTCGCCCACTTCTTTCTCGCTGCGGGAAAGGGATAGGCAAGGTTTAGACTCGGGGATAGGTAAGGTTTAGACTTGAAGGTAAGTGTTTGGGCTGAAGGCTCAAGTAACATGCACTTATCGCTTTGAGTTTTGCTTAAAACACATTTTCTCCTAATCCTAATTGATCGGAAAAGATGAGACCTTGAAAGGTCAAGACTGAAAATTGGGGATCGAACCGAGGAGGTCTCGATTAGAGATTTGACCATGAAAGGTCGAGAGGGAAAATCGGAGATCGGACCGATGAGGTCTTGATTAGGAATTTGACCATGAAAGGTCGAGATAGAAAAGTCGGAGATCGGATCGAGGAGGTCTCAATTAAGGATTTGACCATGAAAGGTCGAGATGGAAAAATCGGAGATCGGACCGAGGAGGTCTCGATTAGGGATATCAGAGATAGGAAAATCGGAAATCGGACCGAGGAGGTCTCGATTAGGGATTTGACCATGAAAGGTCGAGACAGGAAAAATTGGAAATCGGACCGAGGAGGCCTCGATTAGGGATATCAGAGATAGGAAAATCGGAGATCGGACCGAGGAGGTTTCAATTAAGGATTTGACCATGAAAGGTCGAGACAGGAAAAATTGGAAATCGGACCGAGGAGGTCTCGATTAGGGATATCAGAGATAGGAAAATCGGAAATCGGACCGAGGAGGTCTCGATTAGGGATTTGACCATGAAAGGTCGAGACAGGAAAATCGGAAATCGGACCTAGGAGGTCTCGATTAGGGATTTGACCATGAAAGGTCGAGACAGGAAAATCGAAAATCGGACCGAGGAGGTCTCGATTAGGGATATGACCATGAAAGGTCGAGACAGGAAAATCGGAAATCGGACCGAGGAGGTCTCGATTAGGGATATGACCATGAAAGGTCGGGACAGAGAAATCGAAAATCGGACCGAGGAGGTCTCGATTAGGGATGTCAGAGATAGGAAAATCGGAGATCGGACCGAGGAGGTCTCGATTAGGGATTTGACCATGAAAGGTCGAGACAGGAAAATCGAAAATCGGACCGAGGAGGTCTCGATTAGGGATTTGACCATGAAAGGTCGAGACAGGAAAATCGGAAATCGGACCGAGGAGGTCTCGATTAGGGATATGACCATGAAAGGTCGGGACAGAGAAATCGGAAATCGGATCGAGGAGGTCTCGATTAGGGATGTCAGAGATAGGAGAATCGGAGATCGGACCGAGGAGGTCTCGATTAGGGATTTGACCATGAAAGGTCGAGACAGGAAAATCGGAAATCGGACCGAGGAGGTCTCGATTAGGGATATGACCATGAAAGGTCGAGACAGGAAAATCGGAAATCGGACCGAGGAGGTCTCGATTAGGGATATGACCATGAAAGTTCGGGACAGAGAAATCGGAAATCGGACCGAGGAGGTCTCGATTAGGGATGTCAGAGATAGGAAAATGCAATTATGATTCCGTTAATTGTTCAAGTTTACTTAAAACAATGTCTTTTATTTATTCCTATTTGGTTGGAAAAGGGGGTTTGCCCTTCTTTTTCGCAACTACTCTAGATCCTGGATCAGTGGGTTCCGTCACTACGTCTATAAGCCCCTCGTATTCCACCTGTATTTCGACCTCCCAGGGTGGACAGCCCCGGGCGAGGGTCCTATAGGGCACGCGGATCCCACCGACCGAGAGAAAAGAACGCTCCTAACGGGTCTAGCGGGTCATAGGAACTTTTAACGCACGAGCGATGCGAATTATAGTCAAGGCAATACCGGGAAAGTCTCGTCTTTCAGCCTTGATAGAACTTCGGCAGAATTTCGCTGTCGCGATTGACGTTTTGACTTTTTCGATAATGTCCGAGAAGATAATAGGCATGGGTCGGGCGGTAAAAGCCGGATGACACAGTGTCACATTGAACTTCGTTGCATACGCCGTGCGTGAGTCAAAATCGAAGTCAATGCCAGGTCAAGATCTTGCCAATTTTTCCTTGTCGGAATTTTGGCAGAGCTTCGCTTGAGCGAAAGATCTTTGGACTTTTCTTGGCAAAGACTCAGTCTCGATTCTTACGCGTTCCGTGCAGGTCAAGGTCAAAGTCAATGTCAGAGTCAAGGTTCTACCAATTTTTCATTGTCAGAATTTTGACAGAGTTTCGCTTGAGCGAAAGATCTTGACTTCCGTTATGAACTAAGGCTTGACCTTTACGGAGATATGCAACTGGGCTATATGACACGGACTAGACCAAAAACCAACCAAAAGTCACGGTTTTTTGAAACGTGTGACACGGACTGTGCATTGGTCGACACTGGCTGCCATGGGGAGTTTGGGGTGATTCCGTGCGCGCCCGGGAGCATCGTAAGGCCGTGGTAACTGAATAACCACCCCGGGTTTAAAGGGATGTGCGTGCAAAGTGTACAGGATATATAAGGTGCGCGTAGTGTGCGGTCTCCTAAAAATGTTCCTTTTTGAGTTAAAACAGAGATTTTCATAAATGTGTTTTAATGGAATGATTTTTGGGACGGGGGAGAATGCAACAGTTAAGCACGTAAATTTTCTGGGAGCCCCTGTCAGTCTTGGAACTGAATTGCCACTGAGGCCGTCCGGTCAGAATCCAAGGAGGATTGAGCCGTACGACTGCATGGATCAATTTTTCAGGTTCCACTCCTTTGCTATTTTTCGGGTTGTTTCCCGTTCAAAGTATGCGCAAATCCCAAGATGCAAATGATGCAATGCAAAGCAAAGAAAGCAAGCAAAATAGATGGATGGAATCCGCGATGGGAGTCTAACCCGCTCAAAGGGAAAGCTTTCTTTTCTTTTTTTTTTCGAAAAGTGATACCGGTACGTGGGATTTTTAAACCACCGTTTATCCCAAGCCCCGGGTTAGGGAGCGATACAGGAAGGTTAAGTGGTTTCCACCTATATACCAGGTATCATTTATTTAAAAAGGAAAGCTTTTCTCCTTTGGGATTTCCCCAGCGGAGTCACCAAACTATGAATGTGTGCCCAAAATTTGTGTGTTGGATTCCCGCGAGTTTGAAGACATCCGGTTTAATTTGAAAAACGGAGTCGCCACGCCACTTTGATTTCCTCAAAACTTTGAAAAAGAGGATTTATGGGTTCGGAGGTTAAGTTACCCCTTGGGAAGAACGGATCGTCGTTCACCCAAGGTGCCTTGCCGTAGCAAGTCTCCCTAGATTCCATTTATTTTGCTTGCTTGCGTGCTTTCTTGTGTGCATGTGTTTGAATGAAAGGGGAGGGAATGTCCCAAGTTATCTTCCGGACGTACAAACCATTTATTGGTTGTCGCTCGGGATTTCTTGGATTTTATGTATTCGGGATTTTGATCCCGTCCTCATCTTGGACTTGTGATCATCGCTTTTTAACCTCGGGACTTGCGTGATCGAGAGAAAGACTCCCTTTTATAATCCAAAATGAGGTTCTTTAGGAAGGAATGTCCTTAGCCCATCAATCCTACACCTTAAGACGATCGAGCTTATATGAATGCTTCATGCTCGTCTTAAGTGATAATCGGAGATATAGGGTTCAAGGTTATCCCTTTCTAAAGAGATTGTGGAACCTTTAATGGAAGAAACGATGTAAAGATAGGATCTTTACACCGGTCCGTTCCAAGGTTGCTAATGGGGACATGGGGGAATGCATGTAAAAATGACATTTTTAGTGAAAAGATGACATTTTTGGGTTGCAAAGGATGCATTTGATTTGCAAAGGATGCATTTTGATGTAAAGGCATGATTTTTATGCAAAGGATGCATTTTTATGTGGAAAAATAGCATTTTAGGTGCAAATGATGCATAAAGGTGTTATTTTGAAGGCAAAAGGATGCTATGAAGAAATGATTTTGAATGCGAAGGAGGCATTTTTATGTATGAAAATGAGTTTTGGGTGCAAAGGATGCAATTTTAATGTGAAAAGAGATTTTGAGTACAAAGGATGCAATTTTTATGCAAAAGATGCCCTTTTGATGAAAAAGATGTTCTTTTGATGCAAAGGATACTACTTTAAATGCAGATATGCTATTTTAAGTGCAGATTGACATCAGATCATAGCATGGAAAGAGTCAAAATCAGATTACCAACTGGACAGATGAAGGTTCTGCAAACTGGCATAAGTTGTCGCGTGACATAGGTTGCCTATGTCGTGTGACATGTGCCGCCTATGTCGCGTGACATACTTAGCCACTTTGCAGACCTTACTGGGATCTACAGAGGTAACAAGGCTTTAATATAGCCAAGTTACTTCACCAATAGGTCTCAGAGAGTATGTATGTTAATATTGAACACTTCAAGAGGGTGTGGATATGAGGGATCCACACTCATCTCGAGTGTTCATGCAAAAACAATGCCAAAACCGAGGTTTTTACATGAAATGGTATGCGATCAGATATGGATCTAAGCAATATGACACTAAAGCATGCAACTTTAATCAGAATATATCATTATCAACACATATAGCATATAGATCTTATGTATAATGAAGATAGGGAAAGCAAAAGGGGAAGAAAATCGTTACCCTTGAAGACCACGACTCCCTATATCAAGTTAGATATAGGAGCCTTCAAACAGCAACCTCCGGGGACTGAGATCGAGCCTTGGTTCAATGAGAACCTTTGGTTCTTGATGTATGTGGGAAGTGTGTGTGGGATTGTTTGAATGGTGAGTGATTTTGGGAGGATTAGGGTGTGTTTTGGGGGATATGTGAGGAGGGAGTAGGCTTCTGGGCGTATTCTCTTGTAGAGGTGCGAGGAGTGAAGGAGAGGTCCCCAAAATGAGAGGTGAAGGCCTCTATTTATAGGCTGCATGCATGGGCTTATTATGTCGCACGACATAAGTAGCCACTTCCAGTTCCTTCTAGAAACATGCAAGGTGGCAGTCTTCTAGAAGGTTTCTTGGCATGTTATGTCGCACGACATAACAAGCCCCTTCCAGTTCCTTCTAGAAACATGCAAGGTGGCAAGCTTCTAGAAGTCTTCATGGCCTAGTATGTCGCACGACATAAGTAGCCACTTCCAGTTCCTTCTGGAAATATGCAAGGTGGCAGTCTTCTAGAAGGGAATTCCTCACAAAAGAAAAACGTGTTTCTTTAGCTCCAAGCAGTCCTTTCGCCCCTTAGGTGGTTTGGAACATTTCCGGAATTGCTCCGAAACTCTAGGAAAGTCTGGGGAAATTGCCAGGAAACTTGCCGGAATTGCCGGGAAAATTAACCGAAAGGCATGAGCCAGATTTGGGTACTTACACGAGCGCACATTCAGTGGCGACTCCGCTGGGGATAACACTTTGAAAACCTGTTTTTCAAAAGTTAAGTGGGTCAAGCTTTCATTAGATTGAACATCCAATACATCTATCTTTGTGTGCATTTTTAATAATCTTTTGTGGTTCATGCATTTTGTTGATTATGAGACTTGTGATCCTTGTGTGCTTTGTGGTCATTTTGTTGTGATATTAGATATTCTTGCTTTGTCCCTTGCCATGTAGAGGCATGGGCTGATTTGATTGCTTGCAGGGGGGATTTGGTTCAGTGACTACCCTGGTCGTGCGACATCTCTCTCCCCTGATGACCTGTGTCACGCGACAGGAGTGGCCACTGAACAGGTTTTCAGAAAGCTGGTTTGAGGGCAGTCCCTTGAATCGAATTTGGCTCAGATGATTATTGTTCCCTTTCTTTCCTGTGAGAGTGTGTGTGTTTTTTTTTCTTTTCTTTTCAAAAATAAATAAAAATAAATAATAAAATTTTGTTTTCATAAATAAAAGAATATAGTCATCTGCACACTACATCACTTAGACTTAGAACCCTCAGGTGCGATTGACGACATCGCGAACGGCCATGAAATTCGCCTACGCTTGAGCGCCTGAAATCAAACCTAACCCCTAGTGCGTTATAGGTGGAACCACACTTAAACCTTACCCACGATTGGTTTTTGATACAACGTTTTTATTACACCAAAAAGAATTGTTTTTGAAACATATTGTAGGTCCTTATACCTTCCCCCAAAACCCCGCATCTTGTGGGCATGTTGCCAACGCAACTTGATTTCACGTGGGGACATGTCACTTCCGTGGCGTGTTCTAAACGAGAGATCATGCCGCATTGTCAACGTGCACCGACGAGAGGTCATGCCGGATTTTTCTTCGAAATTCTTTGAGAATACCCGTTATGCTGCCCAAATTTCCCCAGAAATTTGGACAACCTCTCCGTTCCATATGATGTTAGGATTTGGTTAGGTATCATTACCTATTATATATTTCAACGCAAGGCATTTAGTGTAATTTGAATGTTGTGTCCCTAGGTTTCCCCAAGGTGTAGTTAGTATGAATAAAGGCTTCTCCTTTCCCAACCGTACTTAGGATTAAGACACTGATTTATACTTGAAGATAAATAAAATTGTTTGCGCGAGTCTAACCCTTGTTCTTTTCCCTCTCCCGTTCCTCAAAATTTCCCTTCGCTACCTTATAAACCCGTATCTACCCTTTTGTAGTAGTGACAAGTTGGGTACGTGCTCTGTTATGAGGGGTGATCAGTTAGTTCACGTCCCCGAAATATTTGCAATTCCTTCGAAGTTCCCATCTGTTCTACTATTTGAGATGTCTGGTGCAAAAGTTATATCCTCTGTTCAGGCTGGAATTCCTCTCACTTCAAGTCCGTTAGAGATGAATGATTTGTCGGTGGCAGAGTTGCGACCTGCCCTTGAGGCTGCCATGATTCGCGAATGTAAAGCTCAATTGCTCGCCCAAGTTGCTAAAGCCCGTGAAGAAGAAACGCACGCTAGATTTGTGGAAGCGATGCGCGTCTGAGGGATCATACTAATTCGTCATGAAGATGGGTCGTACGAAGAAATCATCGATGCCAGTAATGTTGAGCAGGGAATGGGAAATGTGATGAGAAGGACTGATGAGTATGAGCAAGATAAGATTCTTCCCCCAGCACCTTAGGTGGTCCAAACTCAGATTCCAGAAGGAAAATTGACTCCCGATATTTTTGATTCTCTTAATCAAATTGGTTTGCAAAGTCAGTATCAGCCAGACTCCCAAGGATCATGTCATTATTTCGCTCAGAAGGGATCACTGCTATTCCACCCTGACCAAACCCCACTCCAGGGAAGTGTTTCTCAACCACCGATAGGTTTATACGGCTCCAATTTATCACCTCCTCAGGATCAGCGCCCAGGGCCAACTTCATACGTAACTGTGAATCAGATGTCTTTCATTCCTGCTATGAGCCCTATCCAGCAAGGGATGCCAATACCCGAGTCTCCTTCAAAGGCAGTCCAGATGGAAAGAAAGAAAGCGTACTGGGGAAAGGTGGGAATGCCTACGACTCAATTCCTCAAAGTTTTGGTGAGTGGAGGATTGGTTCAACCATTAACCGATTATAGTCCCCTGCATAACAACTTGAAGCTGGATCCAAACATATATTGCTACTATCACCAGTATCATGGCCATAACACTTGTGAATGCAGGCAGTTGAGGGTGATCATCCAAGAACTCATTGATGAAGGAAAGATCGAGATGAGTTCTCATGAAGAAAATGGTGTCCAGAATCGTAGTCAGTATCCACCTTGCAAACGAAGAGAATTTGATGACTTGAGAATAACAACCGAAGAAGCCTTCAATGGGTTGATGCGAAGGGAAATGATAAATCCGCTCGATGATTATCACCCCACCAAACCCAATTCGAATTTGGATCGTGGCAAGTATTGCTATTACCATCAGTACTCTGGGCATGTAACCAATGATTGTTCCGTTCTCAAGATGCTTATTCAGAAGTTGGTTGATGAGGGTAGAATTGAGAAAGCTCCTCCTAAAGTGATCGATAATCCTCTCCCGCAATTCCAAGGATTCTCCATGTGAAGAAGTCAGGCATCGTAGGGTCCTAGTGTTTTATTTTATTTTGCTAGCAAGTGTTCTTTCACGATTTGAGTCTGCTACATCCATGTTATGAGTCTTTTTATTTCAATAATAAAATATTTGCTTCTATTCTTGCTAGACTCGAGACATTATTTGCACACCCATGTTACATTTAATTGAAATGGTCTTATTCTACATAATCACTTGTGCTGCTCAATTACTAATGCTTTGAAATGACTGATATTCAAATTGATCGGAACGAGAAAACCGACTGATATCCTTCTCAAAGAGGGGCTCACCAACTCCCCATTTTGCATCCCATATGCTCACACCTCTTTCATAATCTCGTTGTTCGATGAATTTGCATGGATCTTCCTCAAAGTAAGCTTAAGAAAAGCAATGAAGACTTAATCTCGTTCGGATCATCCGGTAGGAACTGCGGTTGAAACCTTCACCCTTAGGAGAACCATCACCTTACCCTTACCTAAACAATACCCCTTCGGTTCAAGATCGGCATGTTTTGAATCCCATTTAGCCATCGCCAGAAGAAGAGGGACTATCCTTTAGACTCCCGTGATTTACAAGAAGATTGACCGTCTCCAAGATTAAGAACGACGGAAAGCAATGATTCATCCTAGGGGCTAGCTGAAGTTTTCTCTCAAAAGCAAATTTGAAAAAAAAAGAAAGAAAGAAAAAAGAAAAAAAGAAAAAAAAAAAGAATAAAAAAAAGAAAAAGAAAGAGAGCCTAGTCCCTAGCGATCCGCTCGAAAGCAAAAGTTAAAGGATCCGATCGTTACTCAAGAGGAGTCTCAGAGTGAACAATGAGACAGCATGGATGTCCCCTCACCATTATGGAGACCAATTCCAAGCCATCCTCTCGATTTTAGAGGACATTCCCATTACCCTTACCTTTGCCTTTAGCCAAAGCCAAGATTCACCTCTCATCCTTAGAGGCAGCAAAGATGCAATCACAGATTTCCCTCACCTTAGAAATCCCAAACACTTCCCTGCAAGCCAACCTCTCATCTTTAGAGGTCTAGTCAGCAAAAAGCCTAGCCGACCTCTCGTTTTAAGAGGTCATGATATCCTAAATCACCTGAGGGCCGATCGAAACCCCGAGACCCAGTCGTAGTTCCTACCGGATAGCAGTTTCAGGTCATCAATTGAAGATTGTGCAAATTTCGTCCGTTCATTCGACGTTGTAAGTGAGCATATTTCGTTTCTCCTCTGCAAACACTTACCGTGGACGTCCCACTGGGGCTTCACATCCGTGCTCCCCATCGACACTCTAAGAGGACACGTACTTTCAATTCTCAAAATCTTCAAAAGTCCTCAGCATCCCCAAATTTCACCGTTCATTCTCTTCATTCGGGATAAGCCCGAACTACGACGACCTGAGCTCCTACTAAGGAGGGGAACGTAGGCAACCATAACTGGTTCGGTCGAAATCACAAACAGATCTCAGAAAATTCGGTCTCCTCAAGGACCATGCCCATACACTGTCCATCCTTCGAAGTTTAATTCTTGATATCAGTCGGCTTTCTCCTCAAGATTGATTGAAATATTTGTTCATATCGGCTTTGGTATTGAATAACCCGAACATCAATAAAGGGTTTTAAGCAGCTTTGTGATCATCGTGAATAAGACAGATTTTCAAGTGTCTCGACAAGTCTTCCTCTCTACATTTTTAGGGATATATAGAGCTAAACACTGTATTTCTGTCAAGCAGGGGCTTCTATACACTCTCTACACCTTGTAATGCTTATACTCTCCCAACTGAGTTAAACCCAAAAAACGAGAGTGTCATACACAGGTCCAAGATTCATTTCACCTTCGAAAGATGTACCCCTGCACATAAACATTCCTAAGTCTTGTCCGTCGACTGACTGACTAAAGCTTGAAGAATAACCCCCTCCCGAGTTGCATGATTATGTTGATTACAATAAGACTAGATGTCGGACTGGGGCTTGGTCGAAGAAAGAGAATGATTTGTGCACTTGTGCAGTTCCTGGGACTGGTTCTATAACCTCGATCCTTGGGAATGGTTTGTTACCAAAGGCATACTTTGTGTTGGAGCTACTGAGTTTCATACCCTAGGCAAAAGGGAGAGGTTTTGAAATAATGTGGAAGCCTAGATCGGAAGGCCTATCAGCATGACTTGTTGTGTCACGCGACAGAATGTGCCCCAGCTGTCCTGAGTCGTGCGACACAATAAGTCCAACACCAGACATCAGCAAGCTGCAACCTGATCTGTACCAGGGCATGCCCCGACTTATTTCAAACTGCAAAACAGCAAAGATACCCTGCAAACATCATGGGAGAGGAATTCATTCAACTAGCATACACACTCACCATTCATATACAAGCCAAACCTTATAAACCATTCATATTTATGCCATAGCCATTCAAAAACCATTCATTCCCATTCCTCCCAAAAGGTGGACTCGCGCAAACAACAAATAACTAGTAATAATGTGCTAGAATTAGGAAAATGCAATGCAAATAAGTCTTTACAAAAAAAGAGAGAGAGAGAGAGAGTGTTTGTCCGTTTCTTTCCAAAAGGGGGTACAATAATAAAAAAGGCTGTGTTTTGATACAAGAGACTACTCCGAGCCATCGCCCTCAGAAACATGGGCATCTCCGTCATCATCAGAATCATCATCATCATCTCCCTCGCTCTCCTCCCCGTCTGCATCGTTTCCCTTCTCATGTGCATGATCTGGATCGTCAGCAGAACCATGATAAATAACGGGGTCATCTCGGAAAAGCTCATGAACAGCGGGGATAGCTATGGTCTCAAGCTCGTGAGGATCTCCAGAAGCATCACTCTCATACTCAGAACTGGGAGGACTAGGGGGACGACGAGGAGCAGTCTTGGTCCTGGGCCTGTGTGTATCATCAGCAGACATATCAGTACGAGCCCTCTTCCTGTCAGGCAAGCTAGGCGTGGAATCACCATCATCAGAGCTCTGAGCTAGACACCGCTCCCTCCAATAACGGTTGCTCCTCACCAGCTGATCAATCATATCCATGGCTCCGGTATAATGACGAGCAAAACCCCAGTAAATGTCAGCCGAGACCTGGTACAATCAAACAGAGCAAAACTCAAAGATTATCCCTCAAGCACAACCGAGACAAAGAATCCGTATCTATGTTAGTCTCCCCAGCAGTGCACAACAAGATCAAGTGGCCCCAAAGCACCAGAGGAACCTGCTCCCTAGCAAGCAAAGTTCCTAGATCAGCACAACAAGCACCAGAGGAACCTGCTCCTTAGCAAGCAAAGTTCCCAAATCAGTATCCCAAAGCACCAGAGGAACCTGCTCCCTAGCAAGCAAAGTTCCCAGATCAGTGGCCCCAAAGCACCAGAGGAACCTGCTCCCTAGCAAGCAAAGTTCCAGATCAGTGGCCCCAAAGCACCAGAGGAACCTGCTCCCTAGCAAGCAAAGTTCCAAGATCAAGTGATCCCAAAGCACCAGAGGAACCTGCTCCCTAGCAAGCAAAGTTCCCGTCCTACCAGACAAATGACCCCAAAGCACCAAGAAGAACCTGCTCCCTAGCAAGCAAAGTTCCCGTCCTACTAGATAAGTGACCTTAAAGCACAAACAAAAGCCCGCTCCCTAGCAAGCAGAGTCCCCAGCCTACCAAGCAAAGCTCAGGACACAAAATTCAAACCATCAACAAAGACCGTCCAACATTTAGCAAAATCAGTGAGTTACCAACAAAAGCAAGTAGCATGTGTCCCCCGGCAGCTACACTTATCCCAGCGAAGCGTGATGGCGTGAGTCCCCCGGGCTACCTACCCTGCACCAACAAAGTGGTATGAGTCCCTCCGGCATCCACAAAGAGCAGCAACAGTAGTGTGAGTCCCCTGGCAGCTACCCTGCACCAACAAAGTGGTATGACTCCCTCCGACATCCACGAAGACAAGCAACAGTAGCGTGAGTCCCCAGGCAGCTACCTTGCACCAACAAAGTGGTATGAGTCCCTCCGGCATCCACAAAGAGCAGCAACAGTAGCGTGAGCCCCCTGGCAGCTACCCTGCACCAACAAAGTGGTATGAGTCCCTCCGGCATCCACAAAGAGCAGCAACAGTAGCGTGAGTCCCCTGGCAGCTACCCTGCACCAACAAAGTGGTATGAGTCCCTTCGGCATCCACAAAGACAAGCAACAGTAGCGTGAGTCCCCTAGAAGCTACCTTGCACCAACAAAGTGGTATGAGTCCCTCCGGCATCCACAGAGACCAGTTGTAGCATGAGACCCTCCGGCAGCTACAACCCGTCAACAGCGATAGCATGAGACCCTCCGGCAGCTACTCGCCAAATACCAGTTGTAGCATGAGACCCTCCGACAGCTACAACCCGTCAACAGCGATAGCATGAGTCCCTCCGGTAGCTACTTGCCAATACCAGTTGCAGCATAAGACCCTCCGGCAGCTACAACCTGGCACCAATGGCAGCTACTAGCCACCCACAGTAGTACCAACCCCTCAAGAAGTTACAGGTAAGCACAGCAAAGGTATGAAGACACATCTCTACCCTTTCTTGCTTTTTTTTTAGTTTTGGTAATTCCGAACTACGATTTGGCTTGATTCCCTTTTAGGGATACGTAGGAATCCTTTCTCCAAAATGTCCAGCCACCCGATTTCCCCAATTCACCTTCCAGCCCGTTGCCTTATCCCCTGATGCTCATTGGGATTGGGCCTTATTTTATCGACAACCTCACTTTTTCCAAAAGTGACGTTGTCGAGGGGCCTTGTAAGTACGTCAATCCAATTCGCAGCCCTTTTAGGTGCATTTTAATGTAATAAAATTGCATTAAGGGTCATTTTGGTAAATTCCCGGCCTATCCCGAGACTTCCAAAAATATTTCATAAGTTTCCCGCGAAGAAAGTACCTTTTGGTACCTTGCTCATGCCAAAGGACCTCTTGGGAATAAAACCTTTTTGGACTTTTTGGGTATTTTCTCTGAAGGTTCCAGAAACTGGTTTTGGCGCCAAAAGCGGTTGTGCCACCTTGTGTCACGCGACAAGTCGAGGCCTGGAAAGTGGCTACGTAAGGTCGTGCGACATATTTAGGCCACTAACTGCAGCCTATAAATAAGACCCTCCCCCTCTCAGAAATGGATCCCAACCTGACCTACTGTTACTCTGCAGAAATTGCGTCGTAACACACACCCCAAACACAACCCTCTCTCTCTCTCTCTTACCTCTAACCTACCCCAATTCCCTCCAATTCAACCCACCTTCTTCAACCAAACTCTAGATCTACCTTGTGCTAATCCTCTCAAGCCTTTCAAGACCAGAAGCTGCAGTTGAAGGATTCTGTATCTAACTTGATACAGAATTCGTGGAAGCAACAAGGGTAACATACTCAAACCCCTCTTCTCTCTCTCTTCTATCTAATTCCTTCATAATTCTATTGTTTACTTCTCTTGGATTCAATAATCAGTCTCTATCTGTCTAGATTATTGATTTCCAATCGCAATCTCTCTGTTTAATTTGATTAATCTGAGTAATTGAGCTTTCATTGTTGGATATTGTTTGAATTTGGTGTTTAGACCCCAAGGGGGTGTGGATCTATCCATATCCACACTCCCGGGGTCGAATTGTTGTTAATTCTACTTTTCGAATCTAATCCGTTCAATTAATTAGATCTGTGTTGGCTATTATTGATTTGGTGTTCAATTTTGTAAGTTCCTGCAGATGGTCATTATGTGTCACGCGACACATTGTGCATGGGTGATCCTGTGTCACGCGACACACCATGCCTGTTTGCAGGAACCATTTCCTTTTGTAATCTGTTCTGAATTGTTGTAGTAGGGATGTGACCTCCCTAAATAATTGGCTCACAAGTTGTAAGTCTCAATTCATATCAATAAAATGCATGTTTTACCGACTTGTTCATTATCAATATTTGCACACACTCATGGATTGCTTGGATGTTTAATTGGAAAGACTCGTCTACGGACGAGGCGTGTTGAGTGAACTCTCGGTTCTTTCCAACACGTAACCTGACCCCCGAACTCATTTCTCTTAAAAGGTTTTTCAAAGTGTACCTCTTAAACATGGCGTGGCGACTCCTTTTTTTACTCTTTCATCGTGAAAATCAAAATTTCGCGGGGCGAGTGCACATTCAGTAACATCTCACTAGTTAAAGAAAACAAATTTCATCTATATAAAAACTTCAAACTTAAAGACAAATAATTAAATCGTTAAAGTTTGAGTTTTTTAGTATTGAATTATATAACTTTAGGGTTTTTTATAGAAAAAATATTTGTTGGATATGTATTTTAGAAGGACTCTGTGATATTTTTCCCTAAGTTCTTAGTTTATACTCCCTCCGTCCCACTTCACTTGGCACTAATTTCCATTTTGGGTCGTCCCACTTCACTTGACACTGCCCAAAATGGAAAAAAATATTCACTATTTCCTCCACTCATTCTCTCTCCTACTTCACTTTTACACTCACAACATTCTCTCTCCTAACTATTCCTCCCACTCATTCTCTCTCCTATTTAATTCTTCATACTCACAACATTTAACTTTTTCTCTTTCTTACATCACTTTTCCTTAATTCCTACACCCAAAAAGTTGGTGCCAAGTGAACCGGGACGGAGGGAGTATGTAACTATTAGGGTAGACTGATCTACGAAGACTCTCCATCATTATTCATAATTTCATTCTAGCGATCTATTCTTCATTCATGAAGAACTAGCCTTCTCATCCACTTATTGGAGGTAACTTATATCAAATCTATGATCATATAATGGTCAATATTGTTGCATGATTGATGTTTATTGATTGTGATTGATATAATAACGTGAGTCATCTGCATTATTAGCTACCCTTTGATACTTGAATCTTGTTGAAAAAGCTAGGACCCGAGAATCAAGTTCGTTATATTCTTGTCTACTTAATGAGTTATTTTAACATTGTGTGAATTTAGGACAAACACAGTTTAAGAAGATTATTAAAGTATATCAACCTGAGAGAAAGAGTGATTTTTACACTAGTAAATGAACACTAACAATAATTGAATTAATAGTGAGTTTTATCACGGGGATATACTTGTTAATTCAATATCTAGGATTTTCTCATATATTATGGATCATTTATTTAATTGCTCTGTTATTTATTTCCTTTAATTAGTTAATTTAGTTAAGCAATTCCAAAACCCTCACTATCTATTTGATGCTTTTCATTGTTTTCTACCCACCAAGTCCTTTTTTCACTGTTGCATACTTCCTCCGTCCCACAATAATCCGTAAAAATATCCTTTTCGAGCGTTTCATAATAATTTGTACTTTTCAAAAATGGAAATGAGACTCACTTCTCTCTACTCACAACACTTTTCAAATTTACTATTTTCTCCGCTCATTCTCTCTCCTATTTTACTTTTACACTCACAACACATTACCTTTATTACCTTTTACTTTAATTCCCGCATCGACACAAAAAGTGCGTAAAATTGTGGGTCGGAGAGAGTATACTACACCGATAATTTGTTCACTTTCGAGATTATTTTTTGTTCACCAGTGAGACAGTGACAAATGACAATGACATAGACATAGACGTTAGAGCCGTCAAGTTGGGATGGTCCCGTCGGGACGTCCCGTCCCGCCATACAAATGGGACGGGATGGTACGGAATATTTTAGTCCCGTCCCGTTTTCGTCCCGTCCCGTATCGTCCCGTTCTCGTCGCGGGACAACTTATTTTTATCCCGTCCCGTCCCGTTTTCCCGTATTGACCCGTACAAGTATTATATGTTTATCACCACTACTACTAGTCTACTACTACACACTTAAAATAAAGGTTAGTGCGTAAAATTTGACTTAGGTAAACACTTAATTCCTTTCTATTTCTTTTTCTTTTTCATTTCCAAGCTATGTTGTTATATAATGCCCAAGAATGAATTCCTTTCTTTTTCTTTTTCATTTTCTATCTTCTCTTTAGATTGATCTTTAATTTGCATACATGGCCATGTTAGGATTTAATAAAAATGTTTACATTTGGACGTGGCCTTGGCGCCTAGTCAACGCTTATCTCTCCTAGTCAACGGGTCCCGCATGGGTTCCGCGGGATCCCGCGTCCCGCAAATGGGACGGGATGGGACGGAGTATTTTAGTCCCGTCCCGTTTTGTCCCGTCCCGTCTAGTCATGTTCCCGTCGTGGGACAACATAATTTCGTCCCGTCCCATTCCGTATTCCCGTATTGACGGCTCTAATAGACGTAAACTTTGATTTTGAGTTTGATGACATTTTAGTGACATAAAGCTAATGTGGTGCCACATCAGCAAACCAATTAAAAAGGGATATATTGTATTATTTGATAAAAAATACAAAATATATTTGTTATATCTATTACTAAAGAGTAAAGAGTATGTTGCATAGCTCAGTCATTATTCCGTTTATAAAATACAAATTTTAAGGTGATTTGGGTTTTAACTACGGGTGTTTACGTTTCAGATTGATCTGATTTTCGTCAAATTTAAAAAAAATAAAGATCGAACCAATACTTGGGTTTTGTAAAAAATTAGTATCAGAAACATACCATTACAATATAGGACCGGTCCTATTAATCCGGTTCTAATAATTCGGTTCCGTTGTTCTACAAATTATAATATAATATAATTTTTTACAAGAACAAAAATTTATCACCAATTACATCAAAAAAATATTGTCACAAATATTTAATATTCAAAACACAATATAAATACTATTAAACATTAATTGTTCACTTTCAAACTTAACCATACCATGAAAAAAAAAATGTAGTAGAGAGAAATGAATAGGAGAGGAGAGGAGAAGAGCGTTGACAGAGGATGGGGTGAAGCAACGCTATTCAAAGAAATATTGATATAGGATTTGCTGGATTAGAGAATTGGAGTGACGCCGACTAATTAGGTAAGAAAATTAATTATGACTTTTTTAAGAGATTTCAAATCATAAATAAGTATATACTCCCTCTGTCACGGTCTATGGTGCACACTTTTTTCAAATCACGCAAATTAAGGAAATAAATGGGAAGAAAAAATGTTACGAGTGTAATAGTGAATTAGGAGAGAGAATTAGTGGAGGAAATAGTAAATTTAAAAAGTGTTGTGAGTTTAATAGTAAATTAGGAGAGAGAATGAGTGGAGGAAATAGTAAAGATTCTTTGCCAAAAAAAGAAAATGTGAAGCTTTTAACGGGATATCCATTTTGGCAAAAATAGAAGCTTGGGCCGGGGCGGAGGGAGTATGTATGTGTATATATATATATATATATATATATATATATATATATATATATATATATATATATATATATGGTTCCGTTAAATAACCGTGTATATTTCTTTTCAAAATCAAGGCCAGACAAAATAATCGATTTCATAAAAATTTAGAAACAAGACCAGACCAATACTATTGTTTCAGTCCAATTTTTACTGGTTTGATCCAGTTCTATCGATTCAGTCCGATTTCACGAATTTTACAACCAACTTTTTAACTATTAAACTTAGTAGAGAAGGTGGGCAATTGTAAATCGGTCGCATAATAATAAGGGTAAGTAGTAGAGTCGTCAATTTGAGACCGTTCCATCGGGCCGATCCGTCCCGCCATACAAATGGAATGGGATGGGATAGTATATTCTAAGCCCGCATAAAAGCGGGCCTATTTGTGGGCTCCTCCCAACCCCGAAACCTAAAACCCGTGTCCCAGGATGGAGGGTCCCAAAACACCCTTTTCAAAAAAACTTTTCTTTATTTTAACTTGAAAAGTATAACAACCCATTTTCAAAACGATTTCAAAATAACCTCCCTACTTGGATGTGAAATATAACCCTGCTTCCACCGGTTATAACCTGTATAATTTACAAGTACTACAACTGTAACGGCTTACACAAGCCAACTTTAAAACAGACAAATACCAAGCTTAATTACAACATAACATACTGAAAATGTTTTATAACAGTTTCCCAGCATAAAATAACACAACTACTCCCAACTCCCACACAAATATATACATACTCTGACAACTCAAAATACGATCCAAACTCCTTCCCGACCTCACCGGTATGGTCCACCTGTCTCAACTGAATCTAAAACAGTAAAGGGAGAAGGGGTGAGATAAAATCTCAGCAAGCTATTATGTATGCAACAATATGCCATACAATATGCAACACATAACAGGTTGCTCACAATCACATTGGAAAACAGTAAACACTTTACGTTACCTTTTCCGCTTGACCAGCAAGTCCTACAATAGGCAACACATAAACAAGTTGCTCAACAAAAAATATGTAACACCAAACAGGTTGCTCAACTATCACATTGGGAAAACAGTAAACACTTTACATTACCTTTCCCTTTACCTTTCCCATCTGAATCATAGGTAGTACTACGGTGGGAGTTATACTCCTCTCATTTGTGAACTGCTAGTGCATATTCACATCTTATACGACCCCTTACAGAGATCCATATAAGCTACCTCGCTATCTTGTGACGGTTCATACCTATTCACAGAAGTTGTACCCCCTCTCCGTGGCCACAGAAGGGAGTGAACGATTACAAGTATAAAGACATCCAAGCACCTTATGAAATATTTTCTCATAAGTGATGGTATTCTCTATACCCCCGAAGATCAGCTGATATACCATATTCAAGCACATCACAGATACTTGAAATTAAGTCCACCCCATGGGACATCAACACATATATATAACATGTTACTGCAACTCATGTTAAACCAATCGCAATAGTGCACATATATTTCAACACCATTGAATAACAACAATCCAATGACATGGTATGAATACTCATGCTCAACAATTGAAACAGTGCAACACGTATTTAACACTATGTGCACAACCAACTATGAACATGTAAACACTTATGGCACAAAGTATATCACATAAGTCCTACATATCCATGTTCAATCCCATAATGCAGTGCAACATATATTTCACGCACTATCTAAACCTATAACCACATATAGGTAACCACGTAGGGGTACAATATAATATAAGTAGCCCTACGCATTCATGCCATAATGTGGAACACTTCTATAAAGGTTCCAACCAAGCACTTAGTGTATTACACCTCCTACACATAATTTGAATCAACAACCATGTAAATATAACCACGTAAGGCACCATATATCACATACGAGGCCTACATACTCAATCCACAAGGTATAATTCAGTAACAGGGTATTACCACTCCTGTCCCAATCAATGAAGTAGTGCACTATACATTTTATGCACTATAAGAGCAAATAACCCTATACAGGTCACCACGTAGGAGTACAATATCATATAGGTAACCCTACGCGTTTATCATACAACATTAAACACATTCTCTTAAGGTTCCAAGTTCAAATACCAAGTTTTATAACTTTGGTTCAAGTTTCGTAATTGCCTTCCAAGCATTTTCAGATCAATATTTAAATACCTTCCCATTATCCAATTGGACCATTTCAAGTTCCACATTGTTGTACTAAAGTTGTACTAGAAATGTAGTTAAAGAGTGACTAAATCTATTGTGAGGACCCCGACCCGGAACCTACACGTGTCCCGAGCTGGAGCGTCCTCAAACTAACCCCAATTATCCTAAACCTTTAAAACTTTTATTTAACTTTCAAAATTAAATACAATTATTATAACCATTTAAAATAAATCTAAACCTTTTCACAACGGAGAAATAATTGACTAACTTAGAAAGTAAGAAACGGTTTTAATTACAAAAAGGCCTCGGTTATAACATAAAGTAAAGATTTATAAATACAATTCTACAAATGAATTATACCAACGTACACTTTCTATACCAACCTAATCATACCCTGACAATTCCCACAATATAACTTCCAAACTCCTCACCGCCCTTACTTGGCTGGTCCACCTGTCTCAGAATCTAAAAACAGTAAAGGGAGAGGGGTGAGAATAAATCTCAATGAGCTATTATGAATGCAGCAAGATGCCAAACAAGATGCAACACATAGCATGGTAGCACATAACACATTATGAAAGCGGTAAACACATTACGTTACCTCATTTTACCTTTTCCCGTCTGAACAATAAGTCGTACAACGTGGGAGTAAAACTCCACTCTTTGGTGAATTGCCTCCAGCACATTCACCTCTTATAGGACTCATACCCCAGAGATCCATATAAGAAAGGATACCTATATTAGAGTATCCAACAATAATATCGTCCCTCCTTACAACGATCGCAACAGTGCAGTAAAGCTTTTTGGGTCAATACGATCGTTAGCACGGCCCCACTCCGTGGCCACGAGTGGGGAAGGGTCACCGGTATGACGAACCTTCAATCACTTATTGAACAAATCAATAATTGATTGAAATCCATCATACCCACCCGAACATAAACACGCTCAAGCACATGATAGATACTTGAGATAATCCACAAAACGGGATAACAATATAACAACATGGTAATGTATACTCATGCCAATCAATACCATAATGCAACATTTAAGTAATACACTATGCATAGTATCATCAATAAATATGAATGATAACAAATAAATCCACAATTGGGATAACCATACAACCACATAGTAAACATATCCATACTTGGAATAACAATGCAATAACTTGCCAAATAATCCACACCGGAATACCATAAAATCAACATGCCATATAATCCACCATTGGGATATAACACCACTATATAACACATAATCCACACTTTGGGATGCCACATAACACTTGTCAAATAGTCCATACTTAGGATATTAAGGTAACCATATAATCAATAATTCCACAACTTGGAATAACCATGCCACAAAGTGATACATACCCATTACCCAATTAGCTCAATAATGGAACTTATGGCTTCTACACCCTTTGCAACCATTCACCAAAGCTATGGAGTAAGTAAGGCCACTATGTATCATAAACCATTCCTACATAGTCATTATACAACCTCGAATAACCTTAATAAAAGTTCAAGATCTATTTCCCAAGTTGGAACTATTTTGATGAAGTTACAAATCAAACCTATCAACCATTTTCGGGACAATATTTAAACTACTTCCACAATTCCATTTTGATCATTTAAGATGTCATTGTGTAGCCAAAGTATTCTACTTTAATCTAGGTTAAAGAGATTTCATTTTGGTTCTAGTTTGATTGGGTTTAAACAGCTTAGAAATTGATGCAACGTAACCAGGCCAGGGCACGACTCGTGCCCCAGGGCACGACTCGTGCCCATTTGACATTCCCCAGATTCCAGCGTCCCCAACCAGCACGACTTCAGCTTAAACTTGGTCACGACTCGTCCCTATCCAAGGCACGACTCGTGCCACAGGGCACGACTCGTGCCCTGAACCCAGAATTCAGAACAGGCCAAAATCCTTCAACAACCCCAAACCAATTTGTTCCCAAACTAATTTTCCTCTGTTTGTGAACCTAAAATGCTTACTAAACTTCATACTTTTCATACCAAATCATTTAAACTTCAAAATAACATAAACCTAAGTTAAATTACAATTTGATTTTTCACCCAATTCACTACCCCATTTCAAGTTAAATTCTCTTAATCCAACCAACACATTTTCTTATACTCTTGATCAACTTCTATGAACCAAAACATCATTCTCTAACATTTACCAGATTTTCAAACTCCAAGAAGGTTTTCAATCATCAAAACCATTATAACAACAACAACAACAACAACATAGTTCATGAACATTTAAAGAAGGGAAGGTCATAATAACTCACATTAAAAATCGGAGATGGATCAGGGATTTCTTTAGCTTGATGAACTCTTCTTGGTCTCCCGATTCCAAAAGTGCTCCCGGATTGAAAAATGGTGAAGATTTGAGCTTGGATTCAAAGCTTGGATGGAGGGCTTCAATGGAGTTCCTCTAGTCTTTCTCTAGGAAGGAAATGGGATGAATGAAGGAGAAGGAGGAAGGAGTATAAAATGGATAAAGGAGGAGGGGGCCGGTCCAAGGAGGGATTTGGGGAGGATTTTTAGGGGATTTGTCCCTACTAAAATTACTCCCTACCACAACTCTTTCATTATTTTTAAATTAATTCTCCCAACCCAACATTTTATTTGTCCAATTTATTACCACTCCATTTTATTACTTTATTTATTTCTACTTATTATTTTTCCTTTAGAACACTATTTATTTCCTTATCATTTTATCCTAATATAAGAAATTTAAAGATATAAAATAAACACATAAGGTTGATATTAATTTTAAAAGTATATAATGTTATACTAAAATTGTGTCTAGGGTTAGGGTCGTCACACTCACTCCCCCTTAAAGAAAATTCGTCCGAATTTGGTGTCACTTACCTAACTGATCAACCCGCATCGGTTACAAGTATACATCAAACTTCAATTTCCAAATAGTCTCTTCAATGTTGTGATTCTTCTTCCAAAGAAATTAAATTTCTAATTCCATTAATAATATGATGTTACCACTTAATGATCCAAGCATACTATGCAAATATCACTAACACGAATTTTCCGATTTCAATGAAAATATAAATAATTAAAGTATTACAACTTAGGTCACCAAATACATTACAATATCACATTAAAACTTCAAATACTCTACAATTTGCTCCAAGTCAGTCTATAAGCCAAATCACCGACCTTTCCTAAACTTCAAATGGGTTATCAAACTTTGGCGCCACTTTATCTTAGGTCTTGCCTCTCCAATTTCACCCCAACAAATTAGAGATCGATATTTTCTTCCCAAACTATGCCTCATACGGTTTTATCTAAATGTTAGAATGACAACTACTATTATACGCACTCAACCCTTGGTAATCATACGTACTATTAACTATTAACATCCATTGCATATGCCCGTAGCCTATTCTCAATAATAAGTAATGATTCCTCAAATTTTTCACAAGGTTAAATTTAATAGCCTTCCTACACTCCAAATGGATCTTCCCAAATGAATGACTATCCAATCTTTTTAATACTATGGAGTTTATACAACCAAACTATCTCCTAACATATATGAGGACTTATCAATAAATATCTCATGATATAAACATCAAATAACTGCCCATGAAATAATAAATATGAACATGCTAATACGATCATGATTTCTATAAACGGAACACTGGTCGACTATATAACACAATTCAATGTTCCACTTATTTTCAGGTCCGAGAGACAGATCAATATTCAAATCAAATGGTTGGCCGTACACAACGGAGCCGATCCAACTCCAAAACAAAACCGAGTCTATTGTGACCGACACAATAATAACCCCACATTTATCAAATCATTTCTTGGACCAACACTTGAATACAGTTAATCATTATAGGAAAACTAGATTGCCTTTTTACTTGCTTCTGTACGAACTATAACTTTAAAATAACATGTCTTTCGAAATTTTACAACATCTTTCAGAATTCCAAATGATAATATAAAAAGAGATCCCAAAGAGACCCGAATGGTTTACTTATTTAAAACCGGCCCATACCAGTTTTAATTAACCAAACCACTCGAAATTTCAAAGGGTTGATAAGCTAACAAAAATAACTTGAGTGATTTAATTATCTACAACCGTCCCATACCGGTGGTAGATAGTTAAATTACTCACGTATTTTAATTTACACGAAAATGGTTTATGACCTTATTAAATCAACTATCCCCGAAGGGCACAATTGCTTACACAGAGGTTCAATATATACTCCAAAGTTTTAAAACACCTTTAAAACAATTTTTTTAACAAAATATTCTTGATTGACCTCTATTTATAGTGTAGCCACCACTCATACTATTTAGACTTAGTTAACTTCTCTCTAAGAAAACACAATCTCGCAATACTATTACTATCCCTGATAAATAACACTAAAACAATCATTAAGATTATAACTAGGTAAACCATCCTCAATTCAATAATTCCTCAAGTTGAAAGTTCAACACTTTTATTTAATTTGAGTCATCTATTCACCACCTTTGATATTGGTATTGTACTTAGCAACAACATATTGTAAAACATCTAGTTCCCAATCAAATACCATAATTTCTAAATCAGAGAATATAATTGGAACTCACATAGATCAATCATTCCCGAATTTCAATTAAACATTACAGTATAATCTAACTTAACTCTCAATAACCATCAACAAACTCAAAATCCGTACAACGTCAATATCTTTCAAGCATCACACAAATCCCTCATATGATTCACGTAACTAAGTCGAACTATAGTATATAACCATCCTAAAGTATCCTGTCTCCCAATAAGATTCATCCTCATTTTCTCAACTAATGATAATCAATTCTCAAAACGAACCCTATACCTATCTTACCAATTTTACGAAGTTGACCCTATAAGTCACCAATAACTACGTCTATTATACTTCTTCACATTTACCCTATTTACCTCTCCATAGCTAGTACACAATCCATAAATCAAAACGGTCATACTAGATATAAATGTTGTCTTAAGTATATCCTTAAAGCAATTGTTCACGAAATTGTAACACTCAGAAAATTCAACTAATAACCATTGAGTATCCTACTAGTTTCTAAAATCATTCATACAAATCGTCAACAAGTGCTAACGAATACTTATTCTTCACGAGTTACCTATTTAAGATTTCTATAACCCTTTGATTAACCACCAAGTATCATCTTTTCTAAATATAGTACCTTATAGCAACTCAAAATCTCAACATCCTGGTATGATACCTGATGAAAACCTAATTTGAAACTCACACAGAAAACACCACTTAGTCAACTAATAGCACGCAAGGCAAAGATATATTAATTCCATAAGATCTCGTACTCGCGATATTTTATAACTCATCTAATCCCACTTAGACTATCACTTCCAATACTAGTCTCATATATCTAGTCTCTTCCACGAGATACCAATGAATAAATAATCATGCAACTATACAACCATACACTACTCTTAATTAGGCCATATACCTAACCTCCACTAAGAGTTCACAAATTCATTTACCACCGTACATGAGATAACTCACGGTTCTTTTACTTAAATATAACACATAACCTCCACATTCTTTAGGTCATACTTTCGACACTTACGCATATGTGATAAAATAGCAAATAATGACTCATCCGCCTCTACCACACACGGAGGCAAATCAAACATAGATAAGGAGACTCGCTTCCTGCGACAGTCCTCCCAAATCACAATCACCATGATAAACAAGAATAATTCAAGGTACTCTCAGTAGGAATAGAACCTCCAACACATAAGGCAACTTTTAGGCCAATTTATGCAAATAAAAGGTGAAATGTAATGCCACATGAGAACGAATGAACAGGGATTTATAAAAGTATGAACCCTAACTCCTGAGACAGGTAAAATACCTCAAATGATGGTGGGGAAATCTATCTTTTCAGTAACTCACCTTTCCTTGATTCCTTGGTTGGTTAATATCATTTTCTGTCCTTGAACAAATTCCTGCATTAAACTCTCGACGTCGGTTATCACACACTCTCGCTCGGCTAGACTCTACCCGCGAACTCTAACCGAGCTCGATACCAACTATGAGGACCCCGAGCCGGAACCTACACGTGTCCAGTGGAGCGTCCTCAAACTAACCCCAATTATCCTAAACCTTTAAAACTTTTATTTAACTTTCAAAATTAAATACAATTATTATAACCATTTAAAATAAATCTAAACCTTTTCACAACGGAGAAATAATTGACTAACTTAGAAAGTAAGAAACGGTTTTAATTACAAAAAGGCCTCGGTTATAACATAAAGTAAAGATTTATAAATACAATTCTACAAATGAATTATACCAACGTACACTTTCTATACCAACCTAATCATACCACGACAATTCCCACAATATAACTTCCAAACTCCTCACCGCCCTTACTTGGGTGGTCCACCGTCTCGAGAATCTAAAAACATTAAAGGGAGAGGGGTGAGAATAAATCTCAATGAGCTATTATGAATGCAGCCAGATGCCAAACAAGATGCAACACATAGCATGGTAGCACATAACACATTATGAAAGCGGTAAACACATTACGTTACCTCATTTTACCTTTTCCCGTCTGAACAATAAGTCGTACAACGTGGGAGTAAAACTCCACTCTTTGGTGAATTGCCTCCGGCCACATTCACCTCTTTATAGGACTTCATACCCAGATCCATATAAGAAAGGATACCTATATTAGAGTATCCAACAATAATATCGTCCCTCCTTACAACGATCGCAACAGTGCAGTAAAGCTTTTGGGTCAATACGATCGTTAGCACGGCCCGCTCCGTGGCCGAGAGTGGGGAAGGGTCACCGGTATGACGAACCTTCAATCACTTATTGAACAAATCAATAATTGATTGAAATCCATCATACCCACCCGAACATAAACACGCTCGAAGCACATGACAGATACTTGAGATAATCCACAAAACGGGATAACAATATAACAACATGGTAATGTATACTCATGCCAATCAATACCATAATGCAACATTTAAGTAATACACTATGCATAGTATCATCAATAAATATGAATGATAACAAATAAATCCACAATTGGGATAACCATACAACCACATAGTAAACATATCCATACTTGGAATAACAATGCAATAACTTGCCAAATAATCCACACCGAATACCATAAAATCAACATGCCATATAATCCACCATTGGGATATAACACCACTATATAACACATAATCCACACTTTGGGATGCCACATAACACTTGTCAAATAGTCCATACTTAGGATATTAAGGTAACCATATAATCAATAATTCCACAACTTGGAATAACCATGCCACAAAGTGATACATACCCATTACCAATTAGCTCAATAATGGAACTTATGGCTTCTACACCCTTTGCAACCATTCACCAAAGCTATGGAGTAAGTAAGGCCACTATGTATCATAAACCATTCCTACATAGTCATTATACAACCTCGAATAACCTTAATAAAAGTTCAAGATCTATTTCCCAAGTTGGAACTATTTTGATGAAGTTACAAATCAAACCTATCAACCATTTTCGGGACAATATTTAAACTACTTCCACAATTCCATTTTGATCATTTAAGATGTCATTGTGTAGCCAAAGTATTCTACTTTAATCTAGGTTAAAGAGATTTCATTTTGGTTCTAGTTTGATTGGGTTTAAACAGCTTAGAAATTGATGCAACGTAACCGGGCCGGGCACGACTCGTGCCCTGGGGCACGACTCGTGCCCATTTGACATTCCCAATTCCGGCGTCCCCAACCGGCCACGACTTCGGCTTAAACTTGGTCACGACTCGTCCCTATCCAAGGCACGACTCGTGCCGCGGGGGCACGACTCGTGCCACAGAACCCCGAATTCGAACGAGGCCAAAATCCTTCAACAACCCCAAACCAATTTGTTCCCAAACTAATTTTCCTCTTTGTTTGTGAACCTAAAATGCTTACTAAACTTCATACTTTTCATACCAAATCATTTAAACTTCAAAATAACATAAACCTAAGTTAAATTACAATTTGATTTTTCACCCAATTCACTACCCCATTTCAAATTAAATTCTCTTAATCCAACCAACACATTTTCTTATACTCTTGATCAACTTCTATGAACCAAAACATCATTCTCTAACATTTACCGTTTCCAAACTCCAAGAAGGTTTTCAATCATCAAAACCATTATAACAACAACAACAACAACAACATAGTTCATGAACATTTAAAGAAGGGAAGGTCATAATAACTCACATTAAAAATCGGAGATGGATCAGGGATTTCTTTAGCTTGATGAACTCTTCTTGGTCTCCCGATTCCAAAAGTGCTCCGGATTGAAAAATGGTGAAGATTTGAGCTTGGATTCAAAGCTTGGATGGAGGGCTTCAATGGAGTTCCTCTAGTCTTTCTCTAGGAAGGAAATGGGATGAATGAAGGCGAAGGAGGAAGGAGTATAAAATGGATAAAGGAGGAGGGGGCCGGTCGAGGAGGGATTTGGGGAGGATTTTTAGGGGATTTGTCCCCTACTAAAATTACTCCCTACCACAACTCTTTCATTATTTTTAAATTAATTCTCCCAACCCAACATTTTATTTGTCCAATTTATTACCACTCCATTTTATTACTTTATTTATTTCTACTTATTATTTTTCCTTTAGAACACTATTTATTTCCTTATCATTTTATCCTAATATAAGAAATTTAAAGATATAAAATAAACACATAAGGTTGATATTAATTTTAAAAGTATATAATGTTATACTAAAATTGTGTCTAGGGTTAGGGTCGTCACACTCACTCCCCCTTAAAGAAAATTCGTCCCGAATTTGACTGTCACTTACCTAACTGATCAACCCGCATCGGTTACAAGTATACATCAAACTTCAATTTCCAAATAGTCTCTTCAATGTTGTGATTCTTCTTCCAAAGAAATTAAATTTCTAATTCCATTAATAATATGATGTTACCACTTAATGATCCAAGCATACTATGCAAATATCACTAACACGAATTTTCCGATTTCAATGAAAATATAAATAATTAAAGTATTACAACTTAGGTCACCAAATACATTACAATATCACATTAAAACTTCAAATACTCTACAATTTGCTCCAAGTCAGTCTATAAGCCAAATCACCGACCTTTCCTAAACTTCAAATGGGTTATCAAACTTTGGCGCCACTTTATCTTAGGTCTTGCCTCTCCAATTTCACCCCAACAAATTAGAGATCGATATTTTCTTCCCAAACTATGCCTCATACGGTTTTATCTAAATGTTAGAATGACAACTACTATTATACGCACTCAACCCTTGGTAATCATACGTACTATTAACTATTAACATCCATTGCATATGCCCGTAGCCTATTCTCAATAATAAGTAATGATTCCTCAAATTTTTCACAAGGTTAAATTTAATAGCCTTCCTACACTCCAAATGGATCTTCCCAAATGAATGACTATCCAATCTTTTTAATACTATGGAGTTTATACAACCAAACTATCTCCTAACATATATGAGGACTTATCAATAAATATCTCATGATATAAACATCAAATAACTGCCCATGAAATAATAAATATGAACATGCTAATACGATCATGATTTCTATAAACGGAACACTGGTCGACTATATAACACAATTCAATGTTCCACTTATTTTCAGGTCCAGAGACAGATCAATATTCAAATCAAATGGTTGGCCGTCCACAACGGAGCCGATCCAACTCCAAAACAAAACCGAGTCTATTGTGACCGACACAATAATAACCCCACATTTATCAAATCATTTCTTGGACCAACACTTGAATACAGTTAATCATTATAGGAAAACTAGATTGCCTTTTTACTTGCTTCTGTACGAACTATAACTTTAAAATAACATGTCTTTCGAAATTTTACAACATCTTTCAGAATTCCAAATGATAATATAAAAAGAGATCCCAAAGAGACCCGAATGGTTTACTTATTTAAAACCGGCCCATACCAGTTTTAATTAACCAAACCACTCAGAAATTTCAAAGGGTTGATAAGCTAACAAAAATAACCCGAGTGATTTAATTATCTACAACCGTCCCATACCAGTGGTAGATAGTTAAATTACTCACAGATTTTAATTTACACGAAAATGGTTTACTGACCTTATTAAATCAACTATCCCCGAAGGGCACAATTGCTTACACAGAGGTTCAATATATATTCCAAAGTTTTAAAACACCTTTAAAACAATTTTTTAACAAAATATTCTTGATTGACCTCTATTTATAGTGTAGCCACCACTCATACTATTTAGACTTAGTTAACTTCTCTCTAAGAAAACACAATCTCGCAATACTATTACTATCCCTGATAAATAACACTAAAACAATCATTAAGATTATAACTAGGTAAACCATCCTCAATTCAATAATTCCTCAAGTTGAAAGTTCAACACTTTTATTTAATTTGAGTCATCTATTCACCACCTTTGATATTGGTATTGTACTTAGCAACAACATATTGTAAAACATCTAGTTCCCAATCAAATACCATAATTTCTAAATCAGAGAATATAATTGGAACTCACATAGATCAATCATTCCCGAATTTCAATTAAACATTACAGTATAATCTAACTTAACTCTCAATAACCATCAACAAACTCAAAATCCGTACAACGTCAATATCTTTCAAGCATCACACAAATCCCTCATATGATTCACGTAACTAAGTCGAACTATAGTATATAACCATCCTAAAGTATCCACTGTCTCCCAATAAGATTCATCCTCATTTTCTCAACTAATGATAATCAATTCTCAAAACGAACCCTATACCTATCTTACCAATTTCGAAGTTGACCCTATAAGTCACCAATAACTACGTCTATTATACTTCTTCACATTTACCCTATTTACCTCTCCATAGCTAGTACACAATCCATAAATCAAAACGGTCATACTAGATATAAATGTTGTCTTAAGTATATCCTTAAAGCAATTGTTCACTGAAATTGTAACACTCCGAAAATTCAACTAATAACCATTGAGTATCCTACTAGTTTCTAAAATCATTCATACAAATCGTCAACAAGTGCTAACGAATACTTATTCTTCACAGTTACCTATTTAAGATTTCTATAACCCTTTGATTAACCACCAAGTATCATCTTTTCTAAATATAGTACCTTATAGCAACTCAAAATCTCAACATCCTGGTATGATACCTGATGAAAACCTAATTTGAAACTCACACAGAAAACACCACTTAGTCAACTAATAGCACGCAAGGCAAAGATATATTAATTCCATAAGATCTCGTACTCGCGATATTTTATAACTCATATAATCCCACTTATACTATCACTTCCAATACTAGTCTCATATATCTAGTCTCTTCCACGAGATACCCAATGAATAAATAATCATGCAACTATACAACCATACACTACTCTTAATTAGGCCATATACCTAACCTCCACTAAGAGTTCACAAATTCATTTACCACCGTACATGAGATAACTCACGGTTCTTTTACTTAAATATAACACATAACCTCCACATTCTTTAGGTCATACTTTCGACACTTACGCATATGTGATAAAATAGCAAATAATGACTCATCCGCCTCTACCACACACGGAGGCAAATCAAACATAGATAAGGAGACTCGCTTCTGCGGCAGGTCCTCCCAAATCACAATCACCATGATAAACAAGAATAATTCAAGGTACTCTCCGTAGGAATAGAACCTCCAACACATAAGGCAACTTTTAGGCCAATTTATGCAAATAAAAGGTGAAATGTAATGCCACATGAGAACGAATGAACAGGGATTTATAAAAGTATGAACCCTAACTCCGGAGACAGGTAAAATACCTCAAATGATGGTGGGGAAATCTATCTTTTCAGTAACTCACCTTTCCTTGATTCCTTGGTTGGTTAATATCATTTTCTGTCTTTGAACAAATTCCTGCATTAAACTCTCGACGTCAGTTATCACACACTCTCACTCAGCTAGACTCTACCCGCGAACTCTAACCGAGCTCTGATACCAACTATGAGGACCCCGACCCGGAACCTACACGTGTCCCGAGCTGGAGCGTCCTCAAACTAACCCCAATTATCCTAAACCTTTAAAACTTTTATTTAACTTTCAAAATTAAATACAATTATTATAACCATTTAAAATAAATCTAAACCTTTTCACAACGGAGAAATAATTGACTAACTTAGAAAGTAAGAAACGGTTTTAATTACAAAAAGGCCTCAGTTATAACATAAAGTAAAGATTTATAAATACAATTCTACAAATGAATTATACCAACGTACACTTTCTATACCAACCTAATCATACCCTGACAATTCCCACAATATAACTTCCAAACTCCTCACCGCCCTTACTTGGCTGGTCCATCTGTCTCAGAATCTAAAAACAGTAAAGGGAGAGGGGTGAGAATAAATCTCAATGAGCTATTATGAATGCAGCAAGATGCCAAACAAGATGCAACACATAGCATGGTAGCACATAACACATTATGAAAGCGGTAAACACATTACGTTACCTCATTTTACCTTTTCCCGTCTGAACAATAAGTCGTACAACGTGGGAGTAAAACTCCACTCTTTGGTGAATTGCCTCCAGCACATTCACCTCTTATAGGACTCATACCCCAGAGATCCATATAAGAAAGGATACCTATATTAGAGTATCCAACAATAATATCGTCCCTCCTTACAACGATCGCAGCAGTCTGTAAAGCTTTTGGGTCAATACGGTCGTTAGCACACCCCACTCCGTGGCCACAGAGTGGGGAAGGGTCACCGGTATGACGAACCTTCAATCACTTATTGAACAAATCAATAATTGATTGAAATCCATCATACCCACCCGAACATAAACACGCTCAAGCACATGATAGATACTTGAGATAATCCACAAAACGGGATAACAATATAACAACATGGTAATGTATACTCATGCCAATCAATACCATAATGCAACATTTAAGTAATACACTATGCATAGTATCATCAATAAATATGAATGATAACAAATAAATCCACAATTGGGATAACCATACAACCACATAGTAAACATATCCATACTTGGAATAACAATGCAATAACTTGCCAAATAATCCACACCAGGAATACCATAAAATCAACATGCCATATAATCCACCATTGGGATATAACACCACTATATAACACATAATCCACACTTTGGGATGCCCACATAACACTTGTCAAATAGTCCATACTTAGGATATTAAGGTAACCATATAATCAATAATTCCACAACTTGGAATAACCGTACCACAAAGTGATACATACCCATTACCAATTAGCTCAATAATGGAACTTATGGCTTCTACACCCTTTGCAACCATTCACCAAAGCTATGGAGTAAGTAAGGCCACTATGTATCATAAACCATTCCTACATAGTCATTATACAACCTCGAATAACCTTAATAAAAGTTCAAGATCTATTTCCCAAGTTGGAACTATTTTGGTGAAGTTACTAATCAAGCTTATTAACCATTTTCTGGACAATATTTAAACCACTTCCACAATTCCATTTTGATCCCTTAAGATGTCATTGTGTAGCCAAAGTATTCTACTTTAATCTAGGTTAAAGAGATTTCATTTTGGTTCTAGTTTGATTGGGTTTAAACAGCTTAGAAATTGATGCAACGTAACCAGGCCAGGGCACGACTCGTGCCCCAGGGCACGACTCGTGCCCATTTGACATTCCCCAGATTCCAGCGTCCCCAACCAGCACGACTTCAGCTTAAACTTGGTCACGACTCGTCCCTATCCAAGGCACGACTCGTGCCACAGGGCACGACTCGTGCCCTGAACCCCAGTCGAACGAGGCCAAAATCCTTCAACAACCCCAAACCAATTTGTTCCCAAACTAATTTTCCTCTGTTTGTGAACCTAAAATGCTTACTAAACTTCATACTTTTCATACCAAATCATTTAAACTTCAAAATAACATAAACCTAAGTTAAATTACAATTTGATTTTTCACCCAATTCACTACCCCATTTCAAGTTAAATTCTCTTAATCCAACCAACACATTTTCTTATACTCTTGATCAACTTCTATGAACCAAAACATCATTCTCTAACATTTACCAGATTTTCAAACTCCAAGAAGGTTTTCAATCATCAAAACCATTATAACAACAACAACAACAACAACATAGTTCATGAACATTTAAAGAAGGGAAGGTCATAATAACTCACATTAAAAATCGGAGATGGATCAGGGATTTCTTTAGCTTGATGAACTCTTCTTGGTCTCCCGATTCCAAAAGTGCTCCCGGATTGAAAAATGGTGAAGATTTGAGCTTGGATTCAAAGCTTGGATGGAGGGCTTCAATGGAGTTCCTCTAGTCTTTCTCTAGGAAGGAAATGGGATGAATGAAGGAGAAGGAGGAAGGAGTATAAAATGGATAAAGGAGGAGGGGGGGCCGGTCCAAGGAGGGATTTGGGGAGGATTTTTAGGGGATTTGTCCCCTACTAAAATTACTCCCTACCACAACTCTTTCATTATTTTTAAATTAATTCTCCCAACCCAACATTTTATTTGTCCAATTTATTACCACTCCATTTTATTACTTTATTTATTTCTACTTATTATTTTTCCTTTAGAACACTATTTATTTCCTTATCATTTTATCCTAATATAAGAAATTTAAAGATATAAAATAAACACATAAGGTTGATATTAATTTTAAAAGTATATAATGTTATACTAAAATTGTGTCTAGGGTTAGGGTCGTCACATCTATATTCCTTTAACTATGCTAAAAAGCTTACAAAGTTGCTAACATACCATAGTTCTGGGCACGCCTCGTGCCTCAATCCTGCACGACTGATTCAATTTCTATGACTCGTGACCATATAGGTCACATGCTGTCGCACGACTCCTCCTTTCATGGTCACGACTCGTGCTAAATGGCACGAGTCGTGCCCAACACCAGAACCCCTACTTTCCTGCTAAATAACATCAGCCACACAAACCAAATTCCAGTTCTCAGTTCCAGCAGCTACAAAGTACCATAAATCCAACTTAAACATCAGTATATATATGTTCTGACTATAAAACATACCCCCTCCATGCTATATAACATATATACAACAAATTCTCAATTCAATTCAACCCATTATATCACCTTTTAACATGTTCTTCAACCAACTTATTTTCTTTTCATTTCAAATACCAAGAACATGATTCCAACTTTTACAAAACGGATTCAGAACATCATAATAACATCATAATACATATTATGAACAATTATTTGAAAGAATCATAACAACTTATCAATTTTTACCAAAATAAAAGGAAGATATAATCGGCTCTTATTGCTCTATTCACCTCCCTTAGCAATAATTTGAAGTCAGAATCAACAACACATCAACGGTTGAATTGTTACGAATTTTAGAAGGTAAATTAGGGTTTAGGATCCTTCTAGACTGGGAGAGAAAAAAGAGAAGACTGAGGAAGAAAATGCTTCTTGAAGAAGCTTTGTTAAAAGATTTATATAAACAAAATTACAACCAAGCTCCTCCAAGTTAAAAGATCAACAACAACCATCTTATACTTAGTTTTACACATAAGCACCTCAAGACTTTTTATAACACTTTCATTTAAACTTTCAAGTGTTATCAATTTCCTATTTATTTCATTTAGACATTATTTTCAAAATCAATATAATAACATCTAAAATCATGTAATTTAGCAATCTAGCCAAATAAACACGTAATCATTTCACAAATTCATATAATGCTTAACATAAGGGGCAATACACCCCACTCTCACGTGTTCAACACGTGACCAAATTAGTATCCAGACATAGGGTCGTGATACTATTCGGGACGTCCAAATTGGGATGCGGGACAAAGTGGGACGACACATTTTTTTAATTTTTGTTTTGCTTTTTTTTTGCTTTTTTTTTGCTTTCTATTTTTTCTATTTTTATTACCATGTACAGTCCATGCCCAAGAAAATCAAGAGTCCAAGGCCATTACCAATTTAATTAGACCAAAAAAAAAAAAAAAAAAAAAGAAAGGAAAAAACGTGACTTACTCTAATAAGTAGAATTGGAGTGGCTTCCATTGCAAACCCTACTCCGACGACATATCTATAGGCGTGCATTGCGTTGCGGCAAGGCATACAGTAATTTAAAGGACACCGAAGCCCTTGTCGTCTTCGTCAACTGAAATCCAATCGAGTAAGCAATTCCCTTTGCCTTTGGTTATGGTTAACGTTGACTTTCAAAACCAATTCTGTAGATCTCAATTTTATGTCCACCTTTTCTCTTCTGCATATTTCCAATCCCTTTATACTCGATTTGATTCGAAATTTCGTAATGCCTTGATAACATACATGTAATTCATTGCAGTTTCAGTGTTTGATTTATGTATCGTAATGTTTCTGCATCGTGTTTTTGCGAGTCTAATTGAATGCTCATAGTTTTATAATTTTTCCTTTCGTAATCCTTGATTGAGATTTCTTATTGATTTTTTGTTTTATTTATTATAAAAAAATTAGATAGAGAGTGAAGATATGGCTTCCACCGGTGCTAAGAAATCCAACTCCAATTCCAAGGGTGGTTAGTTGGCTTCTCTCATACTCCGTGATGCTTGGACTCTTTGGCTTACTCCGTACCCAATTAGTTATGTCAACACGGGTCGGCGGGGTAAACCATTGAGTTCGAGAGCTCATACTCACTATGCTCTTGTTTCTTTCCTCCGTGTGCCTTAATATTTAATGTTTGTTTTCTCAGGTGGTAAAAAGAAAGAGGTGAAGAAAGAGACTGGACTTGGTCTTTCCTACAAGAAGGATGAGAATTTTGGGGAGTGGTACTCTGAGGTATTCTCTTTCCAGCTCTTCAATGGAAAATTTCAAGACATTTATCCAAAGTTTTATCAGCTTAACAATGCCTCACAACTTATTTGTTACCAGCACTACCTTCTCTTCACAAGCTATATTTACCCCATGTTTTCCCAAAACAACGCATTATAAGCTAAAACATTAAAACTAAAATTACAAAATGACCCAGTTTAACACTACACATACGCCTTTATGCTTTTTGACAAAGGCAGACGCCTCATGCCTCTCGCCATATCAAAGAAAGGCGCCGCCTGGGCCAACAAGGTGCACAACAGCCCACCATGAAACCAAAAGGCGGTCGACACCTGAAGGCGCCAAAAAGGCGAGGCGGGCGCTAGCCTTTCACAACTATGACCTCAGGAAAATATAGTCCCATATTGATTTAGGTGGTCAATTTAATTGAGATTTGACCAAAATTTTATGAAAATTGATTATCCTCATGAAATTATAGAAGTTATTATTGATGTACTACAAAGAATATTATCAATAACATTTTTTTAGAATTTCTTGAGGATAATTAAAATTTCATAAAACCTTAGTAATGTTTAATTGTGTTGACCACTATAATAAAAGTGAGACTATCTTTCAGGGCAGAGGGACTAAAACATTTTCTATGAGGTTAAATTCAATCAAGTTGACAACCAAATCAAAGTGAGACTATCTTTCCGGGACAAAGGGAGTACTATAAAAGGAGAATTTTTATCTCTGATATGCCTCTCTTTCATGGGAAATAGAGGTTTCTCATTATCTATTTGCTTAAACATTGAAAGCTTTTGGATATATTGTTTTTTCATTTCACTTCTAACTTCCTTTTCAACTTTAATTTATTGAGTGTTGTTGGTTTGATAGATTATCTTACAAATTCGAGATAAGCATAAATGTTGTAATGGTTGTAATTCTTTTCCTCTTTTTGTGTATTTGTAATCTTTTCTGTCCTATTATTCATTTTTTATATATAAAAAGTAAATTAAAAAATCTGTACGATTGGCTTCGTCTCTCATTGGTCTTTCAAATAAGTGGGGCGCCCTTTTAGAGGACTCTCTCGTGGGTGATTATCCCCTTCATTTGGGAATTGTCATATGTTAGGTTATTGTCCTTAAGCCACGTTCCTTGGAGGTGCTCTTTTTGCTATCTAAATCGTCACTTGGCTATTTCCAAAAATAGCGGATGCTGATGCATATCTTGCAACTGGTCCTATTTCAAACATGTATTCCCATACTGTTACCAACATCCACATCTAAAAATGGCAAGTGGTGGTAGTGGTAGCACTGTAGCACCTTTAATTTCACGTGACAGCGGTGATGTCAATGGGATTTACTACGGTAGAGAATCCTATAAATGAAAACATTTAAATGTTTCTCCAGGTCTCAAACGTGAAGATAAATGCATGAAATTGATTTTGCGTTAACTCGATTATTGCGTAATTATTTGCCAAGAAACCGTTTTTCTAGATAGTTTACCTTTGGGTTCAATTTAGGGTCTATATAGTGGTGTTCTTATGCTGTATATGGCGGTTTATCGTTGTTCTGATTCTTTCAGGTGGTTGTTAATGGTGAGATGATCGAGTACTATGACATATCTGGTTGTTATATACTAAGGCCATGGACAATGTCAATATGGGAAACCATGCAAGTGAGTATTTCTACTTTGAGTTGTTTGGCCTTTTTGATAATGATACTGCACTGCTTGCTTCTATGGATACATGATTTTCTGATCAGCTATAATGAGATTTACTTATTCTTTTATCAATAAATAAATAAATATTCTGATCAGCTATAATGAGATAAATTTGACACATCAATTTGATTATCATTATGACCCCTCTCCTCCCCACCTCCAATACAATATCTTTACGTTTGCTACCATCTCTTAATGATGCACTCTTTTTATTTGACATCTCCATTATTCTTACCTCCACATCGATTCTTACAAATGAATATACCTGAACATTGATAATGATATTCCTGTATATTATATTTATATATTCCTTTATTATCACGTTTTTTCTTCTCTTCTTTTCCTTTTCTAAATTTTATTCCTATTTCTTCTTTTAAGTTGCCTTTTCCTTTCATCTTTTCTTTAACGATGACACATGAGGATTCATTTTAGCCGACCCCAAAATATTTTGGGACTAACGCTTTGTTGTTGTTGTTGTTGTTGTTGTTGTTGTATTGATAACGATATTGCGATGCTTCCATGAACATATGATTTTCTGATCAGCTGTAATGAGATAGTTTTTGACGACTAATACTCGCTTTCATTAATATATGATTTGATTATGATATTGCAATGCTTCCGTGAACATATGATTTTCATCAGCAGTGGTCAAATTTTACAGGTTTTCTTTGATAAAGAAATAAAGAAGATGAAGATCAAGAATTGCTATTTCCCTCTTTTCGTCTCTCCTGGTGTATTGCAACGAGAGAAGGATCACATTGAGGGATTTGCTCCTGAGGTGAGTAATCAAATGGTGCCATCAAGATGCTGCAACCCTAAAATGGGTGCACTTGTTTCCCAACGTGGATTTTTTTTTTGAAGTTCATTTGTTGTATTTTTCTACTTTTGGCCTTTAGTAGCTGATTTTGTTTTGTGATTGCTTTTCTTACTAGCTTCCATGGTTGCTGCATCAGAAATAATAATGAAGTCTCTTGTGTTCTTTGAGGAGTTACAAGGAATTGTTTAATGACTTTTTGAAAGGAATTTTAAAACAGTTTTCCCCTTACTATTTGTAGGATTTAGGAAACAAGTTATGTAGAAATTTGTCATGTTGGATACCCGCTCCCCGGGGCATATGAAATTATGATAATCTAGAAAGAGAGCGTATTTGCTTTATCGGAGGCCAACAGAACTACGTGATCCCCTCAAACATGTTATTTGCATCAAATAGATATATTTTAAGAAAAAGTAGCATGAAAGTGATCAGTAGAGCTCTGAGAAGCACATATGTTCATTTGTCTGGTATATTGAAGATTCCCATGTATGACACTGCGGCCTATGCCAACTCAAGACTTGTGTCTGGGTATACAAATCATAGCATCCCACTGCCCCTTCAACCATTATTATTCTAAACCATAATGCAACACTTTAACAGAGTGCATATGAATTCTGTAAATCATCTAAATATATAATTGAAACTCATGTCTGTGCATACATATCATAGCATCCCCCTCACTCCAACCGTTATTATTCTAAAGCATAATGTTAAAGAATTCCTTAAATCATTTTAATGTATAATTGGAACGATAGAGAATGGAAACAGAAGTCATATTGGATATGATATTGAAGCAGGTCGTACTTGTGCGTCTCTTTACTTCATGCTCTGTTAATCAGTAGCTCTTAGTCAATTTTTCTTACCTTTCATTTAGTGAGATGTGTTGATAATTGGTGAGAGTTTTACCTTCTTTTGCAATCTTTTAATTACTTAGGTTGCATGGGTTACAAAATCTGGAGAATCCGACTTAGAGGTGCCCATTGCAATCCGGCCTACGAGTGAGACTGTTATGTATCCTTACTATTCAAAGTGGATAAGAGGGCATCGGGATTTGCCATTGAAGCTAAATCAATGGTGTAATGTTGTTCGATGGGAGTTCAGCCATCCTACACCATTCATTAGGTATACTCTTGCACTAAACTTGTTAATTCCTCGTATGTTTTTCTATATGCTCCCTCCATCCCGGATGAAGTTCCATTTGACAAGTCATACCTTTTAAGGATGATGGTTTACTTGTTTGTACACGAGAATGGTAAGATTGAAATAAAATAAATATATTGTGCGTATTTATACCAAATTCACAGGTTCAGATAAGCTAAACCTATTAATACTTGTTTTCAAATCTGATTCAATCAGATCTAAATTGGGCATATCAGACATGCATTTTCTTAAAATGGAGTCATAATGTTACGAGGTTTCATTGAAGCAGTCATTGAGCCCATTCAGACCTCAGTCAGTCTTAACAAACACTGTCTACTTGTTCAACTCAAATTGTCACCAGTCTTCGCTTACTACAATATAATTTTAGTTATAGAGTACTTCCTCATGTGCTTTTGCTCTTGCTTATTTTTAGGAGCCGTGAGTTCCTTTGGCAGGAAGGTCACACAGCTTTTGCTACCAAAGAAGAGGCAGATGATGAGGTACATAGTTGTGCAGTTTGACATTTTCTACTTTAGACAAGTCACGTGTTGATGTAATAACAATTCATGTTTCCTTTTCATCTCAACTTTTCCATGATGTGCTTCATTAGTTGGTCCAATTTGATGCTTAGTGTTTTGTTCAGCATATAGAACACCTTTGTTTTAGTGCATACATTTTTTTAACCATCCCCATACAAAATATATTTATTCTTGTTCTTAAAATTTGTTTTAAGACTGTCAGTCCTGTTTTAGGTCCTTGAGATCTTGGAACTGTATAGGCGAATATATGAAGAATATTTGGCAATACCTGTCGTAAAGGGTAAAAAGAGTGAGCTGGAGAAGTTTGCTGGTGGTCTTTACACGACAAGTGTTGAGGTATGAATAATCCTTTCTGTTCTTTTTATTTATCCTTCAAACATTTTATGAGGTTTTTGCTAGATACCTTTTTGTAGTGGTTGAAAACTAAATGAGGAAAATTGAACACTAAATTATAACTTAGAAGTATTTTGGGGCGTAATCACCGACTCTCTAGTATTGAGATGTTATTTGTTATTATTTTCGGTTAAGCAAGTATGATTGAACAAGAAGCTTTATTGAGCAGTGCAACTATCACAGTGTTGCTATAATTTTAACTTCTCAAATTCCTGCCTGATATATTTCATTGGCAAAAAAAAGTGTTGATATAGGATTTTGTAAAGCTGGAATTGGTTTCATTTCATCATTGTTTTTGTATTGTCCAAATTAACCATGAAATCATATCTATCTCATTTGTATTCCGTTTATTTAAAATTAGATACGCCATATATGTTCACAGATGTCTTCCATAAGTTTAGACTTTTTAACTGAAACTAGAATTTATGTAGCTCACACCAACTGCAGAATTGGGCCAAGTGGCAACCTTTTCTCAATGATCACATTTAATAACCTTGTTGTTGAGGCAAACTCTGAAAAAATGAGTAAGAGGAAAGATGAAATCCAAAGGTTCTGCCACATTTAGTTATTGGTGGTTTCACATTAGCGACCATATGTGATTGACAGAAATGGGATAAGGTGAGCCGGTGGAATTCATTTTTGTTAGTAGACTAAAGTTACTTACGCGAGGGGTTGGAATGGAGGGTAGAGGCAATGGTGTCAAGATGTAGGAACTGGGTCAAAGATGCGAAAGAGAATGGTCGCAGATTGTGTATGGGTAAAGTAGTCACTGGAGTTGGAAGTTTGGTAACCCTTGAAGTAATTACCCTTGCCCAAAAGCCGCTCTTCAATGCATGCACTGCGTGCTGGCCCACCAGAAAGTGTATGGATGATGTTGGTGCTTAGTGGTAGTAGGTGGGCATAAGGCACATCTAACTGTCACATCTATTGGATGTGGATTGGCATTATCTCAGCCTTGAATACTTGAAAAGTTTTGCTTCTCTCTCCGCACCAAATTAAGTGTACTAATATCCTTATTGGGATGCCCCAAAAGACCTGTTCTATTTCTATTCTACAACAACAACAACAAAGCCTTATTATATATTTCAATTATACCCCTATAGTCTTTTCATTAAAGCTTATTTGAAAAATCAACAAATTTGCATTAGGAAGAGTTTGTTTCAGGATATACTCATTGAGAATAACATGTTGATACGAGAAAATACTCTTTGGGAGTAGTGTAGGAAATTAGTTCTTGTTGTGAAATTAACAATAGTTGTAACTTTACAAAGTGGCAATTTTTAGAAAGCAAGTAATTAATACGTTTTTAATTGATAATCTAACATAACTTTGAAAACAAAATAATCTCTTGAGCAGCGTGTCCAGACAAATTAGGACTTTTAATTTTTGTTGTTTGTTTGAACCAATGTCATTGAATACCCAATATGGACCGGTTGCAAGGCAGGTGCGCAACCAAGGAAGCAGCACATGGGCTGATGAAACATAGAAAACAAATTAGCTTTTCTTATGGTCATGTTGTGGTCCGAGTAAGGGGATTTCCCAGAAAGAAATTGTGGAAGGGGTAAGAATTCATCAAATACAGTCAAATTTTCAATTTTTTTTTTTTTTTGTCCAGCTGAGGAAATTAGAAGAAAAACAGGTTAATAGGACACATTAGTAAAACAAAGGATGAAACTCTAGAAGATAGAGGTAATTTGATGGACTCCTTCTCCGCCTTTGTATATTCGTGAATAACTTTAAAGTTGAAAGATATTTTAATGAACATTGATGAAAAGGTCTTATCAGAACAAAAAAGAAGGTGATATTGAAAGATAGGGGGTAAATAGGAAATGGGAAAAAAGAAGATAGTGCGAAGGAGAAAAAGAGGCATACATTTAATGTGTAAAATTAATGAATGGATGACTACTTATAAGACAAACCTGCTAGTGAAAGTCATTGCAGTCTGAAGTGGTGCCTTGGTGCTTCGTGAGAGAATGGGAGAGAGTCCAGCATTGAATTGGAAAGGGTCGAGTTATTTTATGCTACTTTAGTTTCCTTTCTTGAGTTTGCCTAAGATGATTAGCATTTTTATTATTATTTTGATAAGAAAAGAAGATTTTATTTGAAGAAGATCAAAGTACATTTAGTATTTTTATTGTCAGGGCCAAAACACCATCTCATCAGGCTTTCACTATTGGGCTCGCCTGCCCTGTGGCAAGGAAATTGGCTCTTGCATGCGCCTAAGCGCTTCTGCGTTGCATTTTTTAAACCCAGAATCTGGGTCTTGATGCACTTAGTAACATTGGATTGAATATATTATGATATCCTCCTAATTTTTGCAGGCTTTTATCCCCAACACTGGTCGTGGTATTCAAGGTGCAACATCTCACTGTTTGGGCCAAAATTTTGCAAAGATGTTTGAAATAAACTTTGAGAATGAAAAGGGAGAAAAGGCTATGGTTTGGCAAAATTCCTGGGCATATAGCACTCGAACGGTAATGGCTTCTATTTTCAATTTTTAAAAAGTAAACTCGTTTCTTGAGTGGAAACATAATATTCAGAGAGGTTCTGATTGGTATCTGTGTTTCATATCTTAGTTTCATGTTCTTGTGAACTAACTATGTGTAATCATTTTCCAACAACTTGTCCTCTTTTTGTTCATTGCTAATGCATTTTATAAATATTTGCTACAAAATGAAACATTGATACTTAATCATGGGGTAAAACACTAATTTGGTTTCTTTGCTTCCTCTCCTTGAAGATAAGTTGGGTCGGATGCTCCCCCCCTCCCTGGTTTCTTTTTTTCCCTCCCTCTTTCATTTTTTATTTTGTGTTAGACGAAGGATATAAGCTATTTTATTTTTGGAGAGTAGAAAGACTTTCTTTGGACAGAAATGAATGGAAAGAGACCGAGAATCGTGAAGAGAGTAGAGAGTCCAACAGCCGTGGTCTAGATTAAATGACAGGTGGGTGTAAAATCAATATTAAGCCTCTTGCTTTTCTTCACGAGAAGTAACATTGACCTATTCTCTTCATAGGCAAAGCTGTGTAAAGAGTGTACTCAATATTAAGCCTCTTGCTTATACATGAGTTAAGGTTTAAAAAGTGCAAGGCAAAGTTTGTTGATTGACAATGCTTAATAAGATTGCTTCATCAAATTCGGGGAAAGTTTGGCTCACACTTCAGAGCCTCAACTTACCCTCTTGGATCAGACTAGTGTACAGAGACTGCCTTATAAGCATGAAACTCTCGTCATTATCTGATTATCAAATGTGTGCTCATACATTAGAAACATCGCCTGCATGGCATTGACAATATTTGTTCAGAAGGGGTTATTCAGTCATTATGCTAGCTTCTTATGGGATCTCATTTTGGAATAGAGGCTTCCCAAAGGAGGAAAATGACCCTTTAAGGCCCCAGCCCATAAAGATCTTTGAGAAGTAACTTTCTGAGCCTTTTGATGCATGTTTGCCAGAAAAGCTAAATAAAAAAACTGCTTATCTGTGACCAATACCTTATTCCTGCTTGTTAACACACATTAGTGAGCTATTTTGAGTTTTGAACATATGCATTTTAAAAGGTATGAAGTGCAATCAAGAGTTGTCATATGGTTAGTGGTTGCTTCAATAACATTTGATTGGCGCTTCTTTCCCTCAATCAAGAATTTCCATATCAACTTACTCTACAGTTGACGCACTAAAAATATTTGGATCATCAACTCTAATGTTTTTTGTTTTTTTCTACTGCCCTTCCTATAAAAAGTACTCCCTCCGTCCCGGCCGAAAAGGCACAAATTTCCTTTTTGTGTGTCCCATTTAAAAAGGCACAGTCCCAAAAAGGAAAGTTTTTAATATTATTATACTCATCATACCCCACTCAATTAACCTTAACCCAATTAATTACATTAATTAATCAGCCCATTAACTTACTCTAACCCAACCCAATTACACTAACCCAATTAATTCACCCAACTAACAAAACCTTATCCATTCTCTACTCCCCTCTTTTTTCTCATTCATCCTTCTTATCAACAACCGTCCAACCAAGAACCCTAAATCGCCATTTTTCATCTCTAAGTGATGGACTCGCCGTCATCACAAAATTCTTCTCCCACCTACAACGATCAAGTCTCTCCTTCTCACCAGCCTAATTTTCCGTTTCCCATGTCCATATCTTTCAGTGAATCGAAAAATTTGGCTAAGTTCAATTCGTTGCCATCGCTATCGATTGACCCATATCAGGCATATTGCTATGCCAAGTGGTCTGCGGAGGCGATATGGACAGAATATTATGAGTCACCAAATGCTTGTGATACCGTTTGTGAGGAATCGAAATTGGGGTCATCTGAATCCGAAATTTTGGTCAACGGTTATCCGTTACCGGATGACTCTCATGAGGCTTTCATAAAGGAGTATGAGCAACAAAAATGAAGAATTTGCTGCAGTTCGTGACTTTTCGGAGCGAAACCCTAACTTTAACTTTAGGGCAGTTTCTTGTAATCCTCCGACAGTTCCTTCTAACACACCGGCTATTCCTTGTAACACTCCAATTATTCCTTCTAAGCCTATATCAAAGGACCCAGAGTATCATACACAGAAGTTAATGGAATTGTTCCTAACTTTAACTTTAGGGCAGTTTCTTGTAATTTTATTATGGAAACTATCCATTTGAATCTGTTTTGTAAGTAAAATTTTAGGTGGGAAATTCAAAATTTTCTCAAGGATTGATCTTCAAATCCAGCTAATCAAAATCAGACGGTTTAGCAAGTGGGTTTCTACTTTTCTGATTGAATTTGAAATTGTGGTGGGAAAAGTTAAATTTTAAACCACTGAGTTGACATCCCCTAATTTTCCCTTAATCCAACCTTCTTATCTATATTTTGTATTATATTTATTCCTTTCTTAATTTGCGTGCGAGGTTGGTTTTGTGCCTTTTGGGCTGGGACGGAGGGAGTATATATTTATCTTTTTCAACCTGCAAGGTACTTGCCACTGTTCTCCAGATAGGGGTGTGTGCTGTGCGGGTCGGGTTGGTTTTGGGCTAAAACCACGGTCGAACCGAATGTTGCTGTTTCCTGAACAATGAAACCGTGGGAACTGAGATCTTGTAAGGTTTGATTGCTCCGGTTTCCGGCTTCTGTCTGGGTTCAGTTCGGTTTTGCAAAGAGAGATGGAAACGGAAATACGGATGCTGCTCATGGCAAAGATAAAGAGAAAGAGGGGTGAGGGTATCCAATATGGGGAAGGAAATAACAGTATTAGTTTGAATCCTATCTTCCATGAAGCTTCAATAAAGTCAAAGACAACAAAGGGGAGGGTGAAATCTACCCGTTAAAGACTTCATGAGTAACATGGGGATAATTGGATAGAGAGGGACAGAGAGAACGAGAAAGAATGGTGTCGTTCACTGCACATAATCATATAAAGATGAAATATTTTAACATTCTGTACTGATTATTGATAATGAGATACTCGTGTGATGAGGACTTAGCTAAGAAGCACCCTCAATTTTATGCCCTTTCAGTATTCAGTTCGAGAGCCAATTCAGTATAATATGTCTTCTCTTTCTCTTGATGGAGTTGTAGAGTTCTGTTACTAAATAGGTCACCCTGCAATCAGAGATCTGTTTATCAAAACCAGCAAGTCAATTGCAGTCTTTACTTACTGTCATGGTTGATTTTTTTTTCAGGCTTTAAATATAATTTCATCCATTGATAAACTAGTTTGGTAGATCTGTTGCCTCTACTATTTGGTGAAGTAGAATCTCTAGCAATGATTCAATTATAATTTGCTTAATGAAACTATATTTACCTGAATCTAACCTGTGTATATATTTAATTCTTACAAAGGTTTATGAGAGAATTGACTTCCTTTTCTGTATTTTAAAACTATTTCCTTATCCTTTTCCACGTTATTCAATTCAGATTGGGGTGATGGTGATGGTACATGGTGATGACAAAGGATTGGTGCTACCACCTAAAGTGGCATCAACTCAAGTTATTGTGATTCCAGTGCCTTACAAAGATGCTGACACACAGGCCATTCTTGATGCATGCTCTAAAGCTGTGGATACCTTGAGTGAAGCTGGTTTACGCGTGGAGGCAGATTTGAGAGATAACTATTCACCTGGTTGGAAGTACTCACATTGGGAAATGAAAGGTGTTCCCCTGAGAATTGAAATTGGGCCAAAAGACTTGGCCAGTAATCAGGTAAGGGTGGTCCATGGTTTCTTACAGTAACTTTTATGATTTCCTGCTTATTTCTTTTCCTATTTAAACCATTTGATATCGACTTACCTTTTCCTTTTGCAGCAACCCCAAACAAACCATGATTTCTCCTTATAACATGTTGAGTCTTTGCATAGTCTATTCTCATGTTCATGTTCATGTTTATTCTGTTTAGGACAGATGAGTTTACTTTGTGCATGTCAACCTTTAGTTTCCTCATGCTTTGAGCGTCTGAATTGGCCAAAGCATTCCTGTATATTTACTCCCTCCATCCCGAAATGATCTTCCTACTTTTTTGGTCATTAATACGAAGATATTTTGAGCACTAATTTTAGCCTAGGTCCATTTAATTATCCTAATAAAAATCTAAAACTTGTTATTGATAGTGTTTGTAATGGTGTATCAACAACAAGTTTTAAATTTTCATCAGGATAATTAAATTAACCTTAAATTATTGCTCAAAATGCCTTTGTAATAACGACCAAAAAAGTTGGAGGATCATTTTGGGACAGAGGGAGTATATTTTATGGTTTATGATAGGCAACTTAGGTAATCCACAACCTTCACCACACTCCAGTGAAACTAACATGACAGCATTTGATGTCGTAGTAGGTAATTTTGGTCATGGTAAGTGCACATTACTTCTATCTCGAAACGAGATGTAGTTTTTAGGTCCAGTGCTTATGCTGAAGCTTGTGTTGTTTAGTGCTTCATTTCATCCCTGTGATCTTTTAATTTCAAACATTTTATGGGTGATGGCCAGGATAGTTAGTTGGCGTACCTCACCGCACTTTGTTACAAGTTAATGTGGTTTCAGTTATGGAAGGAGTGCAGGGCAGAGCGGAGTCCTTGAAGAGGATACTCTTAGTTCTCTTATAGTCTAGAGAAGTTATTCAAGGTCCAATATCCTAGTGAAGCTAATGCTAAATGTTTGAGTTAAACTATTCCACCAAATATGTTGGGGAATGATAACTTCGAATAATTAGATTCATTTCCAAACTCTGGGATGGTAGAAGAGTCTGGAAAAGAATTTAGGGCTCTTCATTTGCCAAAGAGTGCTTATCAGATTGCCTTACACCTGATCATATGGGCTCTCTTCAAGTATAGCTCAATTTCTAGCTTCACTTAAAAACTCCATATCCCCTATACCTTTATCAGCATCATCCTTTCTTCTGTATTTATGCTCAATCAGTTCAGCCTATGAGAAGTACTGTTCAAATTTTGTCAGCTAATCTGACATGTTAAAAATTTACGGTTTTCACCAATTTCATACATCTGAAGACAAAGCTTCATTTCGAGAGTAAAAAGTTTGAGTTATGGTAGTCAAATGTCTTCCGATTTTGTTATCTTGGTGCACTTGAAACTGATGGATGCTTAGATCATGGTAGATTGCTTTTATGTGGATGACAGAGTTGATCTTGGGGTTCAATAAGTATTTCATTTTGCCAACTTCCAGGTTCGTTCTGTCCGCCGTGACAATTCAGCAAAGGTGGACATTCCTGTGGCCAAGTTGGCTGAGCAAGTAAACGAATTATTGTTAGATATTCAGCAAAGTCTATTTAATGCTGCAAAGCAAAAGCGAGATGCTTGTGTAAAGGTCATTACAACGTGGGAAGAATTTATGGAAGCCCTTGGCCAAAAGAAGATGATCTTAGCTCCATGGTGTGATGAAGAGGTATGTACCTGTTTAGAGAAACTAATGGATTCAATTTTTATGGTTTTATGTGGGAGATACCATTCAGTTTTCTTCTGTATCGCTGCATTTACGTCGACATGTTTTTCTTGCCATTGGACTTTTACTAATTTGACCAATGTATACTGCTGCGGATATTTGGGGTTGAAACATTTTATTATCCAACAAGTTTATTGTTATCTAGTCGATGCTCCAATTATTCTTGGACAGCATTGTGTTTGGAATTATTATCTGAGAGAGACTATTGTTATTAGTTATACTTGTCCCCAATCGTTTGCTTATAAATGCCTTGGTCACTTCTTATTCTCAAACCTAATTTTTAATCCTCAGGAAGTAGAGAAGGATGTGAAAATGCGAACAAAGGGTGAGATGGGAGCCGCCAAGACTCTTTGCTCTCCATTTGACCAGCCAGAACTCCCACCAGGTAATTAAGTGCTATTTAATATTATTTTGTTGATAATTCCATGCTCCCTCACGGGCGATGGGCATATTGGGATCAAGTCCGCGGGCTAGCCCATCGGCCCGCGGCCCGTTTGGCCCGCTCCCGTCAGCCTGTGGTCCTATGGTCCAGGCCGGGTCTCCTATATCATGCACGGACAGGGCCGAACCCGCGGTGGCTTGGCTCCTTTTTTTAAAAGAAAAAGAAAATATATAAACAAATGTTAAGAAGGAGCCGGCCCTAATCAGAATGAAAAAATCACTAATGTCTTCAATTCAAGCTTCTCACCTTCTCCAATTTCTCCCCTTCTTCAATTCATGGCCATTGACAACCCTCAAATCTTCAACTCTCCTAAGCCTAAGCCATCTTCTGTGCCCCCACTTCATCTCCTTGTCTTTCTTCTCTTCTTGCTTTTCTGTAATTATTTTCAGCATTTGTTATGTTTTTTTGAAGGTTAAATTCGTCTGAGCTTGTGGATCATTTGGTCAGGGCCAAATAGACGGGCTAATCATACCATTTTCAAACGGGCTGGGCCTGGACCTGTTTGCTCTCACAGACAGACCAGGCGGGCCCCCCCGGATCCGCGGGCATATTTGTTCACGGGCCGGGCCACCCGTGTGTGCATCGTCATCCCACACCCATCCTGAGAGTGAACCACCCCTCCGATATTGAATTAGATGCTTCTTAATATCCATGAAGCAGAGATGCATCTAAAATATGCCGTCATTGTATTGAACAAATTCCAAAATTTGATGTGTGCAAAATGGTTTGATATGAACCTGATGACCCTTCTAAGTTTATTTTTAAGTTTGGTTAATTGCATGTCTCTAAATTCAGTCTTTTCCATTTTAGGTCCCTGGTTTCAGTGTTGGCAGTTGAGGGTATAATAATTCATTTTCAAATCAAATCGAGTGTCTATAGTAGTAGACTAAGGATATAGGCGTTAAGTTGGTTATCTTGAAATTAATCATTATTCTGGAAGTGGTGTTATAAACATTTTGGTTTATGGGTATAAGAGTATCTACAAATAACCTTTCACAGCTAACCCCATCCAAAACTCCATTAACACCACTCACCACCTTATTACACAACCATCCTGTGTATTCAAAAACGAATAAAAAGACAATCTTTTTTCGGAGCAATAACTCAGACACAATCACACTCCTCAATCGTGGCAACTGTTAAAAATTTCCTAGCTAACCTGCGAAACCTTGCCTAAAGCACCAGATAGGTTTCCGTTCTACCCGCCAACTCTCCTTTAGACCAAAACTCAGGACTTGATTCCCAGCTATGACCTATTCCCTTTAAAGCCACTACTTGCAACAAAAGAAATTCACTATCAAAAAACTTAATACTTAATTCCATAGGAGCCTCCTTTCAAAAATAAAAATTAAAAAACCCATAGGAGCCAACTATTAAATGAGTTGTCGGCAATAGCTCGTTGTCCACATTTAATACTAATTGGATTAAGACAACTCCATCCATATCATTCATTGCCGATATTATCTTCTTGATAACAATTTGGATTACAACTGGCAAAAGACCAGAAGATTTTATAGACCAATAATTTACACATTCCCTGTTGTAAAATATTTCTCAGATGATGAGTTTTCAAGTTTAAGAAATTAAAACCCCCATTCCAGAGAGATGGATCTGCTGATTGGCAACAGAAATTTTCTTCACTGACCAGCGAATCTCCAAAGTTGACGTTGGCGGTAGAATCTGTTAAAGAGATGGGAGTATTTGTTTCGAGTTGTTTGTTGGTTTGGACTTCTTATCCGGGTCATGAACCGAGGCATGATTATTTTGTTATGATAAAAGTATCATATTAAATCCTTAGGGGGCGTTTGGTTCATAGGAAAGTGGGGGAAAGGAATGGAAAATTCCCTCTTTTCAATTCCATTCCCATGTTTGGTTCATTCTTTTTAAAATTTCCTTTCCCTTGGAATGTTGAATTCCTTCAAATAAAGGAATTTATCATTCCATCATAAAATTGATGGAATGTTGAATTCCTTTGGCAATGGAATTTTTTTTTTTTTTTTACCAAAATACCCCCAAACCCTACCCACCCCTACCCAGCCCCTACCCAGCCCCTACCCCCCACCCCCACGATTTTTTTTTTTTTCTGCCTACCCTCCCCCCATCCAGCCCTGCCTACCCCCCACCCCACCCCCACAATTTTTTTTTCTGCCTACCCTCCCCCCCATCCAGCCCTACCCCCCAACCCCCACCCCACCTCCCACCCCCACAAATTTTTTTTTTCTGCCTACCCCCCCATCCAGCCCTGCCTACCCCCCACCCCCACCCCCACCCCCACCCCCACCCCACCCCCCACGAATTTTTTTTTTAACTCATTTTGCATACCCCCTACCTACCCCCCACCCCCCCTCCGTAAAAAAATTTATTTTTTAAAGGGTAAATTGGTCATTTTATATGCTTTCATTCAATTCCTATAATTTGTATTTTCAAACCAAACATGATTTGCCAAGGAATTGAATGACAATTTCATTCCATTCCATTCCATTCCGTGCCAACCAAACGGAGGAGGTTGACCAGTTTTTTTCCATTCCAATTCCTTAAGGAATTCAATTCCATTGACAATTCCATTCCTTCACTTTTTTTCCACCGAACCAAACGCCACCTTAGTTCCATGATGATGAGAATTTATTCTGATAATACTGTTTTAATGTTTCTTTATTGGGTGCCGATAGCATAACTAGAAAATCAATTTGGCTCAATTGTGATTAGCGGTGGTGGATGGTGGTTAAGTGGGATAGTGGCTGATAAAATTTTGCCCCCCTAAGTCAAAAGATTGACATTAGGCCATTAGGGCACCTCTGGTAACATGATTAATTGCAAACTGACCAATTAAATCCCTAGAATCTCGAGGCTATACTAAAATGGAATATTGGACCCTAAATTACCTAAACTGAAACCAGGAACTCTAAAATGCCGCCCACGAAACATTCTGCCCCTAAAATGCAATTAACCCTTCTAGTTTGGATACCATGTGAATATGTTGGGATGGTCAAGTATGTAACTTTAGATTCTCGAAATGAAGCATGATAGAGGAAGCCCTGAGTGAATGCCTCGAAAGGTTTGTGACAAAAAGATTGACAAAGCTTTAAATTTAACCACCTAGTTTTACTAAATCATTCAACACATCATATTCCTCATCATGTGTCCTTCCATTATTCGAAATAAATTCTTGCTAATAAGCTTAATATTTCTTGTCATACCCAGATTTTTTTTTACTTATCTATATTCACATCCATGTTTGTTTTGTCACACCCATATATTTTTTGTTACTACCTCCGTCCCAACAAAATTGACCAGTTTTTTTTTTTATTGCAAATTTGAATTTTTTTGGCTATTCATTTTGGGACAAAGGCAGTACTACTTATCCACATTCGCATCCATGCGCATAGGCTGACTGGAACAATTGAATAGTGCACTTTTTTCTATATGTTCTTTTACATTAATTGTTGCAAGTGGTGCTTACGGAGCATTATCTTTATTCGACGGCAGGATATTGTGTATTCTGTTGTTGGGTTTTTTCTTTTCAACTTTTGTGGTTTTTTTTTTTGTTTTTAAATTAACTTTTGAGGGGATGTGTGTTGTGTGCAGATACCAAGTGTTTTGCGTCTGGTAAGCCAGCAAAGAAGTGGACATACTGGGGAAGAAGTTACTAGACTTTGCCTATTGCAAGCTTTAACGGAGGGGCTAGGTGCCTCGTCTGGACGGGAGAACGCTTACATCATCAACTGTCAATGAAATGTTACCATCCAAGTTTTCTTCACTTTGATGTTTAAACTGCCACCGTTTTGGAGATTGTCTTTCTCACTATAACTTGTCCTTGTTAGTTCCAATTAACTCCGACTTGTCCTTATAAAATTATTTACCCTTTGAACAAGCATTAGGTTTCAATTAACTCGGAAGTTTCAATATGTAAAATGTTATTTCTTTACCCTTATGGGGGGGGGGGATCTAGAATCTGATTTGGTTTTATTTATTTATTTCAAATTTTGACAGGCAAAAGATATTAGTAAGATAAAGCAGACTTTTAAGTGTTTTACTTTGAGGTTGTCTTTGGTCATGTTAGGACATACCGAATGGAATGCAAGCTAGCAGTTGATAGAAAATCTGTTAACCGAATCTATGTGACCCCTTCTCCCTTAAATATAGCCTTGTTTTGGGTATGGCCTTAAGCTGGAGTTAACAATCAGGGCAAATATTTAAACTTAAAATATCAAAGTGCCATATTGTAAAATGGGAGCTTGCTAGGAGTTGAACTAGCCACAATCCGTTTTGACTACAATTATAAACTTGTACACGGATCAGATCAGTTTTCCCATGATCTTCTTGACTCATTCATTTCTCACCATTCTTCCCGATTCTTTCTTAAGGATCTTGGTTCCTTGCTTACTTTCTTGGAGTTGAAGGTCTTCCCCATCCCAATGGCATTCTTCTCAGTCAGCAGAAATACATTCATGACCTTCTTCTTCGCACTAAAATGACTGAGACCAAACCAGTTCCCACTCCCATGGCTGTCCAACCTCCTTTATCCGTAAACTGTGGCACCCCCCAAACTGATCCATCAGAGTATCATGCCCATTGTGGGCAGTCTGTAATATCTTTTTCTAACACGGCTGGACATCTCCTTTGCGGTTAATCGCTTTTCTGGTACAATCTAGTTCTGGATTTTTTATTTCTTGTTGCGATCATAAACTTTTGTGCAATTTGTTGTTTTTGCTGTTGCATTTTACGTTAAGGACGTTATTAAAGCACAGTGAAGGATTGTATTGTAACTCTGTAAAATCTGTAAACCTTGGTCTTGTTTACTGTGCGATAAATTTAGTTTTTATTCTGTGATTAGGTTTTGTTTTTAGCTTGATTTGCATATGATCGATGAACAATGATTTTCATGTCTTAATTTAGTGAGTCTTTTTCGAGGTGGTTGAATTTTGTAGTTTTGTTGCACACTTATTGGATAATCATATTTATTAAAGCAACCGATGGTTATTTTATTGATTTTGAAATTTGCAATGAACTCAGCATTCTGCTCAACATACATTTAGTAACTAAGGGGGTTTTTGTTTTTTTTTAAGTGATAAGTGCTGAAATCTGATTTCAGTTCTGAAAATGGCTGAATGATTAAGAGGCAGCAACTGAAAACTGAATTCTGAATTTGATAAGTTGTTTGATTTTCTATCTGAATTCATTTTCTGAAACAGTTAAAAAAAATAAAAAAAATTCGTCAAAACCAAATATGAAACAGTAAACAGTTTTAAAAAAAAAATTAACCAAAACCAAATATGAAACAGTGGCTTTCAGAGGCTTTCAGAGGCAATTCAGCAACATTTTAACCACTTAAAATTAAGAGGACTTTAAGAGCCTAACAAGCTTTATTTCAAAAAAAAAAAACAAACACACTTATTTCTCTAATCCTCTTAATGAATAAGTGTTAAGAGGCAAACAAGGCTGAAAAACTAAAAACAAACGCCTCCTAAGATGCACTAGTTCTGATGTAGCGTGAGACTACTTTTAATTATGGCCCAGAATGCAATGAAGGCAAATTTTGTCCTACTTAACCAAATTTATACAGAATTTAGAAATAGAATTGTCAGTTTATAAATGTGAAAACCATTATACAGTTATATACATCAACACTATGAAAACCATTATACAATTATACATCAAACATTTTTATATAACTGTGAAATAGAATTCTCAGTTTATAAATGTGAAAACCATTATATAATTATTTACATCGAAACTGTGAAATAGAATTTCTCAGTTTATAAATGTGAAAACCATTATACAATTATTTACATCAAAAAATCATTATACAGTTATTTACATCAAACATTTTTATATAGCTGTGAAATAGAATTCTCAGTTTATAAATATGAAAATCATTATAGAAAATTTCGGTTTCAAGCTCGTCGTTGATATGAAGACATTTTTTTTTACATCAAAACTATGAAATAGAATTCTCAATTTATAAATGTGAAAACCATTACACAGTTATTTACATCGAATCTGTGAAATAAAATTCTCAATTTATAAATGATTTTTACAAGTGAAAAATAATTTTATTTTATTTATAAATTTTGAAATATACGATAAGTAAACTTGTTTGATTCTTCTTGCCAATGTGATTAAAACAGTGGTTTCGGATTATTTTTTCGACTTTTAGATTTTGAGATATTGCATTTTAAAAATTTAAGAGAAAAAAAAAGGAAAAGAGAGAAGGAGAGAGAGAAAGAAAGTACAGGGACGTGTGATTGTGGCGCGTGTGATTGTGGCAAAGGAGCATTCTGGTCCAACAAAAATACAGGGACTTATTGGCGAGTTTAAAAAATGTCTGAATTTATTGGTCGTTTTCATTTATCTTAGGGGCTTATTTATTTGGTTTTATAAGGAATTTTGAATTGAACCTCAATTTTATTAAGTTATGTGGATTTTTATTGATTTTGGTTTTGGTTTTGGTTTTGGTTTGAGAATTGTTATATAAACTCGTAAAATTGTTGAGTAAACCCGTAAAGCTAAATCCACCCCAAATAAATTAAATAAACCCCCCTTTTTCCTTTATACCCCTTGTCTTTATCCCCACCCACACCCACACCCACCCACACCCACACCCACCCAATTAACTCTTCATTTACTCTCTCTCTCTCTCACTCATCCTCACCCATCCTCACCCACAATCAAACCTTAGAGAGAGAAAGAGAGAAACCGTTTGAAATTTTTTAGAGAGAGAAGAGAGACCGCAGAGAGAGAAGAGAGACCGCTGAGAGTGAGAGAGAAGAAAGAAGAAGCAAAATCGAAGTAGAAGAAGAAGAAGAACACCCACCATTTTCAACACCATTCAAGATGTCAAACCTAGGAAAATCCGGTAATTATTCTTTCCTTTGTTATAAAATTACTTTATTTTTGAGTTCAATTTGAGAGATTTTGATTTTGAACAAATACGAAATTCTGGGTTTTAGTGGTTCGGCCACTACTGGCCGATTTTTTAGATCTATTCGGCCAGAACCAACCAAAAATGCTCAAAATTTCGGCCACCCCCGGCCGAACCTGCTCAAAATTTCAGCCATGACCAACCGAACCTTTCTCAAAATTTCGGCCACACCTGGCCGAACCTTGCTCAAAATTTCGGTCACCCATGGCCGAACCTTGCTCAATGAGATGTTAGTGTTTGATTTTGATATGATATAAAATTGCTATGAGTTTGATTTTTTGATGTTTTCTTTGCAGTTAAGTAAATGTTTACAAGAAGAAAGCGTCCAACTGTTTTCGAACGGACTTAAAAAGTAGCCGCACGTATTCAAGGGCAATCTTCACAGAACATTGATGCTGAGCAAGTTGAGGATTCAAATATTGATCCTCGCTTGTCGGTCTACAATGAGCCTCGTCAGTCGGTCTACAATGAGCCTCATTATATGGAAACCTCACCTCGGCCTCAGATAGACCTTATTCCGGCTCAAAATTATAGTGACCCGGAAGATGAACGGGAATATGAGCCGGAAGATGAGCCAGAAGATGAGGAAGATGAGGATGATGAGGATGACTCCGAGGGAGGTGGGGATGTAACGTCTTATCCCGGTGGCCCGAGGTACAAAACACTACTCATTTCCTATGAAACCCATATTCCTAAATCCATTTGGGAGGGTAAAGATGATAGAATCCTAAAATGTATTAATCATATAGGAAAATTGAAAAAATGGGAATTGGATTTGACTAAAGTGTCAGAGCCGGTTCAAAATACTATCATTAATTCCGGTCTCTTGTGCTTAGTTAATAGAAGTGGAGCGTATGACAACGTAGATAAAACGTTGGTTAACGCTTTTGTTGAGCGATGGCATCCGGAAACTAATAGTTTTCATTTTCCATTTGGGGAGATGGCCATCACTTTAGAGGATGTGTCTTGTCTTACACTGCTTCCGATAGTAGGTGCACCCTTATTTGAGAGTCCCGCTTATTCTAGTCAGCCACCTCTTAATAAGGTTTGTGAGGTTTTGGGAGTGACAAAAAAAGCTGCTAAAGATGGAATTCCTGCCAAAGGGGCATTGGTCAATTTAGAATGGCTGAGATCGAAGTTCTCCCCTCATTTGTACTCCCCAGACCCCCGAAAAGCTGTCTGTGCTGCTAAGGCATATCTCTTATATTTATTGGGGTGCACAATCTTCTCTGATAAGACCGGGACATGTGTCAACGCGAGCTATCTAGATTTTTTGAGAGATGATGGGGCAATTGGGAATTATGCTTGGGGAGCCGGAGCGTTAGCTTTTCTGTATCGACAACTAGGAAAAGGATCTAGGTTTAACTGCCATCAGATTTTCGGGCACTTAACCTTGTTGGAGGCATGGATTTATGAGAGGTTTCCTGCGTTTAGGAACGGTTTCAACAACTTCTATCTACCCAATTTGCCGCTCACATTGAAGTGGCTACCACCTCGGGCTCAACCAGCGACAATTGCCTCCGTGCAAGTAAAGAGGCAACATATTGACATTATTCAGGACACGGAAGTAAGTATTATTTTTGTAATAATTTTCACATGTATTTTTGTTTTCTTAAATGAAACTATATTAATATTTTTTATGTTTTATTGTAGGTAATTTGGATGCCGTATGAAGGTATCCACGCTCAATATCCTTTTCCTAGAGTCGCGCTATATCAAGGTGTCATAGTTGCCGGTAATGTTGTGGAACCACATCTTCCTGATCGGGTTTTGCGACAGTTTGGGTGCATGCAAACAATACAAAACCATCGAATTTTTTTCGATGGTTCGGCTGGGGGTGGCCGAAATATTTTAAAAATTCGGCCGTTACTAACCGAAAAACAGCCCAGATTCGACAAACCAGAGCCGAACAATTTCAAATTTTCGGCCGGGCGTGGCCGAACCTGAACTTAATTTCGGCCGGGTGTGGCCGAACCTGAACTGATTTTCGGTCACTACTGGCCGAATTTGAGCTACAAAACAGAAAAGACATTTTTAACAAATTAAATGGTTAGAAAACTTACATTAACATTCGATGGTAGAGCATTCGATTCGATGGTAGAGCATCCATGATGAGCCTCCTGAATCTCTTGTCTTGGAACAAATATGTATTGTTTTTTTTTTTTTATGGTGAGAGGGAGAGGAAGGAAAGGGAGATAATTTTTTTGGATGTAAAAAATAAAGAAGGAAGGGATTAAGTAAAAAGGTGAAAATTGATGAGGGAGGGAGGGGGAAGGTGATGAAAATTGATGAGGGAGGGAGGGGGTATATGGGTTTACTCAACAATTTTACGGGTTTATATAACATTAGTGATTGTGTTAATAAATTTAGGGATAATGTTATCATTTCACTCGATGACATTTTTGAAGTTTTGAAGTTACGGGTTTATTCAACAATTTTACGGGTTTATATAATAATTCTCTTTTGGTTTTGGTTTTGGTTTGAGTTGATGGGCCTAAGGAATTAAACCAAACCATACCATACCTTACCTTACTTTCCCATTGTCCACTTGTTCAAAAATTCAAAATCGTCACCAAAGCCTGTGAAGAAGTAAAGGGAAAATGTGGGATCAAATCGCGAGAGGGGAAGATTTTGAGAAGAAAGCTGAGAAAAAGCTCAATGGCTGGGGCATGTTCGGTTCCAAATACGAAGACGCTGCTGATTTATACGAGAAGGCTGCCAATTGTTTCAAACTCTCCAAATCCTGTATGATTGTCAACTCCTTTTTTGATCACCCCTTATCCTACTTTTGTCTTTATTCATGCTGCGATCGAGGATTTGAATTGCTCTTCCTCGTTTATTTTTATTTAGGGTTTATTAACATCATTTTCATTAGTTATTATGGCGCCCTCTGATGCTATTCATCTTTCTCAGACTGATAATTTATGTTTTGATTGTGCAAAATGATCGTCTATATATGCTGCATTTTGATGACGCCACAGCTTTTGGGGTCAGGAGCGGTTCAGGATATCTGGCTAGGATATATTTGGTGGTTTGATGTACCTAGATCACAACACAAACAAGCACCGTTAAGGTCAAAGTTGGATGTTACTCCAACTCAGGCCCTCGGGTGTGAGAGTAAGAATACTGAGTAATAAGGCTTTGAATACCTTTGGAGTGTGTGTGTGTTTAGGTTTAGAGAGTAATAGAGCTTACTCAATTGTATATGGAACTTACCTTGCCCAAGGGGGTAAAGGCCTTCTATTTATAGGCAATGCCATGGTGCTTGTTGATGTAAGCCATGAGATCAGCCGTAGGGGGCACTTTGGTATTTGACCGGCTACACGTGTCCGCATCTAATTGGTCCCGTCGGGAGGGAACATGGACATGTCAGGGGACATGGCCGAAAGTGACATGAGCCGCAGTAGCCGCTTAGTGCATTAAATGGAATAGTAGGCGCCGGGGCGAGCCGCATTGAATGCGTTATGGGAGAGCCAGTGGCCTGTCGAGCCCCGGTAAGCTAACTTGCTCGCAAGGCTTGACATTAATCGGAAGCGGACATGTGCCCGCGGTCAACGTTGTGCCGCGGTCAAAGATATATGACGCGAGCACGGTTGATGCGGTCGCGACTCATGCGGCACGGATCCGGCGAGCGGGGTCCCAACGGTCCTCGATGGGGACGATGCGAGGAGGACGCGGCCTTGACCACAAGGGCCTATTTGTTCGCGGTCTTCCCTCCAGGTCTGGAACCGCCACGTCACCGGTTCCTTGGACTAGACCGAGCGTGGGCCCGGTCCAGATCCGGCTCATCAATGGCCCCTAGCTCCAAGTGTGATTATTTATGGTCCGAGTGAGGAGCTACTAGAAGCTCGGTTTGCTCCAATTGTTCCTCGAGCGAGCACCGGTGTTAGCGCTTTTTTGTTGTTTGTTGTTTGGCCCTACGGGTCGATAGGAACGTTCGGGAGGCACCAGTGACACGTGGTCGCTTGCATGGCGTGCCTCCCGGCATCAGCGGGCCCTCGCGTATGAAAAGACGGGTTAGTGGTACGCATGTGGGTACGTGTCGCTCATCCAAGGGGGCAATAAATGCAAAGGGTATTTAATTTTTCGAATTTTCAAACGTTGGAGACGGTTCAGGGTCCGAGGTTGGATTTGTGGGCTAATTAATACGGGTTAACGGGTTAACCCGTATAGGTAGGCCTTATAAATACCAAACCCTTAAACCTCAAACCCTTTTTACCGTTTCCAAACCTTCACAGAGCCCTTGAGAGAGAAATTTCTTGCTGCGAACTCCGTGCTACTGTTTTCCGAATCCATCTCTCAATCTTTCTCTCGTAAGTAATTGTTGGGTGTTTTTTCTTCTTCATCTCCCTCTATTTTTCTTTTTTCTGGTTTCTGAATAATGACCACTCGAGAGTTTGGACCCCGCCGTCCCATAGAGTTAGGAGATGGGAGCACTCCAGATCTGTTTGCCGTTTGTAAACGGACAGGGGGGATATTTAGGAAGGTAGGCCATGAGTGGCTTAGGTTATCCCTTGAGTGCTTCCAATACTTCTGTGAAAAATTCCAATGGGGGCCTTTTGTCCCACCCCGGTTGTGGGAGGCCAAGGATAAAAGGGTAAAAAAGAACGGTGATGTTTTGGTGTTGGGGGATACCTGAGAAATTTTGTAATGGGGTTTTTGCAGTGTGTTTCCCCGCGAGAGAGGCTCGGCTCTGAACGCCGTTGAATTAGTGAGGAGAGCGATTCGCGTCCCCGAAGTAGTTTGTGACTGGGAAAAGTGTGAACTAATGGACTCTGATCAATCAAACAATTCGCGGGCACCGATCGCGGGGACCCTGAGTGACCCTTTAGATGTTCTGCCCCTGAGTACCATCTTTCCCCCCGTTGTGCCCGCGGCCCCTAGGGGCGGGGACAATTGGTGGCGAGTGAGGAACTTGACCCTCGAGTTTCGAGGTGGGCGAGGTGAATCGGAGAGCGGCCCTCGCCCGTGGTGACCACTGCCGGTCTCTTTGGCTCCTCGAGCTCGGAGACCGAAGAGGATGGCCGCGAGGAGGGGGATAGGAGGCCGCGGGGACCTCTAAGAAGGCCGCCGAGACCACCAACATTGTGGATGCCTTCGAGAGCTCGACTCCGAGGAGGAGGAGGAGGTTGTGGCCTCCGCCCGAACAAAGGCAAGAGGCCGCCTAGGGGTGTGAATCCTGGTCGCGGCCGTAGCAAGAAGGCCAAGGAGGTGGCCACCATTGATCGGGAGGAGGAGATTTATGAGGTTTATAATGTGGACCGCAACGCTTATCGTGTCCGCACCTCGGGCATGTTCATTTGAAGGACAAGGACAAGCCATGCCCGAGACCATGCAGATGTCCGCGGGGACAACCGAGCTGCGTTTTTATGGGGCCCTTGAGAATGGGTTGAGGCCGCCCTCGGACCCTTTCTTTTACTTCTTCCCGGAGTTCAATGCCTCGCTCGCCTACGCACTCCGACTCCCAATGCCATCCGGCCATTGTCTCCTTCATAGTCCGTATGCAGATTCCCGGGTTATGAACCTACCTCGCTGGGCTCTACGCTTACTATCGTAACCAGTTAGCCGTGGTATCCCGAGCTTGAAGGCTAGGAACTACTCTACCAGACTTTCTCTCCTCCCTCAAACAAATTTGACCAATGGAATCGAAGGATATTTTGGTTATTGAGTCAAGATTTGGATGGCCCTTTTCCAAACCTTCCAACCCCGTCCCGATGAAGGTGGCCGCCGGCGCTATCCGGACCCGTCTCGCCCGATGCATGCGCACCGCCGTAGAGGCATCTCGGCCCTTTACTTGGATAGCGGGGAGGAGCCCGTATATGACGTGGGCGCCATAAAGGGAAGATGAGTTCTATGATCTACTCCTGGGGCGGCTCTCGCAGGAGGGCGCCCCACATGCCCCCGCAGTAGAAATAGAGCCTTCGCCCCGCGACTGATCAAGGGTGCACGAACATTACCGCTGAGGCCGATTGTAAGACCTGTATGCCGGGCGCCGAGTGCGATCCTCCCGAAATAATCGGTCTCGATTCCTTTATAAAAACCGTTGCCAATTTACTTTGCCTTTGATTTTTGAACCGCTTTCTGCTAACCATTTTTCTTTCCCTCCGCAGTAGATCCTAAGAGTATAACTTTCGATGGCCCTCTAAGTGCCGTCGCCCGAAGGCCAAGAACCGTAGGCAGGCCAACAAGGAAGCCGCCCGTAAGAGGCAGTAATGAGACGGGAGGGGTCCCCACAAAAGATAAGATCGCGCTCAGTAGCGAGCAGAGGACCGGGAGCCTCTATTTGCTCCCGAACTATTCTAACCACCGGAATCTGCCTCCACCTCCCGGGGTCCTCCTCCACCCAATGCTCTCCGGCATCATCTCCCGGCCGTACTATTGCCTCCGGCATAACCGTGAGCCCAAGAAAAGGACCGACAGAGAGGCGGATCTTACGCATGTGGAGAGGTCTTCCAAGACCCGTAAAGTGGTGGAGACTTCTTCTCGTAGCCCCCCGTCGCCGCCACCGCTTCTACCACTCCGCTCCCTCCACCGCGGGGACAATATGCTCGGTAGCCTACCCGATCTCCTCCCCGGCCACCCGCGAGGAGACACGGGAGAAGAGGAAACAGTGGGAACCGTGCCCGCCATCAAGGGGTGGACTCGTATGCCCGCTCTTCCCACAACTCGCTGTTGGGATCGGGCTTATCGATGAGGCTCTTCGCCCGACTTCTATCATGCCGTGGCGGAGAAGGAGAACCCTTCACTTGATGGGAGACATTGGGATTGCCCTCACCGAGGTTTGACTCTTTCGTCTGTCCCTTTGTCACTTTTAGCCTTCCTTGCTTCTAACTATCCTCCTCGCAGATGGGCAATAAGGCTATGCGGCTCCGGGAGAATTGTGATAGCCTGTCCGTTGAGCTTGCCAATAACACCAAGGATATGGCGGGTAAACTCCGCGAGCCGGAGCCGGCCCAGAGAAGGTGGGGACTCGAGCTCCCTCCCCGGATGCCAAGGAGAAAGAGCTCTCCACCAAGGAGTCCGATCTGAAGGGCTTCCAGGATCGGGTGACCGAAGCCGAGAAGAGCCTTGAAAAGGCAAAGTGGTCACGGGATGAGCTCGAGGGCCACAAACTCCAGATGGAGCAAAGAAATGCCGAGCTCATGGTCAAGCTGGATGCCACCCAAAAGCAAGTCCAGATCCTGGAGGCCAAGGCGGATGATCTCTCTGAGAAGTTGCTGCCTCTGACGCAGTTTGGCTTGGAGAAGGAGAGGATGCTGGCCGAAGCTCGCAAGGAGGCCATCGAGGAGTACAAGAACTCCGAGGAGTTCGGCGGAGTGCGCTCGGCCCAAGATGAGGCCGGTGTCCGACACGTATCCGGAACCGCGGCCACTGCATGTTCTCCGTGCAGCCAGCCGTGATCGGCTCACTGGTTGCACGACGCGGAGTGCGTACCCGGCATGCGCTAGTTCCTCTGTCCGAGGACGAGGTCAGTGGTCTGGATCTCTCCGCCGCGGCCTCTCGCTCCCGCGTGAAGTGACGCCTGCCTCGATCGCCCACCGGATGAGCCGCGATTCGGGAGAACCCTTTATCATCGGGGATGCCACGGCTCGGGTTCTTCCAGAGGGGCCAGCCATAGGAGATCTGTTTCCCCAGCGCCTCCCGCCAGCCTCTGCCGAGCAACAACCGCTCCTATTACCGAGGAGCCTCTGGGACCACCGCCTTCCCAACTCCGCCTCGAAGCGGGCACAGTGGGTGCGGCCACCGAGGAGCCGGCGGGCACAGATGGTGCGGCCACCGAGGAGCCCAAGGAGAATGCTCCACTAGTATAGGGTTTTTGCTTTTTCTTTTTGTAATAGTTTAGGACTTTGTAAATATTTCCTCAACATTAATAGAAGAATTTTTCTCCACTCGCTCCTTTACTATTTATCTTAATTGCTTGTCTCGTAGGCTATTTTGAGTAGTTTGGCAATTTTCGAGCACCTCGTACTTGCATTCTTGCCTATTACTTTTTCCAGCGTTTTTGACTTGCAATTAACTTTATACTCTCCTTCTGCGGGCAGCAGCTTAGTAGGCCCTTTGCCCGCATTTTTTGAGTTTTCCTAACTCTTTATTCAAAACCATACCTCGTTTGTCTGTTTGGCTTTGTTAAACTAGTTTGATCACTCTCATCCATTTACACTTATTCCCGGCCTCATGAGCCATGCGGTGTAAGTCAAAAGTAGCCAAGGCAAGCATACTTTCATAGGTACGCAGAAGGTGGCCGCGAGGCTATCGTCCGCGCAATGTAAAGGTAGGAGCATATTTTAGCATAGAGGCCCTTTAACCCCGGCATCTGTATCCCCTTATTGGAGGTTCTCACTTATTTGACCACTTTATTCAAAACTCCCTAGTTTTTCGTGAGGGTCTCGTGGCGATCCGGTGAACGGGCTTATATGTAGGCCTTTGTCACATACAGCGTGCGAGTAACGGCCCTAACGAGGTCCTTCGCGCAATTAGTGGGTCCTGACTTGGTCATTGTCCCCACTAGAATCCGTAGGCACGGGCATCGTGGCCTTTGTACCTACGTTCATCTATATCCACTTATTTTTGGTGGTGTCACGCGGCGAGAGTATCCTCCCCGCGATCATAGTACGGATCGTAGTGGATCTTTGTACATATATAGGCATGCGGATCCTTAGATCTTTGCGCATCGGTAAGTAGGAGCTCATATGTTGGCTCTTGAACCCACCGGCATCCGCTGCGGCATCCACCCTAGCTTTTGAGGCCGGTGGGAATTGATTTTTGCATCAAAATATGATGATAACTTCCTTTGTATACACGTCTATACTCCTTCCAAAATTACAAAGATTTCTTAAAAGAAATATCTCTTAAGGTGGTCGCTATTCCAAGCGTGCTTAAGCTCTTCTCCCTCTTTTGGTCGCAATATGTAGGTGCCCTCTTTGACTATCTTCGTGACCTCATATGGACCTTCCCATTTCGGGACGGCTTGTTGAAACCAGGGTTGGGCCCCTTGGACCTCTACGCTTCGAGTACCCGGTCTCAGTGAAAAACTCCTCTTATTTACTCTCTTGTCATGGTGCTTCTTCGCTTTCTGCTTGTAGTTCACCATTTTTTCATTTGCCCGTATTCTCTTTTCCTCGAGATCGTCCAGGTCACACCTTCTGTTTGGCTCATTTTGAGACTCCTCGAAGTAGGTGACTGCTGTACGAAGGTAGGGCTACCTCTACCGGAGCCATTGCCTCGACCCGTATGTGAGCAGAAGGGAGTTTCTCTGTTGAATTTCTTATTGTGGTGCGGGCAACCCATAATGCGATCTGGAGCTCGTCCAACCATCGTCCTCCTCGTCCTTCCAAATTTTTCTTTAAGGCGGTCGGGACTAGCTTGTTTCTTTGCCTCGGCTTGACCATTTCCACGAGGATAGGCAATCATGCGGACTTACGGTGTTGCGCCTTCATTCTCACACATTCGGCGGTGAATTTTGCGGAGAATTGGGTGCAATTATCTGAAATTATTGCTCGGGAACCCCAAATCGACAATAGATGTGGTCGTGGACAAAAGCGATAGTGTTATCCTCGGAAATAGTGGCTAAGCCCTTGCTTCCGTCCACTTGGTAAAATAATCCACGGCCACCACGGCGTACTTAATGCTTCCTCTAGCAGGTTGGAAATGGTCCAATAAGATCTATATTCCACGTATCAAACGGCCACGATGGTACAACCAAAGTCCGCTTCTGTTGATGGTAGTCTAGGGATGTCCGCAAATCTCTCGGCACTTATCACATTTTCTAACATACTCTGCGCATCCCTTCTCATTGTGGGCCAAAAGAATCCTTGGAATTTGATCTTGTACGAGAGGGTGCGAGCACCCGGATGTCCGCCACAAACTCCTTCATGGACCTCATAGAGTAAGTTGGTGACCATGTGAGTTTTAACACATCTTAGCAAAGGCTTGGTGAATGATCGCCGAAAAGCACCCCATCGAGGACGAGGTATTTCGCGGACACCGCTCGATGGCTCTAGCCTTTCTTGGGTCCTCGGGGAGGGTTTGCCTCTCGATGTAATCCTTCATTTCATCTACCCGGTCCCTTTCTTGATCCTCGATATTGTTTATCTCGAATTCGATCTATAGCGAGGTCTCTCAGTGAATTCAATCGGCAATCTGCCTCCAACTCACCAATTTCTTGCTCGGTTATTCTTGAGAGGAGGTCGGCTTCCACATTATCCTCTCTCATGACTTGGTTCGGCTCATAGTAAGTAAAATTTTTGATGAGGGTTTTGCAAGGCCGCGATCGAGCTAATCTTGGGTTGATAGTATCATACTCCCCCTAATTTGATTAACTATGAAATGAGAGTCACTATTGATCTCAATATTCGAACTCCCAAGTCTCTTGCCAATTCCATGCCCGCTATAATCGCTTCATACTCGGCTGATTGTTTGATGCCTCGAACTTGAATCTCGAGGCCCTCGTAAATTTCTCCCCGCGAGGGTGCGATCGAAGTATGCCCGCTCCAATTAACTTGCTCGCGGAGCCGTCCGCATATAAAATCCACACCTCTTCGGACGCTCCCTTGGTTGAACAATTTACGTGCTCGGGCTTTAAGGTCATCTTCGATTCTGCTCGCTTTCTTTTTCCGAGGTCGCTGTCCGCTAATTTGAATGATGATTCTACTACAAAATCAACTAAGGCTGCGCTTTGATTGTCTTTCTCGGGGAGTAGGTGATGCGGAACTCGGTGAGCTCATAGACCCAAGCTAGCATTCTCCCAGGGACTCTGGTTTATGTAAAACCTTTCTAAGCGGGGCCTCGGTTAGTACAGTTATAGGATGTGCGAAGAAAAGTAGGCTCTTAATTTTCGAGCGGTCTGGCCAAAGCGTAAGCTAACTTTTCTATATTAAGATAACGCCCTTCTACGGCGGACGGCGCCTTGGATACATAATAAAGCTGGTTTTTGGGAGTTATCTTCCTCCCTTACAAACGGCGGCTCTTGCCCGGATCGATGCGGCTAGATATAAAAAGAGCTCTTCTCAGAGACGCGAGTAGAGGTGGCTGCCCGAGGTATGTCTTGACTTCTTCGAAAGCTTGATGGCATTCAGTGCTCCATGCAAATTCATCAGCTCTCTTCCCCCCTTTGAGAGTTTTGAAGAAGGGAAAGCATCTCTCTGCTGACCGCGAGATGAAGCGGTCAAGTGCGGTGATGCGACCATTGAGTTTTTGTACATCCTTCACGCGGGCGGGAGGTTTCATGTCGATAGGGCTGGATTTTTTACGGATTAGCCTCTATCCCTCTTTGGTTGACCATGAATCCGAGGAACTTGCCCGCCTTGACCCCGAAAGCGCACTTAAGAGGGTTTAGCTTCATGTTGTTGTGGCGCAAGTTTTTGAAGGTTTCCTCCACATCGAGCTCGTGGGAGTTTTCCTTAGTTTTTATGACCGTATCGTCAATGTAGGCCTCAAGATTTACGCCTAGTTGGTTTTAAAGACCCAGATTGACCATGCGGCGATATGTGGCTCTGCATTTTTCGGCCCAAGGGCATCATAGTGTAGCGGTATGTCTTGCCGCGGCGATGAAAGCTACGGGCGGACATCTTCGGGAGCCATCTGGATCGATGGTAGCCGGAGTATGCATCGATGAAGCTTAGAACTACGTGTCCGGCTATAGAATCCACCAATCTGTCATGCGAGGAAGAGGGAAGCAATCTTTGGGGCATGCCTTGTTGAGATCGGTGAAATCAACGCACATCCTCCATTTACCATTGGATTTCTTAACCATGACCACATTGGCCGGCCATTTGGGGTAGGAGATCTCCTTTATTATCCCCGCCTTTAGGAGTTTTCTACCTCTTCCTTGATCGCGATCTCCTTCTCGGGGAGAAGTACCTTGATTTACGATGGATGTTTTTGAAGGATGGGTCATCGTTGATTTTATGGAGGATCACGTCCTCGGCGATGCCTTGCGTATCCTCCACCCTCAGCGAACACATCACAATTTGCTCTAAGGAACTCGATGAGTATCCTTCTCTCCTCGCGATGAATTTCCATTGACCTTAGCTGTTTGCTCGGGAAGTGGGGATTGATTACCACCTCCTCGAGCTCGTCGTTAGGTTGAAGGTCGGCGGATTTCACGATTGTGCAAGGAGTCAATGACAATAGTTGGGGGGTTGACACGAGCTTCGGTCGGTGTTGCCGTGGTATATGATATCACGGTCAATTTCCCCTACATTCCTCGATCAATATAACCTCCCTCAGCGGGCGGCCAAGCCCTTCGATTTTACGCTCATCTTGAGCTCCGCGCCGTGGAATGGAAAGAAAGCATGCCAATCGGTACGGGTGGCGGCGGGAGTGCAAGAGTTTTCCCCTTTTTGACTTGTCCTCGCCTTTTCCCTCTATCCTTTGTCCTCGCCCTGTATTGGCGGGCGGGATGCTGGCCTTCTGTTCTTTCCTTTTTCCTCCAATGCTCGGAGGAATCTCCCGGGCGATTTTTGATGGTAGCAACCCCGCCCGGGGTGTTAAATTTCACCCTTTGGTGGGGACGGACGCAACTATTCCCGATTCGGCTGGCTTGATTCTGTAGAGAATGGCATTGTCTTGGGAAGGAAGATCGACCACCATGAAAGTTATCTTGGCCGTCTTACGCGTGGGTTTTCCCCAATAGTTACGTCGAAACACAATCGTCACTTTACCCTTACAGGCGTGGTTAGTGAAGCCTTGAGCATGCCCGCGTATGGAGTAAGATGTGCTTGAGTCATTCTCATTCCCACCAAAGTATGGTAGTAGAGTATGTCGCGGGCGGCTCCGGTATCTATCAACACTCGGGCTATGTTTGCCGGTTGATTCTCATTACGAGGGTAAGAGGCTGAGTGGAATGAAAAAGGGTGGAGGCAAGTTCACTCCTTTTGAACCCAATTTCTTGCTCTTCCTCCAGGAGCCATGTGGGGATGGAAAAAACCTTCTCTAATGTCCGAATTTGGAGGGACATTTTGCTTATTAGAGGAGATTCCTCCCAATGAAGTTAATGTCATAGTCCCCAAATCGTCATCATAATTATCTCTTTCATTTCTCTCACGGTCCCCGCGTGTGTCGTGCCCATTCTTTGATCATTGTTATTGGGGGCGATATTGTTTCCCTTAACCCACTTGGTTAGCTCCCAGTTATTTATTTTCTGTTTGGATTACTCGTTTGGTGGAAACGATCCTCGATTCCGTGCCGTGGTCGTTGTGATACTCACGAGAACTTAAGTCTACTCCTCTCATTTGGCTTTCGAAGCGTGGGGGAGGAGCGGGGAAAGTACGAGGCTCTCATGATCACCACCCTTGGGTCGGTGAGCTACGTAATGCTTGTTTTGGCCATAGCCTTTTTGAGCTTTTCGATCCCCGGCCTCTGTTTTGCCACGATTATTGGTGTGAGCGAGGCTGCAGGGTGGTCTCCTGGACTTGGCTTATCCTTTCTTTTGCGAGAAGATCGGGAGCGGAGCACACTAGGCTCTTCGGCGGAGGCGATGGCCGAGGCCCTTTCATACATTTCCTCCATTTGATTTAGGTTTGTTGGAGGCAAAATTCATTTTGAGGAAGGAGGAGGCTGAGGCCGCCCTCAAAACATAGTCGATATCTCCTTCTTCCAGGTCCACAATCTCCTCGCTCACCTTCTGAACCGGGATATATAATCTTTTGTAGGCTCGTTTGGTGCACCTTGACACGGACAAGATCTGTCTTTGGTCTGCGGGCACACTTTGCTCCGGCAAAGGCATTGAGGAAGAGAACTACGAGCAGTGAATATTTGGATACACCGGGGCTTGAGGGCTAGCATCGAGATAGGGCCTTGCCGTGAAGGTCGCGACAGCTTTCCACATCACGGACTCGTCCGCGGAGAATAAAGCCATCGACCCTCAAATCTTCCCATATGACTCTTGGCATTTTTGGATCCGTCATAGGTGTCCATGCAGGGGGTTTGCCCCTGCGGATCGGTGCCGCGCAATTTTATCGGCGAAGGCGTCCATGGTGCGGCCACGCCACAGGCGGCCTTCGATGGGTCTCCCGCATCTTGCATAAATTCCACAAACTCGGGGTTCGATCATCGACCTTACGCTTCTTAGCTCGTGGAGTCACGGCCTTCTCCTTGGCCAGGAGCAGGGTGCGGCTTTGGACCTCGCACGGTGGTTTGGTGTGCCTCTTCCCCGATCTCCTCGCTATCCTCTACATGTACCACGCTCCGCTTGGCCGGTGTCCGCGTTAATTTGGTTCAATCCGGTTTGCCCCAGCGGCTTGACTAGCAAGCGAGTTAGCGGGAGCTCGTTGGGAGAATCTTTGTGACCCTTGAGGGAAGCTGTAGCCCTCCGTTGGCCTCTATTTCAAACATTTCCATCTCCGCGTCGTTGATGGCCGTAGCCTCCGCGACCGGTTTGGACTTGGAGGCCGGGATTTCATTCCTTCTCGGGATTTGCTCTCAGGGAAAGTGGGGTGGTTAGAGTGGTGTTTTTATGTGAGCTTGGGGAGTTTTTGGGCTATTGTTTAGTAGGGCTTGTGCCTTTTCGGCACGTATGGTGCGTGAGCTTGTGCGAGGCTTTACGACCGGGAGAGAGGGTGTTTGGTGGTGAGAACGTGCCCCATTCTATTGAAAAGCGAGTTTGGGGCCTTGCCTTTATTAATGACGGAGGGTGAGGCTTGATCATCCTCCTCTAGGGTCAGTGACCGGCATTTTCCAATATTCTAGCCATATTACGGAAAGAAGATGATGGAAAAAGAAGAGCCTTTCGGCCTTTGAATTTGTTTAGGACACGTGAGGTGCCTTGAAAACAAAGATTTTTAACGAGAAAACGAAAGAAAGTCGATTCCGACGCAATGGAACCGCGATGACGCCACGGCTTTTCGGGGGTCGGGAGCGGTTCGAGATATCTGGCTAGGATATATTTGGTGGTTTGATGTACCTAGATCACAACACAAACAAGCACCGATTAAGGTCGAAGTTGGATGTTACTCCAGCTCGGGCCCTCGGGTGTGAGAGTAAGAATCTTGAGTAATAAGGCTTTGAATACCTTTGGAGTGTGTGTGTGTTTAGGTTTAGAGAGTAATAGAGCTTACTCAATTGTATATGGAACTTACCTTGCCCCGAGGGGTAAAGGCCTTCTATTTATAAGCGATGCCACGTGGTGCTTGTTGATGTAAGCCGTGAGATCGGCCACTAGGGGCACTTTGGTATTTGACCGGCTACACGTGTCATGCCTAATTGGTCTGTCGGGGAGGGAACATGGGACATCCCGGGGGACATGGTTTGAAAGTGACATGGCCGTGTAGCCGCTTAGTGCATTAAATGGAATAGTAGGCGCCGGTGAGCCGCGTTGAATGCGTTATGGGGGAGCCGTAGTGGCTGTCGAGCCGGTAAGCTAACTTGCTCGGTAAGGCTTGACATTAGCAGGGAAGCATGTGCCGCGGTCGACGTTGTGCCGCGGTCAAAGATATATGACGCGAGCACGGTTGATGCGGTCATGACTCATGCGGGCACGGATCCAGCGAGCAGGGTCCCAATGGTCCTCGATGGGGACGATGCGAGGAGGGACGTGGTCTTGACCACAAGGGCCTATTTGTCCGCGGTCTTCCCTCCAGCGGTCTAGGAACTGCCACGTCACTGGTTCCTTGGACTAGACCGAGCGTGGGCCCGGTCCAGTAGATCCGGGCTCATCACATTTCAATGCTAATTGATCATATAACATACTGTATTCTAATAGCTAACAATGAAGGTGAATGAAGATTTATCGGTGATAGTGTACTAATTATCAGAAGAGCAAGTCTCCCATGAGAACAAGGGGATCCGTCTCATGCATGAGACGGGTCGACCCATGACCCATGGGCATAACCGCCCAAACCAATCATTCCTAGTCCACGCCAAAATCCATTCCAGCCAAGCAATTTGAGGCCTTCTTTGTATTTTTAATTGGTCTTTATTTATTTCCTAGGCCTTTTTCAGTTACAGCCGTGTGTCTCTTTGGTATGGCAGCCTCTCATATTTTTTTTAGGCCCAATTTTTTTATTTTATTTTATTTATTTTATTTTTTTTTTTGCTTTTTGCTTTTTTTTTAGTTTTTATATTATTTATTTTTTTAGTTTTTATATTATTTTTTCGGCTTTTCAGTGGTTTAGAAAAAGTATTACATTATTTTTTCGGCTTTTCAGTGGTTTAGAAAAAGTAATAGTTACCATCTCTTAATGTAATGACTGAATGTATTATTACTTTAAGTCATTGATAATGTAATACTTAAAAAAGAATAACACTATTACTTCACAAAGTGTAGTACTATTATTTATAGCAATACCAACTATTACTTAAACAAATGAGAAGTATTACTCAAAATGAAAACAGTTCCTAAAACTATTATTAGAAAAAAAAAAATAACACTATTACTTCACAAAGTGTAGTCCTATTACTTATAGCAATACCAACTATTACTTAAACAAATGAGAAGTATTACTCAAAATGAAAACAGTTCCTAAAACTATTATTAGTTAAAAAATAAATAATACTATTACTTCACAAAGTGTAGTACTATTACTTATAGCAATACCAATTATTACTTAAACAAATGAGAAGTATTACTCAAAATGAAAACAGTTCCTTCCCTCATCTCTCACACACAGATCTCATCTCTCTCTCTCTCCTCTCTCGCTCTATACGCAGGAACCGGAAGACCAAGCTCCCTCACCAAATTCCTCTCCGGCGACCTCACTCAAACCAAAATCGTCGACCTTCTTCTTCCCAATTACCGTCTTTCCCAAGTTCCTTCCCTCTACCTTAATCCCCTTCTTCTCCGACCTTCCCTACCAAAAAACCTCACCCAATTCCCCCTCAATCTGTGCTAATTCCCTCTCCTCTCCCAACCACGATGGCAACCTAATCCCTCTCAACCTTCACCGATCTAACTTCTCTCAATCGCGCCTCAACCAAGCCGACGCCGTCCCCTGTCCAAAACCTATTCACCGGCAACCTCCCCATCAATCTCCGGCCAAATCAACACCAGACCTCCCTATACCCAAACGGCAACAACCTTACTCCTCAACAACAACCACCACATCACCGGTAAATAGGTTTTGGACAGGGGGGTCTCGTCGTTCGGTTTGAAGAGAGGGAGCTCAGTTGTTGTTCGATTGAAGGGGGAATTGGGTGCGGTTTTGGTTTGGGTGAGGTCGCCGGTTGATTGGGGGTGTGAGGGAGAGGTTTAATGGTGGGTTTGGCCGGAGATTGGTGAGGAAGAAGACGGTTGAGGGGCGGGCTCTGGTAATTCCGGATAGAGAGAGAAAGAGAGAGAGGAGTGAGAAGCTGTGGTTTAGAGAGAGAGAGGCTGAGAGTGGTGCGTGAACTGTGTGTGTGGATTGGGTTTTCTGAAGTTCTTCTACGTCAACGTGGTTGGATCTGGTTCAATGGGTTGGATCATGGGTCAAAAATGACCCGTCTCATCCATGAGACGGGTATTCATGTTCTCACATGAGTTTTTGTCTTATCAGAATTGCTTTTACTTTTTGTTAGGGAAGATCATTATTTGAACACTTTTTGGTTCTTTGAAACATATATAATCTTCATTTTGATAGGCATGTGCCATAAATCTTAAGCTGGATTAAGCCTTAAAGCTTCTACTAATTATGTGAAAAGATGCATTTACTTGTTGTGAAGTTGCAGACATTTATTGTAGGCCAAACTGCTCCTTTGCTCACCTAAGTTTTCACCTTTTTCCAATGTGCTCACCTATATAATTTTTGGTTCAATGTCCTCACCCAAGTACGTAATCTTTCAAATGCTCTCACTCTCTTGACGAAGTCGTTAGTTTTTTAACTGAGTACGTGCAGTCACGTGACTAACCTCAGTTAAAAACTTAACGAACCAAACCTAAAAATTAACATGACCCTAACTTTGTTTTGTTGAGGTCAATAATCCAACTTAATTAAGCATGTGCGTGGCACGTCTGTGTCATTAATCCTCAATATATAATCCTCAATATACACGTAAATTCTCATAATAAAAATTTGGGGGAAGATTTCTAGGGTTTTCAAACGTTTCAAATTGTGGTCATGTTAATTTTTAGGTTTGGTTCGTTAAGTTTTTAACTGGAGTTAGTCACGTGACTGCACATGACCTAACTCAGTTAAAAAACTAACGACTTCGTCAAGGGAGTGAGAGCATTGGAAAAATTACGTACTTGGGTGATGACATTTGACCAAAAATTATATAAGTGAGCACATTGGAAAAAGGTGAAAACTTAGGTGAGCAAAGGAGCAGTTTGGCCTTTATAGTAAGAGGCATGCTTTATTGCTTAATTGATCCTGCAATATGTAGCCACTCAACTCAGAGTTGGTCTTTATCACCTGGGGTCGGCAACATGAATTCCTTTCGGTCATTCAGTTTGATCAAAAGCAAGGTCATCTTACACACGTGTAAAATTTATGGTAAACCTAAAAATTTAAAATAAAAATAAACCTTGAATTATGACTTGCTTTTAACCCTCAACCCCAATCAATATGACAAGAGAGGTCAACCCCTTCTAAGCGTTATTTCATTCAAAACAAACCCAAACATTAGTTGACCCTAATAACCTGATATTAATGAACGTTTATGGCACGTGGCAACCAACTACAAAGTAAAGACCAAGTTCTATTGGATGTCAACCAGACCTTTCTTCGAAATTCTGGTTATTAATGGTCCCACTGCCTGCACTGCTTCTGCTCCCGGTTATTCCTTCGTTACTCCATGAGCCATTATCAGTATAACACATCAATTGTCTTAACAATGGGAAAAAAACTTTTCTGAGAAAACTTGAGGAAAACACTTTCTTCTCTTGAGATTAAGATTTTGATTTATGTTTTGAACAAAGGTGGAGGGAAACCTTTTTTGAGAAAACACACAAAAGAAAAAGAGGAGTGTTTATTGACTTCACTATACTTGAATTCAATCTTAGTCGTTAATTCATCTATCTTTCATTTTATGTAAATAAGAGATAAATTAAAATTGGAGAAAAAATTATTATTACACGTTTCACATACAGAATTCTCCATCCTTAAGACAACAAATATACTGGAAGGTATGTTACTTGGACAGGGTGCTAGTGCGGTTTGGGTTCTTATCCCGAAGTCTATATCTGTAAATCCATTGAGAACACTAGGACTCAGCCAAAAAGTTCCAAAAATAGGGTATTTATGCTTGGATACATCTTAAGGATGTATATTCATACTTCATGTACAATATTTTAGTTATATGTGGTGGATATGAAAAATAGTTACATTATTAAAAGTTTAAACGTAGGCGTCCGTTTAAAGTTGCTGAGAGTTAAAAGCTGCATATTTAAAATTTCAAGGACTTGATTGAAATTATGAGCTTAAAAAGTGTCTGGTCCTTGAATAGTCCAACAGACCAGAAGAACATCAGAACTAAAATACCCATAGAAACTGTCTACTTTGTTTTTGAATTTGTGGCTAGGTTGGGGGCATGAAAATGTTGTTGTTCTTGGAATGGTGTATGGTGATAAACTTGTCGGGGTTTAGCGGAGGAGTTCAAAGATGATAACTTCTATTTCTACTCTTTCATTGCTTTTAGTCAGAGTGCTAATGTTAGGATGCGTGGAGGTGTAAGGGCTAACCGACAACCGTGGATGCGGTAATGGGGGAGAACATGGAATTGTCTGGTGTTTTGGAATTAAAGATTTGGGAATGCTGCTGCGAGCCGCGAGCAAGGAGATATGGACACACCTACCTTTTTGCGAGCTGTGCGGTGGATATTCAATCAACAATATGTGGGGCCCAACAAGCACTTTGTAGGTTCCAATAAATCTCGATCACACATCTCACAAAAAGGGAGGTGTGGGCTGTGTGGCCACACCTGCATAACTTTATTACTAACAAATACTAATAGCCCATTGAATTAATAGCATGTTATCAGGGGCGGACCCAAATGTATCCAACGGAGTGCCGGTGCACCCGGTTACTTCACAAAATTTACTAGAAAAATAATGTACTTATTCTATTGAAATTGTACGGATAATATATTTTCTGTATAACTTTATTACTAACAAATACTAATAGCTTAGTGGTTAGGCTTGCACATATTCAGTGTTTGAGGTCTGGAGATCAAAGCCCGGTAGCCTTATTCTTTTTCTCTTACTGACCCCACTAAGTTTTTTTTTTTTTACATTTTAGTTGTCATCTTTCTACTCTTCCCTACCGCCATGGCGAAGCCAGAAATTTTTGGAAAGGGGTTCAAGTTTGCTTATGGAATAACTATTATAATTTTGAGGTATACAAATTTTGTATTCAAGGGGGTCAAAATAATAATTTAGTGCATTTTTATCTCAGAATTAAGGGAGTCAAAATGTATAAATTCATCATTTTTAGTTGTAATATGTCATTTTGTAAAAATTTAAAGGTACTAAAATTGACACAATTCAAAATTGAAGGGGGTCGAAACCCCCATGGCATTCATGTGGCTTCGCCACTGCCTACCATTCAAATACCTAATCATACATATTTACACACACATATATATATATATATATATAATTAAAACAATTAATGTAATTTGTGCACCCATTTAGAAGACCTTCTTGGTCCGCCGCCACTGATTGTAATCTATCTATATATAATAACAAGATCTTGGTAAATTGTTTGCCATTGAGGGGCAATTTCGTCCTTTCATCTGGTGGCACATTTGCAATAAACAATCAAAAAATGCGAGGTGGCAATCTGTCAATGGCTGCTTTTTTTTTTTTTTTTTTTAAAAAACCAATTTGGACACGTGTCGGTTGCTCAGTGGAGGGCATTTCGGGACTTTTCATTGGCGCGTGTAGCACACGCGCCGGCAGGGCAAGTTAACGCCCGCTTTTTTTTTTTTTAAAAAAAAATTGTGCCACGTGGCGATCTTTGATTGGCTGGAAGGATTTCATATTTTTAAAAAAATTTCCTATTTCTTTGACCTCAATTTTTTTATAATAAATTAATTAAAAAAAAAAAAAATTACACCAAAATTCATATTTTTTTTTCTCTTTAAATAGAGACTTCTTTCATTTGATTTGGATACGTAAAAAAAACCTCATTTTTAAATATACCTCAATTTTTTACAATAAATTATTTTTTTTAAAAAAAATTTACACCAAAATTCATAATTTTTTTTTTCTCTTTAAATAGAGACTTCTTTCATTTGATTTGGATCCAAAACAAAAACCCTCCTTTTTAAATATAATTTTCTTAATTATCCTTTCTCATTTTTTAATATATTTTTAGTTACAAATAAGTAAGTGTGAAATATTTTATTTAATTCTAAATGATAGTAATATTAATAATTTTACTAATCTTGAAAATAATGAATGTAAAATCAAATAAATAAATATATTTTTGATTGGTCGGATGAATTTCATATTTAAAAAAAATCTATTTCTTTTACCTCAATTATTTTATAATAAATCAATTTTTTTTAAAAAAAATTTACACCAAAATTCATCAAAAAAATTCTCTTTAAATAGAGACTTCTTTTATTTGAATTGGACACAGAAAAAAATCCTCTTTTTTAAATATAAATTTTTAAATTATCATTTGTTAATTTCCTTACTCATTTTTTAATATATTTTTAGTGAAAAGTAATTAAGTGTGAAATATTTTATTTAATTATAAATGATAATAATATTAATAATTTTACTAATCTTGAAAATAAAGAATATAAAAGTAAATAAAACTGGTGGGATATAGGATAATTAGTTGGATGGGATAATATAAAATGAAATAAAACTGGTGGGGTATAGGATAAATAGTTGGATGGGGTAATATGGTTATTGGATTTATTTTATTTCGATAGATCAAATAATTTATTTAATTTTTTTTAAAAAAATTTTTGAAGCATAGTAAATAAACTATTTATAAATTTCTTGAATATCTATCCGTCTAAAAAAATTGTGCATTTATTAAAGCGAATACCGGGAAAGATGACCATCATTTTTAAAAGTTTTATTGAAATGTAAGTCATTTCATATTGTGGCATAACTAAAAATAGTTGAAGCAAATTTGTCGTGACATGCCGTGATAGGGAAAATTGGGCGTGTGTCGTATTCGCGTCGACCGAGGCACATTTACGCAGAGATATTTTCCTTTTAATTTTAGTGAAAAGTAATTAAGTGTCAAATATTTTATTTAATTATAAATGATAGTAATATTAATAATTTTCCTAATCTTGAAATAAAGAATATAAAATTAAATAAAACTGGTAGGGTATAGGATAATTAGTTGGATGGGATAATATAAAATGAAATTAAACTGGTGGGGTATAGGATAATTAGTTGGATGGGGTAATATGATTATTTTGTTTATTTTATTTCGATAGATCAAACAATTTATGTAATTTTTAAAAACATTGAAGCATAGTAAATAAACTATTTATAAATTTCTTGAATATCTATCCGTCTAAAAAATTTGTGCATTTATAAAAGCGAATATCGGGAACGATGGCCATCATTTTTAAAAGTGATTGAAGTGTAAGTCATTTCATATCAGTGGCATAACTAAAAATAGTTGAAGCAAATTTGTCGTGACATGCCTTGATAGGGTGAAAATTGGGCGTGTGTCGTATTCGCGTCGGCCAGGGCTCATTTACGCAGTAGATTTTTTCCTTTTATTTTGTTCGGACACTTGGCGGCGTTTCATTGGCTTCTTGAATTTCGATTTTTTTCCCATTTCTTTCGACCTCAATTATTTTATAATAGCTTAATTTTTTACATCAAAATTCATTTAAAATAAATCTCTATAAATAGAGACTATTTTTATTTTATTTGGACACAGAAAAAAAAACCTTTCTTTTAAATATAAATTTCTTTATTTTCCTTTCTAATTTTTAAATATCTTTTTAAATATAAATTGCTTATTTTTCATTTCTAAGTTATTTAAAAATAAATTAAACTTTGAAGCATACTAAATAAAGTTTTAATAAATTTGTCAAATTTTCTATCCGTCTCAAAAATTAGTGTATTAATAAAAACGAATATCGGGCAAGATGACCATTATTTTTATAATTTTATTCAAGTGTATGTCAATAAATGATAATAATAATAATAATAATAATAATAATAATAATAATAATAATAATAATAATAATAATAATAATTTTACTAATCATAAAAATAAAGAATATAAAATAAAACAAAAGTTGTAGGATATAGGATGATGAGTTGAAATGGTATTGAATTTTTATGAATAAAACCATTGTGTATTTATAAAGTATATAGGGTTATTTAATATAATAATAATCTATATATATATATATATATATATATATTTATATATATATATATATATATATATATATATATATATATATATTGGGGAGTGTGATGAATGTGGGTTTCAGTTACTATTTAATAAGTGGGATGGGGTAATATGGTTATTCTGTTTATTTTAGCTCGATATACCAGACAATGTATTTAATTTTTTTTAAAAAAAAATCTTTGAAGCATATTAAATAAAGTATATAAGGTTATTTAATTATAGATTTTTGGCTGAAAAGTGGCGCGTGCCATACACGCGCGTACAGAAGCGCGTCTACGTAGGTTAATTTTTTTATTTTTTATTCAAATGGGACACTTAGTGTCCGTTCATTGGCCGATTAGATTTCAAGGTATTTGTATTATTGTTTTCCTTTTATACTATGACTATTAATAAATTTCAAAGGTCAATATTTATTCATTGTTGGCCTTTATTTTTTAAATCGATACTTATGTCGTATGTCGTTTTCAATTATATTTCACATTAAAAAATTTACAATCCCAATGGTCCCAATATATTGATATGTAATGACGATCTTCCTTCCTCTTTCGAAATTGCTTTTACATACGTCTTTTAATCGCCATGTTTACAATGTATACAAATGTTTTTCTCATTTAGTTATTTTATTTAATTTTCGTCTTCTTAAGCATTAATAATTCCCCTTGCATCGCACGGATATATCACTAGATTTATTTTAGTGTCATTCAATCTGATATTTGTATTGAGAATATAATTTTCCTTTTAATTAATTTATAATGTATACAAACATCTCTATTTTCTTTTGTATTTATTTCGATTTCGATAAGTTATTTGTTAATAACTGTCCGTGCATCGCACGGGAGTCAAACTAGTTGAATTAATAGCACCAAAGGCAGTATTGACCTTTTCATCTAACCATTAGCTTCTTTGTAGAATTGAGTCAAATGGACTGTAACTTACTTGAATTTAGTAGCAGGGGATGTCTTCAGTTTATCATGTTTTTGAAGTTCACCCCATATTTTTTAACAAAGAAATCACCTATGTATATGTGTGCAATTTTTTACTCTGATACAAAAGAATGGAAATGAGAACTAATCAGAACCATCCATAGTTCACTAGCCGGAGTCTAAACTAATATTGAAGTGTTATTGTGATATAATTATCAAGAAGAGTGACATATTCTGCAACCATGCAATCCCTTGAATTATGGTAAACGACAATATAGTGTTTAGTTTGGGGTTGGTGCCACTTCAGGGTCCAATTACATCGATTTATGGTCAGAAGTCATGGAATTTAGTTAATCTAGGTTTCTTCTAACTTCAATTAGATAAACCCAATTAAATCACTTATACCCTTCATGTGCAACAAGTCTGTAGGAAATCTGGTAATTTCAATATGGATATATAGTAATTTAAAAAATCATGGGGGAAAAGGTGAGCCCCTTAATTGGCTAATTGACCGATGCTTTGACAACGCCCATGGCCAACCTTCGTCCCTACACCCTTTACCACCACCAATTCTGCAAACAGTAGCTCCACCACCATCACTTCCCAATCTTTGCAGCACAGTGCAGAAGGAGCTTCCAGCTACATGATCGATGAGTGGCAAATCACACTATCATTAAGGAGAGACTCGAAGCCAACTTTGCAAGCAAATCGAGAGCCCCCGCCCGGTTACGAGCTGGAAAGCATACAGGGAGAGTGCTCGCCCGGCCAACAAAGATTTCAGGTGCCCGAAGAGCATATTTCCCGAAACCAATAATGTGGGAACATTAACATGAACTCTCATCCACCCATCCTAATGCATTTGATGCCACCCATATTGCGTCTAGCGTCGTGTATCGACGGCAAGCCTCTCTCTGACCTGACCTGATAACTAGTATCGCCTGCCTGCTCCATTTTAGCTCTTTTGGAGATCACTTCTCGGAGGGTTAGAGAAAGGTATGGGTCGATCTCATTCCCACTTTTATTATCACTTCCGGTACGGGTTCTATGGTCGGTCCGTGACCCCTGGATGCCGGTTTGAGGATTGATCGACGCCCAAAGAACGCTCGACCTCCCTTGACTCTGAAACAAACATCGAATCTCAAAAAGAGCTAGAATTCTACCTGGTTGGGATGTCCTCCACCTGGTCTTCTGGGAGGACGCCGGCTAATAGAGGTATTCCTGCGTATGAGGACATAGTAATAGAGAAGGTGGAAGACACATAACACACATTCGAACCTTTTTTACGTGCATTTCAAACCCCTGTTCCTCCATATCTATTTCAGATGCGGAAAAAGAAAGGAAAGATGAAACGTAAATCATGGATCAACTAAGCCCTCTCGGGGCCTTTCTTAAGAAGGAACCCCGTCTAAATACCATGAATAGGGTTTGATCCTATTTATGAAGATTTCATAAATATTACATTCTAAACTAGAAAGAATTGGAGAAACTGGATGCAATTGCTAATTCATGATCTGGCATGTACATAATGACAATTTCATTCTCACTAGTTCAGTCTTAGGCGCGAAAGCAGGAGCTCCGCGCCAAATGCGCTGCCCCCCCTCAGCTCACCATAGCCCCGGCCTTTTGTTCTTCTCCAATAGTGCACCGAAAGGGGGCAGGAGAGCCGGTAAAAATGAGAACCAGGGAGGAATCGTGTAGGGGAGGAACCACATGTAAGGGAGGATCTTTATTCCTTTTTAGTTTCAAAAAATGGAAACTTAGGTGGAAGGTGTGACTGGATTACCTCCTTTTCAGGGGGGTGCAGAGACAGCCAGGAGGTTTGCACCTTTTCAGATGTTGCTTACCGGGCTTGGAAGCAGATAGGTGAGGCCGTGGTCAATGAGAACTTATAATCGGGGAGATTGAGCTAGCGCGAAAGCCCTCTTACTTTGCTCGAGCAGCGTTGCCTTGGGCACTGTCAAAACGTCCCGTTGAAACTGAATCTGTTTCTCGGGAGCCAGGATGCATGCCAGTTCATACGACCAGGTGGAGTGGCACAAGATCTGCCTCTTGGCTACTAGAAAGGCCAACAAGGTTCAATGTAATTGCTTTTTTCTTTCACAATAAGACCCTTCTCCTTTGAAGCATCCACCTTGAGCGGCCTAATGGGAGAGAGTAGTACCGGTCAAAGAGTGGCTTACTTAAGTATGTGCAAGGAATTTCCTTATTGAGTAATGGGAAGCGGGCTATTCCCCTCCGGGCTTCTTCGCACCTGGATAATACTAGGACCCTTGTGCCTGCAGCAGTACCTAGAACTGTTCTTTCTTTAGGAGGTGGCACTTGTCGACATAATTTTGAACTGAGGCTCTCTGAATGGAACATCCTGAAGTGGAGACCCTCTCACGGGAATGGAGCGAGTGTATCTTGCATGCACTGAATTGAACTAGGATTGTACCTTAACTCTGACACACAAGCAATAGCTGTATATTGAAGAGAGAAATTTTGATTGGTGAAATTTGCTCCTCTTTTGAGCTGCCATCCACTTGACTGGTATTTTTTCATTTTTTTATAAGTACTTAAAACGGTATTTTTTTTCTTTTTTAAGTTCCTTGGGTTCCATGTTCCATTCTAGCTCCCATTTTTTTTTTTTTATTTACATGGTCACAAATTGATTTTCGTTCAAACTCCACAAACCATGAATCTAATGATTAGGTTATAGTTGCCAAGTATGCTTTAATGCTCTTTAACATTATATGTTGTTCTATCTATTTATTGGATACTCATCTTGACTCGTGTTTACTCAGGGGATCAAGCTGGAGATGTATACGTCAAATTGGCCGAGTGCCATGTAAAGGTAACCTTTTGATGTCACTTTGCGTAGTCCCTTTATGTTCCTCACTTATCATTATGCGGATATTTCTTCTGAAGATTATAATTTGCTTCCTATTTCACTAGTTGGACAGCAAACATGAAGCTGCTAATGCTTATGCTGATGCTGCTCACTGCTATAAGAAAACAAACACTAAAGGTATGCATGGTTTTACTAACAGTAACTAATGTTCTTGAGATTATCATTTGCTTGAGGGCCTATATTGGACACGTGTATTTTCCAATGCATTTCTGACATGTGCTAGAGCATTGTTTTTTTGTGTGTATGGGTGGGGGGAAAAGTGGTGTTCAATATTTAACTTATTGAGAAGCTTCTCGGGTAGTTTATTATTTGGGACAACGATTATCCGCTGCTTAAGATTACGAGGTACTCATTTACCAAAAAGTTGAATTGATGGAGGAAGCATGCAAATGAGTAAACAGAAAAAAAAAAAAAAGAATCCCAAAGAATTGAATTTACTCTAGCAGGATTTGAAGTCTAAAATCAGGAGTTTTTATAGAAGCCCATGAAGCTTCAGTTTTGGTGCTTTGACTTTGGATTTGCTAATGCAATAATATGACTGTATTTCTGACATGTGCTTGAGCATTGTTTTCAATGCATTTCTGACATGTGCTAGAGCATTGTTTTTGTGTGTGTGGGTGGGGGGAAAAGTGGTGTTCAATATTTAACTTATTGAGAAGCTTCTCGGGTAGTATATTATTTGGGACAACGATTATCCGTTGCTTAAGATTACGAGGTACTCATTTACCAAAAAGTTGAATTGACGGAGGAAGCATGCAAATGAGTAAACAGAAACCCCCCCCCCCCCCCCCAAAGATTTGAATTTACTCTAGCAGGATTTGAAGTCTAAAACCAGGAGTTTTTATAGAAGCCAATGAAGCTTCAGTTTTGGTGCTTTGGCTTTGGATTTGCTAATGCAATAATATGACTGTACTCTATTATTGGCTCATTGTTTTTAAGCGAAAACAAATACTCTAATTTTGACATAGTTAAAGCCAAGAGCCATAAGCCACTCCAATATATCTGTAACAAATGAGGACATACTTCTGTGGGGCTTGTATTGCTCAAGGAACTCAATAACTTTGTTAAGTAGCAAATTCAATCTTCAGCTTAGCTAACTTTAACTTGGTGTGTGTCCCATTTACTTGGGATGTGATACATGACTCCTCATGATTAAACCAAACTGTCGTAACTGTGTATGTTAGACCTCCAGCCTTCAGTTCACATTGAAATTATCATTTCTATAATGCCAATGGCGAGTGTGTTGTATGTCCGCCTAGTAGTTCAATAGAGCTTGATGAGTTGGTTGGCAACTTCTTATGTATTTATGGTAGTGGTTAACAATATGGAAACCTTTCAAAACCTTAATGGATTTAGGTTTGTATTGAGTTGTATCGTCTTAGGTTTTGCTTGTCCTTGCATATACCATATTTTGAAACCTACTCCCTTTGTCCTAGTAGAGAGGTGTTTTTTTCTCATAAGAAAAGAAATATGTTAGATAATAGAGAAGAAATTCACAAGAGACAGACAAGATGTCTGACGAGAGATACAAAAGGAATACAAAAACAAAAACTCAGAGCTACACAATCACAACAGCCAAATGTCGCCTCGAATCGGAAATAGATACTCCCATTATAAGTGGTTTGGAAGATCCAGCCCGTTTCACTCCATGAGTTAGTAAAACATGTTGTGGAGGTTTAGAGACCTATTGTTTTCCTTTTCTATTGTTTGTTACTACACTGTTTGGCTAAAGAAAGGACATGCGTTAGTAAGACATGTTATGGAGGTTTAAAAATGAATGTTTCATGACACAAATATCCCCTCACATAAGAGAATGAGAGAGAGAGAGAGAGAGAAGTGTGATGAGGGGTATTTTAAATGAGGGCAAGAAACATACAAATGACCAGTACCTATATCTGATGTTCTTCCTAGAATCAAACCTGACCTCCTTTTGCTGCAATTAAACGAAGATATGGTGGGAACAAAACAAAACCTAGAGTGAATGACTATCCAAAGACTCTCGTGGGTAACGGAAGATAAGATACTTGCATTTCAACCATTACTTCGAATTTCCAACTTGCTCCTGATAGCTTGTGCCGAACCGAAGTGAGTCTTGTTGTCTTACAAAGAAAACATTCCTAAAACTGGGTATCCTTTCTCCTTAGGACAAGTAATCTTTTTTCCACGAGATATTTGAATGAATATGTCAACCCTATTGCTGAAAAAACGCTATTGACGATAGCCAAGAGGTTGAAAGATTTTCCTAAGGAGAGGCCAAACCGCCGAAGTCACAAAGGAATGGTATGAGTGTTGAGTGATGGGGGAGCCTGCAAGTGTGGAGTTGCAATAAAATGAAGATGCGTTGGCAAAAGTGAAATCATGAATGAATGAATATACAAGGGATCACGTAGTTGTGGGAGATGAGATAGTTGAATTCAAACCTTTTGCTAAAGGGAGTGAAAGGAAAGGGCCAGAACCAATTTGTCACAATGGAAGCATTCTTAAAAGTCAATATCCTAAATTTCAGGCCACCTTCTTAGGACAAGAAATCTTTTTCCATGAGATAGTTGGATTGAATACAACTTATGGTAGACATGACACGATTGATGATAGCTGAGAGGTTGGAAGATTTTCCTAAGGAGAAGCTAAAGTCACTTAAGAGCTATCGCGTGAGTGTCTAGTGGTGGGGGAGACTTCAAGTACTGAGCTGGGTATAAAGGCCGAATAAACCACGCAAAGAGTTGTTTAAAGGGGAGCCTCAACCGAATATGATGTAGGACAAATTTGCGATAATCTTGGATTCAGTTTTAATTATCTTGATTTTATTTGTAATTTTCGAGTTTATTATTAGGTAGTAGTATTTTTATGTTTTGGAGTAGATTTAGGATATATTTTTATGTTTTAGAGTCCTAATAGGTTAGTATATATGTTAAGCTAATTTTTAGGATGTTTTTACTTGTTTTCCAAGTTATAGGAGCCCTATAATTATGGGGTAAATTTTAATTCCAAAAATAGTCAAAAATACTCCCTCTGTCCCAGAGTAAGAGTCCTACCTTGGCTTTGTACGCTTCTCAAAGAAATACCATAAGATGGGTAAATATTTTAAATGGGTTGTGGATATACTTTTCCAAAACACTATTTATAATTCAAGTGGGTAAAAAGTAGGTTATTAAGTGTTTTTTTTTTTTAATTATACGAGCATTATAAGGACAAAATTGCCCAAATCACTATTCATTATGTGTCATTTTGGGAATGAGACTCTTACTCTGGGACGTACCAAAAAGGAAAGTAGAACTCTTACTATGGAACGGCTGGAGTAATATATTTTCTATCAAACTTTTGTTTGTTTTCTTCTTCCGCCTGGATTGATGTGAAAACCCTAGCCCCGTAGGGCTATTTTATCTACTTTTGGGAAATTACTCGTGAAAGTGTCCCCAATCAACCATTGTTGATCAAAAGCCTTATTTTTGCTGGTCATAATAGATCATCCTAACTCGGACCTTGTTACCGTTTTCACACCATATATCGAATATGAGGCAGGAAAATATGATAGCACCAACGAATGATTTACAGACTTGCATAAGAGAGAATGGCTAATATCAGCATCTCATTCTTTCCAAGATGTGTAATGCAGGTTGTTTATTCTATACTTCTCATGTAAGTCCTTGGGAATTTATCTATTCTTGTTTCCATAGTTTTATCCCTCATATTTGTTATTTGTTGAGAATGGTGAACATATTCAATTTCTGGAGGAATATTGGATTGGAGCTAACTCTATGTTTGTTTCTTGTCCATGATTGTTTAGAATTTTTCTTTAAAATGTTCATATATTGTTTTTATTGTTTGAGTTGGGAACAATGGCTCAGTGAATTTGCATCTCACGCGAAATTTGAATATGTGAGAGCTCGATGAAATGGCAGTATCGGTTGACATTCTTTCAATCACAGATTATTCGAATGTGCATATAAACAAATGCTAACTTTAAATCGTTAGGGTAGATTCACTTCATGGTCCCTTTCGGAAATTCTCGTTTGATCCCAAAATCGAATTTGCTTTCTTTGCCTTAATTTACTTGGGAGTTAGGCATTCTCAAAATTAATTTCAAATTGAAGGCATTTTCATAGTCGTTAGTGCTTAATCGCTTGAACACTAATGATCTTCAATAACATGAAGACCTCTTAAGTATTTTTCTGGACATGTGTGTTATGTGCTGTAGGCAAAGTGAATCCCATAACCATCTCTTCTAACATTGTTAAGCTGCTTGGAGATTATGGTGTGAGTTATTTCGTAGTTTTGAGAGATCTGAACTTGCCCTTGTGGGTTTTGGAAAAGACAAAGTCACAAAGATGAAGGCTGATTATGGCAATGTGCGTTTTTTTTTTTTTGCAAAGTTGTGGTATGTTTGGGTGAAACAGAATTCCGGAATATTCCATAACAGATTGCTATCTTTTTCTTTATAAGGAGAGTTCTCAAAGAGAGGAATGTTCCTTGCTTCCTAATTGGCATCTGCATTGAGAGCCTTTAGAGGTTTATCTATAATAGATATGACTAAAGATTGGGAAGCGGCTATACATTAGTTTGGATCTTGTAGTTTGTTAGATTGTTCTGTATTCTTCCTATTCTACTTTTCTTTTATGGAGGACATTCTTGTCCGCTATTCTATTTATTTTTCCCATCTATTATATGTTCCTCTTTTATCAGAAAAGAATATAATGAATAAGAGTGTGCTTCTAGTAACTCATTGCTTAAGGAGGGGGGGGGTGAGGTTCCAGAAATGCATGGCCACTTTTCAATAAGAGAAATGTCCTTGGGATGATGCTTCAGCTACTTACCTATAGGACTAATCTATCTTTCCTATTCACATATATTCTATTCCCTCTACCTGTTTTCTTCCTACAATATGCAGACATAATTTCGTATCTGTTTTTGCTGTACATATTTTTGACTCTGGCCAGCCACAAATTTGTAGTGGGGTTATCACCCATTTTCTCCTCCTTTTTTGTGTTACTTTTAGCTTTTGAATGATTGAGCTTGGAGAACTTATTGCTAAAAAAGAAAGTTTAAGAGAGTTGCTCATATATTTATTGATGCTTTGTAGAGTCCATTATCCGCCTGGAACAAGCACTAAATCTATTCATGGATATTGGGAGACTAAGCATGTCTGCAAGATATTGCAAGGTATAAAATTTGGCTGTATTAGCAAAGTGATTTCCTTGGATTTCATCAATGTACTTCAAACTTATTGTCGACTCCCTACAGTATACTCTTTAGCATGTGGTCGCTTCGTCTTTTGGTTGAATCTTTGCATATTTAATTTAAGTGCATATCAGTTGTTGAAAGAACTGGGCAATAGAGTGATGGTGATTAGGCATGTGATGCATGTGCTGATGGAAATACTGTATTATATTGAATTCTGTAGTTACCTTCTCTGTGCATGCAGGAAATGGCGGAGTTATATGAACAAGATCAAAACTTGGTACAGTCTATTGTTTATTATGACAAAGCAGCTGATCTTTTTCAAGGTGAAGAAGTAACAACTTCTGCAAATCAGTGCAAACAAAAAATTGCACAATTTGCTGCTCAGCTAGAACAGTAAGCCTCTTGTTATGTGTACACGCTACATACTCGCGCCATAGTTGTCAAAGGTGACCTCCCGCCTTGCCTTTTTGGCGCCTTGGCTGGGTGGGGGGGGGGCGGTCGCCTTATTTTAGCCAGGCAGGCGGATGTGCGCCTTTCTTCACAAGGCGTACGCCTTGCTCGCCTTTTTGTCGCCTCTCACCTTTTTGCAATTTTTTTTCCTTTTTTGTTCCAGTCCCCTGTTCTTCATATGTTCATTTACATTTGCATTTGCATGACTTTAGAACTTGATTTCTTTTCTCGATAATGTATGTTTAAGGGTTTAAATTTATTTCACTTGCTTAAATTAAACTAGTACTTGTTTTGTTAATTTGAACGTCTTAATTTCAATTTATGCGCTTTTTGTCTTAGAATTTACTTTCGAGGTTTGAATTATATTAGGATACTATTATATGTGGAATTGTGATATTTATTTGATGTTTTATTCTTGTTCAAACACATTTTATGCTTTGTTTATGTGGAACATGTATTTTATATTTTTTTACTAATTTTTGGTTCTATTTTCCACCTTGCTCGCCTTTTTGCCGCCCGCCTCTCGCCTTGCCTCTCACCTTTGACAACTATGACTTGCGCTCAGTAACTTCTGTTTGTGGGCCTAATAACTTGTATTTGATTGTTGTTGTTAAGCCATAGGTGTGTGGTTAATGGATGTAACTTATTGTGGCTGATAATCATTTTTCTTTGTAATTAACTAGGATTATCTGATGGACTTTAGTACGGGGTTGCAATCCTGTGAATAGAAAAAATACTGAGTTTCTCTGCAGTTTGCTTGTACTTCTGCTGTGAGGTGCACATCCAAAGTTTTATGGACCCACTTATAGGCACCATCCTTGGAAAGTTACTCATTCAGGATTGAAGCTCTGATAGGCTATATTCCCCCAGCCCATCCCGAAATGATCTTTCTACTTTTTTTTGTTGTTAACACGAAGGCAATAATTAGGTTAATTTAATCATCCGAATTAACATCTAAAAACTGTTATTGATAGTATATATAATGGTGTATCAATAACAAGTTTAATGAATATTGATAGTATATATAATGGTGTATCAATAACAAGTTTAAAACTTTCATTGACATAGTTAAATTAATCTAATATTACTGCTCAAAGTACTTTCGTGCTAACAACAACAAAATTAGGAAGATCATTTCGGGACGGAGGGAGTATAATCTTAATTGATGATTGTTTGATGTTTGTTCTCACTTGATAAGGACTCATGATTTAGTCTGATATATCAAGCTGCTAACTTGACTAAATGATAATGATGGAGTTGTAGAACATTCTGCAGTTTGCTCATACTTCTGCACCGAAGTGTACATCCATTTTTGTCATGGGCCCACTTACTGGCACCATCTTGTCAAATGTTTTCATTTAAGATTATTTTGTCTGAATCAAACTACTAACTTCACAAATGCCTTGAGATATTTTCCAACGTGATTTTGATCTGCATATGCTTACTCAATATATGGAGTATTAGGAATGTGTCAAGGACATGCTCATCCCCATTTCTCTCTCTCTCTCTCTCTTCGGGTTGGAAAACCATTAAATGCTCTTAATGCATTGTGTGTGTGTGTGTGTGTGTATGCATGCATGTATGTATAGACGCATATTATGCCTATTTAGTTGCAGTGGCTATAATTTTCTGATATGTTTCTACAGATACCAGAAATCAATAGACATTTTTGAAGAGATAGCACGACAATCACTTAACAACAACCTACTGAAGTACGGAGTCAAGGGACATCTTCTAAATGCTGGGATTTGCCAACTGTGTAAAGGCGACGTTGTTGCTATTACAAATGCATTGGAGCGATATCAGGTCAAATATTGCAGTAATCGTCAAGTGTCTTGTAGCTTTATTTCATGGAGAAGATACTGAGTGGTGTTGTATTTGCATATCAGGAGTTAGATCCAACCTTTTCTGGAACTCGTGAATACAGATTGCTGGCGGTATGTTACGGAAGCATTCTGTTGACCTTATAGTACATTTCAGTTTTACATTTTGAAATAGTTGCTTTTAGAGTTATGTGGTTTTGATTTGTCCCTGCGACTGCATATGATCATCCAGTGTGGATCCAAGCGAGCGTTCTCATATTAATCACAGTCCAGTACATGCTTTTACATGCTTATTCTTTTGCAGGATTTGGCTGCTGCAATTGATGAGGAAGTTGTTGCCAAGTTCACCGATGCCGTTAGGGAATTTGATAGCAGGACCCAGCTGGTAATTTCTGATTTCTTTTGAAGTCCTCATGAGTCCTTAGTATTCTGTTTTGATTTATACTCATTTGGGCGTGTGTTGGGGAATGGAGTTATAGTTTGGGTTGTACCACTGCGATATAATCATCTTATTTCCGAAGAACTAAAACCTAGTGAACGAGTACATACCGGAGAAAATGAGCTGAACGGGGATTAATATAAGTGCATCAATCTGAGAGTAATGAATCTCCGGCTCTCAAGGCTGCTCCAGGCCCTATCAAGCACCGACTAAGGGGGTACTATTACATGTCCCTAAAAGACCGAGTGGGCCCTAAACCTGTGACTGCTAATCACCTAGGGCTCACCAGTAGGGTCAAGCCGACATGAAAGCACTCCTTAACCTGTAATCAATGAGTGTTTCAAGGAAATAACTCCACGTATGAAGGTAGAGAATAACAAATGACCTGGCACTTGGTACTGCTAAAAGATTTTTTTTTAAAAGGCTCAAGGCTTAGTTTTCCTTTACCCTACGAGGGTAGCCAGTTTTGGGAGCCTTGATAGTGGTTGGCTGCTCGAGTCGGGAGTTAGTCCCACTTGTATAATGCATTCGATATCACACCTCCTATTTTGTGTGTGTACAATAATATTACCTGATTATTGAAGAGAAGATTTTGAGTTAAGCTAAAAATTAAGGTCACCTACCTGATATGATTTTAGAATTTAGTTTTTATCAAGAAGCATTTATGAACTCTCACCCTTGTGTTTGTTTTTGATATTTTATCCAATCTCTCAATGAGATTGATTAGCTCATTTCATTTCTTGTGTTGTGTTTCAACAGGATGCTTGGAAGACAACCCTCTTATTGAGAGTGAAGGAATCATTGAAGGCGAAAGAGTGGAGGAGGATCATTTTACTTAAATCCCATATTTTCATTTCTGGTTTGTTGTTGATTAGGAATTTCTGGTTTGTTGTTGATTAGGATTTTAATATGCTCTTATTAATTATGGTGGTTTTATAGGCACTATTGTCTAACAACACTTTGTGTTTGTGCAAGGATAATGTTAATTAAATTCACAATTTAAGTGATTGTACCTTGTCACTGTGATGCGGTAAAGTAAAATGGGTGTTTCGGTTATCCATTAAGAATATCACAATTTAAGTGATTGTAAATAATGTAGCATACAATCATGCTAAAATCTTAATAGAGTGTAGCCTATGATCACAACTCGCCATCCCCATTTGGCAAACCCCTTGAAATCTTAAAATTGTCACCCGCTAACATAGGATTTTATTAAAACACCCCCTCCCTCCATTGAATACCATTGGATGGATTTTCTACTCTTTTTGATATTTGTAAATGTTCACTAAGAAATAAAAGACCAAATGTAAATTCAGTATAAGTTGCTCAGTGTAGATCAAAAATAAATTACAAAAGACTGGTTTGTATGAAGGGTGCTGGGAAGCTAAAAGTTCACTTAGCCGAATTAACTCTACATATTACGAGCAACTATTGTATCAGCAGAATCTACAGTACCCTGCATGTTCAAGATAACACATTAGCACATTCCTGCCTGTTTCTGTAATCCCACCTTACCTCTATATACACATTCCCATCCCAAAAAGAAGATTTGCATTGTACAATGACACGTCAAGGACAGCTTTACTTGCATGTACCTTCATGAAATTGTACTAAAAATTTCTCTTTTATAAATGTGATTCTATTTTTTCGGCCAGATTAAAATGACAACTACGACTCCTTTTTTGGGAACAAGTACCACATTGTTAAAAAATATATGACACATACCTATTCCCACTTTCTAGGCATGAACAATAATAGCCAAAACTATCATCCAAGCTTTGGATATTTGGGCAGAGGCTTATTCCCTGGGTTAGAGTCATTGTTACATCGTTTCATGAAGGAGTCCAGTGTGGTCTGTTTTGCAGGGCTAGCTCTTGTGGTCTGTTTTGCAGGGCTAGCTCTTGTGGTTTGTTTTGCAGGGCTAGCTCTTGTGGTCTGTTTTGCAGGGCTACCTCTTGCGTGGCTAACAGTAACTTCCAAGGAATTCTCATGGCCATCAAGCATCTGCATTCCAAGTTACCAATATACTGTTCATTACGGCAAACCAAAAATATAAAAGAGCCTCTTGGCTGTTCATCTTCACTTAATAATCCACATAAAAGTGTTTCGGGGAAAAAAAATCCCACATGACTGGAGGATGGAAGAAAATACCTGCCCCAGATTTTCCAACTTACTCTGAACAACATCCCTGAAAAGACAAATGGTAGCCATTCTTGGTAATTACTATAGGGCAATGCTAGGGGCACAAAAGAAGTTCACAAAAAGATGGATACAAAATGAGGTGGCGATATTTTATTTGTTGCATCAATGGTGGACCCGCCACACTCTAATTAAAAGCACCAACCCAATAATAACACAGCATTTTGTAAACCAAATTATGTGACTTTTATTTGTAACATTAGTATTACCCATTAATATATGATTAATTCAAAGAATGTCCCAAAATGACGTACAAAAAAGACGGGTGATCTCACCAACAGATCTGAACATACCATATGATGTCATCAACTGTGTCATTTGCTAGCAGATAGTATATATTGACCGATGATACCTGGTAATACAGAACTGATCTAATTAAAGAAGTTAAATCAACTTGACTATTACAACCATATAAGGAGCAAATAAAGAGTAAAATTCAGTACTATAAGAGAAGTCTCCAATAAGTTTTGCAAAATGGCAATCCCACAATCCTAAATCCAAATAGGAGACGTTACATTCCTTTCTAAGTTTTCGCAATTTAAGAGGTACACATCCTCCTTAGGGATCCTTAAGATCGTGACTTAACTATCAAGTGAACCAAACAGTAGAACTGCATGGAATTGAAATCTAGCAAATTTAAATTCCACAGAATGTTATTTCTAGGGGATTGCAGATCAATCCAATTGGTCCTTATGAAGTTAGAGCAGCTTGGGCGAATCTTCAGAGTCACCGGAGTAAATCGAATAGCATGCTCAGGCCGCCAAAGGGAAAGGAAATTCCGATCAAATCTGTCAGAGACGTTGGGATCAATTTTGGCAGAAATCACGCAACAGCTAATTTTGTTAGAGGAAATAACCGAGCAGTTACAGAGCGTAATTTAGTAATTTACGCTTTAATAACGTGGAAGACATTTTAAATTTTAATCAGAAAAGGTTTAAATTTAAAGATGAAGGTGAAAGTGAGGTTGAAATTGGGCCGATGATTTTTAATGCATTTCTAGAATTGGGCCACGTGGGAGCTGGGGCCTTTCGGCCTATTAAATTTGGGTTGGTAGGCTTCAGGAATTTTATTTCCTCACACCAAAAAGTACTTGGGTCAAATGAAGTTGGACTATCAATTAAAGTGGGTCCAAAACATAATGTGAAGTCGTGGGGTAAGGGGTAAAGGAAACTCGTTTACAATTCGCCGAATTTGGTTCGACGCAAATCGCTGCAGTGGATTAGACATCAGAGGCCAGAGCGTAAAAAGTAGAGAAAGAATATTTGTGCCGACCGACAGGAAACGATGGAGAAAAGAGAAAATGGATTTGGGTTCCAAATCGACTGCTATGACTATGATTCCAGATCCGTCTGCGGCGAAAAAAGTTGAAAAGGGTGTAATCGATCAAAATCATGGATTCAATCATGCTTCGGGAGAGGAGGCGCAGCAGTCAGTTAGAGCTGGTAATGCTTCGGCAATACATGTCAGCATTAAAGTGGGGGGGGGGCAGAGAAATTGACCAGATTCATGAGTCAAATAGGATGGAGGAGGCTATATTGGGGTCAGTTTTGGGAAGAGAAGATGTGAATTTAAGAGCTCATCAGCTATTGGATTCAAGTGTCTCCTTTCATCAGGGAGTTCAGGCAGACTCAATAGTGAGTGTGATGGCTGCTGTTCAGGAAGGTAAGAAGGACGGATACGATTTCCATTCAAAGTGCAGTGAATGGATAGGTGAAATATATGAAATTCAAGGTAAGGATATGCTGTGGTCGGGTATGGATGTGTTTACGGAGGATGACGATTGGGAGTCAGAAAACGACTCTGAAACCGAATTGCTTCTGGACACACTTCGAACTACTCCAGATTGTCCCATTTCCCCTCATCTCTCTGTCGCGGAAGCTGATGACACAGAAGTAAACAATTATCAGACTTTTCCTGAGGTAGATCCAGTAGGAATCATGATTGATACACTCAAGGAGATCTTAGGCTGGGAAAATTCTGCAATTACACTCACAGAGCAGCAGATATACTTGAGGGGTCGTACACCACATTATTATCATTGTGTTGAGCTTCTTAAGTTCCTAGAGTCCAGATATATGGCCTGTGAAAAGGGAGTGGACTTCTTTCTGCAATATATTGTTCCTTTACCTTATTCAGTTAGCTTTGATTTATGCCTTTTAAATACCAGATTACTTCACTTGATGTACTTATTTTCAGGCGCTTGTTTGGGAGACTGGGAGACGCGGACTGGGAGCTTGCCAAAGTTGTCCCATGCTGAAACTTGTTCTTTTGCCTCTTTATGCCCAATTGAATCCGGAGGAGAGGCCAAGGTTGTAAGCATTAATTCTCTAGGGGAAGGTTTCGATGACCGGGACCCGAATGTTGTAATTCAGAAGTTGGGAGTGTCCCTATTTAATCAAGATGGGGAGGAGATAAGGGTTGTTGTCAAACAGAGAGAATATGAGTCAGAGAAAGGGGGTAGGATGAGACAATTGATTAACCTAGCATCTTCAGTTAATTATGGGGAGGTGGCAGGGAGGAGATTGAACATATGTAGTATCCTATGAAGATTCTTTCTTGGAATGTATGTGGAATTGGGGATCATGGCAAGAGGAAGGTGAGGGAGGTGTTGATGAGAGCTACCCCCAATGTAGTTCTCATTCAGGAGTCGAAAAGAGAGGTTGTGGATAACATTCTCATTAGGAGTATTTGGGGGTGTAGGTTTAAGGATTGGGATTATCTTCCTTCCGGTGGAGCTTCAGGGGGATTATTGTTATGTGGGATAATAGAGTTGCTAGTAGGAAAGAGGTGGTGGGGGGTTCATTTTCGTTGTATGTGTGGTCTTGAGGTGCGAGGGAAAGGGGATTGGTGGTTTTCTTCAATTTACGGACCTTCTCGTCCGAGACTGAGAGAGGCTTTTTGGGGTGAGTTGAATGACTTAGCAGGATTGTGTGGGGGGGGCATAGTTGCGAAAGGCGCTCGCCTCTCTCGCCCGCCTCGCCATATTGTCGCCTTAGAGGTTACGTCGCCTTGGTGTGATGAAGCGAGCGGTCGGCAAAAGCGGCAAAGCCTAAAAACATTTCCGAGTCTAGGTAGGAATCTAAAACGTATCAAATTGGGTTTCTAAAGTTTCCTTTGTTATGGAAACCTTCTCAATTAAGGAATTTCAATTGTATAAAATCGATTGCAAAATCGATTATGAAATCAATTCAATCAATTTTGAGCGACTTACCTTCAGCGATTATCGATTCTGCTACTTCCGCGCCTGACGACAATCTTGGCGACGTTGACAACCTTGACAATTAGCGGACACTCACTCGTCGTTCTGGTATTTTTATTTTTATTTAGAATCCTGCGTCTCTGCGTTGTGTTTTATCTTTACGTTTTCTTTTTTATGTTTTTTTTTTTAATTAATAATAAAAGCAGTCAACTGTCTTCCTGTTTTTCTTTTTGCCAAAACCTACTTCCTGTTTAATTTTTTTTTCTTTATTATTCTTTCTTTGTTTAACTTGTTATTGTTTTTCTTTTTCTTTTTCTTTTTCTTTATATAGATTCAGTAAATGTCTTTTTATTAAAGAAAAAACATTTTTATAGTTTTCTTCTTTAATCAGTATTCTTTTAATTCATTATTGCTTTTAGGACTTGATTTCCCTTTTTTCTATATTTTTTATATGTTTTGTTGATTTGAACTATGTGGTCTAAATTTATGCTCCTTTTTTTAATTATGTTTTATACTTTAAATTTATCTTTATTTGTTACATGCATATTAAATATTTATTAATTATTTATTCTATTTTTCCGCCTTGCTCGCCTTTTTGCCGCTTTTCTACCGCCTCGCCTTTCGCCTCTTCTCAGGTGTGTATCGCCCGCCACTCGCCATTCGCCTTTAACAACTATGTGGGGGGGGGGGGGCAATGGCGTCTTGAGGGTGTGTCAGATTGGGAGGAGGCTTTTCCTTCTTTGGTTCATAAGTTATTGGAGAGGCCTGTGTCAGATCATTTTTCTGTTACTCTTGAATCGAGTCCTGTTCTTTTGAGCCCTGCTACTTCTCGGTTTGAAAATATGTGGTTGTTGCACCCTGGGTTTCATGATCTTGTGGCAGTGCGGTGGAGCGAGTGTAAGGTGCAAGGGTGGGCGGGTTTTGTGTTTATAAGAAAGTTGCAGTATTGAAAGATAAATTGAAAATGTGGAATAGAGAGATTTTGGTGATATCAGACACTCTAAATATACTATAAAGACAGGGTACTACAGGGTGTTGCTGAGATTAATAGGAGTGAGGAAGGAGGCTCTCTGAGTAATGAACAACAAGAAAGGAGATCTTTTCTGAAGAGTGAGCTTGATGAGCTCCTTTTACGTGAGGATATTTGTTGGCATCAGAAGTCTAAGGTCAAATGGATTCGAGAGAGAGACTGCAACTCTAAACTCTTTCCTAAGGTTGCAACTGGGAGGAGGAGAAGCTATATTTCAGAGGTGCAATTGGAGTCGGGGGAGATAGTGAGTTTCCTTCTTTGATTTCGGACTCGATCTCAAGTTTTTATAAGAAGTTGTTTCATGAGGAGAACAACTGTAGACCTAAGATTGAGGGTCTTGATTGATGTCCTATTGATAGAGATCGATCTGTTTGATTGGAAAGAGAGTTTTAAGGAGAGGAGATTAAAAAGGCGATAGATGAAATGGTTGGGGATAAGGCTCCGGGGATGATGGATTCTCTATGACTTTTTTTCACTCATTGGGATATTGTCAAATCTATGAGTTGGGATATTGTCAAATCTGAACTTTGGAGGGGTTTTGTGGAGCTTTTTGGCAATGGTGTTATAGGGAAGAACATTAATTCAACATTTATTACTTTGGTTCCGAAGAAAGATCGATCAGTTAATATTAGTGATTTCAGACCTATTGTTTTGGTGACAAGTGTGTATAAGATTATCACTAAGGTTCTGCCCCTTCGGTTGAGGTCAGTATTCAGTGAAACCATTGCAGAAGCTCATAGTGCATTTATAGGGGGGGGCAAGGTATTGATGCAGCGTTAGTGGCGAATGAGGTGGTTGAAGACCTGAAAAGACGGGGAATGAAGGGTGTAGCGGTAAAACTTGATTTTGAAAAAGCCTGCGATAGGGTTAATTGGCAGTTTATTGATCATGGATGGAGAGGAAGAGGTTTGAAATTCGGTGGAAAAAGTAGGTTCAAGGTTTCTTTAGGTCTCCATTCTCTGTTATTGTAAATGGGAAGCCACAACAATGATTTGAGGTTACAGGAGGGTTGAGGCAGGGACCTCCATCCCTTTTCTTTTCACTCTTGTGGCTGATATCTTAAGCAGGTTGTTGTTCGGGAAGGGGAGGGGGAAGATGTTGGCATTATAGAGGGATGTAGAGTTGGGAGCTAGAACGCATGGGTTTCTCATTTACAATTTGGTGATGACACAATTTTGTTTCGTGAGGGTGCTCGTAATTTTAAGTAGGACGGTTCTTCAGGTTTTTGAGAGTATTTCTGGGATTAAAATTGAATTAGCATAGTGTGGCATTATTGGGATCGAGGTGGGGAGTATATATATGCTCCTTTAATAGGGTGTCAGGTGTACTCTTAGCCTTTGTCCTATCATGGGGTTCCTCTAGGAGGTAATCCTCGATCGATTTCCTTTTGGGATCCTGTGGTGGATGTGGTGGAAAGGGTGAATAGGCAGAGGGCTTATTTCTCTTTTGGTGGTCATATTACCTTAATTTGTGCGTGCCTCTCAAGTATTCCTCTATATTTTATGTCTTTATTTCCGATTTCGGCTAGTGTGACTAAAAGTATAGAGAGGAGAATGAGGAGTTTTTTGTGGAAAGGAGTGGGTAAGGGTAAGAGGGATCATTTAGTGGCCTGGGAAAAGGTTAGTTGTCCTAAGCAAGAGGGGGTCTAAACTGGGTAATTTGGTCAAAAGAAATATCTCCCTGGTGAGTAAATGGTTATGGCAGTTTCCTCGAGAACCGAATTCTATTTGGCATAAAGTGATAAAGATCAAGTTCGGCATGCATAACAATTGGGGGGGACTCTCAGTTTTGTGGTCCCAGTTCTCATAGAAGCCCTTGATTTTTTTTTCATATGTGCCACCATCTTATTCATCCCTCCCTTGCTACGGTTTCGATTGAGCAACGGGACTCAGATTAAATTTTGGGAAGATGTGTGGATGGGTAATTCTTGTCTCAGCTGTTTCCTCGTCTTTATCGTTTATCTTCGGTTCATTTTGCTACTATTTATGATTTCATGGTTCCTGGGGGTGAAAACCAAGTCTCGTGGGATTTCCATTTCGTTCGCAATATTAATGATCGCGAGACGATTGAGGTGGGTGCTCTCTTAAATTCTTTATCACATGTTCAGTTGTCTCTCCACCAAGATACAAGGGTTTGGGTTCTTGACGAGTCAGGTAAATATATTTGTAATTCTTTCTTTATATTCCTGATTCAAAATTCCATTCCTTCTCCTTTTCCCTTGGTGTCTTTTATTTGGAAGCCTAAAACCACTTTCAAGATCAAAGTCTTTATGTGGACTGTAGTGCTTAATAAGCTAAACACTAATGATAAACTTAGGTCCGACGACCTCTTAAGTGTATTTCGCCTAATTGGCGTGTGAACTATCTGTGATGAGTCGCATGACCATCTGTTTCTCCATAGTACGGTGGCTTGTTATCTTTGGAATCGGCTTTTTGAGGTGACCGACGAAAATTAGGTAAGCCCTCGATCGTTGACTTCTTTTTTGCAGATTCACTTTCGTGGGTTTGGGCCAAAAAAGGATGCAGTCCGACTTTGGGATTGTGGGGTTTCAGCTATTATTTGGTGTCTATGGATAGAGAGAAATAACAGGATTTTTCGAAATAATCATCTTTCGATTTACTATGGGAGCGAGTAGCTTCTCTTTGGGCATTAGCTAGTGGTGCTTTTCGGGGTGTATCTATTTCAGTTTTGAGGAGAGACTGGGCAGCTGTTATTGTATAGTTCTTATTTGGCTTTTGTTTTATTTTCGCGTTTTATGATGGACTTCTTGTCCGCCAATTGTATATTCTTTTCATCTATCTAATATACTTCTTTTCTTATCAAAAAAATTACATTATACTATTCTTTTCTTATCAAAAAAATTACATTATACTCCCTCCGTCCCACTTCAAGGGTCTTAGGGTAGTATTTCACGCTTGTTAAGAGAATTTTAAAAAATGAATACAAAATTGCAAGTGGGTAGAAGATTAGAGGAGAGAGAATGTAAAGTTAAAATATTTATGATAAAACCTCTTTTTGATTGATTTTTTTGTAAATATGTTAACATTATAAGGGCATAATGAATGTTTTTTTGTAAATATATTTACATTATAAAGGTATAAATGTCCGAAACACTGTTCAAAATTTGCCATTTATGGAATGGGACTCTTAGTCTGGGACGGACCAAAAGGGAAAGTAGGACTCTTGAAGTGGGACGGAGGGAGTACTAATTATCTATTTATATTCTATATTTATATTCTATATTTATTTATGATATTAACGAGACTATATATTAGTAAAAAGGTTCTCCTAAAATTATTATCCTATTAATTAATCAAGTTTACTAATGTTTTACACAAGCTCAAGTCCAGCTCAGGGGGGAAATATCATTATGGGAAAAATACATATACCCTCTCAAGTATACACCAAATCCCACTTTGCCACCCGATCAAATTTGTGCCTAAGTGGTGTACTTTAATTACCAAATTGTTGCTCTTTGCATCATCCGTCCAATGGCCTCTAAAAAACTAACATAATTTGTCATGTGTATGTCACGTGATGGGTATTTGGAAATTAACTTGGGCACAAGTTCCAATCGGGGTGGCATAGTGGGAATGGGAGTATACTTGAGGGGGTTGATGAAGTTTGGCCTATCATTTTAAAGAGATTATTAATTTATTATCATTGAGGTTTTACTCTACATACATAATAAAACATGGAACTAATTATATAAAATAGACTTAAGGTAAAGTGCTTGAATGGAATATTAACTTGCTCAAATTAGAAGCTACTGTTGTCCCTTTTCATTTCACTTTAACTGATCATGGAACTCAATACTGAAAAATAAATTATTATGGTCCCTCATTTACACTAATAATTGCATCAAGAACATGACTAAGAGATTTTTGATGCTTCACAATTGAGAACCTTTAAGGTTATTTGCAAAACAAATAAATTTCTAGATGGAGGTAACACAGATATCAGAAATTTGACATAGTTCATAGGAGATTATTGTATTGAAGAAACACGCAACATCAGAAATTCGATATGTTTATGATAGTCATGTTGTGTACCTGGCCAATCCTGTGAGCACGATCTTCTGCTTGTATGATGTCGCCTGGAGTCCAGGATAGCTCGGCAAATATAACTGTGCTAGCTGCTGTTAATGTTAACCCAACACCTCCAGCTTTGATTGAAAGCTAATAACACAAAACATGACAACTTTAACCTCGGGTTAAGTGAAAGGATTATTGGCAGAAGTAAATTAATGACGGTACAGAATAAAGCTTCTATACCACTGCAGCTTTTATAGAATCCTTTTCTTGAAAATCTGTTACCAAAGCTTGCCTAGAAGCTGCCGGAGTACCACCATCAATACGAATGCAACCGACCTTCTTTTTCTGGGATTTGGCACTGCTTATAAGCATCTATCTAGTTTTCAATTCATGTACATAAAATTAAGTGATCTTACAAGAAGGAATTGGTGTATAGAATCAATCATTGGTCGATGGTGTGCAAATATCAGAAACTTGCACCCTGCCTGAAACACAAGAACTATGTTAAAAGTACACAACTCAAGGATGAGTTTAACCTAAACAAGGGAATCTGATGGATGAGCATTTAAAGAAAATTTAACACGAATCAGTAGAGTTACGAAAAATCCTAGCCCTAGTCTTATCATTGTTAGTAAACATTAACAAGAGATCATTATTACAGAATTCCTACTGAACATATAATGCTACCAGTAACTCAATGATATGTTATTCAAAAAGAAATAACATTGATCGAATATAATTGTACGTCTTATGTAGGCCTTTGCCTTCATAAATACTTGAGAACACCTGAGTTCTGGATTACAACCTTCTTTAAGGTTTTTCCTCCGACAAAACATGGGATGATGAGACAAAAATTTCTCAGATTCCCCTGCATCCACCTGATTAGACAAGTATGGGTTGATACTCGGTTATGGAGGCCAAAGGGTTTTGGGTAATATACACAAAACATTTTAACAAAATGATGTGGCAGCTGAGCTCGCGCACATGGAATCTGCTCTATTTCAATAGTCTTACCTTAGCAATTAAACGATGATTAAACCTAATTTTCAAAATAATGAATATATAAACAGAGAAAATTGTTTATCTATTGTTTTAGTGTAGTAGGGTTTGCAGTTTTTTCATCTTCTCCAGCCATTCTCGTCAACAACTCACAGCCCACTTCCTTACGGCCGTAAACGGCCTGAAAATAAGATGCGTACATTTCTAGTGATTACTTTGATCTCAGCTTGGGCACTTGGCCTTGCTATTTTATGCATAGTCAATGCAGTATGCAGCACTTAAATTGCTTATATGATGAAGATTTTTTGGGTATGATAAATGTTGAATCCACATTGTGCAAGTTCTCCTGAAAGTTCTCACCCACCACTTTTAGTAATCGCCTAATTATTCGCAAGGGCCATATGTATGTAAACCACTGAATAATATAGATGGAGAGAATTAGACAGAAAATGGCCGATAAGTACCAACTAAGGGGCTTAATTTGGGCCCGATTTGATTCGTTTAGCTCCAAAATGTCAAAATTGCAGTCTGGAGAATGAGAGGTTCACAAATCGTTAGCTTCGGATAAACAGGGAAGGGAAGATGTGTGGAAAAAGAGAGGTCATGCATCCTTTGCCGGCTGGAAAGAAGGTGGCAGCAAGGTTGTTGAAGACAACAGTTGGAGAGGATAAAGAAACTAAAAACCCTTCGGTGAACATTACGAAGAAATGATTTTCCTTGTTTTCGTGGCTTCTCTCTCTCTCTCTCTTTACTTTGTGTAGATGGATTTGTGTGTATTTTGTGCCTGTAGTATTATTACCCAAGGGTTTTAAGTTATGTCTTTGTCAACCTCATCAATTTAGCAAGTTAAAGAAAGCGGAAGAATGCAAGAAGAATATCTATGTATGAGCTTTAGCATGAATTATTAAAGAAAATACCTCGTAGCAAATATACATCGGGAAAAATTGATACCTCGATGATGGTTCCCAGGTAATCTAGAACAGCGGGTACTTTGGCTTCTGCTGAATCGGTATATATCTGGTTCAATATCGAAAAGGTCACATGCAGTATGAGTTTAAAAGAATATAGAACAAAATGCAAATAAGAATTGTAGTGTGTTAAGCAATTTTGCCTGAACAGAAGTATTAGAAATCTGATGATACATGTATAAGTCAAGGCTATTTTAGATGGCAACAAGTAATCTTTTTGTCTAAATTGACAATCAACTCCTATCGAGTCAATTAAGACGATAAATCCCAGTATCCTCCTGTAAAAAATAACATGAAATACCTGAACTTATCAAAATTCCTTAATCCGCCCTGGATTTGAACTAGTTAGCAGAAGGTAATAAGTATTTTTCAATACTACAAAGAAACCAAATGGCTTCCTTTTTCTTTTCTTGATAATGAAGTGACTAATTCAATCTTAAAATCTCATAACTATGAGAAAAGTGGACCCAGCCACAAAAAAACTCATTTAGACCTCCAAAGCCATTCTCACCCCAACACCGTCTGTTTCTTTTCCTAACTCACATAGCTTTCAGCACCCCAGCCACAAAAAGCTCAAACCTCCAAAGCTAATCTCCATTGATTATCTCGAAAAAGAAGAAGTCGGGAAAAGAAAGGAGATTGACTCTTTCCTCTCGAGAACAGATCCGTGCTTTAGAGTTCGAAAATTACAAACCCAAGACCAATCACGATCTATGTTACCTGGACTCGGGATCGGGTATCCGACACGGGTACGGATCCTAGTGTCGGATTCACTTTTCCTCAAAAAATTGGACACGGGGACACTGTCCTAAAATTAGGATACGGGTACGGGAATACGTTAATAACAAAATATATTGAGTCTATTTATATACTTTACTTATAAATGAAGTCAACTCACTCTTTTTTTGCTAAGATATTATGTATAATTAAGTAAAACAACATTAAAACTTGTAAAATTTTTATAAATGAAGTCAACTCACTCCTTTTTTTCTTTTTAATTTTTCTTGTCGTATCCGAATGAAAATGCGGGTGTCGGGGTGTCTTGTCGGACACGATACGTGTCAGACACGGGTACTTCAACATATTTGAAGAGTCCGGGTAACACAGATCACGATTGCATCACTAATTGCCCAAAAATCGAACAAGCAGGAGTTAAGTACCTTAAAGGTCACTAACCTATAGACCTTTTTACGTATTGGTCTCTGTCATATTTCGTGTACAATTTCGTCATTGACCTACCCATTTAATGTACCATGTCATCCTTCCGTCTACTTTCTGTCAAAATCCTCGTTAAATACGCCTATGTGGCACAATGATGTCACTAGAAAGTTGAGTTGGCATTTGACATGGCAAAATTTAATTGATGTGGAAATAAAAGGGCCCTAAAACTTACTTCTCATTGTAAAGGGCCCAAAATTGAAGTGCTAATTTACAAACACCCCCCTCCTCATTAACCTAAATTTCTATTAAAAAAAGGCAACAAACAGAAAGAAAAAATAAACCTCTCCTTCATCTTCGGCCCAATCCCCTACCTAACAGCCATCCTTTCCCGTCCCAACCCACCGCCGGCCCCCACCTCCACGCCTCCACCCAACAAATTCTCTTCCGGCGTTCCCTTCCCTACATGACAGACCTCTAACCGACGCCAATCCCAACCCTTCATCAACATTGCATCCCCCAAATTAGATCTGGGAAAGAACCCCCCTCCCCCTCTCTTCCTTCCCTACCCGGCCCATTCCGGCGTCTTCCCCAACTCATAGCTACCAAATAGAGCCGTCAATACGGGAATACGGGACGGGACGAAATTATGTTATCCCGCGACGGGAACGGGACGGGACGGGACGGGACGGGACAAAATGGGACGGGACTAAAATACTCCGTCCCATCCCGTCCCATTTGCAGGACGCGGGATCCCGTGGGACCCATACGAGACCCATTGACTAGGAGGGATAAGCGTTGACTAGGCTTGTAGCTAAGCTTGTGTAGGGTACCAAATTTTTCTTTGTTTAGTGTATTTATGACCTCAGGCAATGCATATTAAGTGTGAATGAAGTTCTATTCTCAAGTTTCTGTGCTCGTACAGAGATATTGTATGTATGCAGTTTGGGTGGGAACAAGGTCATTGAGAGATTGACACTGAATTTACTTTGAATTATGGATCACCGGGTAATATTGGATTCTGTTTACTAGCTTTGCGGAATGCACATCCCTTGTGATTCTGACCACGAAAGTTATCAGTGGACTCATGGAATTTTTCTGATTCACTTTTGGCCGCAGTAGATGCATGTTTATTGCATCAAAATTCTCTTTTGTTAGGAATCTGTTTGTTTGTCATGCGAAATAGATGTTAATTACTATAATTAGAGGAGAAAGTAGATAATGGAATTGGCTGTTGATACAGAAAAAGAAGATACGGGATAACGGGACGGGACGGGACAAAACTAAGTTGTCCCGCGACGGGAACGGAACGAAATGGGACGGGGCGAAACGGGACGGGACTAAAATAGTCCGTCCCATCCCGTCCCATTTGTATGGCGGGACGGGACGTTTCGACGGGACCGTCCCAACTTGACGGCTCTACTACCAAAACACTCCTCTCTCACTAGCACCGGCACCCCATCCCCAGATCTAAAGACACATCATCGTCAATAAGTGAACATGATAGGAAAAGGAAACTATTGCGTTACATTGCTCCACATTGTTTCCTATTTCCATATTTTTTTTTTAATTTCTTAAACCTGAAAATATCAATTGTAAGAGCATTCACTTCAATTTGAAACTATTTTGCAACTATTGGGATATAATTCCAGAAATTGTACATATTTATATGCACTTATTACTGTTCTAGGATTCTTGATGTTATAGTCCTTGTTATTATTTTCCCAAGAGTTGAGAGTTTGTCATCTAATTTCTTACAACATCTTATTTCCACATCAACAAAAATTTTACAATTTCTAGTGCCAACTCAGTGTTTAGTGACATCATTGTGCCATATCAGCATATTTAACGGAGAAATTAACATAAAATGGACGGAAGGATGACATGGTACATTAAGTAGGTATGCCAGTGACAAAATCGTACACAATAATAAACTAGGGACCAATACGTAAAAAGGTATAGAGGTCGGTGACCTTTGAGGTATTTAACTCGAACAAGCAGAACCAATTGTCAGCAAATGGGACATAGGTGGGTCTAGCTTCGCAAAAGTAACTGTGGCCTTCCACAAAAATCATGTGAAAGTAAGTTCATCATCTGTGTTAATGATCCGTAAAAGGCAATGCATTCTTAACTCCACGAAAGCTTGAGCTCCAAATTCTTGTATGTGCAAAATTCCTGATGTAAATCACGAAAGCCCGCATCGGAGTTGGCTCGGTCATCACTCACAACAACTCCATTAATCACGCCAAGTTTTGGTGGCAATGACTTGGAGGAGGATGTTGGAGTTGCGAACGAATTGACTGCTGAAGTTAAAGATGTGTCCATAGTTGCAATGGCTGATTTAAAATGAAACCAGAGGGTATGATATATAGCGGCTACAGAAAAGAGAGTACACTTGCTGAATCCTAATTCGGGTGGGAGCGCTGTTGAGAGACGGTTGGGGGGGGGGATACTCCTGCTGGGTTTAGAGTCTAGATTTACTTTATCTTTTTCTTCAGTTATTGAAACCCTTAATTGTAAAAACTACTAACAAAAGAAACCTTTTATTCCAATTTATCTTGATTTCCCTAGTTTACCCTTGGAAGTTTACTCACACGCACGACAAATATCCAAGTTAAGTGGCTTAGGCTTTATCGACAAAGTGATTATATATGAAGCAAATATATAGTTGACTGCTTGACTTGGAACACAATATTTTTCAGTGATCAGACCTAGATAATGCATATAGTTGAGCGAACTTCTTCTTGTGCTTTTACCACCGTGTTTTACCATCTCTCCACCTTTTCATTATTTTCTTACCTCTCGTTGACGTTTCATTTTGCTTTGTTATTTTGCATACACACACACACACACACATACTCCCTCCATCCCACGTGAATGGAGACCAAAATCTTGGGCACACAAATTAAGGAAAAGTAGGAGAGAATTAGTGGGGGAGGTATTTGTGAGTATGAAAAATAAAATAGGAGAAAGAATGAGTGAGAGAAATAGTAAGTTGATTGGTGTTGTGAGTATAAAAGTAAAGTAGGAGAGAGAATGAGTGGGAGAAATAGTGTAAAAACTTTGCCATTTTGAGCAGTCTCCACTCACGTGGGACGGACGAAAAAGGAAATAAGTCTCCACTCACGTGCGACGGAGGGAGTATATAGCGAAGCTACACGGAGGAAAAAACTATGCTGATTCCTAAAATAAGGGATAAGGCAGCATATTGAAACAAAACTGATTTGGTTGCCCGCACCAATCCAACAAGGAAACGAATTCATCTCGAATTTCCGCGTAAGAACTGATTTGGTTGCTCGAGGAATGGAATTGGTGCTACTTTCTTTAATGCATGACTCACCTAAGGTATAGATAAAACAATAAGTATATCAAAGTTCATGCCGGGAGCTTGCATGGGTACCTTATTGATAAGATTCTTCTGAGTAAACTTGAGCGAGTCAGCTTCCTCGTTGGATTCGCTAGCTTTGATTTTACTGTTTACCACCTCCAACTGCAGTATGTGACAGTAGATCAATAGTTGATTTTCAGTATTTAATCAATGTAAGTCATAATTGTCAAAATTAAGAAATACAGGGAAATGAAATTGAAAGAAAATTGAAGGTAGTGAAGCTGGTATTTTCACCAGAGTAAAGGAGGTAAACCTTCAATTACAACAATAATATCCCTTTAATTAGATAAGATAAGGATTTGAAAACTGTTGAATATCAGAGAGGTCTGGATAAACTGTTAATCTTACATAGTTACATTTGCAAATCTTTATGGCTTTGACAGCCAGACCCAAACTATAGCAGAAGGATACTAAGATCTTCTATTAGATATGCAGATCTTATGCATGATATACCTCTCCCTATTTATATAGGACTGACACAGGGCCGGTTTTTTATAACCTGTCCATCCAACCAGTTGAAATTTTATCCATCTCATTGTTTGAAATGTATAGCTCATTGTTCAGGATGTAAAATGCATTGTAAATAGTTCAAAATATAAATGCAGTGTAAATAAATGCATATATATATATAATATATATGTTTGAATGTCTAGTAAAAGTGGTCCCTAACGAGATGACAATCAACCCCAATACGCAGAACAAAAAACAGGCACACCTTTAACAAATTGAGTGTATGTAACTTCAGCACTTAAATAGCACCTAAAACATACACCAGTCAATGCTACCATCAAAGTTGATTTAGATAGAGAAATACAGTTAAAGCTTGCAATTCTAGGCATTTGCTATTCAACGAGAAGAACACTTAAGAGAGTCCAAACAAGAGAAAGATAAACAGAACTAAATTACCTCACGAAATAAAGCATTTATTTGTTTCATATCCTTGTCTGCCAAATCCAGAAAGATCTGAAAATAACAGATGTCAAAAGATAACCACTACTCTAGACCATTATAAGAAATGAAGAATTCAATCTCGTGGTTCACAAACTTGCATTGTTGAACATAACCCAAACCCCAAAATTTATCATCTTAAATACAAGTGAAAGATTGAAAATGCTCATTCAAAGCCGCCTTATTACACTCAAAGCAACGGTTATGTACTTCAAAGAATCTCAAGCACTTGGTAAGTTGAACTCCAACTATAATAGCAATTATTGTCTTTAGCATAGCATACAAACCACATGCAACAGTCTATTTTACATTCCACTCCCTCCCCCGGTGAAAATAATAAATATGGTATTGCACCAAACTAAAACAACATTGCGATAAAGATTGTGTACCTGTTGTCTACGCTTCACAGGAAGCTCAAACAGAACATCTTTTTTGAGCCTGCGTATCATTACTGTTGCTTTCATTAAATTATGCAGCTCATCATGATTACTTGCACCTTGATATTTTCCAAATATACCCTATAAGATTATAGTTACAAGTATTAGATCCAATTAACATTGTATAATAGCAGGAAAATCTGATGGCTGAGGGGGCATATAGAATCAGGCACATCAACTTACTCCCAAACAATATCTATTTCCGTATTCATGGACATTTCTATATACATCAGGATACAACGCGTCCAGCTGTCAAAGAATATTCACAACTTACTCATTAGTCCCCCATAACCAAAACTCAAGTTCCAGCATTACTTAAAGCATACCGTGATACACTGATATACATAATAATCCGACCCTTGGAGATACCTGTTTGAATAACTCAATCGGTCGCGATAAAGCAGGAGTTCCACTGAGCAAAATTGCATATTGGGCTTTCTAAATTCATAAAAATATAAAGTTCATTAGTCAAGAAAGGTTATGAATCATTATTCTGGATGAACAAATGCGTGAACAAGACAGTGTGTGTAAGAGATAGAGAGACCTGTAATACTGGAAGACAAGCACTGGTTCGCTTTGCTTGGGCATTCTTCAAATAGTGTGATTCATCTGCTATCACCACCTGAATTTATTTCATCATTTACAAAATGAATAAACTCAGAATCCCAGTGATGCAATCTATAAAATGTTAAAGGAAAAGTGACAACAAGTAGACAAGAAGCTTAACAATTTCCTCGAGTTCAAGGAGGAGCCTATTTAACACCTTGATAAGTTACTTATTTCACAAACGGAGTCTTGCTATAGAGTTTTGTTAAGAAGACGAGCTCAGACATACAGTCTCCCAGTTTTTAGTAAGTCACATTATTTCAACTTTGCTATAGACATGTTAGATATGATCCTTCGCTCATACAACTCTTAAATGGCTAGTAATATATTTGTAACAGTTGATTATATACATACGGAAACTATTCTTCTTTTTCTTTCTCCAAATTATTTGGATTCTCTTGGATGTGTTGCTAGAGAACCCTAGATGTGAATAGTGATGCATGACGATAACTCGTATTGATTTTCTACAATTCCAACGATTGCTCGAAATAAAGAGAACAAGAAATTTGAGAAGTTGTATCCTAAACTGCTTACGCACAAATACATGTATGTCTGTAAATTAACAACCACCCCAAGCATATAATAATAAAATAACACCACCGCTCAAACATGTGTGTGTACAACTATAATTCAACACTCCCCTTCAATCTAGAGCATAACTGGCATGTATGCAACAGCTTGTGACACATATAACCAATTACATTCCCATCTCCGTAGAAGACAAATATGGGCCAACAATACCTTGCATACACTTATAACAGTGTTCATGAGTGGTTTTTTCTTTTCTAGCATCACCACACATCCATTTTGAAAATCTCATTTAGGCTAAACTCATTATTAACAGTTTGTTTTCTTACCTTACAGACACAATTTACATCAGCACTTACCTTAAAATCTGACATTATCAATTTATCTTGTAGCTTAGGAACGACATCATAGGAGATAATGTTGAATGCACCATCAAGACGAACGCTTCCTTTGGAGTTTGAAGGTACTATGGTAAATCCACCCCTGTTCGAACCACCACATTGAGATAAAACCACCTGGCAAGGGATAGTCATAAGAGCAAACAGTTTGCTTAAGATAATCTCAGTTAATAAAAGCCGTAATTGTGGTCTCCTTGTTGTCCTGAGAGCATGGCAGCAAAACCGTGAATAATCATCACAGCATAGAAGCAAAGACAAATGCAATCTAAAGGGACAAAAAGAAATGTGAAACTCAATGAGATATATACAACAATTTCAGTCCAGATCTCAAAGACATATAAGAAGAGAAATCTTAAAACTAATCAATTATCATTAATATGCAGTAGACAGATGAAGTTAAGAAAAATTGTTAATCACAGATGTGATTAATTCAAAAACAAAGAAAACGTAAATTAAAAAATGATCACACAGACTAAAAAAAAAAACAAAAAATACACTATTGTATATCCATTAAAGGATCTTAAATCAAGCGAAGACAAATTATGAGAAAAAGATATCTGGTGGTCAACTAAGAGCTGTTCATGCCAACAAGAGCAGAAGCTTCACTTAAGAAAATAAACGCAGGTATCCAGAACAAATGAAACGGGAGCTACCAGTAGTGAGATCCAATAATATCGCATATTCAATGGCTTCAAATTAGATAAAAAATACCAGTAAGGTGCCAAACAGTCTGCTAAATTTACAGTAAAAAAAGTGGTACACTTTCTGTTTGGAAGTCAACATTTTATCAAAATAGTAAATGCTAAAACAATTTTGTTACTGATGAGTGTGAATGATGTTGTAAGAACAGGTAGTGACAGTACAAGTATTTGTGCTCTACAGAAAGTGTGTACACAGGAAATTTTATAGTAAGACCTCGGTGAATTGAGATACTTTTAGGTGGCATTTGCTTTCTATGTTTTCCACTTATTTACATCTGAACACTTAATTGGACAGACATGGAATGATTAAGTTCAATTTTTTTTCACTTCTGAAGGCTCTTAAAATCCTCTAATTCTTTTGGATTTAAAATGAAGTCTGATGGAATAAGTGGTCAATCTGAAGCCTTACATGACAAAAATACCACCAATGTAATTCACTAAGGCTCCGTTTGTTTGGGGGAAAACATTTTCCGGAAAATGTTTTCCCCATTTTCCGGTGTTTGGTAAATACCGGAAAATGAAGTCAACGGAAAACATTTTCCGGGTCAATGGAAAATGAGCTTGATTTCTAAGGAAAATGACTTCCTTACCTCTACCTAAGGAAGTTGTTTTCCGGAAAACATTTTCCTCATTTTCCTTTGTTTGTATTGATTTTACCTTTAGAAAGTTACTTTAATGAAACTACCAAACATCGGAAAATATTTTCCGGAAAATGTTTTCTTAAGTTTCACCAAACATCGGAAAATATTTTCCGGAAAGCATTTTCATTTTCCGGTAAATATTTTCCAAGAAATCATCCGGGGGGTTATTTTCCGTGAAACAAACGGAGCCTAATTCCGTTTACCCCTCTCATTTGTGCTTCCCTCTCGATCGGCTTTCTCACTCTTCTCTCTATATCCCTGTCTCCCTTGCCCCCAATTTCTGTAACCCTAGTATGGAATTGGATCTGTAACCCATTTGTAGATCTAGTCAATCTCCACCCATTTGAAAAGCTTCCGTTTTGCTTAAAACAGTTTGTAATCAGTCTTGAGGTTCAAGAGACGTATGACCTTGATGATTTGTATTTCTTCTGATTCGACCTTCATTTCGGTGAATTCGGTGGTGAGTTTGGAACAGGGTCAGTCGTCGATGACGAGGCAAAGCTATGGAGGGTGGAGTAGAGGGATTTTAAGTGTGCGCGTGTGGGGAGGGGTGTTTGAGCAAGAGGTCTCATCTTTTGATGAGATTTTATTTTAGGGAATGGATTAAGTAAATGAAATCGCCGGATCTTGGAGTAGAGCTTTGAAGGCCTTTCCGATTGCTTCTCGCCGGACAAGGTAGAGGTTGAAGATGGTGGCAGTGATGATTGGGGATTTTTGATTGACAGTCACCATGGAGCTAGAGGTTGAGTTTTCATGAGTACCCATGACAGAAAAGAACACTTTCTTCTTTTCAATGTTGCAATTAAATATAATATTTAATTTTTTAACCCAAATTTAATATTTATTTCAACGCTAAAATTGATAATTTGATATTTTAAAACATTTTCAGGCAATTCATTCAGTCAAATTAACAGTTTCATAAATTTAGAATTCAGTCTTCAGATATTGCGTCTTACGATTTCAGACTAAACTTAGAATTCAATACTTATTATTTTAGAAAAACAATCGCCACCTTAGAGTAATGTAGTTGCTCGGTGTAAGCAAGGCATTTTCTTGTCTCAGAGGAAATATGAGTTAGGCTTGTTAAGTTGAGTTAAGTGAGACAAGATGTTAGGGGAAAAACACTCAGAAATCCTGTGGATCCAAATAGAAAACTATCTACGAGGATGATGAGAATGAGCCAAAAGGAATCCTTGACTTGTGAGAAAACTAAATTACCTAATTGCTATTGTGCTCGAAATCGGGTACGAGTGTCTGACACGGGTATGGATCCGAGTGTCGGATCCTCCACTTTTTTTTAAGATTTTTCACCAAATGTAGTGTAAAATAGCCACACCCATACCCACACCCACATCCTGTGGACACGAGTACTCTGGCAAAATTGAAGGGTCCGAGCATCACAGCCGGGTTGTGCCTAGGTCAGACATTGCATTTGCAGTCAGTGTAGTAAGACATTAATGACCTCTCCGCCAACTACTCACTGTGAAGCTGCAATTAGGATTGTGAGGCATCTCAAGAGAGCTCCAAGACGAGCTGCATTGCACCATGATCATGGCCATATGAATGTTGAGGGATTTTCAGATGCTGATTGAACTTCAGTTAGGAGGGCCACTGCAGGATATTGCATCTTTATGGAAGGTAACTTGGTTCCTTGGAAGAGCAAGAAACAACCGGTTGTGTAGAGATCGAGTGTTGAGTGAAAACATAGGGCTATGGCCCATGCTACATGTGAGCCTATGTGGTTTGTCAGTTACTTGCCGAGATTGGCATTGGTAGTCCACTACGTATGTGATTGTGGTGAAATAATCAAGCAGCCATTCATCATCTCGAATCCAGTGTTCCATGAGCAAATCAAACATATAGAGGTTGGTTAACATTTCGTTCGTGAAAAGCTTCAAGAGTAGATGATAACTACTAGCTATGCACGGACCAGGGATCGACCAGCTGATGTTTTTACTAGATCACTCAATGAAAATAAAGTGAGTTGTATTTGAACAAGTTAGGCATGCATGCTATTTATGCCCAAGCTTGAGAAGAGGGTGTTAGAGTGTTATATGTTTAAGGGATAGTGGTGTATCTTGACAAGTCCCAGGGACTAGATGTACCTTTGTAAATCGCTGACATATATATGATAGGTTGCCTAACCTGTTAAGGTCAAGGCTTCACAATTCATTTTGTTCTCTTCTCTTGAACTACAACATGATATTATAGCTCTTGTTTCGCATGGTTTTGGGTTCAAGTCAAGCGGCATGCATTTATTATCCAAAGTATTGTGACAGGACATCTTGGCCCATATTTCGTTTGTGATCTCGCCATTAAGGCATACTCCCTCCGTCCCACTAAGAGTTACACTTTTTGCCAAAAAGGTTGGCCATTAATAGTTACACTTTCCCAAAATGGAAAACTGAAAATACTTCTTTAATCAGTGGGACCCACTTGCATACTCACGACAACTATCCACTCACTATTCTCTACCCCACTTTCTCTCTCCTACTTCACTTTTTATACTCACGACACTTACACCACTTACGCATTTTATTAATCCCCGTGTCCATACACAAAAGTGAAACATTTAGTGGGACGGAGGGAGTATTCAATTTATCTCTCCATATGTACATAGGCTGTGAGGAGGAAAGTAAGCTTGAAACACATTGTTGGGACCAATCTAGCATCTTAAGATTTTTGATAAATTGGTAAATTTACAATAATAAACAGCATGATGTCAAATTAACTCGATCCCTGGTCACAGTCTCAGTAAAGCACAATCGACAGTGACAAGCTAATAAATCATGACCAAGAGAGATTGACACCTAGGATAATTAAAAAATTGTACAATGCACGATTAATATATTTCTAATATGAATAGAAATTTTAAAAAGTTTAGCAGAAAAAAAGGAATTGATGTAAGAAACATACAAGTATATCTGATGAAGGGATGTCCAGCCACTGTTGAATCATCTGCAGAACAGAATTACAGAAATGTAAAATGCTCTTACATTTTAATATCAACACAAGGCAGAACACCTAAAATCTGCACTTACTGAAGCCCATTGCAGACGCAAGGAAGACGGAGTAAGAACAAGAACGGGCCATGAGTCACGAATGCAAGAGGTTACAGCTATAGCCTGCATAAATGATGAAAGCAGCATGCTTCAGTGTTACATATAAGTGATCCAGTCCGGATCTGGCTGATACTAGTATATAGGAAACTAGCAGGATTATCAGCAATATTTTAATCATAACTATTTTTTGGGACTAGAGCTTTATTATTGTTGATGTCGTTGTAGAATTTCAGTCATGAGTATTTTTAGTAGTTAAGATATTAGTGCAGGACATAATGAAGCGCCAAGGAAAATCTGACAAATATTCAAGAATTCCGCTGCCTCCAAATGGTCACTAAGATGGCAAAAACATCACCGATATTAGATCTTCCCTTAATTAAAAAAAAATGAACACTATCAGCAATTGGAAGTGGCAAGGCCCAAGATTAATCAAGCGAAACAATTCACGCCATACCCGGAAAGGAAAAGGACATGGTGAGTCACACTGCTGCCTACTATTGACACCCCATATTGACATTTAGTCAGCAATAATGTACCAAATATATTTCGTGCATTGTCAGAAAATCAACAGGCAACTGTGTTATAGCCTGAAAAGAGGTTTTCACAGTACAGTCAATTAATGTGGGTGTGCGAGGCCAGTACAGTAACAATAAAACAGCACCTGGGTCATCAACATGATAACCGAGGGCTAATTAGATTATGTTTGCTGACGTCGACAGTCAAGAAGAGGCTGTAATGATAGATAGAGAGATAAGAAGTCTATAATGAAGTAAATTATGGCAGAGTAAAAACCTATGTAGCTAAACAAGTACAAAACCAAGACTGGACAAGGACAAAAGGCAGAGACACCAAAGGCGCATTCACAAGGGATACAAGGTCAAGACAGTTTTAATAACTTGCCCGTGGATGTCCTGCAGAAATGATTTCAAAAGCCACGAACACATTCTACATTCATCAAAAGAATCATTTCATGATCAATACATCAATATATATTTCTTTTTTGGGCAAATGACAAAATAGGGTCCAAACTTTGGGGGACATTCACACATTGGGGTCCATATTTAATTTTTGTCAATTAAGGGTATGAAGTGGCAAAATTTTGCCAAAAAGAGTATTTTTTAAACAGAATAGTTAGAAAAAACTGTTAAGTGCCTACATGTCAGACATGTATGAAACTTACAAGGTCAGTCTGGTCATTTCAATGTCGGCATAACCTCAAAATGATAAGATTTTGCCATTTTCAGACCCTAAACTGAAAAACTTTTAGCATTTGACCCCAATATTGGAATGCATCTAAGTTTGGACCCTATTTTGTCATTTGCCCAAGCAATCTCCTTACCTCATCTAGTTTTATAATACTTTATCATCTCTACGATGATCCCACCCGTCCATTACCCGATCCTCACTTCAATTCTAATTCAATTATTTTTATATAGAAAAGGAAGATATATTAGATGGAGGAAAGAATACAAAGAGAAGAGGAAAAGATATCCTCTATGAAGCAAAAGAAAAGATAAAGAAAAACGAAAATAACAATGCAAACTAGGCAAATACATAACTAAACTAATGTAAAACAGCTATCCAATCTCTACTCAAGTCGTTCATAGATAATCCTCGAAAAGTTCCCAACGCCGATGCCCACAAAGAAGCAAGGAACACAATCTTCTCCGTAAGCACAATAAAAGACAAGGACCTGTTCACAAAAATTCTAATTCAATTCCAATTAAGACTTTAATCATCTCTACAACCCTTCACTACACCGCTGCCACGTCTTTCAAATGCAAGCATAGGAAAAGGATAAAGTTAGGCATGACTGAGTGTTTATTATTGTGTGAGAGTGTAGCTATTGTTGTGTGCATGGTTTAAGCTTGTGGGTTGATGGGTAGTGTTAAGATAAAATGTGATGAATGTGTGTTTGTTTTCATGGTGGCTGGAAAGATGTTAAGAAGGTAGTGATGTGGATGAGATTGAATTATTTAGGGTTTTAGGTTTTGAGGTTTTTGATGTAGTTAAAATCTAGTAAATTTTTTGTTTTTGATAAAATTAGATGGGGGTAATTTTTTGGGCAAATGACAAAATAGGATCCGAAGTTAGGGATGTTCCTAAATTGTCAAACTTGAGGTGTTCCAAAATTAGGCTCTAACGTTAGGACTTTGTCAATTCAAGGTCTCAGAATTATGGGTAACTTGAGAATTATAACCTCAAACGTCATGCACAGGATTGGCACATAGCGAATTTTTCTAACGATTATGTTAAAAAAACGTTTTTGACGAAATTTTGCTACTTCATACCCTAAATTGACAAAAAATTGAAACATCGGGCCCCAATGAATGACCCCCAAAGTTTGGACCTTATTTTGTCATCCTCCCTTTCTTTTTAGCCAAAAATATCTTCTACCTATCGTGTATTCATAGGATTTGCCAATAAAAGTTGCCAAGTTAAAACTAGAGTCAAATATTGGAGAAGTTAGGCCATGAAAATTTAAGAGATAATAACTGTATGCAACGTTCTCCACTTTCCAAATGATAAATTGTGAAAATGTAGTTTCCTCAAAACGAATGAAGCTAATCCCGAGAATGCATCAAACTCAAGGAACAAAAAAGTATCACCACAGCTGTAAGATATCCAGGGACAAGAAAAGGACATTAACAATTACTGGAACCAGAATTCCAAACATTACTATTCTTGTGCATTTTGCACCATATAATTGTGTCTGATAATTAATAAGTAAAAGCTTGTCACCAAAATATTATGTTTTCTTTTAAAAATACATTCGACAAAGAAGAAAGTACAATGCAAAGGACAAGCTTTCCACTAGTGCGCTAAGAGAAAAAAAATAGGAGTGGGAGAGGAAAGGCATGGGAAAGGAATAACTATGTAGTGCAACACACAATCCTAATCTCAAGAAATAGAGAGAACCAATTCTCTTGAAACCCCCTAGTGCAAGCCAATAAAGAGGACCAACAGTCACTCCCTCAAAAGCAGGAGGAGAGATCCTTATTGTGAATGCCCCTGCAGGTTCTCTCCATCCATAAGCTTGAAGAGCCTTTCAGACACCAAATTACCAAGGGCAATCCCATCTTAACCACCTCCAGAAATATAGAAATGGGTTCATTACTAAGCTAAAAAGTTGAGAAAATATGAATAAAAGAAAGAGATGAAGAAACATGCCCTGACCCAAAGAAAATTTACAACAATGCATCCACAAATTCCCAACAGATAAAACGACAGAAAGAGATGGAACAACACTGGCAATTGGATTTTCATAGACTTGTAAACAAAGTGGAGGATAACAATTACAGCATCCAAGCTTTTCTTTAGATCCCAAATTTATCCCGGATAACATGTCACAAAGAGAACGAGGTTCTATGGCAAAACGGTTGAGGCAACTTAGCCAAGAGGATATTCTTGAGGATCAGATTCATTGTAAACAGAATCTTCTTTCGCAACTCACCAATTCACGAATAATTATCAAAAGAAAACAAAGATACCTGAAGAGTTTTTCCTAGACCCATTTCATCTGCCAGGAGTACACGCCCTCCATGCTGCAACACAAACCTGAAAAGATAAAAGAATAGTCTTAATGGTACACTTGGTTACTGTACTTTCAGCTTCCTTTCAACTCGGTTAACCCTGCATATATTTCGTATCGACTCACTTAAGTATTGGAAAAAAATGGTCATAATTTTGAAGAACATCTAAATGTATCATGGAAGTAGCTGGGGAGACCTAACATTTTCATGTTTTATTTGAGGTGGTCACGAGAGCATGTGTCAGAGAAAGATTACGTAAAACTCAGGATAGAAATCAAACAAAAAACACTCTTCCCTCCTACAAATTCTTATACAACTTATACAATTAATCTTTCCTTCTGCAGTTCATTCCCCACAAATCGAAGAAAAACATGAAAACAGAAGATATAACCCAGATATCACGCTGACCGCCCAGATCTGTTTAGAAAAAAAGCCGGCAGAACATGGGTTATCTCAAGGAATGGGTGACAGCATGCAGCATAATTTGGTAGTGGGTATACCACTGGGTTCTGGCACATTGCAGGTCAACATTGGTCACGAAGGAGGAAGAGCCGCAAACCTGGAAGTTTGATAGCCACCAGCTGCAATGTCAGCGAGAGGGAGAGAGTGATGAGCTTCTGGAGTTCTTAGATATATTATTGATAATATTATGTTATGGATTAACGAAAAAAAAGTGTGGGTCCAGTATTCTTTCTTTTAATGGAAAATCTAACAAAAACAAAATTTTGTCACATCTACAATTGTCGTTGCAGATTTTGCCACATCAGCCAAATTAATGGCCAGTTAATCAAGGACACGAGGTTATTAGGCCACCCTAGCAACTTCAGTTACATTCCTAGGCGTTAGTCAAGGGCCAGATTATGGATAGTACTCGGTACAGAGGGAAAGAAAAATGGCAGTCACAAAGTTCAAACAATGTAAAGTTAAGTGACCAGGTGTAATTAAACTAAACGTAAAAAAAGGAATGTTCTGCACATCAGCAGACACAAGTCTGAATATCATTGTGTGTTCATGCATGTATATATTTATGTATGTACTCGAACCTCACACCGTCACGCTGAAATGGCAGAAGCTTCGTTTCAATACCACTGGGAATCTGTTCATACCGATCTGTGGAAAATATAAGAAACAAAAACTCTTAACAAAGAAAGGAAGAAAGAGATAATCCGGAATGCCAAAAGTGATGGAATAAACAGTAAGGGTCTCTCGAGATATTTAGCAAAAGTGAATTCAGCGAAACACAGATATGAAAAACTATATTAAAGCATGATCCATGGCAAAATCAAACACAAAAAAAAAAAAAAAGCAAAAACGAACACTAGAGCGTAGACAACCCAACAAATCAGAGCATGTAACTTAGAGGGCTTATAAGGTAAATTGGACGATTAAAGAATGATGACACTATTTTAAAATTACGCCATACAGTAAGAGCCGCAGATATGTACCAGCACACAATATATCTCAGCAGCGCGTAATTCGAGTACATGAGGCACATCCAACTTAATAAATTTCTGGTATCCCTTTCATAATCCAAAATCAGGGAACTAAAATTTGGCTAATTGAGACAAGGACGGATCGGTGTAGTAAGTGGGAATGCAATTGGCACCAGAAAAATGCTATTTTGTATTCTACAGGGATCTGTGAGGGTATGATTCTTTTGAATGCTTAGTGGTAGCAGTACCTGGGTTTTCTAGTAATGGTGTTTGTGTGTATGCACATGTGCACAACATATCAAACTAATGAAATTGAGCAACAAGAAGAAAGGAGAAAAAGAAGGATGAGAGAGAAGACCTGGAGAGCTAAGGGGAATCATTGAGAGAACGAAGAGTTGAATCAATTAGTATAAACTCTTTTTGTTCATATCTTAATTCTAACACAGAGGCAAAGAATCCATAATCAATACTCAGGCCCAATATGCAGAAGGAATGTACAATAGCATTCTCATAGAACTCTGTTATATCCTTGATTGAAAATGGGAGAACCAAATCGAATAAAATTAAATTTGGGAATTTAGGGTAGAAATTCAGATTTAGATTGGGATAGATTGCAGATGAGAGAGAAAGAATTCAATTGAAGAAAGAATCAAGAGAGAGAAACGGCAAGGAAATTGCTTAACAAATTCATAATAATTTGCCATTGCTCTCCACTACATATAACATGTGAAGACACATGGCTACGCTAACTGCCAAAGTTGGCTATAAAGGTAAAACGACGTCGCTAGGCTAACTATAACTCCCAAGTCTGCGACCTTCAAAACAACAGCGTAAGACCAAACTAGAAAACTTACTAATAGGGATTTTACTCCGTTTATTAACTACTAGAACGACACCGTAAGTTATTCTTTCAAACTTAACAGTAACTCCCAAATTGGTGAAAACCCTAAAACCTGACATTTCTCTTCCCTTCAAACAATCCTTAGGCTGCAATTACCGTCCAATCCTCCCATGTCGCATCTTCGGGTAAGGCGTTAGACCACTAGATTAGGACCTGAGCAGCTGGGTTTTTACCTTTTTTCATCAAGCGACGATCCAAAATGGCTATTGATTCAACTAGAAACTAACAATCCTCAGTAGCGTAAGGTAATGATGGATTAGGGGTAATGGGAAACATGAAAAACAGGTTAAATTTTGGATGAGGATGGTAAATTCAGTTTGTAAGCTTGTAAGCTACACTGCCTACATAGGAAATGACTTGAAAAGGTCCAAAATATTTTGGAGCTAGCTTAAAATTCTTCCTCAAGACCGCTGAAGTCTGCCTGTAGGGTTGTAGTTTGAAGTAGACCCAATCACCAACCTGGAAAACTCTTTTGCTCCTCCTTCTATCAGCAAATTGCTTCATCCTTCCCTGATCTTCTTCCGAGGATAATCTTAAGAACTTGATCGGTTTATCTCTTTCTTTCATGAATTCAGTAACTGCATCCACCTTTATATATTGCTCATGGTTAAATAAGGCTTGTGGAGGGGCATATCCATACAAAGCCTCAAATGGGGTCATTTTCAAGACAGTGTGATAGTTTGTGTTGTACCACCGCTCAGCAAGAGTCAATCAGTTGGCCCACTGTTTAGGTTTTGAGCTGGTTACTAATCTTAAATATTGTTCAAGACACCTGTTCAATCTCTCTGTTTGGCCATCAGTTTGAGAATGGTAGGTTGTACTGAGGTTCAAGGTAGTGCCACGAGTAAGAAGAGGGGTTGTCAAAATTGGCCAAGGAAAATCCTATCCCTATCGGTGGTAATAGTGACATGCAGCCCATGACACTTGTAGATGAATCAAAGAAGGTTTTGGCAATTGTATAGGCAGTATAGGGATGTTTCTATGGAATGAATTGGCCATACTTAGTAAGCTTGTCAACCACTACTAAGATGGAATCCCACTGTAGAGAAGTAGGTAGCCCCTCTATAAAATCTATGGCAATGTCTTCCCAAGGTTGAGTGGGTATGGTTAGTGGAATGAATTGGCCACGAGTAAGAATAGTTTCATTTTTCTGTTGTTAGCATACTTCACAAGGAGAGATCCACCTTTGCACATCCTTTTTAAGTCATGACCAATAAAAATATTGTGAAACCCTCTTGAATGTTCCTAAAATATCATAATGACTTCTCATGGGTGAATGGTGCAGTTCTTGTATAATTTTCTCTCTAAGATCACCATTGTTGATACCTCAGCAAACCATCTACCAAGGTATACTCCGAAAAGTTACCGATGTTGATGAGTATTCCCTCCATAATCTTCTGTAGTTCAGTGTCACCCTCCATACTAGTTAGCTGCTCCACCACCCAACCAGGTTGAACTACAGTAATGGCTGCACTCTGGAGACTCATTTTCATGCATTCTGGAAAGGCCATCTGCAGCCTTATTCTTCATTCCCTTCTTGTATGTGATGGTGTAGTCATAACCCAACAACTTAGAAATCCATTTATGTTGTAAAGTGTTGGTTACCTTTTGCTCCATCAAGTACTTGAGACTCTCATGATCAGTTTTGATCTGAAATGAGTGCCTACATAGGTAGTGCCTCCATTTTTTCACTGCTAAAAGTATTGTCAGGAACTCCTTCACATAGGTAGATAAGCTTAAGTGTTTAGGTCCTAAGGCCTTGCTGACAAAAGTTATGGGTCTGCCGTGATGCATCGGTACAACCCCAATCCCACTATGGCATGCATCAGTTTCAAGAATGAAGGGTAAGAAAAATCTGGCATGGCTAGTACCTAGCCAGGTGTTGTTGTCATTGCTTTCTACAGTTCTTTAAATACTAACTCAGCTTCTTCACACCACCTGAAGAATTCTTTTGCAAAAATTTAGTTAAGGGTTTGCTGGTCAATCCATAATGATGAACCTCCTGTAGTAACCCTATCAAACTTGGTCAATTTACCATGCATTCTATTTTTGAAGGATCAGTTGAGACCCCATCTTTGGAGACAATGTGGCCTAAATACTCCACTCTTTCTTGTCCAAAAGTACATTTGCTCCTCTTGACAAACAGTTGGTGTTCCCTTAGCTTCTTCAATGTCAGTCTAACATGCTCAATGTGGCTTTCAAGGGTAGGACTGTATAATAGTATGTCATCAATAAAAACTAGTAAAAATTTTCTAAGGAAGTCTTGGAATACCAAATTCATCAAGGCTTGGAAAGTGGTGGGGGTTGGCCAATTTACCGGTGGTGGGGGTTGGCCAATTTACCATGCATTCTATTTTTGAAAGATTAGTTGAGACCCCATCTTTGGAGACTATGTGGCCTAATACTCCACTTTTTCCTGTGACCAAAAGTGCATTTGCTCCTCTTGACAAACAGTTGGTGCTCCCGTGGGCTTTTAAGGGTAGGACTGTATACCAGTATGTCATCAAAAAACACTAGTAATAATTTTCTAAAGAACCCATATATGCCCTATCAAGGAAGAGATCACAACTTTTCATAATTCCTACAAAAATTTTGTATTTATCGGTTATAAATTACATTTATCAGTTGTTTAACTAATAAATTACATTTATCAATTATAAAATGCATTTATCAGTTGTTTAACCAAACAATAAGCCAAAAAATCCTTCAATATAACAGATATTTAACATTTATCGGTTGTTTAACCAAAAAACTGATAAATTTAAGCCAAAAAATCCTTCAATATAACAGATATTTTACATTTATCGGTTGTTTAACCAAAAAACTGATAAATTTATCGGTTAAAGAACTGATAAAGGTAATTTATAACTGGTAAATACGAGGGTTTCGTAGGAATTATGAATAGTTATAATCCCTTCGTTGGTAGCGCGTGTACGAGGATATTATAGGAATTATGAAAAGTTATAATCCCTTCCCTGGTAGCACGTCTCTTTTTGTAAATTTCATTTTTGGCCGAGGACTTTTTTGTAGAATCGTACTTTGAGTGCTTTTTTTGTAGACTGCATTAGATTGAGGGACTTTTTGGTAAAAACTCATTAATGGATACAAGCGGGTAGGCCGAAGTAGAGAAGTGCCACGGAAGTGTTATGCAATCGTAACATGTCATTTTAGTTGATTTTTTTTATAAAAGTGAATAAGACCATTTTAATTATATGGAATGGAATCTTTGGGCACCTAAGAGAAGCCACATACAAGAAATGAATGTAGCAAAGATGTGCATGCTTTGTTAGATGTGTTGTAAAACTAGAAAGGTTAGAGTGAAATGAAAACATTTGTATCACGGTCTATGTGACATCCATTGAAAAGGAGATGCAAGGAAATCGTTTACAATAGTGTCAATATATATGACGCAAGCCTACTTTCTTATTTTATTTTTAAAAGTATAAGACGCAAGCCTATAGATGCCCCTATTGGCGATTGGAGTCAATGGATTTGAGTCATTTTAAGAGAGTGTGCGGGCGACCAAAGAAAACGTGGCTAGAAGTCATAAATAAACATACATAGGATACATGGCTAAATGACGACTTGGTTAAAGAGAGAAACATGTGAAGAAGATTATTACTTGCATGTGACACGGTCTGATTCTGCTTTTGGTTCATGTAGCCTACCCAGATTATAGAGATTAAACAATTTGATATTAGTGTATATATCAATGCACTTGATCTGTTAGTGAAGTTGTGAAATGGCACATATGCAAAATCCACATTGTCATTATACCCTAAGAGTCCTATAATCACCGAAATAAACAAAAATTACTAAGTTTTTCAATATAAAGGGACTACAAATACCTAAATCAACAAACATGACTAATCATATTTTGAAACTCGGAAATTTCACAGTAGAAATAATAGAAGTACATAAGAAATCTCCGGTCATCAATAGACGTGGTCTGAGGGCAGGTGGAATACGAAGATATATACAAAATGGTGTTTTGTAGGTATAAACCGGGTGGATTAGGAAGATATAGGCAGATAGGATCTCTTCAATTCAAGAGAGGCAAGAGTTGTGTTAAATGTTTCCATATTTTTCTAGTTTGCTTTTTGTGCCGGCTTCTTTCACTTATTCACTTGTTGTTGGCCATCAATCTATGGACATGGATCTCTTAGTGCTTCACATTTTGATGATTCGTGTTAAAAATGACCAACTGTGGAGTGAAACTGAAGGTTAGGGACCAAGTCCTTATAAAAAAAGTAACCCACCAAGTTAAATGATAGTTGAAGGACCAAATAATTATTTAATCCCTACAAGAAAATATAACTTACCAACCAGATTCATATCTCTGGGCTATGGTATTTTCTGATATATTGTTCACGATCTACTAACACCTTCCCACAACCAGCTACATGCTTAGATTTAAAAATTACAAATCATACAGTCTCTCTATTCCTTAAGTCCAGAATAAATTCTCTCTGTAACAAGTATCCCTTACTCGGGGCGACTTGTTTGACTCTTAAGCGTGTATGTACTTTAGATGACACAAGTCCTTCGTCTCAAACTATTCCTAAAGACAAGACTAGAGTTCATCAATACCAGCAAAAATCTCTTCCGTATCCCGATCAAAATACCATCAGCATAGACAATCAACAATTAAACTACTGTACACGTGTCAAAAGAACATACAAGTTATTTCAATACAGCTTTGAGCGTAGTATCTTCAAAAATCAAGTTCTATCTAATTCATTGTGTTTTGGGTGCTAATTTAATATTCATTGTTATTACTTGTAGTGTAATCTCCATAAAAATCCCAATCACTTAGATAAGATTGAGAATATTGAATATCTGTACTTAGCAAATAAGTTTGTTCTATTGTCCATGTCAGTTTGACTCGTGCTTAGTGCTTACGCACTTTATTACTTGAACGACCACGTTCTCTTACGTATGTTGAGTTTATTGCTATTTTTGAGACATTTGATTTGATTGAAAAGATAACTCTACCATCTCCAGAAAGCAACAAGTCCAGCCTAAGCAAACCTCATCAAAGAGTGTACATCAAGTACAGGTTTGGAATCCCCAAGTTCTTAAATCAAAAGCCGTTGAGTAACAAAAATGTCAAAAAAGTCATGGTCAGGTACGAAATCACCCAACCATGAAGGCCTACTGGAAAGGTAAACAAACAAGACTTTGCTCCAAATTTTCAGCAATCGTTACAAAGATGACTTCCCTGCGCGGTGAGCAAATACCTCACACAAATGTACATATTCACCTTCAACATTAGAAAACTAACCTATTGAAGCATTACAGCTCATGTTTACCTCGAAGATCTGGAACTGCAGAAGCAGCAGCAATAGCACGCCGCACCAAAGGGTCTAAGTTTTCAAGCTGGCAATTTGCAATCATGCAACATCGTAAGGAACCACAAATTAAATATTTTTTACTAAACACAAGGCTATATATTCAGTTCCAATTGCATATAGACAAATTTTAAGATACAAAATTAAGAGAGAGAAAATGTCAATGTCATATATGAGAAATATGCATTAATATAACTCCATTTCAGTTGTAAATAAAAGGAATTTCCATGACAGAGGGACGTGTTTGAAAATACAAAAATAGGAAAGAAGGGAGCTGAATGCGATTATTCGTAAGAAGATTGGATAATTCCTGTATATCACGTTCTATCCTATTATCATTTCTACTTAGTTTTTTTTCTGCATATGGCTCCAATTATATGAGAAGCTCAAGCTTTATAACAAAGAAAGCAAGCATATGTTTTTCCATTATTAGTAAAAGGAGACAAGAAGGTTGTAGCCTAGCGGTTGGCACTCCTGAATTAAGAACATAGGTCCCACGCTCAAGTCACCTCGGTGGGGGGGATATGGGAACATGTGTAGATCCCCTTAAAAGAAAACATTATTAGTCAAAAAAAAAAGAAGCTATACCCATTGAAATACCAACGCTTCCCTAAAATGAAGAATGAGCTCAAGGAAGTGAGCACCTCATTATGTCCAGCCATTTCATTTCAAAACATCATTCAATTTCCGTCCTATAGATGAAAGGCCTCCTCAATGTATCACACAAACACATATATACACATACACACGCACACATTTGCATATGAATATACATGTGGCTTTAACAATATTGAGGTCTCCTTCATTACATATGAATAAAATGTTGTTATCCCAAACCCACTGTAAGAGATGTCCATATAGAGTTTTATAATTGGTGAATCTGATCTACTCAAAGTCCTAAAATGATTTATTCATGTGGTTATAAAATACCGGTCTAATTAAATGACATAGCCTAAATAGTCAAACTCATTGCTCCTGAAGAGAGAAAGATGGAAAACCAATATATGGTCCTCCATTCTTTTCTGATCTCTCTCTCTCCCCCTCTCTGTTTCATGGAAAAACTCTGGCTGAGGGCATGGCAATACAGGTGTGTTTGCCACAGCATTCACTTTCACGGTGGATCCATACACACTAGATATATTTCGTATGGCTCACCAGCAATGTTATAATTGATACGGAATCATAGCCATCATAGGGGTAGAATGGATAGATATTTACTTTGTTCAGTGGATATGGCACTTGAGAATCCTGTCATCGTTCCATCTATTTTTGTATCGCTCACCAGCAATATTATAATTGATGCGGAAACATAACCATCATAGGGGTAGAACCGATAGATATTTACTTTGTTAAGTGGATTTGGCCAGTCAGCGTTATTTCTATCTAATAGAAAGCTTAATAATGTAGGAAAAATTACAAACAAAAGCACATAGATTATCACCTCAATGTTAGAAGTAGATATTTCACTCAAAATCTTTTCTGCTGACGACAGAGAGGAGATAGGGAATATCCACAACCTGCAATCAGATGACCATGTCTTAGGATTTTGGAAAGACAACTATTTTGTAAACAACTATACGAGATAAAAACAGTGAGAAGAGATAAACCTTTCCTTTGCATTCCAAGTTACTTTGGGAATCTTGCGGCAAGCTCCCACAAGTACCTTTCAGAAGATAAAATTTTCAATTTGGCAAGCAAGAAGTGTAAGAACAGTGCCCTTTCTTAACTTCTTTGGCAAGCAAGTAAATAAATACCTGGTCATATGGAAATTTAGCAGCAATGTTCCCGCTAGCATGTAGAAAAAATTTAACTGAGAGCTTTGCTTGCAGCTTGGAACAATCATCCTCTGAGAAGACCAGCATGAGTACAGAAGAAGTGTAAGAACAGATGAAACAAACTACAAGATAGACATTTCAAGCAGAAAAAAGTGGGAGTCACCTGTTACATTTGGAGCAGCTGCCCCTGGCACTTTTCTGAATACAGGAGGCAAAGCATCTACCTGTTTAACAGTAAGCAAGATGGACAAAAGCAAAGCATCATTAACGCCACAGTCAAGTAAGGAATTGCACTGATGACTCAAGAATACAGCAACAATGGAAAACTAAATAAATCCTCACCAACTACAAGTTAGAATTTTAGTCTGATTGAACAAACAAGTTTAACATGGTACCGTCTCAAAAAAATTTATTGTTTTTGATTAGTAAATATGTGAATTAAAAATTCGCCAAGGGGGCGAACCCTTACAAAAGAAGCAAAAGGCCTACAAGATAAAAGGCCAAGAGGTGAAGAAACGAAAAAGAAAAAAAAGCACAATAAATAAGCCCAAAAAGAGTTAGTTACCCAGCCCCATCTCCCCCAAAGAATCCACAAAAAAGATGAGTGTGTTGGGTAAATATCCGTTCAACCTAAAAAAAAGGGTGATAAGCATCAAAAAAGAAGGCTTAGGAGTAGGCAGCGCGATTCGAAGCTTCTCCTATTCCTCTCCCACCAAAGAGACCACATAACATAATGAGGAACAACTCCCCAAAGGTTTTTTTTTACCTCTGGAATGTGAACACTGTACCAAGCATCTAAAAAAACTCTTCACTGAACTGTGCGTAGTCCACGAGATCCCAAACAAAGTTAGAACAATTATCCATAAAGCCCTATCTATATCACAATACAGCAGTTGATGGTTAAGTGTCTCGTCACTCGTCGTCTATGTTACATGGACATGGGTACTTGTATCCGACACGGATACGGATTCGAGTGTCGAATACATTTTTTTCAAAATTTTTGGACACTGGGACATTGTCCTAAATTTGGACACGGGTACGAGGATACGATAACAAAAAAAAATGCATAGTCCATTCATATTAATAAAAACACATCCAATGTTCTTTTTCGGGCTTCTTCGTAACAATGAGTCGAAGAACACCATGCATTGATGGGTGGTGAGGTCCCATATTGAATGGTGTGGGATTTCCCCTTTCCTTCCCAATTAGCCGCTCAAAGCTAAAGAAAGAATGGTAGCGCTCTTTTAGCACCCGAACCTGGTCGTGATGACATCACGGGCCTCGCTCCGGACAATTTGCCCTTTTGAAAAAAACAAATTTATATTGTTGTTTTAGAAAAAAACAAAATTAAAAAGAAGCGTCCTTGTAACGGGGTGTCGGGTACGAATTTCATACCCATGTCGGTGTCGCGTCGGGACGACACGAATACTTTGGCAAATTTGAAGAGTCCGAGTAACATAGCTCTTCGTACACAAACAACAGTGATTAACTAAAATTATTTTTCTTTCCTTCAAATTTTATCCGGTAAGAATTTTCACGCATGTGCCGATCAAAGATAATGAGAATTTCAACAGGGATGCTGACCTCCAAATGTGAATTCCACCGAAAAAATGATGGATCAACAAGATATTTGTAGAAAGACTTTGTCTTGCATAAGTAATCTCCTCCTTCGCTAGACTAGGGAGCATATGCCAAGATAACCAAAATATAGTCTACAAGCTCCAATTCTCAATCATGAAATTTCGAAGAAAATGATGGTTTCAAACGGCTACCATGACATGTTTGTTCAAAGAAATTTGGAACTCTGGAAAGGTTAGACACAGAGAAGAGTCTCCAACGAAAAACCGGACCAAAAACGAATTATGTAACCATCACCAACCTTGAATTGGACACACTTTTGAAAATTGTCCCACCCTTTAGCTAACATTTCAACATTCCAACTCTAGGCAAAGCGCCCCTCTTTAGTCATCCACCGATTATCACGATCACTGAATCGGCTTATGACAATTGTTTACATTTGAGAAAGGACCACGTATAAAATTAACCTTCCCCATTTAGACAAATAGCTCTTCTTCCACCCGAACAACCTTTTTTATAAGAAAAGAAGATTCTTTTAGAAGAAGGTCAATTTACAAAAGTGTGGACAATGAGTCCATCAATAAGAAAAAAAAAAAAAAAACTACATTAACAATAAAATAAGAAACTACATTAACCTAAAGCAGCAATCCAATCTCTCTTCAAGCCATTTAAAGATAACCCACGGAAGGCGCCCCAAATAGACGTTAAAGCCATTACTTTTTCTCACAAACCCCCTCCCCCACAGTCCCATTACAATCTCACATCTCCTTCTTTTCAAATACATCCCCAAGTAAGTGGAAGAAAGGGACCCAGTAGGGCAGGGCAGCCCAAAATCCTAACCAAGGAATAGAGCTCGCTCACCAGATCAATCGGAATAATCTCGCTTTTTCTTGAATTAATTATCAAGCCTGAAGATGCCTCAAAACACGTAATAGTAAGACAAAAAAATGAAGACGTTCTTCCTTAGCATCACAAAAACTATTGTTTGATTTACAAGCAAAAGAAAGGAAATAGAGATAAAATTCTCCCCCCCCCCCAACGGCCAACCCCAAAACTGCAAAACCATATAACCAACCCCCACTAACAGCCTTCATTAGCAACATAGTCAATGATTTCATTACCAACAAATAAGAGGAGATATAGGATCTCCTTGACAAAGGCGTCAAGCGCTAGGAAAAATACTTACGAGTGATTAAAACTAAAAAACGGATCGTTGAAATACAACAGTTAATCCATTGAATTCATTTTCCACCTAAATCCATTCTTCTCAACAAATAAAGACGAAAACTCCAATTAACGTGGTCATATGCCTTCTCTACGTCTAGCTTGCAAATAATCTCGGATAAGCCTTCCCTAAGCCTTGATTCATCATAAGCCACGAGAACAGCGTCTAAGATTTGGCGCCTTTCCACAAACGCATGTTGTTAAATACTTGTTTTATAACTAAGTTAAACGAGTTGCTAAAACTTTTGCGCCCCATAAGACTTTTGTAGGCACACCCTATATAAGACTAATTGATATAAGTCCCGGATGTTATTAGCGCCTCCCTTCTTTGCAATCAATGCTATAAAAGTAGCATTCAAGCTTTTCTCAAACTCCCCTCTAATGTGAACATCATTAAAGACTATGATGCTCGGACTCTTTGAATTACTCCACCGGACCCTTGTCAACAAGACTAAAATAGGAGTGTCCGACACGGGTACGGCGGGGTGAACCAAAGAGTCCGAGCATCAGAGATTAAAGAAATTTTTGCATGTCGACCGTTACAAAACTCCAGCAATTTTGAAAAAAGGCCGTTCTTAATACATCAGGAGGACCCGGACCCGCACATTTAACTCCATTGTAATGATGAACAGCTGCAACAATCTCTTCCTCGGTAAATAGACCTTAAGGCTTAAATTATCCTAGAAATGGAAGATTGTGGGGGAAGAGTTTGCATGTGAGAGAGATAGAAGAAAGGACGAGGGTGGAGATAAAACGAGGATAAGGAAAGGGCGGAGATAGAAAGGAGGATGATAAGAGGGAAAAATGTGGTGACTATGGAGTTTGAAGATGTATTATGGGGTGAGTATATTCAAAAATATATTTAAGAGTAAATGAGAAAAGGGGTGGATGTATTTAGCTTTAGAGACTTAATACTTCAACCTCATTATCGTTGAGTTTGCCACTTTTACCGACTACACAACCCCATTTTTACATTTCACACTAAATATACCACCCCATTTCCCATTTTACCCTATCACCTTCTTCTTCCTCTAATCCCCTCATCTCCGCCCCTTCTCTACCATTACACTCCTTCTTCTTCATTTCTTCTTCCTCTACACCCTTCTACCTCTTATTGTTCATTCACCACCGCCATATCCACCTTCCTTAACCCGCCCCTCCCTCTTCTTATTCATGCCGCCTCCTTCCCTCTACCCCACCGCTTCCTCTTCTCTCCGCAAATCCATGTTGTTCGGCCAGTGGTCTTCGTGGCGTTCAGCCATGGCTAACCGAACACCACGAAGATTGTTAGGTATGGTGTCCGGATGGCCATGACTATGACTGAACACCTAAGATCTGATTCTATTTTCTTTTTTGTGTGAGCTTGGAATTTTGGAAAGAGGGTAATTTGCAGAAATTGAGTATGGAAGAAGAAGGATTTGCAATTGAAGACGAACATATTTTCTGCTGCAAATTAAAGAAGGGTTGGTGGTGATGGGGTGTTGGGGGTCACCTTGTACGGTACAGTCATTTGAGTGAGTTAAACTATATAAAGAGTCCAGTGGCCCTATTAATAGGCTATTTGTGCAAATTCCATATGCACGAGCAATATACAAGAACTATAAATGAAAACACTGATGGGGTGTTCGAAAACCTTAATTCCAACCTTGATTTTATAAGAGTGTTGTTATACACACCCGTAAAATTGTAATGATAAACCCATCCCAAAGAAGTACCGTCACCACTCTTTCCTTTTTACCCTTCATCTTCCTCCAAATCCTTTCTCTCCCTCTCTCAAGTTTCACCCTACCAGATCTGAGCTTTTAAGAACCAAGCACACTACCAGCCTCCTCCATTATTTGCAATCATAAATCTGGGGAAAAAAAAGGAACAAATCCCAGATATCAAAAATTCAAAGAACAAACTCCCTTCTCTTCCATCCCTTTGGTATTTTCTGCCATTCTCCATTTTTCCAGCATAAAGGTTCAGTCACCGGTTGCCAAAATGATTTCAAAAATCGGTAACCCAGTGTCGATTTCCATGAAATAGTCGGCTATACCCAACCATTTTTTCTTGAAAAATCGGCTATACCCGACCAATTTTTCTTTGAAAAATCGGCTAGAACAATGATCGAAGATTTAGGGTTTGGGGGTATACCCGACCGGTTTCATTCAATGATCGATTCGGCTTCAAGAAGAAACCTTTTGGTGCACACACCAGTCATGTAGCATCAATGGGTATCGGAGATTTAGGGTTTTGGGCTAGAAAATGATTGAAATTTCTTGGTGGCTTTCACTACTTGGTGAACCCAGTTAAGTAATTGGTCCGCCGTCGTTGGCAGCAAGTGTAATTTTCAGTGATCAAGTAAGTCTTTTGGCTTTTGGACTTTTCATCTTTTCTGCTTCTGATTCAATAGCAACCATGGCGGCAATTGCTAAGAGGTGGGATAGGAGAATAAAAAATTTGGGGTTTGCCATGGAGAAGTGACTGCCATTGAAGATGGGAAGGTGAAATGGGTAAGGGTTAATTTGGACATCTCTTAATGGCATTTTTGAAAGAAATTGGACCGCAGGTATAATCAATAATTTTACGGGTGTGTATAACAACTCTAATTTTATAATTTTATTCGATCAGACGATTGGAACATTGTGCTTGTAACATACACAGGAATATCAAAATCACAATTTTTCAGGACAAAATAAAACAAATAAACGGTAGAAAAGACGGATGATAAAAAAAGAGGTATTTAACCGTGCTGTGACAATGGGTGCCGCATGAAGGAGAAGAGTTACTGGTGCTGGCAGTACGCGAGTTGCGCTGAGAAATTTGCCTGATGGCGTCTCTTTCAAGCGAGTCGAGGTCTTCTGCGCTTAACTCCCAGTCATCCATTTTCCTTTTTCACGGCTGTCGGTCGTGGTGGCCGGCGGTGGTTGAGCTTCAGATTCTTGGTGGGGCTTTGGATTTTTGAATTCCGAAGGTTTTCGAAATGTGTGTGTGGGGGGGGGGGGGTTGTGGTTTGGAGTTGGAGCCAGGTAGGTGTAGATGGAGATGAGGGTATGTTCGAAAAGAACTCAGATCGTTCCCGATGTTTAGCGCTATTATGATTTTGGGCTAGGGATTCCGGCCGGGGACATGACCAAGGTCACGTAATTTTATTTTTATTTTTTTAATTTTTATATTTTTTTAAATTAAAAAAAAAAATTTAAGGACAAAATGAAAATTTCGGTCATTGACACTGTTCAAAGAACTGTTCACACCCTTCTCTAATTTATACTAGAGATTGTAACACCGGATAAACGTTAAATGTTAAACACAAGATATGATAATTTGACAAAAAAAAAACAAGAAAGTGTCTTTAACTATGAATACTAATTTAATAAAATAAATTATAAAGACAATTAATTCAAGAAAAATATAATATCATTATTATTAGCCAAAATCTTGTAAAAATGCATTTTTTCTAAATAATTGAAAAAATGGGTTTTTGCGGCGTCGACGCTCTGCCCCTTTCTTTGCGCGACTGCGCCTTCTTTTTACACCGCCGAGTCGCCGACCAGTTTCAATCGTTTTTTCGGCCATTCCAAGCTCCGATCGTCCTCCTATTTTTCTTTCTCTAGCAACGGCAATAAAGAGTGGATCTCATGCTCAATTTACCCAAATTTTCAATCCAGGTAAGAACCCTAACATTGAGCAGTAGTAACAAAAGGATCTGAAATTGGGACATATTTTTGAAGTAATTTTGATTTGAGAATAAAAGTGTAAGAACAATCTTTGGATTTGGGGATAAAAAGTGCCAATATATGTAAAAAAAAAAAAAGTCTCAGTTTATGTCGAAAAAAAGTGCCAGTATGTGTTTTAAAAAGTGCCGGTGTTAAGTTAAAAAAATGCCAGTATTAGTTTAAAAAGTGCCGGTGATAGTGTAAAAAAGTGTCAGCACATGTACACTGGCACTTATTGATACTACAACGGGCACTTTTATAAGTGCCAGTATCAATGTTAAAAAGTGTCAGTGTAATGACTGGCAATTATTAACACTACCACTGGCAGTTATAATAACTGTCAGTATCAATGTAAAAAAGTACCAGTATACTCACTGACAATTTTTAACATTAACACTGACACTTGAGAAAAGTGCCAGTTTCATGTTTATAAAATGCCAGTATGAAATCACTGGTCATTTGTAATATTAACACTGGACATTTATCATGGTTGTCAGTAATTACGAAAATGCCACCCTTTGTTTTGAATAATAATGCCCGGCGCTTTGAAAAAACACGTTTTTCCTTATCTTAAGGAAAAACTAGTTTTTTATAAGACCAACTCTTATTATTAGGGGTGTAAATGGATCGATTTGATTCGGTTTGGGGGAATTTACGAATCGAACCACTAGTTATCGATTTGGGAAAATTTCAAGTCGAATCGAACCATTAAAAAATTCAAACTGAACCAAACCTAACCGCTATGATTTGGTTCAGTTTGGTTCAAACCTCGGTTCAATTATGTGGTTCAAACCACGATTCATACCGCGGTACAGACCGTGGTTCAGACCATAGTTTAAACTACGGTTCTAACCACGATTCATACATCAACTTGTTATCATATTTGTTAAAATTTTCCTTGATTACGAAGGAAAAGCGAAAGATACAGGTATTTAACAGGAAAGTCGGAGAAAGAGAAAGACTAGAGGAACATAGAGGCCGAAGGAAGAAAAACAATTTACAATGTCAATCGTGGAGAGAAATTGACTATTTATGTGTCGCAATAAAAATAACTAATGATTAAATTAATATTAAATAAGATACAAATCGGGGTTAAAATTAGTCTATGTAATGTATGTTCTTTTACTGATCTAATAATAAATATTAATAAATATATAAAAATATTAAATAAGATACAAAACGGGAGTTACAATTAGTTTATGTAATGTGCTTTGGTCTGATGGTTCGGTCTCGCGGTCTCAAACCGCGATTTAATTCGGTTTGATTTGGTATGAGAGGTCAGACCACAAATCAAAACGAACAATGTGATTTGTCAATATTTGAGATCGAACCGAACCATTTATACTTGAAAACCAAACCAAATCGAATGGTTCGGTTTGATCTCAAACCGCAGTTTGAGCCGAACCACTTACACCCCTAATTATTATCATAATAATAGTATTAGAGATTTTGGATATTTTCTTTGTACGCAATATTAATTCACTTATTATTTTGAAGCTTTTCTTAGTTGTAATTCATTGGAGATAAAAAACACAACAAAAAATAACATCTTTCAAAAATAATACATTAGCAAAGAGATTTCTAGCTTTTGAAGTAACAAAGTATATACTATTGAGTTTCGAATCCGCTATATTTCTAAGTATTTGACTTGGCTTCCATCAATTGAAAAAGGCGTTGGGAGCCTATTAGTAGTTTATTGTGTAACTTAGTAAGTTTGCAACCACATAATATCCCACTACGGAAGCTAATTGGTAAAACGCTTCTACTAGTTGTTTTTTGTCAAACCTTAGTGTAGTAATCGTAAAAAAATGAGCAACGCTCCGTTTGTTTCGACGTAAAATATTTTTCGGAAAATAACTTGTTTTCCGGTGTTTGGTTGTTTTTCGGAAAACGTTTTCCCCATTTTTCGGTGTTTGGTTGTTTTTCGAAAAATGGAGAAAACGTTTTCCGAAAAATATTTTACGCCCTTTCTATTCTGAGTAAAATGACTTACGGATTTTTCCTAAGTAAACAATTTTCCGAAAAATGGTGTCCTTCATTTACAACTCATATTTTACAAGGTACAACATTCTACTTTCTCATTCTATTCTCTTCCCTTTCATTTTTGCTTTATTCACGAAATGATTAACACATTATATATATATATATATATATATATATATATATATATATATATATATATATATATATATATATATATATATATATATATATATATATATATATATATACTCCTCCGTCCCACGTGAATGGGACTTATTTTCTTTTTGGGGCGTCACGTGAATGGGCCTGCTAAAATGGAAAAGAATATTCACTATTCCCTCCACTCATTCTCTCTCCTACTTCACTTTTACACTCACAACATTCTGCTCTCCAACTATTCCTCCCACTCATTCTCTTCTCCTATTTAATTCTTCATACTCACAATATTTTCTTTTCACTTTTTCTCTCTCTTACTTTTCCTTGATTCCCACACCCATAAAGTTGGTGTCCATTGACATGGAACGGAGGGAGTATATATATATATATATATACAAATTTTTAAGAAGATAGTTTAATAAATCAAAAAAAATAAAATTAATCATTTTAAATTTATTTTTAACAACTCTCCACCTCACTCCCCACCCCACCACCCCAAGCCCCCCACCCCCACCCCAATCCCCCTTGGGTCAAAAAAAAATTTAATCATTTTAAATTTATTTTTAACAACTCTCCCACCCCCATCTCAATCCCCCTTGTGTTTTTATCGAAAAATATTTTCATTAAACACATGAAAATATTTTTCAGAAAACATTTTCTTACCAAACAGCTGAAAATATGTTTATCTCATTTTTCGAAAAACATTTTCATTTTTCGAAAAAACATCTTCATTTTTCGGAAAACATTTTACAGGAAATCATCTTCCAAAAAACATTTTACGTTGAAACAAACCGAGCCTAAATAAAAAGAAACTCGTAAAGAGACTTAGCAACTTACTTCGTTCTTAACCAATAAAATAGATGAGAGCAATATATATAGTATACTCCCTCCGACCCACGATAATACTCCCTCCGTCCCAATAAGTGCTTCACCCTTTTGGGTGGGCACGCAAATTATGAAAATGGGAGGGAAAAAAAAATGTTGTGAGTGTAATTTGAAAATAGGAGAGAGAATTAGTGGAGGGAATAATAAATTATAATGGTGTTGTGAGTATTAAAATAATGTAGGAGAGAGAATGAGTGGAGGAAATAGTAAAGATTCTTTGCCAAAAAATGAAAGGTGAAGCTTCTAACGGGACGCTCTTTTGAGTAATTAGTGAAGCTTTTATTGGGACGGAGGGAGTATATAAAATTTCCTTTTTGGGCGTCCCACAATAATATATAACTTTCCTAAAATGGAAAGGAATCTTTACTATTCCCTCCACTTATTCCCTCTTCTACATTATTTTAATACTCACATCACCATTATAATTTACTATTCTCTCCACTCATTCTCTCTCCTATTTTATTTTCACACTCACAACACTTTCAATATAATACTTCCTCCTTAATTCCCGTGCATTGACAAAAGTCTATAAAACTATGGGATCAGGGGCGGAGCCAGGGGGCATGGGGGGCACTTGCCCCCCCCCCAGCGGCGGAAGTGCAGTGGAATTTTTTTTTTTTTTTTGCCCCCCATATTTTTTTGTTATATATAATTAACTTCAAGATTAACACCAGTGAATGGTGCGGTTCAGTGGTAGAAGGGGTGAAGTTAAAGCCTTTGGTGTTTCCTTTCAAATCCATGTTCGAGCCTTGCTATCTACATTTTCAATTAATTTTATTTGTCCTCCATCTTTGCTATTCTCTCTCTCTCCATTTCTTTCTCTTAACAGTTTTGTTTTTCTCTTTCTCCTAATTTCCTCACATTTTTTCAATCTTAATTAATTAGTTAGGCTTTTCTCAATTTTTTTTATTTTTGGTCTTTCTTCCTATTATCCCAAGTTTAATTAGCAAATTTGAATTTCTTTTTTGTACGAGTAATATATTTTAATAAATTGTTTGCGTTAAATACTTCAACATTATTTCAATCGTTCTTTGAATTACTTACTTTTATCATTTTTGTTAACTTTCTTAATTCTTTACATTTTTAACTAAAATACATTGTATTTCATGGATCCGACCCATTTTTTACTTGTCCGACCCGAATTTTTTTTCCGGAGACGCTGGCCCCGAACCCCCGTGTAATCTTGCCCCCCCTCGTACAATTCCTGGCTCCGCCCCTGTATGAGACGGAGGAAGTATATATATTTGAATAAAATTGTTCTTCCGTAACATATATTGTTATCCGATATGAAAAATGGAAAAATAAATCCAAAAGTCCAACCTTCACATCATCCCCAATGCGAGCATTCTTGTCTATAATCACTCTCTTGATGTGATTATAGACAAGCTGTTTTGTTTAAGAGGTTTCTTCGTAATAATTTTTTATTATTTTGAGAAAGAATTCTACTCCCCTGTCTTGAAGGGGTAAAATTTTTGCTTTGCACGAAAATTAAGAAAAGTGATGTAGAAAAAAGAAAAAGTGTATAGTAGAATAAATGTTGTGAGTATAAAAAGTGATGTAGGAATGAAAAAGTGGGGTAGAAAATAATTAGTAAATATTTATTGTGAGTATGACAAGTGGGTCCCACAAATAAAGAAGTAATAATTTTTTTTCCATTTTGAATTGTACCCTTTTAAATGAAACACCCAAAAAAGAAATTTGTGTCTCTTCAAACAAACGGGACAGAGAGAGTATTTAAGAGGTTTCCTCGTAATAATTTGCTCCCATCGACAATGAATCTTCTTTAAAAAAGCTTATTATGCATCTCAGGTGGAATACTGACAAGCTGTTTTGTTTCTCTTTTTTGTTGAATAAAATAATAATCTCATTGAGAGAAAATAAAATTAACACTCATCAAAGTCTTTGTCAAATATTGACCTCTCAATTTCAGCTCCACCCCCATATTTTGCCATGCATGCAGGCTATCCATTAATTGCCTGCAGTTTTAATTAACTCAGCCGCCATAGTTTTGTCAGATATTCTCTTATTGTTATGATGAATAATTCACTTTGAGGTCACTATCACTAACACCGTTAATTTTTCACCGTTAAATAATTATATGCATTGCATGTAATGTAACCAAATTTTAAGGGGTATTTTAGGTTGTTAACTCTTTGTTAACATTAAAAGTTGAACTTGTTCAAATAGGTCCCTCACTTTTGTATTTTTTTCTCATGTTAACTCTTCACTCACATTAAAATATTTTAACAACTATTTATTACACTAAAACGGGTATTTGCCCACTTTTACCCAGACTTGTATAATTGAAGGGCCCCCCTCTCCCCAACTTTGTCCATTCCACTAGAAAAAAGAAACTCCCCTCATTTTCATACATGTCTTTATTGTCACACTTCCATTACAAAAGCATGTCACTTGGTAGATAAAAAGAAAGATGCCACTCTGCCCTGCATTTCTTAGTGCTAATTTGACACCTATCAAGCCTCATCCTAAAGGTTGTATCTTCGCGGTTGTCAGTTGCGAAGCCATAATCTATTACTATATAATGAGGCAAGTGCAAGCACCATTTTCCGGCTCAAATTTTGCTACTTTTTAAATTCCCAAACTACCCTTAGATACAGCGTACACAAAATTCTCGATCTCTCTCTAGGGCTTCGGGCGTCACTCCATCTTCCACAGCGCCTGCTCCTCTCCCACATTCCTACGCTCTCTCTCCCTTAATATTTCATTTACTCTTTCTTCTCGATCTCTCTCTACTTCTCTTCGTCCGTCACTCCATCTTCCCTTAAGACATATCCGCTCTCCTAAGAACAACGATGTCTTTGCCTCCTCTCTCTTATGTCATGGTTATTGCTGCCCCTCTCTCTTCTTCCATGGCCGCCGTCACCTCTCTCTTATTAGACAAGAAGAATACATATTTGAGAAGAATATGTAGATGGACGAAGGGAGAAGAATACAATAATCAGTATATGGGAATTCTATGACTCTCAACGTGAGTCCTTTGCATTATGTATTCACATATATATAGGATTACAAGAGTCCTATAATAACTATACAAGAGAGAGAATAATCTCTTTAAATATGGAAAAGATAAACTCTAATATTTAGAACATTATAAGTCTATCAACACACTAACTAATTTATGCCTAATTTATGCCTAAGATAGCGCAAGATTCTCAGTGATTTCCTTTGGCGTGATCATCAAGATACGATATCGTTTACACCCTCCCTCAAGCCAATCGGAGGTACGAAGATGCAGCTTGCATGGAAATATCGATAGTAGCCAACTAATGTTGAACAATAGTCGTAGATAGAGGTGATCATGATAAACGATGTATTGCCACTCTTTAAGGGGATATAGCTGGTAATAATCATCCTTAGAGTATTCGTCTTGAAATACACCATCAGCCACTTGTGTTGAGAATTCAAGAGGTTTCCCAATCGTTAGCGACCCAGCGTGGAGACTAGTTGACTGGTCCAGAAGCAAGGGGACAAAACCAGCATGTTCAAGCCCAAAGTGTGATGCAATAACGTGGGCTGGTCTTGGAATGGTGAGTAGGCATGTCCTTGTAGAAGAAGATTGGTGCAAACCGGGCGGCTGAGATGTGCCCGTTTGATGAGAAGAAAATCCATGAGAAAGTGAATCGGGCCTAGGAGAGGCTGGGCTCGAGAATTTGTGCTGAAAAGAATTATGAAGAGGGTCTGACCTAGGCTGCCAAAGTTGGGACTAAGGAGGGGGATTCGGCCCAGCCGGAGAGAATAAGAAGAAATAGTCCAGCTTTAATGGGACCGAGTGTTTCATAGAAGGAGAGGATGTTGGGCTTGATGGGGTTGGGCCAGTAGGTGACATGAGCCCACCAAGATTTGTTCTAGGAGACAACTCAGATGCGACATCAGGTGATGGACTGAATGTTGGTGACGGTGGCATTGATAAGGGCTCATCATAATCTATTGAAGGAGAATTATCATGAGGGCTTGCAAGCTTTAAAACACCAAGTTCAATAAGAGAGAGTGTCTTTGGAGTTGATTCATACATTTCGTGTGGACCAATTTGGTCAATTATTTGCATGCCTAAGTTAACATAACCTTGATTTTCGTGTGGACCAATTTGGTCAATAAGACAAGTAGCTGAAGTAGGTGTTGGACTGGACACCAACTGTGGACTGGCAGAGACGTGGGGCCTAGTATTGGAGGCTGCAAGGGGCAACAAATATGGGCTTGTACTTGCTGATTCAAACAATTCAGATGCAAATTCATTCGAAGATCCATTTTGCACATGAAAAGAAGGGACCCCAAAATGGTTTTGAGTAGTAGACTCATGAGGTGGGTCTACGAAAGTGGGCTCACTGTGGGCCGTGGGGCCGGATTCGGAAGGTTATAACACCAACATGAGAAGTAGCTTGTTTACCCAAATCTGAAACTGCTACATTAAAAGATAGAGAAGAGGATGCGCCGAGATTCTCTTGATTTTCTGTGTCAAGAAGGTGACTATAGAGAAAATCCAAAGAAATATTAGGTTGACGAAAAAAATAGTACTTAACAAATTTTTCGTATAATTGATCTAGACCATCAACAAGAAAATTCATCAATTCGATTTCGGAGATTGGACTCCCGGCCCTAGCAAGAGCATATGAAATCGATTTTGCCTCGAAAAAATAATTTTTCAAAGATTGTGACGGAAGTTTATGAAGAATGGAAAGTTGGTCGAGGAGATCCTCAATATACCAATTGGTAGTGGTAGGGAAAAGAGAAGGGAATGACTCATTAACATCATCAGTTAATGGTTCATCTACATCGGATGAACAATCATTTGAATCTAAAGATTCATTTTGTTCCGGATACAACCAATCCGATATAGAAAAAGAAGAATCATTATGAACAGTATTGTTTGGTTCAAAACGACGCAAACACTCGATTGCGGTATGACCAACTTCGTTACATAATTGACAAATAACATAGGATGATGGTAACGTATCAAAGCAAACGGGGTCGTACCAAAAATCATCCATTGTTTACAGAAAAGAGAATAATTAATTTTTATAAAGAGATAAAATTAATTTCAGAAGGAGAGAATTATAATAATAATAAAAAAAAAACGTTATTGAAATGAAGCGGAAGCAAAGTAATCAGGCCACCATGGAACGGTGGCTCTGATACCATATTAGACAAGAAGAATACATATTTGAGAAGAATATGTAGATGGACGAAGGGAGAAGAATACAATAATCAGTATATGGGAATTCTATGACTCTCAACGTGAGTCCTTTGCATTATGTATTCACATATATATAGGATTACAAGAGTCCTATAATAACTATACAAGAGAGAGAATAATCTCTTTAAATATGGAAAAGATAAACTCTAATATTTAGAACATTATAAGTCTATCAACACACTAACTAATTTATGCCTAATTTATGCCTAAGATAGCGCAAGATTCTCAGTGATTTCCTTTGGCGTGATCATCAAGATACGATATCGTTTACATCTCTCTCTCTCTCTTCTCTCTTCTCTCTTCTCTCTTCTCTCTTCTGCAAGCAGCGAACAAGATAATTGCTTAAATTGGGATATTTTATCAAGTGAGTTGTAGGCATTTATGTGGGTTTTAGATGGGAAAGGCCAATTTGGGGTTTATGAAGCAATTACATGTTTTAATATAGATCTTTTATTAAATGCAAGGCCAGAGAGTAATGTTCTAATGTTCTTCTCATTTGATGTTGTTCTCTCTTCAACCATTCGAGGAGGACGACGGCAGCGAAAGACGGTGGCGGCTGAATCGATTTCAGCTCCGGCACTCATGTTTCATCTCAATTTCAATTTTTGTTTGTCGCTCAATAGTGAAGGTACAAGAATGTTGGTTTTTGTTTTGGGAATTGGGAATTCCTTTAAAAAAATTGTTTTTTTTTTTTTTAAGGAAATGTGATTTGGGATGTATGAATGCAGGTTTGGCGTTGTTAAGGTTTCGGGAGGGAGTTGTTAGAGATCCGTTTGATGCGTTGGCCAATTGGAATGGTGATGAGGTGGAGTCTGACCTGTGTAATTGGTTCGGAGTTGAATGCTCCGATGGAAAAGTTGTAGACCTGTGAGTTCTTTTACTCTTTCCTTTCTTTAGTTACTCATTCCGTCCCAAAATGAATGATCAATTTTCTTGGTATTTTTTTTTGTTCCTATTAGTTTTAGTTGTTTTTGAGATAATGCAGGAGTGATTTTATCTAATTTCAATGAAAATTTTAGTTCTTAATTGGGGTTTAATTTTTCAAAGGAAATTAGTTGTGGATTGTTTACATTTTCTTCGTTGCTATTGATCAGGTATCCGGTATGAAATCAAAATGAATATCATAAAATTGAATATGAATACAAAGGAAGGCCTCAACTGAGATGTTACATTACAAGGATCCAGGAAACTATTTTCTGAGTCCTACTCCATAGTAGTTAGTCTTTATTCGCTGAGGTGTATCACAAATAGCCCTATCTCTTACATCAAACTAATTATGTTACGCTTCGTCACCAAAACTTATAAAGTACTCCCTTCATCCTGATATGAATGTTCATTTTCTATTACAAAGGTGTTTCTAATTGGATCCAACCTTTAAAATATATTTTTTTTTCTTTTTTTCCTCTTTTTAAAAAGAAGGGGATCAACACATTTCACCGCTCCCCCCTTGGGCAAAGATTGAGTTGAATTTTACATCTCAGGTAATGTTGTTGTTTATGTGTTATCATATTATGTTCCCATATAAATCATATTGTTTATGCATCATAAATTTCGTTCCCATATAAACTTGAAGGAAATCATACTGCTTATGCATATTTGTGACCATCATTATATATGGTTATTCATATTGTTTGAAAAGACCAGCTTAAGGTTTTTTCTCTTCCATATCCCACGCTTAGACCTTTACTCGTCTATGAGTAAATTCCTAACTCCTAACTCCTAACTAACTCTGGGTCTAAGAACAAGGGCGCGAGGGGAAAGTGATTTTCCTAATCTTCTCTACTTCATCAACCTCAAACACATCAACCAACATCTTCGGAGAATGAGACTCCGTTCCTTATTACTCCAAAATCATAATAATGGCCTTAGTTTGATGCCAACTCCAAATGTGTAAACGGTCATCCAAACTAAGGCCCACTCACAAAAAGCTAGGGGGAACTAAAAATGACCTAAGCTTCCCCCACGCTATCCTTTCACTACAACCTCCCTCAAATAAAGTCTATGTCAAAACAAAAACTTACCTCGTTAATAAACACCAACACCCCTTTTATCACCAAAAAGAAACACGAGGCTTTTCTATCCTAACGCCTCTAAAACCGAGCCTCCTACACCAAGCAACATCAATCCTTGAATGAACGCTCGCCAAAAAATTAAAATTTTTAGGAGTCGCCACGCCGTTTTAAAGGAAACATTGAAAACCTTTTGAAAAGAGAAAATGGGTTCGGGGGTCAGGTTACGTGTTGGGAAGAACCGAGAGTTCGCCCAACATGCCTCGTCCGTAGACGAGTCTTTCTATGTTTAACATCCAAAACATTCAAACGTGTGTGCAAAATGTGTGTGACAAGATATATGATAAAATGCATAGAAGTGCTTTGTTTTATTGCTCAACTCAGGGAATTACAACTTGTGAACCATTGACCATGGGAGGCCACATCCCATATTACAAAGAGAAACAACTTACAAATGAAAAGATGGCCTCTGCAGAGTGCTAGTTATGTCGCACTACACAGGACCGATGAGGTCAATTGTGTCGCGTGACATAACGTGATCTTCTGCAGAGACTTTACAATTCGAAACCAGATCCAACAGAAACCAAATCAGATCCAAATATTACACCAGATCAGCTCAGGACACAAAAAATTCACAATGAATTGACCAAGAGGGTATGGATATGGAGAGATCCACACTCCCTTGATGAACAAGCAACAATATGGTTCAAATCACATCATGAACAATAATTAAACAAAGCACAGCAGATTAAACAGAGAGATGGCGATTGCCACCTGATAATTAAAGCGGATGGAGCTTAATTATTAGGTGGATGAACAGGAATTGAAGTGAATTGCAAGGAGAAAATAAGAGAGAGAGATATGGGGAAGGGGATTCGTTACCCTTGTAGTGTCCACAATCTCTACACCAAGTTAGGTGCAGAGATCTTCGAATCAGCTGCTTGAATGCGGATTTGAGCACAGATGGAGTGCTGACTTCAAATCCTCAATGGTACGGAGTATGTGAAGGTAGATGGGTGGATTGGATGTGAGAGAAGGATTGAATTGAGGGAATTGGTTTATGTTTTGTGTGGAAGGAGGAGAGAGACTGGCTTCTGGCATAAATTTGGCAGAGTGACTTTAGGGAGTGGAAAAGGTATCCTGAAATGACAGGTGCAAGGCTCTATTTATAGCTGCAGATGAGAGACCAGTTGTGTCGCACGACCTCCTGCGTCCACTTTCCATGGCTCGAGATGTCGCGTGACATAACATGCCAATAACCATTTTTGGGCGCCAACAACTGGTTCTGGAACATTCTGAGCTAATTCCTTAAAGGTCCAAAGCCAATAATTCCTTGTAGGTCCTTTCTTAGCGAGAAACTTATAAAAAGCTCCCAAAAGTCTCGGAATGGACCGGGAATTTACCAAAACGTCCCTAGTGCAATTTTATCACATTAAAATGCACCTATAAAGGGTCGCGAATTGGATTGGCGTACTCACAATCCTATCATACTGGGTTATGTGTGCCCTATTCTGCTCATCTAAATATGCTTTCATTTCATTCCATCTCCAAACGATCCATGTTTACCTGAACCGCTAGCACCATCCCTTCTTGGCTCTTGCCTCACAATAGGTGGCTCCTCCTCCTCATCACTCTCTGGCATATCCCCTCTGTCTAAGGCAATCTGTCTCTCAAAAATATCTTCCACCCCGGGCATTCGCCAATCTCTGGGATGATCTCCCATGGGATACACCTCATTCCTTGCACATCGCATTCTCAATCCATTCCCATAAGTCAACCATAATGCATCTACCACACCATCTATCCTTGTGAAAGAATTGTCATATCGCAGCAAGAACTCGTGATCATAATATTTTGGTCCACCTACCAATTCGCTGCATCCGAGGGATTCTTCACAAAGTGTTTTGCTAGCAATGTTATCATCCCCCCAATTGGGATATTTCCACTACTTTGCACCGAAAAACCTTCACACCGCTTAAAAAAATAATCCACCCAATACGGTGTTTTGTCATTTGAGGGTAAGGCACATTGCATTAAAGCTATCGAGGCAGCGTTAGTTTGGGTCGGTTCCCCATTTCCAAAGAACGTCATACACAATCCCTTATATAAAAACCGCCAAACAGGGTGACGAAACTCCTTCGCCTTCACATAAGGTTTTTGCATGTCACCTGTCAACTAAAAATAGAACAACTCCACCGATTTGTCCTTCCTCGACCACTCACCCCTCGGTGTCCTCTCAACTCAAAACAAAGTCCTAACTTGTTCATAACTGAGTTCCCGACATGTATCATTGAGGTTAAACCGCACACACTGTTTGCCATTATCAGCAACGCATCTTTCAAAAGTTGATAGAAACTCTAAAGTGTATCTCTTATATGTTGCGATACTCTTTCCCAGGAAACCTCCCAATCCCACATTAGCCAATAACTGTTGCACTAATCCATCCACCCCAAGCTTTTGCAAAGTTGAGACATTCAAAAATTTGGTTATTTGCAACTCCCGCCCCATTTTATTCAAATTCCTCCATTTATTTTTCTGGGTTTCATTCAAATTCTTTAAACCCATGAAATTTTTGAGCGGGGCTTCCAGCACTAGAATAGATTGCTTTTGCCTCTTGGGTGGAGGTTGAGAACTACCACCTTTAGTTCTCACAATTCTAATTTAAACAACACAACTCTCACAACTCAATCACAACAAAAAAACAACACCCACACAATACAATTGTCTCCTATCTGTTGGGTTTTACGGGTCCATGCACAGCGGAATAAAGCATCAAATAACATAAAACCCAAGGAGCCTATGATCCGTTCTATACAATTAAATTGAATTTTATTGGATAGAAATAACCAACCTTGAACGCTTTCCGTTCTTGAGCTATCGAATGATTCAATGATGTGATTTCGAATCACAAACTTCGTTCTTCAGATTGCTTGAACTCTAGGCCTTGATCACTGAATGAGCGAAGACCCTCTTTCGGTATCCAGACCTTTGAATGAATGCAAGAACTTTTCTTGAAGATTGCTAGATCTCTTAAACCTTGGAATAATATTGAGAATATTGTTATGAATTTCTTTTCAGAATTTCGGCTAGAGAATTAGGGTTGACAGACCTTCATATATATACTACTTTAGTATGGTATATGTTTCCTAATCAAATTAGGAAACCAGTCTTCAAACCGCCTCTGTGGCTTTATGTTGTCGCACGACCAGTCGAGGCCCACGGCCAAGTTCTATCGCGCTACAACCCAAGCCAGTTCAGGAATTCTCAATCATTCTTCCTCTGGTTTAATCAATTCATTCTAATTGTGTGTGACCCAATAGGATTATATTATATTGGCAATGAGCTCGATCATATCGACCCTCATAAGACATAAGCGAACTCTAGCAAGCCCTTATGTCTACCCAAATAATACAACGTAAGAGTTCACATTTCCAATGGTACACTTCCATTTCTCCCTTTGTCTCACGATGTTATATTGAACACAAGTCATGGTCCACGTCAACTTGTACTTTGTTCAATGCTTTCTCGATCTTGAGTATAATGATAGTCCAATCGCATTGGTATGGCCATACACTTTCATCATTATCACTCATCGAGGGGCCCAAGCAAAACATCTCTCTTTCGAGGGACAAATTCCATCTTGACTTATCACCCTTCCCATTATGAATCCTATCATGCCAAAAGTAGACTTTATAGATATCGTGTTAAGATATCGTTTGACTAAAATCAAACATGACTTTCATCATATTGAATGAACGCTCGCCCGAAAAAAGAGAGAAAGAAACAAAATAAAAGGGTGTTTTTGAATTCTTTCTCTTCCCTTTGTCTTTTTTATTTTATTTTGCTTTTGAAGCGGAAAAGGGAGTTCTCAGTTTGTTTTGGGAGTCGCCACGCCGTTTTTAGAGGAAAATATTGAAAAACCTAATTTTAAGAGATTTTGAGTCCGGGAGTCTGGTTACGTGTTGGGAAGAACTAGAGAGTTCACCCAACACGCCCCTTTCGGGACTTTCAATCAACATTTGGACAAATATGGACATTCAAAATGTGTGTGCGATGTGTGTAAACAAGTAAAGTGTGCAAGCCTTAGATTTCATTAATGGTATGGAACTGAATACAACTTGTGAGCCATGATAGGGGGCCGCACCCTTTTTACACGTGATATCTTTTATCACAAGGCAGAGGTTTTGAGACAGATTATCCCTTACAGAGGTAAAGCTACTCGAGAAATGAAAAGACATTATTTTGCTCATTTAGGACACTATTTAGTGGTCTAGAACCCAGTTTGGGGTTGATGGGAGTGGACAAAGTCACGATAGGCTTTGTCGACACGGATGTCACATGACATAGAGTCTTTTGAAGTCTTCTATGTCATATGGTGATCCTCTTCCGTCAAGTAGGTTGTGTCCAAACTGAGTTTAGGCACCCAAATAGTGGCTTATGAGCCAGAAGATGCTTAGGTAGGCTTTGAGTCACAAAGGGATAGGCCTAGCAGATTTTGAAGTCCAAGAATGGCTTTGCAGCCTTCTGGGAGTCCCATGTCGTATGACACAGGGTCTCCATGGAGACTTATGTCGCACGACATGGGGAGCCTGTTTCAGTGCCCTTTAGTCTGTTTGGTTCCTCCTTTGTTCCCCAAGCAAACCAAGCATATTTAGCTACCGTATGCTTGATAATATGACAATAATATATGAGTATAATGGGAGGGTCACATGGCTTTAGTGGCCAAAGTGTGATAAATCACATGATTTTGGCCACTTTGAAGTAGCCATCACCTCCTAACTCCATGCAAATACGTAAAGATTGAATCTTTATTGATCCTAAGATGACCAAATGTCCAGATCTTAGGTGGGGAGAAGTGAATATTGAAGATTCACTTCTCCACCACCTTTGTCATGCAAAATCCCAATTTCTACATGGTAAGAGAGCAAGTATGCATGCAAGGTATATTTAAAGACTTTATTTAAAGGGAGAGAGAGGTTTAGTGTCTACCTATTGTAGTCCACGAAGTAGAATCACCAATAGTATGGTGTCTACCCCTTCAATCACCACCAAAGGAAGCTTCTTGGAGTCTTGACCTTGAAGTGTGTGTGTGTGAGGAGGGAGGTGAGTGTGTGTGTGAGAGAGAGGGAGAGACTCTATTTGGCAAGAGTTTCCCCTATTTTACTGATATTACTCTCAGAATTTGACCCTCACTTTGGCTCTCTTCCTTGCCTCTCTCTCAAATGATCAGCCATGCCTTCTATTTATAGGCATCCTGATGGGGCTTCTTATGTCGCACGACATAGGCAGTTAAACCGCCTTAGTGTCCCTTGTCGGACGACAGCGTACATCTTTTGGCCATAATGGGCCGAGTGGCTGGCAGGCCCAATGGATTGGTGGGTCTTGGGATTTTTGGACTCTAATTGCTTCTTAGCAATTTGTGTAAGCCCAAATTTAATTAAATTGGATCCAAAACTTGAGTTCGGATCGGGGTACTCACAGAGCCCCTCGGCGACGTCACTTCCACGGGAAGCGGGGTCGTCGACAAAAAAATGAGAATCCCGAGCCGGACACGAACGGCGGGGAAAGAGGTGACCAAGATGGTCAAGTGGCTGGACCTCTTATGAAGAGGATTCCTACGTATCCCGTGGGGGAATCAAGCCAAGTCGTAGTTCAGGCAAAGATGGGGTGCCAAATGAAAGGCTACGGGTTTTGTACCCGAAAGTGACTGTTCCCGAGGAGTCACCCGAAGATGTGCATTTGCACCGGAGTTTGGCTTGTTCTTAAGGGAGTCATCCCGAAGATTGACTGTTTCGATGGGGAGTCACCCGAGGATTTGACTTTTTTTCTTTGGGAGTCACCCGCTGGAAATGTTGACTTTCTTCTTTGGGAGTCACCCGCTGGTTGGGTTGTTTTTAATGGGGAGTCACCCCGGGGATTTGACTTTTTTCTTTGGGAGTCACCCGCTGGCTGGACTGTTTTTAATGGGGAGTCACCCCGAGGATTTGACTTTTTTCTTTGGGAGTCACCCGCTGGAAATGTTGACTTTTTTCTTTGGGAGTCACCCGCTAATTTGACTGTTTTGATGGGGAGTCACCCCGGGGATTTGACTTTTTTCTTTGGGAGTCACCCGCTGGAAATGTTGACTTTTTTCTTTGGGAGTCACCCGCTAATTTGACTGTGGAAATCTGTGCGGTCTTTCCGGACCGGGTAGTTTAAGGCCGTTCCGGGCCATTGTGTTGTGTTAACCGAGAGAGGTGGGTACTTGAACCCAATTATAACGACGGATTTTAATGTCAGGTAGCCAAGATAGGCTGACAAAGTTGATCAGGGGCAAAAGGGGAAAATCACCCTTCTGGGACATGGATGTCGTACGACATGGGGAGGTTCCCAGGCAGTTTTAATTAAAACCGCAGGTCGTAAGACAGGTCTTAAAAGACCATCCATTGCCGCCGAGAACAGAGAGAAAGAAAGAGAGAAAATTTTGAAAATTCTCCCTCCGATTTTGATTTAGATCAAGACATTGAAAATGCCTCCGCGGGCCGAATCGAGAAGGAACGTGCAACAAGTATTGTCCGAGAGACGGAAGCTTGTGGATCGGAACAAGCGGAAGAAATTCCCCGAGGGACATGGGCTCTACCCGGGTCTTGATTTTCACACTTCTACGTTGGAGCAGAAGGGGGTAAGTATTGAAAGATTAACCCTTTTCGAAATTTGATTTCTAGGGTTAGGGATTGAAATTGGGGGAAATCGCACCCAAATAGGAATTGCATGCTTGGCATGGGATGAATGTGTTTTGAAAAGATTTTTCCTTTTCTGTTTCTTTTTATTTTGAAAGAATTTAGTGATGATGAATGCATGCACATATTGTTATGAGTATGATTTTTGATACCTGTCTTTGTGCTTACTGCAGACCTTGCGGACCGAGGGTCTCCGAGGCTATTGCGACCATTTGGGGTCTTCTTAGGGCTCTTCGATTTACCGGACAGTCCTAAGGGCTGGTCTTTCTTCTTGGTCTTGGACCATTCTTCACAGCTGTCGGAGCTTTTGGGGACACGGCCAGGAGCGTCGAGCTAGTGCGTGCCTTCAGACAGTTCTGGTGGGACTCTACCCACACATTTCATCTATCCTGGGGTGAGGCGACCATCACTCCCTATGATTTTATGGCTATTACAGGTCTGCAGTTTACAGACAGGCCGATCTTTTCTGAGGACCCTGGCGTGCTGAGCATAGATGCCATCAGAGCTTTGACTGGATTGACCCTTGGCCTGAAGGGCAATGGGGTTCCTTTGGCGGATTTGCACTCTGCCTTGACGCATCAGTGTCGTCTGTTCTCTGAGGGTGTTGCGTAGTTCTTCTTGGCGGTAGCTAGAGCCTTTATGCATTTGGGTTGTCTGACACCCTGTTTTGCAATGCCTCTACGACGACATTGACTCTTCTGTTGGAGCCTCTTAGAGATTGGGACCAGGTGTCCACTTTTTCATGGGGAGAGGCTGGTTTGGCCCAGGTATACAGGGGCCTGGACGAGGTGAGCGAGCGGCGTGACCTCTTTGGATTTTTACTAGGCTGTCTTTGGAGGTATGTCCTTTGCTTTTTCGCACATTGGTATTGCACTTGACTTTTCTGTCTTCATTTCATACTATTGCTGCACACTGAGAGTCTCTTGTCTCTGATTTCAGGTGTGGGCCTATGAGGTGTTCGGCTGTTACGCCTGGACTGTGCCCGAGAGGATTTCGGCAGATCTGTTCCCTGCCATTCGCCGTTGGACTTTTGGAGCGAGAGAGAGCCAGAAAGTGGACGGGGTGAAGCCCCGTAAGACGGCTTGCTATCACGACATTATGATTGCTCTGAGGGCTACTCCTGTCGGGTTGAGACACTTCCCCTGGCACGGCCGTTATGGTGAGGACTTGATTGGTGCTCTTGCCACAGTGACCGGGGACGAGGAGGCCGTTAGTTGGCACGGAGGGCGATGCCCTGTACTTGGGGAGAGAGTGAGCGGGCGGCATGGTCTGGTGCGGCTGCTCGTGTTCCTCGCGATCCTCCTCAGGGATATGGCACATTCGGGCCACACGATTTGGAGCGGCTGCGGACCGGCATTGATGCCGTGAGTTTTATGAGGAGGGTGGTTACGCCTATTTTGTTTTCACCCGGTTGGTGACTCCTCGGAGTCATAGGCTGCTAGGAGGGCAGCGAGGATGCAGGCACCGGCGCCTCCCCGATTCTTTGAGTATGAGGCTGGGGGCAGTATTTGCCGTTCCTCTTTCGACATGTTTGAGACTCATCCGCATCTGCGGCTACCCTGAGGGACCACCTCTGTGAGTAATTTCCCTTCTTTTTCATGATTCATTCCAGCTTTTAAGCGCCTTCTTGTTTATATCAAGCTGCTTTTGCTGCTTTCTCTGCTTTCTTTGAACAGTTCCAGTCAAGACGTTCGGGACAGTGGCGAAGGCGCTCACGGTCTTGTGAAGATGCTTTGCGCCGGTTTGAAGGAGCGCGGAGCATTGGAAGGGGAGGTGTAGCTCTCGGCTGGTGACGTTGTGCCTCCGAAGAAGAGGCCCAGGCCAGCTTTGGCTCCTTCTGGTTCTCAGGCGGGTGGATCGAGTCGACAGCCCCAGCCTGATGTTGATGATGGCGAGGAGGATCCTTATCAGCCCCCTTTTGCTACCGTACCTGAGTGGCAGGGATATTATGCTGAGCCCCAGCCTTGGGCGCATTATGAGGGCGATGACTCTGACGGCGAGATCCATGAGGTGCCGGAGGGTGGCGATGATGGCCGGGGAAGCGAGTGGCTCGAGGGAGGAGGTGGGCGGATCGAGGATGACAGCAGTTCTGAGGAGGAGGACGGTTCTGATGACGACTCCGAATCGGAGTGATCACGGCGGTCCCCTTCTGCCATGCTTTGACTCTTTTTAGGGAGAGAGGAAATGCATGTGCTATTTTTGTTCTTTTGGATTGTAAAAAAAGTTTTTTATTACTTTTGTACTTTGACAATTACAATATTTGTTTATTTATGCATTTGCGAGCTTATATGCATGAGTTCGTCCCAAGAAAGGCACGGGATGGGGGCTTTTGGTGTGATCGGGCGTTTTTTGCGATTTTTGTATGTTTTGGGCGACATTTATGTGTCTGTGGGTGTGTCGAATGTTCCGAATCCTCTCCCGTGGGCTTTATGAGCGAGGGGAAGTGTTTGGGTATGTTTTTATGGTGTTTTGGACAGGTTTGGGTGGTTGTTTGAGCAAGCGTTGGGTCGCTTTGGGATTCTTTGCGATTCTGTTTATTCTTTGTTCTTGATGTAGCCCTCTTTGTCGTCCGACACAAGGCTTCTTGGGACCTTTATGTCGCACGACATAGAGAGTCTGTGGGACAGGTTTCTTGGTCAGCAAGTTTCAGCACTTTATAAAAGGCAGATTCGGGAACAGTTCATTCCAGCAGCTACATCAGGTGTCGAGTTTGTCTTCCACCTCAAAATTAGCCCCAAGATTTGATCATTGGTCCAAAATGGAACATTATGACGACAGGTCTAAGACCAAAGAGCGTCAATTTCATTCCGATCTCATAGATCTGACCCGCCGTCATCGCAGCAACAACAGGAGGATCATTGACCAACGATATGGGTTGAAATGCATCTGGGCATTGAAGGAGTGGGCGGTAGATTGGAACCTTCTCCGGGCCGCATCCAGACACTGGGACCGGGAGAGGCATGTCTTTACCCTCTCGTATAACGATCTCACACCCACGATTGAGGAGTTTCGTGCAGCGATTGGGAGGCGAGCTTAGAGATCCTGTCTTCCCGCGAGATTCGCGACCTTTGACTGAGCAATTGGCCGACTTCTTGGGTTTTCGTGCGAAGCGGTGGCGATCGATTCTTGACTGTCCTTTGTTGACTGACCCGAATAGCCCGATTGGGCATGTCATGCCCAAGCTTGATTTGACTTATCTACGGCCATGGACATCTTTATGCGATTATGATCTCCCTATCGCTTCGTGAGTATGATGGGGTATGCTCCGACTTCTTCTTTGGGAGTTGTTAGGCGAATGCGGGGCTCTCGAGGTATCACACTGACGGCGAGGTTCGACCCGGGCGGGGAGAGAGAGACATAGTTCCCATTCTGGCGCGAGAGACCTATCACGGGATGGACCCGGTGGTGGAGGGTCGGTGCACGTGGGACGCGGCGGCCCGAGTCTTTTGTCATTGTGGCTCTTTGAGCGGTTGAGGCTTATTTCCCCGTTACTGTTGGGCAACTGCAGCACCTTGGGTTACGCGGCGGCGAGTGACTCCCGAGGCTTCACGGGAAGGTTGGCGAAGCGGCGGCCGGAGTATACTACCACCTGATATCCAGTACTGGGTTCCCGGATGGAGGCTCGAGAATATGAGCGGTAGGCAGGATGGCTCTGCTATAGTGAGGCTGTCGGGATTGCATTTCTCATCGTTCAGTATCCCCTTGCTTGTTCGTAGAGCGGTATGGATACCCACGGCATTGATGGGTTCGGGAGCGAGATGGCTCGGGATACCGCCCTTCTTGACATGGCGATGCTGGACCCTTAGGTTCTTTGCCGGGGCCTTTTCGGGAGCGGCTTTTCCCACTCATACAACGATACGGAAGACTCGGGGATCACATATCTATCCACCTTGTATTTGATGCGGTATGGGGAGCGAGATGGGACCGATCCGGCCACACCATTGAAGTGTATTGCCGAGGGATCCGCGGAGGAGACCCAACTAGCCTGGGAGCTACGCGATGTTGAAGCACGGGCGACCCAGACAATGTGACCGATGACTCGACGGCGGATTTTGAGAGACTCGTGGAGAGGAGAGCCAAGATGAGGGATGACCCTGAAGTTATGGCTAGGAGGGCAGCTCTGAGAGATGAAAGGGCTACCCAGGCGGCATTGAGAGCTGCCGGATTGATTGACTCGCCGACTCGTATTATTCCCGAGCTGGGACGACGGGAGACAAGATTGTTTGGTATGGCTAAGCCAAAGACCTCCCGGGGACCAAGGAAAAGGAAGCAGAAGAATGCTAGCTCGGGAGTGGGAACGAGCGACTAGGATTAGGCGACCAGTCATTGTATCCCTTGTTGCCAACACAAACAATTTAGATGCTCTTTTTAAAAGATATTATTTTAGCTAATGTTAATGAGTCGAGAGTAGACCGTGCTTGAACTCATCAATGAATGTATTAATGTGATGAAAGTTGAAATTACTTCAAAACTTAATCAAGACACATTTTGGTGATCACAAATACAACTGTTTGACAGGATTTGGTGATTTTTTATGTTTTTTAGACCGAACCGCGAACGGCTGCCTACGTTCCCCTTTTACAGATTGGACTGAGGGGTTCAGGTCTCCGTAGTTCGACCCAATTACCTTTGTGTTTAATAAAGGGATAGATAGAAGGGGGACAAATGGTGCAACCCTATTTTTTACCTAGACCGCCCATTTTTAGGGTTTTCAGCCTAGTTGGGTATATTCTTTAGCACCTAGCGCGCCCTTTGTTTTGCACGGCGCCTTTTGAGAGGTTTTCGGTCTCGTGCAGGTACATTATTTTCGCGCTTTTTGTTGTTGTTGTTGTTGTTTTTTTTTTTTTTTTTTTTTTTATCTTTCCTTCTTTTTTTTTTTAGAGGGGAGACTCGATTCGGATGTAATAACGGCGTAATTTGTCGTCGTTCACCGGATGCATGAAGGGGTTTCCATCCAAATCCGTCAACTTTATTGCTACACCGGAGAAGATTTCTTTCACCAGATACGGACCTACCCGGGCCCGGTGCCCACTTGCCCGGAAGGGCGGGCGGATTCGGTGGCTTTTCTTTTATGACCAAATCACCCACTTTAATGTCGCGGGGATGTACCTTCTTGTCAAAGGCCCTAGCCATGTGCTTCTGATAAGCTCGGATGTGCTCCATTGCTTTAAGCCTCCGCTCGTCCGGGAGAGCTAGCTCGTCGTGTCGACTACGAAGCCATTCTATCTCGTTGACCTCATTTTCAAGCGGGACCCGTAGAGAGGGTATTTCCAACTCGATGGGCAAAACGGCCTCCATCCCATAGGTTAAAGCGAACGGAGTTTCACCCGTGGTTGTTCTTGCGAGGTGCGGTAGCCCCATAGTGCTAAGTGAAGCTTCTCGGGCCGATCCCGGATTCCTTTCGGCCATCTTTCGGATGATTCTTTCCCGGGTTTTTGTTTGCCGCTTCGACGGCGCCATTGGTTTGAGGGCGGTAAGGGGAGGACTTGTGTCGCTTGATTACGAATTCCGCGAGCGGTTCGTCGGTATGTCCCTCGAAGTGTGACCCATTGTCGAGATGATCTCGTTAGGAACTCCGTATCGGCACGAGAATGTTTTCTTTTATGAAGCGGGCTACCTTTTTGGAGTTCGGGACCTTGTAGGATGCTTTGCTTCGACCCACTTGGTGAAGTAGTCTACGGCGACCAACACAAATTCGTGTCCGTTGCTACCGGCCGAGTTATTTTTCCAATGACGTCGATTCCCCAAGTTGCAAATGGCCAAGGAGTGCTCATGCGGTAGAGATCATGGGGAGGCATATGGTTGAGATTGGAGAACCGGCGACATTTATCGCGAGTCCGCACAAACCGAATGCGATCGGTTTCCATGGAGATCCAATAATAGCCCATCCCGAGTATCTTTGAACATCGGTGCTCGGGCGTTCATATGTGGTCCGCATGCGCCACCATGGACTTCTTCCATGACTTTTACGGCCTTAGATTTGCGATGCGGAAGCGAAGTGGCCCTCGATGCCTTTTCTTCCATAGGTCGTCCCCCAGAATAACGTACTGTGCAGACAACCTTTTTAACGCTTGCAAGCTCTTTGCACGGAGGTCTTCTTTTAGCCTACCATCCTCTTCTGTGGGAAATGAGGCTTCGCCATGCTTAAGGTACTGAAAGATTTGACTGTACCATGGGTCATCGACTTTTTCTAGCTCGACCTGGCAACAGTAGGCGGGGTTCTCGCGCCTCCCAACCCTGAACGGTTTTACTGATTTTCCTTCTGGAATTTCTACCAGAGAGGCTAGAGTGGCCAAGGCATCTGCGAACCTGTTCTTGTCCCGGGGCAGATAGTGGAACGTGACTTCCTTGAATTGGTTGATCAGGTCCTCCATGTAGGCATAGTACATCTGTAGGTATGGATCCACAGTTCTCCACTTATTGGATACTTGATTGATGATCAGCTGAGAGTCTCCGTACACCTCCAATTTTTCGACATTTCGCTCTAGAGCTGCCTCGAGGCCGGCTATGCAAGCTTCGTATTCCGCGGCGTTATTAGTAGCCGGGAAGTTCAACTTGATAGCAATGGGGGTGTGTACATCCTTTGGATCAACTAACACCATGCCGATACCATTACCTCTTTTGTTAGCGGCGCCATCAAAGAACAACTGCCAATGGTCTGTACCCTCTATCATGAAAATTCCATCGTCTGGAAATTGGGGTTCGACTTCTGACGTTTCTGAGCTCGGGAAATCTGCCAGATGATCCGACAGAGCTTGGCCTTTGATTGCCTTGCGGGTTACGAACTTGATATCAAATTCGGCTAGGAAGAATGACCATTTCGCTAGCCTTGATGACAGAGAAGATTTACTGAATAGGCATTTGATGGGATCCATCTTTGACACTAGGTGTACTGTATGCGCCAGGAGGTAGTGTCTCAGTTTGCTGACCACCCACACCAAGGCTGCACAGGTTTTCTCTAGAGCTGAGTAGTTCAATTCGCTGCCCTGAAGCTTCCGGCTGACGAAGTATATGGCATTTTCCACCTTCGAATCTGGCTTTTCTTGTGCGAGCATGGCTCCAACAGCTGTATCTGTAACCGTTAAGTATAGCAACAAGGGCTTGTCTTTATGCGGAGGACACAGGATTGGGGGATGGACCAAGTAGGCCTTGATTGTCTCGAAGGCGGTTTGACACTGTTCGTTCCACTCAACTTCCTGATTCCTTCTGAGCAGCTTGAAGATCGGCTCATAGATAGAAGTTAGCTGATGGATGAATCGGCTAATGTATTGGAGACGGCCCATGAAAGCCTTCACCTCCGTGACTGTCGTTGGTGGCTTCATCTCCATGATGGCTTTAATTTTTCTTGGATCGGCTTCAATCCCTCGCTCTGTGACCATGTATCCCAGAACCTTTCTTCGGACTACGCCAAAGGTGCATTTTGCTGGGTTCAACCTCATTTCATGCTCCTGCAGTCGGTTGAAGAACTTCCTCAAGTCGATCAAGTGTTGACCATCTGATCCCTTGGAATGAATAATCATGTCATCAACATAGACTTCGATCTCCTTGTGGATCATGTCATGGAAAAGTGCAGTGACTGCTCGCTGGTAAGTGGCACCGGCATTCTTCAGACCGAAGGGCATAACCGTATAGCAGAAGGTTCCCCAAGGGCTGGTGAAGGAAGTCTTTTCCTGATCTTCTTCGACAACTTTAATCTGATTGTAACCTGCAAAACCATCCACGAATGATTTGACTTCGTAGCTGGCGGTAGTGTCTACCAATAGATCAATATTGGGCAAAGGAAAGTCATCCTTCGGGCTAGCTTTGTTTAGGTCTCTGAAGTCCACACAAACCCTCACTTTTCCATTCGACTTGGTAACTGTTACTATGTTGGCCAACCATTTGGGGTATTCGACCACTCTGATGAAACCCACTCTGAGCAGCTTCTCTATCTCCTCTTTGACTTGGAGGGACCATTCTGGCTTGATCCGACGGAGCTTTTGCTTGACAGGCCTAGCTTCTGGGTCCAGGGGGATTCGATGTTCGACAGTGGAGGTATCCAACCCGGGCATGTCTTTTGTAAGACCAGGCAAAAACGTCCACGTATTCCTTGAGCAGATTGATGAGGGCTTCCCGTTCTTTCCCGGTGAAGAAACTACCAATTTGTGTCTCTTTGGGTTCTTTTGTAGTTCCCAAATTTACCGTGGTTAATACTTCATCGGCAGCTTGGGCCCGATTGTCGTCTCGGTCAAAAACCTGCTTTATATTATCGTTTAAAAAGTTTTCATCTAAAAGGTCTGTGTCTTCTTCAAATGAATCATTGTTAACCACTTTTAAGTCATTAAGATTTGTCTTAGTTAACTTATCATTTGTTAAGGTGGCAATTAAGGGATACGCAGAAAGGTCAACCATTTCATTTAATGCAAAAGGGAAGACAGAGTTAAAGACACGGCGATGATCATCGGCCGTGAGAGTACTAGACCTATCTAGAGACTCGAACTCGATAACAAAAGACTACGAGGGCGGCTCGGGATTACGGGGATTGACTTTGACTCGGACACACCGGGACGAGGTCGGCCCGAGCTTCTTCGTCATAACTTCCCGGTGGCGATCGGTCCTTTGAAAGAGATCCAATTTTGGAGTGGCATTTACGAAGTGCGACGAAGGTGCGCGGATCGATCTTCTTGTCTCCACCAAAATCAATCAACGATACATAATCTTTACTGCCGGAAAATCGATCACGGGTATATAATCATCCCCAGTCGAAGGTCAATCATACGAGAGGATCTTTATCAACGGCCCGACCATTGGTGGCGCATCTTTGCGTAAATCAATCGGTGGTGCTTTCATCGGTGGATCGGCCCGGTGGTTTTGACAAATCTGCTCCTTCGAACAAGGCTGCGATATCTTTGCCCATATCAAACTCGGTGATTTCGTTGACCTCCCGATCATAGGCTCGATCATGGATAACCTTTTGAACTTTGGTGAAATCGGGGTTCCCCATAAGTGATCTTGGCTTTCGAAGGTAGTGCGGCCCACTGGAATGTCGGGCTTGTTAGTGATGAACTCTTTCAAAGTAAGATCTTCCATTTTCTTGAGGGCGCTTTTGGGGCATGCGAGATCAACACCCTTTTCTTTGACGAAATACTTTTCCGGGGAAGGATGATAAGGACGGAGATTAGGCTTGACATAGGTTTTTCCGGCGGCCCTAGCCTTCTTCTTTTGCGGCTTCGATCTTGTCAACCTCTTTGTCCTTGGGGGTCTTCCCGACATATCCCAGACCTTCTTTGTCCCTCTTCGGACTTTAGTTCCTCAAGCTTGTGGGTACCACTGTTGACGTCTTCCAAGACCAAGCCCCGGAATGTAGTTCATACGTCTCATCATTATCATAAATGGGGGGCTTGTCAAGAGAGGTTGTTAGGTCGATTGTGCAGCATTTGGGCCTTTGGGCTTTCGACTACGAAACCGCTTAACATCAAGTTGGCTTCATCGTGTTTAATTTCCATTACCGGCCTTCCCTCATCATTGGTGCCCTCGATGGTGATCTTGTCCCCATAGATGATGGTCGGCTCGCCGTCTTGAACGAACTTGACACATTGATGCAAGGTTGAAGCGACGCCATTGATTTGGTGCGGCCACGGTCTTCCTAGCGGAGCGGAGAAGGCGACCGGAATGTCTATTACACGAAACTCAACCACCGGGGGCTTCTTTCCGAACCACATAGTTAATGGTATCACACCCGTAACTTTCCTAGATGTAGAGTCGTATGCCTTTATGGTGCAGTCGGATGGCTTCAGATCAGTGGCCTTAATGTCCAACAGGCTCATCATCTGACAGCGGGCGGTACATTCATAGGCGAGCCATTGTCTACCATTACATGGGGAGCAGGCGTCCATCTAAGCGAACAGTGATGTGCGAGAGACTCGTTGTGGCCAGCGCCGTATTTTGGCAAATCCAATCAGCAAGGTGATGATGTTTCCGTCTTGGGCGGTACCTATCAGCGGCATGCTTCGTCGGGGTGGAATTTACGGATACCATCGTCTGGATAGAGCTTCCTCCGGCTTCGGCTTGTGAGGATAAGAAGAAGTTAGGAGAGACCGCAGAGAAATGTTGGCACAGGTTCATTTTAGTTGTGCAAGGATTGGGTCATTCTCTATTAGGTCTTCTTCGAATGTCCCCTTGGCGTATGGACTTTTGCCAGCACCTTCCCCCGGAACAACTGCTTCTTTGTCTTTTCCCGATGGTCCGGCGACGTCAGTTCCCAACATTTTTCCTGACCTGGTGAGCAAGTTTACCTTAACGTCTTGGCCCTCATCGTGTTCTTCATTCAATTCTGACCAACTCAGAGGAGGCCCATGTGTGGCATATGGCCAGGCTGCTTGTCGCAATTGGTTAATAGTGATTGCCGAGCTTGAATTTGCGGCACACTTAATCTCTTCCCAAGTGAGGGGAGTAGACTGGGAATTGGGGGCCATGCCATCATGCTGGACATTGTTTGCTGTTTTCGCTGCGACCCAGATTTCTTCCCAAGACAGCATGTAGCAGAAGAAAGCGTTTGACTTGTCACCAGCACTGATTGCTTCACCATTTGCGGGTACCATAGGTTCTTCCCTGATTTCTTCGTAGGACCCATCCGAATGACGGATTACTGTGATACCTTGCATGCGCATCACTTCAACATAGCGAGCCCAACCGGCCTCTTCACGGGCACGAGAGGCTTCGAGGGCGGCACGGAGGGAAGCTTCCTGAGGAAAGTTGAATTGAGGGTTGACAAACGGACTTCACGGGGGTGTCATGTGAGGACCTCCGCCGTATCCGCTGCTAGGAGAGGCATTCAGGGCTATGTTTGGCCCTGCATTCTGTCCTTGATCTGGCCCTGTGCCCGGACTGATATTCTGATTCTGAGCTGGATCTGCGTCCGGACCCAAACTTGCTGAACCCTGCGAATCTGCCATTTCTGAGACTGCTGAGAATGAATCCCTGACTGGAGAGAGACTGATTAACCGACCACCCGGAACTCTGACCCAATACTTGCTCGCTGAAAGGGGGAGAGAACGGTTTTAGGTGGGGGAGAGGATAGGCTGAGGACGGACCCATGCATATGCTTTTTCTTTTTGTATTTTTATATTTTTGTATTATTTACAAAAATGATTTTATTAATCCTAGGAATGGTTGGAAAAGGGGGAAATACCTTCTTTTTCGCATTCTACTCTATTCCTGGATTAGTGGGTCCCATCACTACATCTATAGACCCTCTGTATTTCACCTGTATTGCACCTCCGGGACGGACAATCCCGGCAGAGGTCCTATAGAGCACGTGGAACCCACCAACCGAAAGGGGAGAACGAGCCTATGGGCATACAAGTCAAAACGGTTCAAACTCGGGGCTTTCAAAACCAAGTCCGAGTCAACGTCTAAACTCGGGAGGAGAAAGAGTCGAAAAGTACGTTTGAATGTACGATACCCCAATTTGCAGGTAAGATCCTGGCAAAATTGGGCGTGACTTTTCCTCTTTTCGAGTTGAAAATCTGGCATAACCTTTCGCTGCTTTGTGGCAAAATTCTGGCATAATCCTTCGCCAGTATGTATCAAGAATTCGACATGGTCTCACATTTGGCGCATGTCGAAAACGTGTTATGATTCCTTGCGGAGTCAAACCGTGAGATCGACACGTGCTTATGTTGAGATATGTCAAAGTCTTGACGTTTACTTACGTTGGGTTATGTCGTAATTTCGACACTAAGAGGGGAAGGTATACCGAGACTTTTGGAGACGGGATACGACTTGTACTTTGTGAGGAAATTTTGAAAACCGAGTTTTGAATGACGTTTTGAAAAGTATTTGCCAAAAACCAACCAGTCACGGTGTAAGGTGTGTCACGGACAAGTGTTGGCTGACTCACTGGCTAGGAGGACTTTAGGCGCTCAAACGTCAGCGAAACACGTCGCTTTCCGCGATGCCGTCCGTACACTCCCGGGTTGTAACTCTATGTGCAGGTAGAGTGCGAGTAGTGTGAAGGTATTTTCTAAGAAAATATTTTTTGTTTTTTATAAAAGATTTTTTTTTTGCTTTTTTTTTTGTTTTATGCAGCATGCAAAGAGAAAAAACAAAGGAATGAGTCAAAGCATGACAAAAAGGGACTGCCCCAAATGTCAGAGTTTTACCAGTAGCTGTAGTCCTGTATCTTTCTGCCCTGTTCTATTTTGACGGAACAAGCAAGTAGGAAACGAGCCCCGGCTCTCGATAGTATCACATACCAAAGCATGATAGAGTATATAAGCATGGAATCAAGGCAAAGCACACAACATGACACAGATGCACACACAAGAAGAATGAAAAATTTGTCCAAGTTGATTTGGAGAAAGTTAGACTCTCTTTAAGAAAAACCTTTCTTCATTTAGAAAATAGAAGAATGATACTGGTACGTGGGATTGTTAGACCACCATTTATCCCAAGCCCCGGGTTAGGGAGCGATACAGGAAGGTTAGTGGTTTCCACCTATATACCAAGTATCGTCTTCATTTTTTAGAACAAATAGTTTTTCAACATCTCCCCAGCGGAGTCGCCACTGAATGAACGCTCGCCCGAAAAAAGAGAGAAAGAAAAAAAATAAAAGGGTGTTTTTGAATTCTTTCTCTTCCCTTTGTCTTTTTTGTTTTATTTTGCTTTTGAAGCGGAAAAGGGAGTTCTCGGTTTGTTTTGGGAGTCGCCACGCCGTCTTTAGAGGAAAACATTGAAAAACCTAATTTTAAGAGATTTTGAGTCCGGGAGTCTGGTTTCGTGTTGGGAAGAACTAGAGAGTTCACCCAACACGCCCCTTTCGGGACTTTCAATCAACATTTAGACAAATATGGACATTCAAAATGTGTGTGCGATGTGTGTAAACAAGTAAAGTGTGCAAGCCTTAGATTTCATTAATGGTATGGAACTGAATACAACTTGCGAGCCATGATAGGGGGCCGCACCCTTTTTACACGTGATATCTTTTATCACAAGGCAGAGGTTTTGAGACAGATTATCCCTTACAGAGGTAAAGCTACTCGAGAAATGAAAAGACATTATTTTGCTCATTTAGGACACTATTTAGTGGTCTAGAACCCAGTTTGGGGTTGATGGGAGTGGACAAAGTCACGATAGGCTTTGTCGACACGGATGTCACATGACATAGAGTCTTTTGAAGTCTTCTATGTCATATGGTGATCCTCTTCCGTCAAGTAGGTTGCGTCCAAACTGAGTTTAGGCACCCAAATAGTGGCTTATGAGCCAGAAGATGCTTAGGTAGGCTTTGAGTCACAAAGGGATAGGCCTAGCAGATTTTGAAGTCCAAGAATGGCTTTGCAGCCTTCTGGGAGTCCCATGTCGTATGACACAGGGTCTCCATGGAGACTTATGTCGCACGACATGAGGAGCCTGTTTCAGTGCCCTTCAGTCTGTTTGGTTCCTCCTTTGTTCCCCAAGCAAACCAAGCATATTTAGCTACTGTAAGCAGTAATATGACAATAATATGAGTATAATGGGAGGGTCACATGGCTTTAGTGGCCAAAGTGTGATAAATCACATGATTTTGGCCACTTTGAAGTAGCCATCACCTCCTAACTCCATGCAAATACGTAAAGATTGAATCTTTATTGATCCTAAGATGACCAAATGTCCAGATCTGAGGTGGGGAGAAGTGAATATTGAAGATTCACTTCTCCACCACCTTTGTCATGCAAAATCCCAATTTCTACATGGTAAGAGAGCAAGTATGCATGCAAGGTATATTTAAAGACTTTATTTAAAGGGAGAGAGAGGTTTAGTGTCTACCTATTGTAGTCCACGAAGTAGAATCACCAATAGTATGGTGTCTACCCCTTCAATCACCACCAAAGGAAGCTTCTTGGAATCTTGACCTTGAAGTGTGTGTGTGTGAGGAGGGAGGTGAGTGTGTGTGTGTGAGAGAGAGGGAGAGACTCTATTTGGCAAGAGTTTCCCCTATTTTACTGATATTACTCTCAGAATTTGACCCTCACTTTGGCTCTCTTCCTTGCCTCTCTCTCAAATGATCAGCCATGCCTTCTATTTATAGGCATCCTGATGGGGCTTCTTATGTCGCACGACATAGGCAGTTAAACCGCCTTAGTGTCCCTTGTCGGACGACAGCGTACATCTTTTGGCCATAATGGGCCGAGTGGCTGGCAGGCCCAATGATTTGGTGGGCTGCTGGGATTTTTGGACTCTAATTGCTTCTTAGCAATTTGTGTAAGCCCAAATTTAATTAAATTGGATCCAAAACTTGAGTTCGGATCGGGGTACTCACACATATGTAAGATCATGATAATCTCAGGTCTAGGGACTAAATGAAGTGACCATATGAGATTTAATTATGACATCTGACCATGACATAAATCTCATACGGGTCAAGTCCAGTCACTTGTTCTCTAACAAGTACCCATAAATCTAATGTGCATCTCTATGCATATAATCATCATATGATTATCCGTTAACATTTATACTAATTATTCTCTTAATAATTAGGTACGGAGATTATTACAGACAAATATGCAAAATATATAATAATCAAATATTAAACTTTTCATAAATAATAAATAATGTCAACACATAAGTCTATCAACCATAGGCCTAGGGCATAACACTAACAGTCTCCCACTTGCACTAGGCCCAATCTCTCATGTATTGAATACCCATGGACCTAACATGACCATCATGCTTAGCTTGCGGGAGAGCCTTAGTTAATGGGTCCGCCACGTTGTCATCCGTGTCTACTCTGCATATCTTTACGTCTTCCCTTTCACATATCTCTCGGATAATGTGGAAACGTCGAAGTATGTGTTTGGATCTCTGGTGTGACCTTGGTTCCTTTGCTTGAGCAATGGCCCCATTGTTGTCACAGTAAAGTTCAATAGGATCTCTGATGCTTGGAACGACTTCCAAATCACTAATGAACTTCTTGATCCAAACTGCTTCCTTAGCTGCATCAGATGCCGCTATGTACTCAACTTCGGTTGTAGAATCAGCGACGGTACTTTGCTTGGAACTTTTCCAACTCACAGTGCCTCCATTAAGCATAAACAAAAATCCAGACTGCGATCTGAAATCATCCTTGTCGGTTTGGAAGCTAGCATCTGTGTAGCCTTTAACTACAAGATCTTCTTCCATTCCTCCAAAGACCAAGAATACATCCTTAGTTCTTCGTAAGTACTTGAGGATATTTTTGACTGCTATCCAATGTGGTTCACGGGGATCCGATTGGTACCTACTCGTCATGCTTAGAGCACACGAGACATCGGGTCTAGTACATAACATAGCATACATGATAGACCCAATAGCCGAAGCATATTGAATACCATTCATTCTCTTTCGCTCATCATTAGTCTTAGGACTTTGAGTCTTGCTAAGAGATATACCCTGCAACATTGGCAAATTTCCTCTTTTAGAATTTTCCATTTTGAATCTTCTAAGGACCTTGTCAATGTAAGTAATTTGACTTAAACCAATCATCCTCTTAGATCTTGATACCAAGGATATATGCAGCCTCGCCCATATCTTTCATTGAAAAGCACTTTCCCAACCAAGACTTGACCGTCTGTAGTGCAGGAATGTCATTACCAATAAGTAAGATATCATCGACATACAATACTAAAAATAGTGCTACGATCCCACTAATTTTCTTGTATACACAAGGTTCATCTTCGTTCTTGATAAAGCCAAACTCCTTGATTGCTTCATCAAAACGTAGATTCCAACTCCTAAAAGCTTACTTTAATCCATAAATGGATCTTTGCAACTTACACACCTTGTTAGAATTTTCTGGACTGACAAAACCTTCAGGTTGTATCATGTATACATCCTCAAGTAACTTCCCATTAAGGAAAGCTGTTTTGACATCCATTTTCCATATCTAATAGTCATAATATGCGGCTATGGCAATTAAAATTCTAATAGACTTAAACTACAGGTGAAAAGGTTTCATCATAGTCGATGCCATGAATCTGCCTATATCCCTTAGCTACTAGCCTAGCCTTATAGGTGTGCACCTTCCCATCCATGTCGGTCTTCTTCTTGAGGACCCATTTGCACCCTATGGTTTTTACACCTTCGGGTGGATCAATCAAGTTCCAAACTTGATTATCAGCCATGGATTGTAATTCGGAGTTCATGGCCTCTTGCCATTTTTCCGAATCAGGAGCGGACATCGCTTCTTGATAGCAAGTAGGTTCATCGTTTTCGATTAACTCCACTTCATATTTTCGTAACGAGAAATCCATATCTCTCAGGTTTGGATCGTGACCTACCACTTCGGCGAAGAACTTGTGCATCTTGAACCATTTCCACAACTCTTTGTGAACTTGGTTCAGTCTCTACCATTGGTTCAATGTTATTTTCGGGTTCTCAAATTTCTTCGAGATCTATTTTACTCCCACTGGTTCCTTTGCGAAGAAACTCCTTTTCTAAGAAAGTACCATTTCGAGCAACAAACACTTTGTTCTCGTTTCGGTTGTAGAAATAGTATCCTTTAGTTTCCTTAGGATAACCCACAAAAACACATTTATCAGACTTGGGTGCTAGCTTGTCAGAAGTTAACTTCTTAACATATGCATCACAACCCCAAATCTTCATGAAAGACAAACTAGGTTTTCTTCCATGCCACATCTCATATGGGGTCTTTTGAACCGATTTGGTAGGAACTCTGTTTATAGTGAAAGCAGCAGTTTCTAGTGCATGTCCCCAAAAGGATACAGGAAGCTCAACTTGACTCATCATAGAATGAGCCATGTCCAACAAAGTTCTATTCCTCCTTTCAGACACACCATTCCATTGTGGTGTTCCGGGTGGAGAGAGTTCTGAAACGATTCCACAACTCTTAAGATGACTGTCAAATTCTTGGCTCAAATATTCGCCATCTCGATCGGATCGGAGTGCTTTAATAGTTTTGCCAAGTTGATTTTGCACCTCATTTTGAAATATTTGAAATATCTCAAACGATTCACTTTTATGTTTCATTAGATAAACATATCCAAATCTACTATAATCATCAGTGAATGTTATGAAGTACCGAAATCCTCCCCTAGCATCGCTACTCATATGCCCACATACATCGATATGTATGAGTCCTAATAAGTCGCTCGCCCTTTCACCGGTTTTGGTAAATGGGTCCTTGGTCATCTTGCCAAGTAAACAAGATTCGCATGTCTCATATGATTCATAATCATGTGAGTTCAAAAATCCATCTTTGTGGAATTTAGAAATGCGTTTCTCATTTATATGGCCAAGACGACAATGCCATAAGTAAGTGTGGTTTACATCATTGGGTTTAGATTTCTTGTTAATATTATAGATATCATTATCACGATTTTCAACATCAAGGATATAAAGGCCATTGAATGAAATAGCAGTACAATAATGCATATCACTCTTGTAAATAGAAAATTTCTTATCACATATAAGAAAATTAAAACCTTCATTATCCAAACAGGAAATCGAAATAATATTCCTACTCAAAGCTGGAACATAATAACATTTGTTCAAAACAAGTATTAGTCCACTAGGTAAAGTAACTTCATAAGTTCCTACGGCTAATGCAGCAACTCTTGCTCCATTCCCCACACGTAGGTCCACTTCACCTTCCTCAAGCATCCTTCTGTTCTTTAGACCCTGCACATTTAGACAAATGTGAGTTCCACATCCGGTATCCAATACCCAAGAACTAGAAGTAGATAGGAATATATCTATAACAAAGATACCTGAAGTCGAAGCAACTCCTTTGCTCTTCTTCAGCGCTTCCTTGTATTTTGTGCAGTTTCTCCTCCAATGACCAATCTCATTGCAATGGAAGCAGACTGCGTCCTCTTGGGACTTGGGCTTAGCCTCTTTGGGTTTGGCACCCTCTTTGGGCTTGGCAACATTTGCCTTAGGATTAGCAACTTTTGCCTTTCCTTTACCCTTGAAACCTTTCCCCTTATTAACCATTAACACTTGATCGGCGGTTTTCCTTTTGACGATATTGGTTTCCGCAGTGTTCAACATTTGAACTAACTCGGAAAGGTTCCTATTCATGTTCCCCATGTTATAGTTCATTATAAAATTACTAAAACCTTCGGGTAATGAATTCAATATCAAGTCAGTAGCCAACTCTTGGCTAATCGGAAAACCGAGCCTTTCAAGATGCTCGATGTGGCCCTTCATCTTTAAAGCATGAGGACCAACAGCTTGCCCTTCGCTCATCTTGCATAAGGTTAGGGCCTTGACTGTGTTGTACCTTTCTTGCCTAGCTTGAACTTGGAACATTTCCATCAGTCGATTGTTTAGATCAACTGTCCCCAAGTGCTCAAGATTCTTCTGAAGGCTCTTGCACATGGCGGAGAGCATGAGGCAACCAACATCAGTAGAATCACGCTTGTGCTTCAGATAGTGGTCCCTCACTGCCCTAGTAGCATTGGCAGCAGGTTCAGGTGGAATAGGTTCCTCGAGAACGTACAATTTCTCCTCTTGCCTGAGAACAATTCTCACGCTACGAATCCAATCCATATAGTTTGTACCGTTCTCTTCCAACTTTTCCTTCTCAAGGACAGATCGCAGTGACAGATGATTATTGTTTGATGCCATTTATTCTACAAAAATATATGCATAAAATATGAGCACAAATGAGTAACACATATTATATGAAAAGTATAATGCATTTATAACAAATAAATGCTCCCACTAAATTATACACCTTCCAATGCAAATAAGCATAATATACATTTAATGGGCTAAGATCCAACTTTAATTTAATTTCAAGTTTGCTATGGCAAATCGCTCAAAATTAAATTAATTAGGTAGAAACATCAATCATATCACATATATGACTCTTAGATATTTTATGAGATTTATTCAAGACATCATATGTCTAAGCATATTTTAATCTCATCTTATGCCTTGGGTCCAAAACCATTTTGATAACCCAATTAAGTTCATTCACTTTAAACGTATAGGAATCACCATTTCCTCATCTTGCTCGCAGACGAATAGAATCAAACCACCTTGCTATGGCAAGCCCACCCAAAACTATTAGAATGGTCTCAAGTGTTTTAATCATGAATTGGCATGAAGAACTTAAAAGTTAAAAGAAGATTCTTTAAAGTAGATTATAAGCATATCAGCAAAGATACTCATAATCGTGCACCAGGTAAGTTCCCAGGAAGATAGGTGGACCACAAGGACTACTTAAGTACCAAATCTCTCCTTCGACAGAACTTTCCTAGACATGCACAATCAGAAATCAGCTCTGATTTGCAACATAATCAACACTTTGAATAAACGATCAATTTCCTTTTAAACTTTGCGTAATATGACTTGTTTCGCATAATCAATCATAAACCAAAATCTTAATGTTTAAATCTAAACAATTAGGAAATTACAATATCATGTTTCAACTAAACATCTAATTAAAATTCTTAGCATGTAAGAACACATAGATCATGCATCGCAACAATTAATAAAATCATATTTTAAACAATTAAGCATGCATAAACTTTGAATTAATCTAGCATAGCCCATAAACTTAACTTCCATTAATTTATAGCATCCAGATTAATATATAAACATATCAGATTGTAAAACACATTAACAGATTAGCAGGATTGTTCAACAAACTGATTCTGTCCAGATTGGGCTAGTTTTGTCGCGTGACAGAGACTCCCAGAGTCACGATATGTTGCACGACCAAGAGATGCCATCAGCCTTGATCTGTCGCGTGACATAGACCTTCTATGTCGCGTGACACAATGAAGCCAGATGCAGATTTGCAGAATTCAATCAATTCTAAATCACAGACCAATTAAATCATGTAAACGACTTTTAACATATTTAATGCAATATCAATAGAACACGATTTAGGCATATTGTTTCAAAAACAATTAATCTATCACATACAAAACATGCTAGGAACATATATAAACAATTTATATCACTTTTCTAAGCATGTTAATTCAAACTTAATGATACGAACGGGGCTCTGATACCACTATTGGGTTTTACGGGTCCATGCGCAGCGGAATAAAGCATCAAATAACATAAAACCCAAGGAGCCTATGATCCGTTCTATACAATTAAATTGAATTCTATTGGATAGAAATAACCAACCTTGAACGCTTTCCGTTCTTGAGCTATCGAACGATTCAATGATGTGATTTTGAATCACAAACTTCGTTCTTCAGATTGCTTGAACTCTAGGCCTTGATCACTGAATGAGCGAAGACCCTCTTTCGCTATCCACACATTTGAATGAATGCAAGAACTTTTCTTGAAGATTGCTAGATCTCTTAAACCTTGGAATAATATTGAGAATATTGTTATGAATTTCTTTTCAGAATTTCGGCTAGAGAATTAGGGTTGACAGACCTTCATATATATACTACTTTAGTATGGTATATGTTTCCTAATCAAATTAGGAAACCAGTCTTCAAACCGCCTCTGTGGCTTTATGTTGTCGCACGACCAGTCGAGGCCCATGGCCAAGTTCTGTCGCGCTACAACCCAAGCCAGTTCAGGAATTCTCAATCATTCTTCCTCCGGTTTAATCAATTCATTCTAATTGCATGTGACCCAATAGGATTATATTATGTTGGCAATGAGCTCGATCATATCGACCCTCATAAGACATAAGCGAACTCTAGAAAGCCATTATGTCTACCTAAATAATACAATGTAAGAGTTCACGTTTCCAATGGTACACTTCCATTTCTCCCTTTGTCTCACGATGTTATATTGAACACAAGTCATGGTCCACGTCAACTTGTACTTTGTTCAATGCTTTCTCGATCTTGAGTATAATGATAGTCCAATCGCATTGGGGTATGGTCATACACTTTCACCATTATCACTCATCGAGGGGCCCAAGCAAAACATCTCTCTTTCGAGGGACAAATTCCATCTTGACTTATCATCCTTCCCATCATGAATCCTATCATGCCAAAAGTAGCCTTTATAGATATCGTGTTAAGATATCGTTTGACTAAAATCAAACATGACTTTCATCATATGTAAGGTCATGATAATCTCAGGTCTAGAAACTAAATGAAGTGACCATATAAGATTTAATTATGACATCTGACCATGACATAAATTTCATACGGGTCAAGTCCAGTCACTTGTTCTCTAACAAGTACCCATAAATCTAATGTGCATCTCTATGCATATAATCATCATATGATTATCCATTAACATTTATACTAATTATTCTCTTAATAATTAGGGACGGAGATTATTACATACAAATATGCAAAACATATAATAATCAAATATTAAAATTTTCATAAATAATAAATAATGTCAACACATAAGTCTATCAACCATAGGCCTAGGGCATAACACTAACACTATCAACACCAATCAAACCTCCAACAACTCCCCAAGAATTTAAAGGCTCAACAATGAAATAACGTCGAAAATTACCTTGTGATGATTGACACCAATCCCTACGCTCCTCCTTGTTGCTTTAAACAAGCCTCCTCAAATTTATACCAAAAATCCCCAAAATCAAAATTCTAGGGTTTTGAATTGATTGCACCAATGACGGAATTGAAGGCTAAAATGGGTGTGTATAGGGACAAAATTGAAGGAATATGTGGTGGGTATGTTTAATTTGGAAGATATGGGTGCAATTTTGGTGTTGTAGGTAGAGAGAGAAAGTAGGGTAATGGGGAAGATTTTTTGTAATAGAGAGGGGAATGGGTACGTGGTGTTTATGGAAGAAGAAGAAGAAGAAGAAGAAGAAGAAAAGGAAGAAGATGAAGAGAAAGAGGTGGGGAATGGTGGTGGTTTTTAGGTGTTGATGTGGTGTTAATGGAAGAGTGATGGATGTGTATTGACCCATTCAAATGATGCACTTTTAGGCTTTCTTTGTGTTTGATTCCCGAGTTTTATGTATATTTGATATGGTTTGTGAGTGTTTTGAAAGTACAGGGGTTGAAGTGCAATTATGTTGAAAACGGAGGATTGGAGCGTACTTTGGAAGCTTTTGGATCAAATTGCAATTCTGAAAAATCTGGGACAAAACTGACATTTGGAAGTTCAAGGGCTAAATTGGAAATATTGGAAAATTCAGGGACTAAACTGGAAATATGGAAATTTTGGACGAATTTGATTTATAAAAATTCATGAGTTAAAATGAAAAATAAAATCCCAAAGAGCGAAGCGCAAAAGAAGTCATTATAGTGGTCAAAGTGCGACGGCAAAATTGCGGAAAGAAACGAATAACAAATGGTATCAAACCAAATCAAGGTTGGCCGGCCAAGCAATTGCAAAATGCGGCCAAAGTGGCTGGAATTGGGGCCAGAAGGAAGGAGGCTTTGGGCCAAGGCAATACTTGGGCGGCTGCTGTTACTGAAGATGATTGGGCCGATCGACCCTTTCTCAACAAGGGCGACCGCGCTCAATGCATTGTGGCCGCGCTCAAATGACGATACTGAAGATAAAGTTTCTGCCAACGATCGCGGACACGCCAACAACAAGGGCGGCCGTGCTTCACTCGATTCCAGCATCAGTTTTACGTATCAATTCGAGGGCAGACTTGTCTTTTATCAGTTTTGGCCCATAGTTTTTTTACCCTATTCTTTTCTATATATTTGGCAGCCACGTTAGTTTTAGGAGAGTAGATAAATTATATCATAGGAGATTAGAGTTTTTGATTTTTCTTTAACAATTCCATTGAAGAGAAGAATTATTCATCAATTCCAGGTTTTATCATTGTAAATTATGAGTAGCTAATTTCTTAGATTTGTAGATTGGTTGGATCTTCACAGGATTTCTATGCAATAATATTTTAATTCTTTCTATTTGATTCCTTCTAGTTCAATAATAGATCTTAATTTCTTGTTCTTAGATTTGAGATGTATGTTAATATACGAACTCGTCTTTGAATAATTGGGTATCGAAATCGCCATTAATTTGGGATATTGATACATAGACTGCTATTGATTGAATAATTTGGTCTGTGCCGTAATAGAATCAGATCAACGTTAGGTTCTTTAATTCTTATGTGTTTAATGTATTCTTGGCATATTGTGGTATCGTAATAGAAGTCACAATATTAAGAGAGTATTTATGATTATAATCCGGCCACCTAACCGTGTCGATCCTAGCCAAAGTGAATGAACCCTAGAAGTTGAGTTAATGTTTTATAAGTAAAATTCTGCATAGAATGATGGTAAAGTGAAATCCAATCTACGAATCTCTGCTCATAATCTGTTTTCTCGTTTAGTTAGTTTGTTATTTAATTTATGCTCTTAGTTTTTAAATCAAATCTATAAACTGTGGTTACTAAATTCATTGTGTTTACTTTATTTGTTTACCAACGAGTCTCTGTGGATTCGACCCCTGCAATTGCATACTGCTACACCGGTAGTGAGTACACTTGCTCGGTTTTTATTACAAGAGGGAGTTTTCCTCCATCAAGTTTTTGGCGCCGTTGCCGGGGACTTGTTGCAAGTAAACAAGTAGGTTAGGTAGTGAATGCAAGGTCGTCATTCTTTGAAGCCTACATTAGTGCCATTGAACGACAACATAAACAGACTTAATAAAGCTAAAGACACTAAGCTTCTTGAGGAAGCATTTGAGGGCGATCCCCTCTTTAATCCCCTTTTCTCGGATTCGGACACCGAATCAGAACCCTCCACCACCGAGGTAGAGGAAGAGAAAGCCGAGATGGCAGAACCACCGGCACAAACTATGAATGATTTCCTGAGACCTCTGGTAGACACATCTACCTCTTGCATAGTGCTGTCCGATGCAGCCAAAAATCTAGAGGTCAAAGGACAATACTTTGCCATGTTGCCAAGCTTTCACGGATTGCCTGGTGAGGATGCACTCACGTTCCTTAAAGAGTATATTATTGTTGTTGCTCAATTTTTGTTAAGACAGGGAGTGACTGAGGAGCAAATTAGACTGAAGTGTTTTCCTTACACTCTTAAGGGAGTGGCTAAAACATGGTTGATGATGCTTGCACCGAGCAGCATTAGTACTTGGGTAGAATTGCAAGATGTGTTCCTTAAAAGATATTACCCACATCATCTGTTGGCTAGTTTTAGACAGAAATTGATGACATTTTCCCAAGATGTGGGGGAGCCCTTTCATGAGGCATGGGAAAGATTTAATACAATGTTAATACAATGTCCCCAACACAATTTCACACTACCCTCACTGAACCAAGCCTTTTATGATGGCTTAAATGACAATGGTCAATCAATGGTTGACAATGCTGCTGGAGGCTCGATAGGAGCCAAGACTCCGGATGAGACTAAAGCTTTATTTGAGATGTTGAGTGCTAACTCTCAACAAAAGAGTTCGAGGGGTAAAATAAGGGGGGGGTACTTGAATTGAATGCTATTGATAATATTTCAAAGCAGATTGCACTTTTAAATAATAAATTGGATAAATTGACTGCTTGTGGCACTTCTGCTGGTGCCAATGTTATTACTGATTATTGTACAAATTGTGGTTTATCATCTCATGTGACTAATATGTGTCCAAGTGCAGCAAATTTCTCTTATCATCCTGAACAGGCACATGCTTTCAACGGATATGGACAAAGGCCACCACCCCAAGGCAATCAATATGGAAACTATAATCCATGGGGTGGCCATCAGAATCAGCAAGTAAAACCCCTTCATGCACCACCACCTGGACAACATGGTAGGGAGCCTTGGGAGCTGGCAGTTCAGCAGTTAAGGATGGAGATGCAGCAAAGTAATAGAAATATAGAAGCTGCGTTTGAAAAGGTGGGCACACAAGTAGAGAAACTTGTGAAGGTTGCCCAAGAGTTGATGAAAGAGAAAAATCCACCTGAGCAAGCAAAGTCAATCACAACAGTGTGGGATGAAAGTGAGGAAATTGAGGAGGTATTTCTATCTTCTCTTGATAATATTGATTGTTGTGATAATAATGATGATGTTAATGAGGATAAAAAGGTTAAATATGTTCAAAAAGACCCCGGGTGTTTCACTATCCCAATTTCTTTAGGGGGTCAAAATTTTAAAGGTTTGTTGGATCTTGGGGCAAGTGTCAATGTGATGCCCTTTCATGTTTTTAGAAGTTTGGGGGTATGTGAGTTGAAACCACCCAAGAGAGACTTGCAATTGGCGGATCTCTCAATTAAAAGACCCTTAGGGGTTATTGAAGGGGTGTTGGTTAAAATTGATAAAATCATTATCCCCATTGACTTTTATGTGATGTGTATGGAGGGATCAAGTGAGGAACAACTGAAAACTCCCATTCTGCTTGGGAGGCCATTTATGTTTGACACTAAGGCCACCATTGATGTGTGTCAAGGGGTGGTGTCCTTGAGAGGTATGGGGGAGGAATGTAAGTTTTGTATGCTTAAAAATGATAAGAAACCCTCCCCCAAAGATGGTTTTGTAGGATCCATAACCGATTTTCCAATTTTTAAAGATGATGTGAATGGATGTGAGAAAAGTGGGGATAATGCGAACGTTTGTCTTGTGGCTAGTAACATTAAAGCCGACCAATACTCTAGGAGTAACGGGTCGTATCACTCCCCACACGACTCCCATAAAGAGTCGAATCCATCACATTTACCACAAGGGCCTTCAAAATCGAGAGTTAGTGAGGAGAGTTATAGTGATTTATCTGATTCTATATTTTTAAATATTTTTGTGCATGATAACTCTCTTGATCTTGGTTGTGAGAATGGTGTTCTGCAGGTTGCAGAAAAGGTTGAGTTTGGGGGTGGAAACCCCAATAAAAAGAAAAGAAAGAGGGGTAAGCACAAGCGTAAAGTTTCAAAAATAAATGTGGCTTTACCCCTACTTGTTGACAATGGAGAGCTGATTTGGAAAGAGAAGGGCGTTTGTGCCCGTGAGGAAAAGAGATGGTCCAAAGGCCGCAAAGCTAAGGCCAAGTAAGTTTGGGACCATAGTCGGGCTAACGACTTTAACTAAATGCGCTGCTTGGGAGGCAACCCAATGAGGTATGTTTCATTTTTATGTTAATTACTGTTTTGTCGTGTCATGTCGTCCGTCGAACCCAAGGCACGCTTTTGTTTTCTTTGCTATGAGGACATAGCATGTTTTGAGTTTGGGGGTAGACATCTCTCCGAGTTTGTGGGTTTATAGGGGAGTGTATATAGTGTCACCCTCAAAAAAAAAATAGAAAAATTAAAAAAAATTTGTTCTTTTCATAGTTGGGATGTTGGCCAAAGTCTGTGATGATTAGAGTGTGCATTAATTTTAAAAATCACATGTGCTATTATTAGTGTGGTGATTGGGATTGCATTGAAACATTTAAATTATGATTGCACCACCTCTCACTTCCGTATCATTTTCTTGGTCATTGTCATCAACTTAGGTGCCTTTTATGGGATCACTTCGTGTATTCTCGGGGTCCCTAGAACATGTTTGCATGATTGTCAATAACACGTCAATAGGTTACTTGATATATATGGCTATTCTTTGAATCCCTTTTTGTAAGCCTTAAACTTTCTCGTCACTTATATAAAATTTTCCGCTAGAACCCCTTTTGAGCTTGAAAAAGAATGGAATCTCTCACAAAGTGGGAGGTTATCTTAGACCACCATTTGCCTTCGTTTATACCCTCATTGTCCTACCCTTTTAACTTATACACTATTTTCTCCCCTTTTCAAGAAAGTGAAACTAGGGAAAGAATGGGGATATTTTGGGGGATGTCATGAAAATCAAAGGATTGAGTGGAAATTGGTCACGAAAATAAAGAAGTGGGTCATGTTATGTAATAAAAAGAGAGGCTTGAGCAAAATAGTAAATGCACATTCTTTGTGATACATTTGTGCAAAGTAAAAAAAAAAGAAGAAGCCTTGCCTCTCTAATGTTAAAGTGGAAATTATGTGTCAAGGTGACCAAAGAAAGTAATGGAATGTGCTCAACCACATGTCAATGTATGAAAAAATTTTAGTTTGTGGGTTGTCACATTGGGAAGTAATAAGGGTGAGCGGAGGAATTATAATCAAAGTGAGGATGTATTGTTAAAAGAAGACTTTCTAGTTTCACTTTCTTATGTTCGTATGTCCTTACCTTCAGTTGTAACCATGAACCTAGCCCTGCGATCTTTCGCACCATAACACTTTAAGCCATATTATTCTTTCAATATTGAGTAACCGGGTTGACAATCGTGTAAATATGCATATGAGTGTCCTTTTTGGGGTTTGTACTGTCTATGACATATTGATTTAGAGCATCGCTTAGTGAATCCATAAACAATCTTAGGTTGTTGGCAGTGACCTCCCATAATTCATTCATCATTCAGGCCGCGGTGGAAAATTGTGAGTTTTATGCTTCAATGTGATTGTAATCCCATTACTGTGGTGGCACTTGTTGATTATGTGTGTTGGTGAGAATCTGAGACTTGTATGGCCAATGACTCATCTGTGATAGAACATCCCAAAAATAATTATTTTGTTTTTAGATTTTATTATTAGTATTTAGAGTAGCTTTATTTTGCTTCTATTAGTTTTGTTTTACTCGGGACGAGCAAAAGGTTAGTTTGTGGGTGTTTGATGGATGTGTATTGACCCATCCAAATGATGCACTTTTAGGCTTTCTTTGTGTTTGATTCCCGAGTTTTATGTATATTTGATATGGTTTGTGAGTGTTTTGAAAGTACAGGGGTTGAAGTGCAATAATGTTGAAAACGGAGGATTGGAGGGTACTTTGGAAGCTTTTGGATCAAATTGCAATTCTGAAAAATCTGGGACAAAACTGACATTTGGAAGTTCAAGGGCTAAATTGGAAATATTGGAAAATTCAGGGACTAAACTAGAAATATGGAAATTTTGGACGAATTTGATTTATAAAAATTCATGGGTTCAAATGAAAAATAAAATCCCTAAGAGCGAAGCGCAAAAGAAGTCATTATAGTGGTCAAAGTGTGACGGCAAAATTGCGGAACGAAACGAATAACAAATGGTATCAAACCAAATCAAGGTTGGCCGACCAAGCAATTGCAAAATGCGGCCAAAGTGGCTGGAATTGGGGCCAGAAGGAAGGAGGCTTTGGGCCAAGGCAATACTTGGGCGGCTGCTGTTACTGAAGATGATTGGGCCGATCGACCCTTTCTCAACAAGGGCGACCGCGCTCAATGCATTGTGGCCGCGCTCAAATGACGATACTGAAGATAAAGTTTCTGCCAACAATCGCGGACGCGCCAACAACAAGGGCGGTCGCACTTTACTCGATTCCAGCATCTGTTTTACGTATCAATTCGAGGGCAGACTTGTCTTTTATCAGTTTTGGCCCATAGTTTTTTTACCCTATTCTTTTCTATATATTTGGCAGCCACGTTAGTTTTAGGAGAGTAGATATATTATATCATAGGACATTAGAGTTTTTGATTTTTCTTTAACAATTCCATTGAAGAGAAGAATTATTCATCAATTTCAGGTTTTATCATTGTAAATTATGAGTAGCTAATTTCTTAGATTTGTAGATTGGTTGGATCTTCACCGGATTTCTATGCAATAGTATTTTAATTCTTTCTATTTGATTCCTTCTAGTTCAATAATAGATCTTAATTTCTTGTTCTTAGATTTGAGATGTATGTTAATATACGAACTCGTCTTTGAATAATTAGGTATCGAAATCGCCATTAATTTGGGATATTGATACATAGACTGCTATTGATTGAATAATTTGGTCTGTGCCGTAATAGAATCGGATCAACGTTAGGTTCTTTAATTCTTATGTGTTTAATGTATTCTTGGCATATTGTGGTACCGTAATAGAAGTCACAATATTAAGAGAGTATTTAGGATTGTAATCCGGCCACCTAACCGTGTCGATCCTAGCCAAAGTGAATGAACCCTAGAAGTTGAGTTAATGTTTTATAAGTAAAATTCTGCATAGAATGATGGTAAAGTGAAATCCAATCTACGAATCTCTGCTCATAATCTGTTTTCTCGTTTAGTTAGTTTTTGTTATTTAATTTATGCTCTTAGTTTTTAAATCAAATCTATAAACTGTGGTTACTAAATTCATTACGTTTACTTTATTTGTTTACCAACGAGTCTCTGTGGATTCGACCCCTGCAATTGCATACTGCTACACCGGTAGTGAGTACACTTGCTCGTTTTTTATTACAAGAGGGAGTTTTCCTCCATCAAAGAGAGAGAGAGAAGAATGAAGAAGGAAGGAGGAAGAAGAAGTTGGGGAATAGGGTTTTGAAAATAAAAAATCACGTTACCCCTGTAAGCGTCCGCATTTGGCACGAGTCGTGCCCAAGGGTACGAGTCGTTCACCCCTTTTTTCAGTCGTGGCACGACTCGTGATAGAATTTTCACTCGTGCTGATTGGTGGCACGAGTCGTGCCTATGGTCACGAGTCGTGCCTATGGTCACGAGTCGTGCCTATGGTCACGAGTCGTGCCTATGGTCACGAGTCGTTCCTAGTCTTTTTTTTTTAGCGTGGGCACTCGTTTTGCTCCTTCTCCTTTGCTTCTCCCTGCACAACACAACAACACACATACCTTAGTAGCACCAATTCCACACGTAATAAAAATAAAATAAAATATAACAAAGACATAAAAATAAAGAAATTCTCGGGTTGCCTCCCGGTAAGCCGCCCTTCTTTACCATCTTTAGCTAGACCCAATGCCCGGGGGCATTGCACAGAACTATGGTTCATTCATAAATTAGATTGTAGAGATCAATAATCTTCACATCCTCAACAGTAATCTCTCCACCAACAAAATAGGGCTTCAATCTTTGCCCATTTACCTTGAACTCATGGTCTCCGGAGAGACTAGAGATCACAACCGCACCATGCGGAAATACCTCCCTCACTAAGTAGGGACCGGTCCACCGAGACCTCAATTTACCAGGGAACAAGCGAAGTCGGGAATCAAATAGAAGGACTTTTTGGCCAACCTTAAAGTCCTTTCTTAAAATCATCTTATCATGCCACGCTTTCGCTCGTTCCTTATATGAAAAATTATTCTCATAAGCCTCTCTCCGGATCTCATCAAGTTCATTTAACTGCAATTTCCTTTCCTCACCGGACCCGTCTAAGCACATATTAAACTTTTTGATTACCCAAAAGGCTTTATGCTCTAATTCTACAGGCAAGTGACATGGCTTACCAAACACTAATCGGTATGGGGACATACCAATAGGTGTCTTGTAAGCCGTCCGGTAGGCCCATAAAACATCCTCTAACCTAAGACTCCAATCCTTCCTATTCGGGTTCACAGTTTTTTCGAGGATGGACTTGATTTCCCTATTAGACACTTCTGCTTGGCCATTCGTTTGGGGATGATAGGCGGTAGAGACCTTATGCGTGATATTATATTTTTTAACCAAGGCCTCCACCATCCTATTGCAAAAATGAGTCCCCCTATCGCTAATCAAGGCCCTAGGCACTCCAAACCTAGACACAACGTTACTCCTAAGGAAACTCACCACCACCTTAGCATCATCGGTGCATGTAGGGATCGCTTCGACCCACTTGGAAACGTAGTCCACTGCAAGTAAGATGTACACAAAACCAAAAGAGATAGGGAACGGACCTAAAAAGTCAATTCCCCACACATCAAAAACTTCGCAATTAATTACGATGTTTTATGGCATCTCATTGCGGCGTCCTATATTTCCAACACGTTGACACCGGTCACAGGAGGCAGTGGCATCCTTAAACAAATTTGGCCAAAAGAAGCCACTGTCTAAAACTTTCCTAGCAGTATTTTTAGCACCAAAATGACCACCACATGCATACTCATGACAAAACTTCAAGATAGAGGCTACTTCATTTTTCGGGACACATCTACGAATAACTTGGTCAGCGCAGTGCTTCCACAAGTTGGGCTCATCCCACACATAGTACTTAGCCTCACTACGGATTTTGTCTCTCCTGGGTTTAGAAACCATGGGGAAATTTATTAGAGACCAAAAAATTCACCAAATACGCATACCAAGGGAGCACATATTTTACTACTCACAAAGCCTCATCAGGAAACTTACCCCTAATAGGGGCTTGTATATAAGGCTTATCCTCTTCTCTAACAAGACGACTCAAGTGATCGACAACTACATTTTCAGCCCTTTTCTTATCCTTAACCTCTATGTCAAATTCACTCAATAGAAGAATCCACCGGATGAGCCTCGATTTTGCCTCTTTTTTGGACATTAGGTACATAAGAGCAGCATGATCGGTGTACACAATGATTTTAGTTCCAAGCAAATAGGACCTAAAATTTTCTAATGAAAAACCACCGCTAACATCTCTTTTTCAGTAGTGGAATAGTTTCTTTGTGCCTCATTCAAAGTCATAGATGCATAATAAATTACATGAGAGGCACGATCCACTTTTTGACCCAAGACTGCCCCCACAGCATAGTTACTAGCATCACACGTGATCTCAAAAGGGAGAGACCAATTGGGGGGTTTGAATTATGGGGGTAGATGTCAATCTACCCTTCAACTCATCAAACGACTTCTTGCAATTATCATCAAATTTAAAGTCAACCTCTTTTTGCAACAAGGTGCATAGAGGTGTAGCAATCTTAGAAAAGTCTTTTATGAAGCGCCGGTAAAACCCCACATGGCCAAGGAAAGACCGCACTTCACGCACATTTGTAGGGTAAGGAAGTGCGGAAATAACATCAATTTTAGCTTTATAATACCCTTTTTAGAAACCACATGACCCAACACAATGCCTTGCTCAACCATAAAGTGACACTTTTCAAAATTCAACACCAAATTAGTTTCAACACATCGGTCTAAGACTAAAGCAAGGTGAGCAAGACATTAGTCGAAAGAGTCTCCATGGATGGTGAAGTCATCCATGAAGACTTCCATAAAATTCTCCACAAAATTGGAGAAGATGCTCATTATACACCTTTGAAAACAGGTGCATTGCACAAACCAAAAGGCATCCTCCGATAGGCAAAGGTGCCGAAGGGGAAAGTAAAAGTAGTTTTCTCTTGGTCTTCCGGGGCAATTGGTATATGAAAATACCCGGAATAACCATCAAGAAAACAATAATACGCCCTTCTGGCTAACCTCTCCAACATTTGATCAATAAAGGGGAGGGGGAAGTGATCCTTTCTAGTTACCTCATTAAGCCGACGAAGATCAATGCAAACACGCCATCCCGTTTGCTCCCGGGTTGGCACCAACTCGCCCTTATGATTGATGACGACGGTGATCCCGCCCCTCTTGGCTACACATTGAGTAAGACTAACCCACTCGCTATCGGATATGGCATAAATGATCCCCATCTGTAACAACTTCAACACCTCCTTCACCACCTCCATCATAGGTGGATTCAACCTCCTCTGCAGTTGCCTTACCGGCTTAGCACCCTCTTCTAACAAGATCCGACGTGTACATAAAGAAGGACTTATGCCCTTGATTTCGGCAATAGTCCACCCAATTGCTTCTTTCCGTCCTCGGATCACATCAACCAATCTCTTCTCTTGGTCCTCCGCCAGAACACTAGAGATCACCACAGGAAGTGTTTTCCCTTCACCCAAGAAAGCATATTTCAAACTCTCAGGTAGGGGTTTCAATTCAAGCACAGGTGCCTTCTCAACAGATGGCAAAGGTTTCTCCGGTGGTATCTCCAACTGCACACGACCATAACCCGGTGTTGAGGCATACATGGCATCCTCAGAAAGGCTCATCACCGCCTCCTTCATCTCATCAGAAAGATCAAATTCTAACTCTTCACATCCCAAAGCATTATCCAAAACAGCTTTTATGTCATCATCTCCCCCACACACATCGAACACCTCTTGAGCTATGGGCTCAACTACATCAATGAAATTCACCGAATGGACATCCTTAGGGTATTTCATGGCATCAAAAATATTAAACTCCATTCGTTGTCCATCAAACTCCATAGTCAACGACCCATTAGAAACATCCAATTTGGTACGAGCAATCGACATGAATGGCCTCCCTAACAGAATGGGAGCCTTAGGATCCGTATCCATCTCCAATACATAGAAATATGCAGGAAATATGAGCATACCAACCCGAACCAGAACATCCTCAATCAACCCCTTAGGGTAGGCATTAGATCTGTTAGCAAGCTGAATAACCACCCGAGTATCCTATAGAGGTCCTAACTTTAGGTTCTCAAACAACGCATAGGGCATCACGTTGATTGAATCCCCTAAGTCAAGCATAGCCATATGCTCCAAAGCATCCCCCAAAGACATCGAAATCACAAACATACCCGGATCACTGCACTTCTTAGGCAACTTCCTCTGATAAACTGCATACTTATGCTCACTAACTTTAACCTTTTTCTGACTCCTTTCCTTCTGATTTCTCTTCAAAGTACACAATTCCTTTAGAAACTTTGCATACCTCGGAACTATCTGAAGGATATCTAGAAACAGAATGTTTACCTCTATTCTTTTGAAGGTGTCGAAAATAGCCTTGTCAGGCTCCAGTTTTCTAGACTCCCTCAATGTATAAGGAAACGGAGGGACTGGCTCATAAACGGGGGCCACAGGTACGGTACCCTTCTCCCTTTCTGGAGTCTTCTTTTCAGGTGTAACCCTCTCAACCACTAACTCGGGCTCCTCCTCTATAACTACATCCTCAAGTTTCCTTCCACTACGTAAAGTCACCGCACTAACATTAGACTTAGGATTTAGTTCAGTTCTAGATGGCAACTTCCCCGAATCCTTAGCCTCCATTCTCCCAACTGCATCTGCAAGCTGACTCATATGCTTCTCTAAACTGCTGATACTTGACTCAGTCCGCTGCTGAAATTGTTGGAAATTCCCATTCATGGTGGACACACTCTACGCTAAGGAGCTAATCAATTCCTCTGCAGACTTTGCAGGAGGTGGGCCCTGCTGTTGCTGTCCAACTGGTGCTCGGTACTGATTAAACCGGTTGCCCTGATACTGCTGATCCTGTTGATACCCCTACTGATTATTAAACTGCTGTCCCCTGAAACCTTGTTGACCATGTGATGGACCATACCCGAGGTTCGGATTAACATTGCTCAAGGAGTTGTAGTTGTATGGCGGTGGCCTCTGACCCTGCTGATTAAATCCTATAGCATTAACATCCACAACCTCATCCGACCGAAGAGATGGACAAGAATTAGTCGGGTGAGTCACATCATTACAAATGCCACAATGCTGAGGTTGTTGACCCAGAATCAACGTTTTCAACAAACTTTTAACATCCTCAATCTCAGCCTTCAACTTGCTAGTTTAATCACCCGATCCTACTGCACTGACTTGTCTAATACTAGACCTTCTTTCATGAGTTCTTGTGCTCTTGGCCAATTCCTCTATCAACTTCTCTGCATCCCTGGTAGTTTTATTCAAAATACTACCTCCACAAGAAGAATTCACCATCCGTTTATCCTGCACAGTTAATCCCCCATAAAAGTACACAATCAGCTGCTCATCATCAAAGCCATGATACGGGCAACTTCTGCAAAGCTTATAGAACCGGTTGTAATATTCATATAGAGACTCATCAGATCGTTGTTCCATGTTACTGATATCCCGTTTCATTACATTTATTTGATATGGAGGAAAGAACTCATTAAGAAATACCTCTTTCAGCTGCTGCCAAGACGTGATACTATTTGGTGGCAGGTGATAATACCACGCATTTGCATTATCCTTAAGAGTAAAGTAAAATGCTCTCAACAACAGTTGTTCGAGGGGAAGTGCAGCCGATTTCATGCTCTCACAAATCTGCACAAACTGCGCTACGTGCTGATTAGGATTTTCCCCTAGTATCCCATTGAAGTGGGGCAACTAATTCAACAACCCCAGCTTCAATTCAAATTTAACCCCAGTAGGTAAATCAGGAACTGGACTTCTTGTGGTTGCTCATTCTAGTTCGGAGCAATCCTCTGCCTCAATGTCAGAAGTAGGGGAGGTGGGTTATTATTACCTCTTCCATTACCTCCATTATCCACAACCTCTGGCTCATGATCACCCCTACCATTATTATTATTATTCATCTCTTCTAACTGCAAAATCCTCCTAGCTTTCTTGCTTTGTTTTCTCCTGCTCCTGAAATATCTTTTAATATTTGGAACAATAGGACTAGCAAGCTTATTAACAGAACGGGTATGGACCATAAAAGGTTTCACACCACAAGATGACAATAATAAAGCTTAACGAAAAGGAACAATAAAAAGAAAAAGAAAAAGAAATTGATTAAGAAAAAGAATAAGAGTGCAAACAAATAAACACCTTTTCCCGGCAACGACGCCAAAATTTGATAGGCTAAAGTCGCACGCCTACAAATTAACCAAAGACTTGGCCACAATAATGTAGCTAGAGCAAGTCCAGGATCGAACACGAAGAACAGTTATAAGTTCGCACAAATGTCACTTGACAAGATTGGGGGTCTAAGATTGATTTTGATTACTTCCTAAGACGGGAATAAAAACTAGATTGTAAACAAATAAAGGAAAGCACTTTGGATTGATTAATATCCCCGTCTATCATTCAAATATCATCGATCAACTCTTTTCAATTTTATCCTATTCACTCGATCACAAGATATATTTCAATCTCTATCTCTTTCTTTAATATTAGTTAATAGCAGTGACACACTCACTAATAAACCTAATCAATATTCAAACCTAACTGACACATTCTAGATTTAAAATACCAACTGATTAATGATTTAAGAGATGAAGATCGAGAACACTTTCTAATGTTATTTCAATTAGATAATTATTTATTTTCTCCTAATTCACAATCCACCATGACACATGCATGGACTATAAAGATGCTCCTTGAGAAACTCTAAATTGACACAATCTTAGGGGATTCTAGCAATAAATCAAAAACAAAGATTTAACAATCGGCCTAATTGCAAAACCCTAGTAATCAATTTTAACAATCAAGAACTAGAGAAAATATAAATAGGATAAAAGAGATGAAAAGAGATTAACCTCAATTGAAATCAAGAACGGTTCCAATAATCAAATCCAAAGCAAAGGAAATTAGTTCTCCATGAAAAATAATAATCTCTAAAAGAAAGTAAAAGTTGAAACCCTAATAATGTTCTCAAAAGGAGTATTTATACTACCCCCTAATATCCTAATATTAAAAGGAAAAAGAAAGAAAAGAAAATAAAAAGGTTTCCTAAAAGAAAACAAACTGCAGCAACCATGACGTCATCAACCGCCAATGGCACGACTCGTGCCCACGGTCACGAGTCGTTCCTTCAAATCCCAGTCGTGGCACGAGTCGTTCCTTCAATTCCACTCGTGCTGATAGTTGGCTCGAGTCGTACTCCCAAGCACGAGTCGTGCCTTTCCTGCTTTTCCAGCTTTGTACTTTGGTCCCTGGATTTTCCTTTTTTTGCACTTTGGTCCTTAAACTTTCTGTTGACTTGAACTTGAACAATTGACTTACCGGGCTCCCTCACTTGGTATCCCTAAGCTCATTACCTCCTATTACAATTAAAGTGCCCACAATACTCTCTCATAATACTAAGTTCCTCACAAAAGCCTCATAATTACAATGTGTAGTAATTCAACTAAAATAAGTCTCAAAAATAACCAAACTACTACAGAAAATCCGGAAAAACAAAGGAAATACCATCAAAAACAAAGATTTAACAATCGGCCTAATTGCAAAACCCTAGTAATCAATTTTAACAATCAAGAACAAGAGAAAATATAAATAGGATAAAAGAGATGAAAAGAGATTAACCTCAATTGAAATCAAGAACGGTTCCAATAATCAAATCCAAAGCAAAGGAAATTAGTTCTCCATGAAAAATAATAATCTCTAAAAGAAAGTAAAAGTTGAAACCCTAATAATGTTCTCAAAAGGAGTATTTATACTACCCCCTAATATCCTAATATTAAAAGGAAAAAGAAAGAAAAGAAAATAAAAAGGTTTCCTAAAAGAAAACAAACTGCAGCAACCATGACGTCATCAACCGCCAATGGCACGACTCGTGCCCACGGTCACGAGTCGTTCCTTCAAATCCCAGTCGTGGCACGAGTCGTTCCTTCAATTCCACTCGTGCTGATAGTTGGCTCGAGTCGTACTCCCAAGCACGAGTCGTGCCTTTCCTGCTTTTCCAGCTTTATACTTTGGTCCCTGGATTTTCCTTTTTTTGCACTTTGGTCCTTAAACTTTCTGTTGACTTGAACTTGAACAATTGACTTACCGAGCTCCCTCACTTGGTATCCCTAAGCTCATTACCTCCTATTACAATTATAGTGCCCACAATACTCTCTCATAATACAAAGTTCCTCACAAAAGCCTCATAATTACAATGTGTAGTAATTCAACTAAAATAAGTCTCAAAAATAACCAAACTACTACAGAAAATCCGGAAAAACAAAGGAAATACCACCCATCACAATGATCACATACAGGCAAGTCTCCATCCTGAGGAGAATAATGTTAAAGAGGTCTCGATTCTCTCTCTCCATTCTTTTTCCAGTGACAATCAGCAAAAGGGTTAGTGTATCATTTCTCTCAGCTATCAATTTCTAAAATTTTGATTGCAAGATTTTGTTCCGTCTTCTATATTTCTGTTCATATATCTATGACTTGGAGATTTGCAACCATAGTAATATTTTCAAGTTATGTACTCGCTACATTGATATAATGTGAGTCAAGTTTTAGATATGTTTCTTATATAAATAAATACAAGAATCACGGGTAGTACAATCAAGTCAATCTCTTTTAAATTGTCATTTTTATGTCCTCGTATTGCTCCTTGGCTAGCTTTTGTATCTTCTTGCTTGGACTAGATACCCAAACATCTATAAAAGTAATGCATTTGCACTCAAATGCATTATTAGAAATTAAAGGTGAAACACTTCATTTGAATATATTTTTTTGGCGTTTGTTCAGCTTAATCGTCGGGTTTTGACTTGTAATTTGTTGTTCGATTGATGTTGCTTGGACGGTGGAAGTAGTTTTCTTAGTGTCCCTATTGTAATATGGATGCTACATGTAAACATAATGACACTCAAAGTTGAGTTTAGATTTTGGCACTCCAAAAACAAGAATCAGGATCGCTAATAATAATGCATGATCGAAAATAGTATATCCAATCAATTTTTTGAAGAATGCGTAGAAAAAGGTTGAGTGTTTTCTAGGAGAAATTCGGAACGTATATCGTAAATAGCCGTAGTACCATGCACATTAGAATTTGTTTTGTGGATTTGTGAATTTTGGAGATAGCCTTCTTTCTACAGACCTAGAAGTCCCAATATGCAATTTTATGTTGAACTCTTGTATTCTTAGCCAACTGATAGCATTTTCTAAAAGGATAAATATGTATCTTCTCTTTAAAGGTCATTCGCATATACATGCAATTGTAATATTTCAAGCTGGTTTGGAGACCTTGAACCTGGATTCATGTAGAATTGGTGATGAATGGCTAACTAACTTTGCAGGTGATTTTCCCTTTTAATTTCTTTTGAAATATGGGATCTTTGATGCTTTACTTTGTATCCAAAGATGAAGGGCATGATACTCTGATCAGTCTATGCCAGACACTTGCAGTGGGACAATGGTTTATTTGTGACGCAGCACGGAAGCAATACGATTCGTGTTTAGCGCACTAAACACAAGAATTCACAAGCAATGAATTCTCAAGAACACAAATCTGGAATCCACCAGAAAATTAAAGAGAAATCTCTTTGAATTGAAAATCAATAATGAATAAGTTGTTTAACAAAAATAAAAGACCAAGTACTTATACTCTACCTAGGCAGTAAATAAAAGAGTTCCCAAAATAAATAAAATACCAAAATTAAGAGTTTTTTAAAGTAAATAAAACACAATCGGGCTTCATCTTTCCGTCACTAGCGCGGCCGCTCTCCTCCACTAGCGCGGTCGCGCACTCCGCGAGCTCGTGGTGGGTCTTGATGTCTTCGGCGCGGGCGCCCTCATCACTGCGCGCGGTCGCGCACTGTCCGTAGCGATGCACGATCTTTATCTCCTTGGCGCGGTCGCTCTCCTTGGCCACGCGCGGTCGCCCTCCCGTCAACGGCTTCTTCAAGCCTCGCCCCATGTCCTTCAACGCCATCCCACCACGGCGGTCGTTAAGCTCTGCATCAGTCTCCTCCGCCTCGAAGAACCCGACCACTGAGTTCTCATTAGGATAAAGAACCCCATCCGCGTGATACCCGTACATGTATCCGCTACGTTGAAAATATTCGAGATAACATCATCCCGACCTTGAAAACTTTGACCCATTCCTTCTTGTCCATAGTGACTTCATTCTTCACTCCCGTTGCTCCTAACTTGACTCGAACCTCTTCTTTGACAGCACATACTTCAATGACCATATTGTCAGCTACTTGACTCACACCACGACCCTTTGGTAAAGGTACCAAATCCCCAACATGCCTTCAAGTCGCAAAGCAATCCACGAGAAAATAGTGAGTTACTCGTAGCCGAATGGGTGCCTTGTCGTAAGCAAGTTTCTCTGCTTGGCATTGCAGGCCAGTACATTTCGGTTTGTCCCCATGACACTTGATCATATTTCCCCCTGAAACACTTCTCACCTTGACTAAGCATCAACATCGGATTAACCTTCTCAATGTTTGCTTTTCAAAACGTGAAATAGGAGCTATCGCAATCTTGTGTACATTCCGATTAAACATCACCGCATTATCCTTGCCCATATAAATGACATCATGGTCATGTTGCCATGGACGACCCAGTAATACATGACATACATCCATCTTCACCACATCACAAACAACTTCCTCCCTATAGTACTTCCCGATAGAAAGTGGAACCCTACAAGTACGTGACACTCCTAAGTTACGAACCCGTATTCGCGCTGCCCCCGCAGGGTTTCTCGTAGTGGCTCGGTTTTCAACCCGAGGAAATCAACTAATTTACTGCGAAACTAAATTTTCGGTGCTGACCATTATCAATAATTAAATTGCATACCTTGTTATTGATGGAACGGTGTGCATGAAAAAGATTCTTCCTCTGCCCTCGTCTTTGGAAGACAACAATATGTTGAAGGACCTGACCACATGTTCTCCAGTTCCTCCTCTGGCAGCTCGGCTCCTTCGTACTCATCATTCTCCTCCCCTACTTCACCTTCCTCCTCCAAGATTGCGGCGGTTCGCCCTCTTGGGGCAAGCGTTGGACCTATGCCCATATCCTTGACGGCAAAAACACTTATCTCCGTCGGTTTGGCATACGGATTTGCTTTGCTTTCTTGGCGTCTTATTTCTGTCGGGTTGATCGGCTGGAGGCCCCATTTCCTCTTAGAACCACTAGTCGCCCCTTTCTCCTTATTATTCTCTTCATCGGCACCACCTTGAGGACTCCATTTACGAAAAGGAGCATTAAAGACCCTTGTACTCGACTTCTCCATAGCTCTGCGCTTTAAAGGCCGGAAGTAGAAGCATCTGATTAAATTCCGTACTTGATGCAAACCCATCTTGTCTTGTATTGAGTCCTTCGAGACCATTGATGTAGCGTGCAACCTTTTGTTCTTCAGACTCGTCAATCTCCACCCTTGCAGTGTACCTCTGAAACTCAGTAGTGTACTCATCAACCGTCCTCTTGCCTTGTACACAATTGAGATATAACTTATACAAAATCTGCTCATGTCTGCGGGCAAAAACCTTGGGAGATCAAGCTGCTTCATCCGCCTCCAAGTCCTAAGCTGGCTCCTTCCCTTGTCGTCGTCTACGCCTTTACTACCGGTTTATCCCGCTGGCTAGCGAGTACTCTTTGAACGAATCGCTACCATCTTTACTGTTTATTAGCGAGGTACTTCCATGACCTCAAAGAAGCGATCGACATTAGTACGCCGAGACTAGAAAATCCTCTATACCCATAGTTCCATAAAAATAAGGGATTTGACCTTAATCCTATAATCATGGCGATTTTGATTGTTACCTTGTTCTCAAATCATCCTCCACGACTTCGTCCTCGGCCCCAGACCCATCTTCTTCCCTAGATTTTCAGCCCTGCGAGGGCAGTCGAGCGGGTTCTTCCTGTCTCCTTCACCCCTAGGGTTTCGATTATCATTCCGATCCGTTGAGCGGCAACCAACGCGGCAATACGTGTCGTCAGCCTTGACGATGGCATTAGTAATCCCCTCAATATCGGCCTTGGTACTTTGATCTCCCAGTATTCCCTCGGTATGGTGAAAAGACGGATATGGCATGCTCTGATACCAAGCGGCGGCCACGGAAGCAATACGATTCGTGTTTAGCGCACTAAACACAGAATTCACAAGCAATGAATCCTCGAGAACACTGAAATCTAAAATCACTTTGAAGAAAATTAAAGAGAAATCTCTTTGAATTGAAAATCAATAATGAATAAGTTGTTTAACAAAAATAAAAGACCAAGTACTTATACTCTACCTAGGCAGTAAATAAAAGAGTTCCCAAAATAAATAAAATACCAAAATTAAGAGTTTTTAAAGTAAATAAAACACAATCGGGCTTCATCTTTCCCGTCGCTCGCGCGGCCGCTCTCCTCCCTAGCGCGGTTGCGCAACTCAGCAGAGGCTCATGGTGGGTCTTCAATGTCTTGGCGCGGGCGCCCCTCATCCTTAGCGCGGTCGCGCACTTTGTCCGTAATGCGATGCACGATCTTTATCTCCTTGAGCGCGGTCGCACTCCCCACGAGCGTGGTCGCCCTCCCGTCCAGCTTCTTCAAGCCTCGCCCCCATGTCCTTCAGCGCCATCCCACTACGAGCAGTCGTTCTGGCTCCTGCATCAATTTGGCTGTGAAATAAAGCCTAAAATAACTGGCTACTCTAGAGCGGATGAGTTTGGAATGGATAAACATCGTTCATATGATATCAAGATAATGTTTCATTGGAAGGTGATACCACATCAGTTTTATCACCGTTTTACTTGAAAGTGCTTTCAACTGCATTTTCTAGAATGTTTAATTAGTAACAATGGTCCTTTAATTAGTATTAATAGATGATTTGTTATCTACGGAGTGGTTTTTTATTTCTCTGATAAAGCAACTTCCATTTTTCTGAGTGTATATTCTATGAGTTCTGAACAATTTTTATTTATTTAAAGTATGGTAAACTTGTACTCGGTATCTTTTAGTTTATGAAGCATGATTTATACAACTATGTATCTTTACATTGCTTTGATATGTGTGCAATTTCTTCTAGCTATCATTGATATTTCTGTTTAAAAGGGGTGGGAAGTGGTATAATGAAAATCATTGTGCTATAGTGTTTTGACTTGCAATATAGGCTCCACGAGGTGGAGGCGGAGGTGGTGGTGGCGGCTCTCGTGATTATCTTGGTAGAGGCCCTGAACCAGGAACAAGGCGTTGTTTCAATTGTGGACTTGATGGCCATTGGGCACGCGATTGCAAGGCTGGTGACCGGAAGAACAAGTGTTATCTCTGTGGGGATAAAGGACACATAGAAAGGAACTGTCAGAACAGTCTCAAGAAACTAATGTATGCTTTCCAATTTTGTGTTTAAAGTAAAATTGAAGGATGTCTCTTTCTGACTATTTTTTTTTACAGCAGCCGTGGGCGAAGTTACTCAAGAACACCTTAACCTAAGCGTGGTAGAAGTCGTAGCTACAGCAGGAGTCGCAATTACATGTTAGATAGCCTCTCCTATGAATTTATGTGCCCTTGGTCCGTGACTCATAATCTGCGACTGGGATCCATAGTTATTAAAGGGGTAAAGCGAGAGGCAGTAGAGAGGATCCCGAGGCCACCGAATGTGGATTGACATGTATATATGAAATGCTATAGTTTCAAACATATAAGGCATATTTATTTTCTGTTGCAGGTGAACATAGATGGAGAGAGAAAAGATCAATCTAGTGGCCAGTATGATCAAGTTTGCAATGCACGCTTACCAAGAGGTCTAGATCCCCATTCAGTTCCATCTGACGAGCTTGTTGCCTCTTTGGGGTATTCTGCTTCTTCCAGAATCTATTGGTTTTATCATTACTTTGATAAACTTACTAGACATTCTGTAGTCGTTAATGTATCCACCGATAATGTCCTCATTCGTAATCTATTTGCTGCTATTGTTGTTCGGTTTCATACAGAAACCTTTTGGTGCACACACCAACCAAGAAGCCTCCGTTGGAATAGAAGATTTAGGAATTTGATTTTGCAAATGATTGAAATTTGTTTGAGGCTTTGACTATTTAGGTGTACTCAAATGAGTTACTGTTTAGGCCAAAAAATGTTTAGAGGAGATATTGCGGATATGAGTGAGGCATTTGATGACAAACAACCAGGGTAACAATATGTTGATTTCAGTCACCAAGAAAGTCATTTGGATCATGTACTTTTTCATGGTTTAATTATTTTTTCTTTTGTTTAAGGCCAGATCAACAGCATTCTAACAAGTTACTTTTGCCATTAAATACTAAAATATATATTCGAAATTAACTTTTATATTTATAGTAACTCTTTTAATTTAATTTAATTTAATTTCTGCTATTTATCAAAGTTTTTTGGCCGTGCGTTTAACGCACGGGTGTTAGACTAGTTTTTTTTAAAGGAGGACAAAAAAAAAATTGCATTTTTTAAAAACTTTTTAGACTATCTATAAAAGTTGAGCTGATATATAAACCTATAAAGTTAACCTCTTAGATTTAATTTCAAACAAAAAAAATCTAGTCAAAGATGAAAAATAAGAGTGAATCAAAATTAAATTGTTGTGACGTAGATCCATTCCTGGCCAACTATCATTCTTATCCACTCTCCCACTTCAAATGCATGCCATAACTCCAAATCTGAACGATATCCTCTCTAAAGAAAAATTTATCTCCTCAAAGAAGCTAAGCATATAAGGGATTTTATAGGAAATATGCAAACAACCTTCAAAATCAGTAATAAAATTTCAATCGAAAATTGTGTCTGACTTGATAAAATAGCGACTCCGACGAATTGGCAAACGATGTCTCCTACTCAACTCCAGTAAAGTTACATTGGCCGAAAAAACAAAGATGATTGCAACTTGAAAGAGATGGTAGAAGGGAGAGCAATTAAGGACTTTGGTCCGCAAAGATAGATGTGGAGAAGCCAAAGTTATTGAGGACGTTGGACAAAGATAGGGGCCAAAAGGCAAGGGTGGGGGAGGATAGGGGGAGAAGCATATAAGGGATTTTATAGGAAATAAATATGGTTTTGACATGCCCCTCATTCAAAAGAAGCAAGTAAAAAGCTAAAAATAAAAAAAATCTCCAATACAGTATGACTTCCTTTTTAAAACTTTTGTGTCCCCATAAATCATATTCAACATCTTAGTAAAGCTTTTTAAGAGATTTGGTGAATCATTTTTGATTTATCTAAAACTAATACAACAACAACAACAACAATAAAGCCTTAGTCCTAAAATAATTGCCAAAAACTTATAAAAAAATGCGTTTTTTGTTAACTTAACAAAAAACGTGTTTTAATTTAAATAGGGCGGCTCTCTCTCACTTTCTCTCACTAAACGCAAACACGCTTCTCTCACTATACGCAAATAACAGAGCCCCTTCCCCGGTCGTCTTCCTCACCAAATCTCCTCACCGGCGCCGGAGAAAGGGGAAGAAGAAGACTTTACCTTCTTCTTCTCAGACTTAATCGGAGAACTGGAATTAGAGCCGAATGATCGAGGACTACTGTTGGAATTGGATCCATCAGGACTGGAAGTATCCGACGACTTCTTCGAAGAGAAGAATCTGCCTTTGAACACCATGTTAGGGGAATTTTTCTAGGGTTTGTGGATCACAATGATGAATAAATAGTTCATGAAAACGCAACTTTGACCCTCCCAATCCCCTGTTCGAGGATTGATAAATTGGAATTTTGAGGATTGTTTGATTTTGAATGTCCAGTTTAATTGATTTTGAATGCCAGTCTATGTTTTTTCGAGTGCCAGTATATGTTAATTTGAGTACCAGTTTGAGAATTTGATGCATTGGTGGACTGGGTAATTAGATGCCAGTGTATGTGTTTTGGAGTGCCAGTCCATGTATTTTGGAGTGCCAGTTAGTGTATAATAGAGTGCCAGTAAGTGTGTAACTGAGTGTCAATGTATTTTTTGAATGCCAGTTCTTGTAATTTTGAATGCCAGTCCATATTTTTTTGAATGCCAGTTCATGTTTTTTTAATATTAGCAAAAATAATTATCAGTATTTTTGAGTGCCGGTATATGCATTTTTGAGTGCCAGTAAATGTGTTTTTAAATGCCAGTCCATGTATTTTTGAATGCCAGTGCTTGTATTTTTGAGAGCCAGCAAAAATATTAGTGTAACAAAGTGCCAGTGTTAGTGTAACAGAGTGCCAGTGTGAAGAGTGCCAGTTCATGTATTTAAAAGTGCCCGTGTAAAAAGTGTCAGTTTCATGTTTATAAAATGCCAGTACCAGTTTATACTGGCACTTTGTTAAACTGGTACTGACACTTTTTTTACTGGCACTTTGTTACATATGAACTGGCACTTTGTCACACTGGCAGTTTGTTAAACACGCACTGGCATAAACGGGGGAACCATTAATTACGAAAATGTCACCGTTTATTTTGAACATGGTTGCCAGTAATTACAAAATTGCCACCGTTTATTTTGAAAACACGTTTTTCCTTAGCTTAAGAAAAAACTAGTTTTTTATAAGACCAACTCAAAATAATTGACAAAAACTTGTGTGAGAACAGGGATACCTGTCTCATGGATGAGACGGATCATTTTTGACCCATGATCCAGCCCATTGAATTGAACCAGCTCCACAAATCCCGCCCCTACCCATCCCCTTCTCAACCACTTGGCCTCTTCTTCATCCATCTCTCCCAATCTGAACCTCTCTCTCTCTCTTTAAACCCTCCACTCCCGGCACAACTTCTCCCGGCGGCAATTCAGGCGACGCCGGTGCATCCTTTCAACCCAATGTCTCTTCCGGTCGAAACCACCACCAGATCCCCCTTCCTCTTCGCCGACTTCGTTCCTCCCATATCTGGCCGGAACCGTGAATCTCTTGCGCTCGAAAATAGTGGAAGTGGTTGAAATAATGGAAACAGTTGGGTTTTGATTTGGAGAATAGTAAAATGTGTTTAATTTGAAATTTTGTAGAATGTGTTCTGATTTGAAGAATTATTAAATGGGTTTTGATTTCTGGCAGCATATGCTGCGGCTGAGTAAAGAGTGAAGAGTAATACTAGATAAAGACCAAGTTTTTCCATGTATGGGAATTGAAAAGATGAAGGATCTGGACAAAAAGTTGGGGCTTTGAAGAATTGTAAATGGGTTTTTGTTTAGAGAAAGTTGAAGATGAGGGTAAATTGGCCATCTTACATTCCAAAGAACCTTGTTAGATATGGGTCCGATCTTGACACGTGGCAGCCTCTCATAGGCCAAAAAAAAAAAATTTAAAAATTTAAAATTTGTTTTTTTTTTCGGTTTGTGAAAAGTAATAGTTACTATAACATAATGTAATAATTGTATGCATATAAAGTAATAGTTTGTATACATTAAAGTAATACATATATACAGAAAAGTAATAGTGTTTTTCCCTATGTTTTCTTCGTTTGGCAAAAGTAATACTTATTATAACTAAAATGTAACAAACGTGTTATTTATATGTAATAGTATTTGTACATAATTGTAACACGTATGTATAGATATCTATATGTTTTCAAACAATAAGTTACAATGAGTTCAAATTTATCATGATACATGTAAAAGTATTACATTATCTATAGAAATATATTACAATTTTTCTATCAAAGTGTTACATTTACTTGTATAAACTATTACATTCATATACATAAGTTATTACATTTCAAATGTAATACATATAGTTTGTATTACATTTGAAAAAATGGGTGAAAACAAGCTTTTGTTTTTTTTAAAACAGGTATTACGTTTACTTATAAACAATGTTACTTTATATGTATACAGTCATTACATTAAGAGATGGTAACTATTACTTTTTCTAAACCACTGAAAAGCTAAAAAAATAATATAAAAACTAAAAAAAAAAAGCAAAAAGCAAAAATAAAATAAAATTAAATTAAATTAAAAAATTGGGCCTTATTTTCCAACTCTAAACCTGTGTGCTTTGGTTATTTATTATTTATATGGTGAAGCGGTTTTCCCCTAGTCAAGGAGCACGTGGTCAAGGAAATTATTTATTAAAAAATTGGTCATGGGTCTGGGTCGACCCGTCTCATGCATGAGACGGATCCCCTTGTTCTCATGGGAGACCACCTCAAAATAATTTGGGTTCGGCTAACATGAATCCTCATATGAGTCTGTGGTGTAAAAAAAAACTTTTTACATACTTCATTTGTTCCATAAAATAGTCAAACTTTAATTTTAATAATTCATCCACTAGAAAATTTAAAAAATATATAAAGATAATGAGATTTTTTTTTTAAAATATAGCTTTTTAAAATTTTATATATCAAAATAACATTTTCAAAAACTTAAGTACCAAAGTAGCACTTTTGACTTGAAATCCGGAATTGGTAATTCCGGATTATTAAATCCGGAATTACCAATTCCGGATTTGATTTTTTTTTTTTTGTTTTCCAAAATTGAATTTTGGAAAATAATAATTCCGTAAATAGGGCGATCGCGCCCTAAAATAGAAACGATCGCTCAAGTGTACTCGGAGGTACCAAATTCGGATTCTATTTTAATTTTGTTTTTTTGTTTTTCAAAATTGAATTTTGGGAAAATAATAATTCCGTAAATAGGGCGATCGCGCCTAAAATGAAAGCGATCGCTCAAGTGTACTCCGGAGGTACCAATTCGGATTCTATTTTAATTTTTTTTTTCCAAAAAAGAAATAAAGCAAATAAAAAATATATTAAAGAAAACGGGAGAGGGCGATCGCTCTACTTAAGGGGCGATCGCTCCTTAGGCGCATCTTCAAAATCCCGGCCTTGTCAATTCAGGATTTGCTTTAATTTGAATAGGGCTGCCATTTCCGGATTCAAATTTTGAATTCCTTCCGGCTTTAACTCGATTGTTCATGGAATGGAAGAAAGGAAGAAGAAGGAGGGAGTGCAGAGAGTGAGATAGAGAAAGAAAGAATTAAGGAGAAGAGAAGAAGTTTAAAGAGTTGTGAGAGAAAGTGTTAGCTTGGTACTTAAAAATGGTTAGTTATATTTCTTATTTTAATTTGTTTCGGTTGTTAATTTTAGCTATATAAATTTTTTTAAGAATTTTTATTTGTGCATTTTTTATATTTTGTTGTTAAAATGATTTATGTACTTAATTTTTGATTGTCAATGAATTAAACATTAAGTCCCATTTAAATTTAATTACTATTAATTTTTTTTATTTCGTAGGATGAATGAACATGTACTGACAACAATTTATTGATCTGGGCCAATCGATCCTCATGTATTGACTTCTCGGATGCATAGATCTAAATATATTTGGGAGGGACAAGAGTTACCCAATTTAAGACCTAGGCGTGGTCCGGTACTTCACCTAGAGTTGATTGGAGGATAGAAGAGAAGCTTATAAATCTGGATTTTATGGAGTGTATTTATTAGGTCATATACAATATGATTGGCATTTGATTGAGGCTTTGATTGAAAGATGGCGTCCGAGACCCACACTTTTCACTTACCTGTGGGAGATGACCATCACCTTAGAGGATATTGGCATGTTGTGTGGTCTTCCGTAGACGGAATGGCGGTGACTAGTTCGAAACTAGTAGGAGTGCTTTGGCGTAGGTTGAGATTGTTGAGGATTTATTTGGGGTTGCACCCTCAACCTGAGACATCAAAAGAGGTGGAATGATATCAATGAGATGGGTTCTAGGACACTTCTTCCCTCATTTTGAACAGACTTCCCAATAATGCGTCCGAGCATATGATTGAGACATATACTCGAGCATACATTTTCTTATTATTGGGGTCATACATTATGCCCGTCTCGTCGATAACCTAGTTAAGTTGATGTACCTCGCACTTCTTAGGGATATAAATAATATTGGTATGTACGGTTGGGGTAGTGGAGCGTTGGCCTTCTTGTATAGGGAGATGTGTGTAGCATCTCAACACGATTCGAAAGGGTGTGGTGGCTTCTTAACCATCATTGTACCGGGTATGTCTATATATATGATTACATTATGCTAGTGGACTTAACTTTTGTTTTGTACGTAATGATAATTTTTTTATAGCTTTGGGCATGGGAGAGGTTGTTGTGTACACAACCTAGGAGACATGAAGAAATAACACTTCTTGGATTGCAACCGGTGGGTTCACAGTGTATATTTGATTACTTCATTTTGTAAACGATCTGTTTTGTAATATATCGCTTTTTACTCATTATTTTTTATGTCGATTGTTCCATATGTAGGTGGAAGGGTCCATTGTCGTATACTTACGTATTGCCCATAACTTGCAAGGCTATCGAGACCAGTTGTCATATTTAGAGAATGATCGGGTTGTGTGGCGGCCATACACGGTGTGCCGCTCGAATTTCGCCTTCAGGCTAAGCTATATGGAGGCGAAGGTGCCCTCATCTGCTTTGAGAGGGTTGAATGGCACTTTCCGCATCGCGTAATGCGACAATTTGGGATGGTTCAAGGTGTGCACGATGACCGCGACACCCGGTTTGGACTTGCATCGGATTAGTCGGCAAGGTCGGTCAGGCGTTAAGCTGGATGCAACAACATGATCCGCACATAGCAAGGTGGAATGAACGGGAGTTTAATGTCGTTGATGGGGAGTTTGGTGAAGTGGATATAGCTACCATCACCCCTATTTGACATGGTATAGGCGTATTGCTCGATCGCTCATCCACAATTCGTCTAATGTGGAGGAGGACTAGGGTTCAGCCACGTTCGAGTTAATTATGAGGGTGTGGTAAGTTATATATTACATACAATGATTTTAAAAAAAACAATATCATTTTTCCGTATTAATTAATTGCACATCATTGTTTTGAGCGATTCAAAATCTCGAGGATGTACTTATACAAATGTAATGCCACATCCTCTTGGAAAGGCGTGGTGAATTACACTCAACAAATGTGTCACTAACACACGAAGACACATATTAGGGAGCGGCAACGACTGCAAGCCCAAGCTCCCCCCAACGGTTGATCATACTTGAAGACGAGCCACGAGGGAGAATCGGGTTCGTAGGCGTGGCCGGATACCCAACAAACTGCGGGATGAGCCCACAGAATGCGGGATCAAATACGGTGATATGCATCGGTTTGAGTTCGCCGACGAGTTCACCTGAGCAGGGACCGGGTAATTCTTTTACCGAATTGATGAATCAGTTTGATTTCACGCAACCGCCTCAGAGCTCCTTCCCTTCTTCTAGCAATTATAATCAGACGCCTGATGTGGTCAAATGTTGTCAATTTGATGTTTTTTTTTATGGATTTCGTTAGAAAATTTAGTTAAATGACACATGCCATTCACGTGCTGGACAAATTAGATTAGTTTGAAATGAAAATTAGTTTTTTTTTTAATAAAATATCTCCTGAAAATTGTTATTTTTTATTTTTCTAAAATACGATTAATATAAAAAACATCTTATAAATCTAAGTATATGCAGTTTTTAAGAAAACTCTATTTTTTTTTGAAAAAAAAAATTAATGCATAAACATTTTTTAAAAACAAACAAACAAATTATTTATTGTATTTAAAAATATATATAATATTATAAATTGCAAAAAATATTTTTTAAAATTTAGTTTTAGTTTTAAAACAAACAAATTATTTATTGTATTATTATTATTTTGTAAAAAATAATTGTTTAGTATTAATGAATTAGATTTTTAAAATAAAAAATTTAATGTAAATTGTCTTTAAAAAAAAATCAATTTTCATGCTAAAAAAATTAAAGTTACAATTTTTGTGTCAATTTTTTAATCATAAATAATTAATATTTCCAAAAACAAATATTAATTTTATTTATTTTTTATAATAATTAAGATTAAATATAAAAAATATTAAATAAAAAACTTATGTATTTTAACAATACAAATTTTTTGGTTTATAAGATTGTTTAAAATAAATATTATAATATTTTATGTTAAAAATATTTTTTTTTAAAACAAATACAATTTTCATAAAAAATACAAATTTTATAAGATTTTTTTAATCGTATATTAAAAAAAGGTTGTCAATTTAGTACCTGAAATCGAGGGGAGTTTTTCTATACGGGGTCTCTCTCTATAATGTAGTTTTAAGGTTTGAAGGTGATAAAATAATAAAAGGGAAATAGGGTTTGATATTCTTAGGCCAAGGAATATGGGTCGACTCGTATTAATGAGCCCACAAACCATATTCTCTCAAATCATGAACCGACGGAAACTTTAAATTTTGAAATTAATGGCGGTTGGTATTTATTGCGCCCTTTGAAATTCGTGAAACGTCACCTCCGTACATGACAAGCGCTGGCGACAGTCAAAGGGGCCCACGCAAAGTTTATTCGGGAAGCAGCATAAAGCTTCCACCAACATCTACCAAACTCCCCTCCCGCGTGCCCGTCATGTGCGCAAAGGCAACTAGACCGCAGACCGAGCTTTATATGTAGCTACTCGCTCGAACCATAAATGATCCAGAGATGCCCTTGCTAGGGGCCATTTATGAGCCCAGACCTTTCAAACCAGGCCTTAGCTCGATCTGGTACAAAGGCTAAGTAGGTTGTGGCACCTCTAGGCCCGCGATCACCAAGACCGCGATCATGAAGACCACACTAGCCATGATCGTGTCCATCTAAGACTGCGGTCTCATACCAGACTCCCGGTTAAAGTCAAGGCCAATAAGACAAGGGTCGTACCTGCTCTGACACCAAGTACAGACCCATCACAGTCACATTAAATGGTGGTTCAGGCGCCTATCATGAGCGTAAGGCGCCGCACCAACTGTCGCCTGCTTCCCATATCCTTGTCCAATTAGAGACATCCCTCTACAGTAATCCTTACTTTATTGTACGAGCCAACCAGGCACGGACACGTGTCATAGATCAAAAGGTAAACATCTCCTCCAGGGCTGACGTCATCCAACGGCTCCCTTATACTATATATACTCTCATTTATCTTCTTGGGCAAGGTAAGTCAATTGTAATTCTCATTGCCTAAACCCTAGCACACAAACACACTAAGACATTCTAAGTCTTATACTCGGTTATCAAACCCTCAAAGGTTTTACTCTCACACCCGAGGGCCTGAGCCGGAATCAACCCCGACTTGTTATCTAAAGGTGCTTATTGTCTTTGTTGTGTTCTAGATACAAACTTATACAAGCCAGATATTCATACTCAGTGAAACCCCAAAAGTTGTGGCGTCATCAAACCGCAAACGCATAAATAAAGAAGCAGGACTTGGAGGCAGTTGAACGCAATTTCAAGCACGAAAAAAGGGTTTTTTATTTGATTTCAAAATTGAATTATTAGAGATAGAGTGAGGTGGATGGGGAACCCATTGAAGATGAAGGAGGAAGAAGATGCGGGTGTAAAAAAAATGGAAGAAGGGTTTATTTAACCTTTTTACCCTTTTAAGAAAGCCATGTGTACTGCACATGACTTCTTATTGACAATGTTAGTCATAATGACCTAAATTGCACAAGTGGCCACTTTATGTACTAACATTGCAACAAAAATGATATTAGGTACCATATCTGCTCATGCTCAAACTGATTAATTGAGGTACTTTTTTTGACAGTTTTACCCCTTCAAATATTATATCACACATATTTATCCCCTAAATTTCCACATCAATAAAATTTACATTTAACTCCTTTCAAACTAATATTTATTTCAAAGTAATCCCCACCAGTCGTGCAAGACACATGTCATATAACATATTTTTTTTAAACAAATTTCATTAAAAAAACTCTTAATTGACAAAAAATTTACATATGTAGCCCTGATGTGGCGAAAAAAAAAAACATCGGACCCCGTATAGAAGACCCCCATCGATTTCAGGCCCTAATTTTTAATTAGCCATTTATTTATTTTTTTGACTAAATTAATGGGATTTTACAAATAATTTATATAATTCTTTCCTTGCATAACAAAGATTTCCATATTTACAAATACGAATTGACAATGAATTTACAGGTATGATCATTTTCTTTACATAAAATTTATTACCGCTTACGGATATTCTAATTTAATGCGATCACCATATTTACAGATGGTGGCGGTTGATGTTATGTGCAAGGGATGGTGATGGTGGTGTGGTAATGGATGGCAATAAGGGCCCAGTGGAGATGGTGGCAGTGAAAGGGAAATAGAAAATGGACAAGAGGGGCAGCAGCGACGGCTGGTTGTTGATGGATTGGGGTGGTGGTTGATGTTATGTGTAAGGGATGGTGATGGTGATGTGGTAATGGGTGGCAATAAGGGCGGCAGTGGAGATGGTGGCGGTGAAAGGCGGAAATGTGGCAGCGGATGGTGGATATATATGGCAGCAGGGTGGGGATGGAGGAGAATGCACTCAAATAAATGGGCCATGTATTTTTACGCAATGTGCATTTTCTGTTTCTGCCCCTTGGTTTCTTACTTCCATGAAAGCAATAATAACAAGTGTATCAATTCACGCACACAAAAGTTATTCCCCCCCCCCCCCTCTCTCCAGGCAATGTTGTACAAGTGTTCTGCAATGCAATGCAATGCAGGGTGGGAGAGAGTACGATTACCATACATACAACATTCGACGCTGGCAATCATGATTAGGATCTTTTTTTTTTTTTTTGCAAAGAGTATTTAGAAACTAGAACATATGTAGTCACCTTCTGTGTATTGAGTGTAGCTAATGAATGAATGAAAGAGCCAAAGCAAGTCATATGGATTCTTCTATTCTGTTAAATGTATTGACAAGCTTATGATCAAGAGTCAGTCAAGCAAGCAGTTTGCTCCAATCTCTCTCTCTCTCTCTCTCTCTCTCTCACACATTAACAACTTTATTACAGTAGGTCTCTAGTTAATCATCATAATCAAAGGTTCACAAGATACAAGTATTAAGATTTACGACAGACACAGGATGATGCTATTGCTATTGCAACGCCATCTGATTTGAATTAACTTATACGTGAAACGAATGTCTGACTGTTTGTCACACTCACTCGGATATATTCCTAGTCTAGATAGATAAACAGGCAGGCAGGAAAGCTGGCTCTTAGAGCAAACAAATACACTACTTGAGTATTTATGAGGCGGCAGCTCCAGCTCAAGTTATAAAATCTCTCTCACAACCTTGCATACTTCTTTAGATTTTCAGCTGCATCTTTAGCGTGTCCAGGGACGGGCATGTTTGCTAAAAGAGTAACCCTTGCCGATGATATTAATGACCTGGTTGAAGGATCCGAGGTGGTGGTCTTCCAGAGTCTCACCTCCCATAGCTGCATTTTCAAAATTCCATAGGCATATGTATGTATGATGTTGTTAGTTACTTCTTCGGCCCCAAAATGAATGTTCAATTTTTTTTCTTCTTTCAAATTTGAACTTTTTTGGACATTCATTTTGGAACTAAGGAATTACTCCCTTTGTCCCAAACTACTGAATGTCAAATTCACACTTCAAGGAAAACTTTGTTCCAAAGTAAATGACCTTTTTGCAAAAATAAAAAATAAATAAATAAATAAATAAATAAAATAAATTATCCCTAAAAGTTTTTTTTTTTTTTTTACCAAATTTTTTTCACCTTTATCATGTACTTGCAAAATTAAAAGTTAAAAAAATAAATAACAAAGTGAACGGTATAAACCGGACATGACCCATGGGGCCAAATTATGGGCAAGCCAAGGGACCTTGCCTCAAGTAAAAATATGCACGACTCCATAAACCGACATATGGAGTGGTCCCTACCTATACTCGTCAATACAACCCGACATAACGATATGTCGACCAAGGCATCATAGGAACTCGGCAAACAACTATGCCTATCATGGACATAGGTCTAAGTCGACCAATACCATATCTCCCACATTTAAGCCCAATTGGGTTGTATTTCCTTAAGATGAAAAAGGGAGTGGGCCTCCCTACCTCTGGTCGTCTCATGTAATGACAACGTAAGCATTTTGTCAGCCAACGACCGGTGACCAAAGACTAAGTCGGCCAAAGCCATGCTCCGAGCATGACTTGCTTGACATCCGTCCAGTTAACACAGATCTAATCCTAGTCAAATATATAAACCTTGAAATTATAATCTAACTAGGATTCAACTCCTTAAATCTCTCCTAGAACTTCCTTTCTACGGCAGGAAGCCGCTTCATACCACTATAAATACAAGACATAAATCCGATAATTTTGGGTAACACGTTCTTTGACTCTAAACTATTGTCAATTGATTTGCTCACATACACACATATATTTACTCTCACGCCGGAGGGCATTCACCGGTGAAGCGCAGACCTAATTTACGTATTTGTTCATCTTTCTCAGGCTATTCAAGTCACCAGGATTATCCGACCCGTTGGACTTGGGCTGATCCGATATTGTTGGCATCATCAGTTTGGTTGCATTGCCGGAAAATGATCGTGACACCCCTTGAATAGGCCGAAAAATTCGCTTCCTCACATCCGATAGAAACGGATATACTGCCGGTTTAACGGCTGAACCCGAAAATCAGCCGGAGGACAATCTTGGCGTCAGAGGAGCAATTCCTCAATATAATATCCCTGGTGGCATTCTTCCGACCCATCCGCCCCTCAACGAGGACTACCTCCTCCACCGCCACTGGGCATTAATCTGCGATCCAGTGGACAACCGGCGGTGGAAATCCGTCTTGATCACAATCGCCGCCGGCGAGGAGGTGGCAGGTCCACCACCAGCCAGGCCAGACAGAACAGAGCACACGGGGGTTGCAGGCCCTTCTGTTCCACCATCAGATCGCAGAACTCTGCTAAATCGCCAAATGGACACTTTGCAGCGTATCTGTGAGACCCAAAATGCATTGCTTGAATTGGATCCAGTCACTTGGCCGAGTTCCAGGTCAGGGAAGCGCACGTCGAGGTGGAAACCTTAGAGACCAGTTAAACTCACAAAAGAGACCAGGAGGTCAATACTGTGGATCTAAGAGCCAGGATTAATCAGGTGAGAAAAAGGACGCCCCCTTGTCGTGATCCTTCTCCTCGACGACACAGGAGTCCTCTTCGTCGTAACCTCTCTCACCGACACAGAAGTCCACCTCGTCGAGAACTTGCTCCAAGGAGAAACAGAACTCCTACTCATCATTCTCAGCCACCCATTCCATGAAATGGTAGGGCACCTTTTGGACAAGGGGACAATCATGTCATTCATGGAAGACGAGCAAAGCAAAGCCGTGTTAATGGACACGGAGATAAGGAGCAGACTCATCGCAGTTCCCATTACAGCACGGGTCTAGATGAACGAGAACTTCTCCTCCCGAAGAAAAGAATTGATGAGATGGAATTGGGGAAGAAGGTCGAGGACGAGGACACTAGTGCCGCCTGTCCTTTCTCCCAATGAATCGACCAACTTCCCAACCCAGCTCTCAAAATCCCCAATTTTGGAAAGTATGGAGGAACCACAAACGCACGAGATCATGTACAAAACTTTGAGTCGACCATGACGCTCTTGTCCAAAGCCGATGACATACTCTAAAAGCCTTTTGCCCGTACCTTCGCTGGGACAGCCCTATCGTGGTTTCGAGAACATAAAAAGGGGAGCATCGACGGTTGGAAAGTAATGAGGAGAAAGTTCCTCGATCATTTTGCAACAAGAAGCAAGCGAAAAAAGAGGTTGACAGACTTAGCTAACATCGAGCAAGGAAAGACCGAATCCACCCTGAGTTACTACAATCGATTCAAAGTTATGGCCGACCAAGTCGAAAAAAGTTTGACTGACCGGATGGTGATCATTTATTTAACTCTGGCTTGCTATTGGGACAATTAATATATGAGCTCTCAGCGAGAGAGAGACCTAAAAACAAAGTCTGATATGTACAATCGAGCTTATGTCATTGCAATGGTAGAAAAGAAAAGTAAGAAAAGATCAGAGAGAGACAAACAGAGTCGAGACGACTCAGAGACCGGCACAAACCAAACTTCTAATGGGGGCAACCATAAAGGGAAAAATAGAACTCGAGACACAGAGAAAGCCGATGTCTTCATCCCACTCACTAAACCCATCACAGAAATCATGCAGCCTATCGACTTGCACGATCCTCGACCTCTAAGTGGAAAATCGAAGCATGTTCGAGGCAACTCTAAGTATTGTACCTTCCACATCATGGACATAAGACATAAGATTGCATCTCCTTGAAGAGGATGATTCAAAGGTGGGTTGACGAGGGGAAGCTCAACCGCTATGTCATAAGAAAAGATAATAAACGGGGAAGAGATCACGACCAAAGGGAAGAGAGAGAAGATCGACCTCCCTGTGCTAAACTCCATGTCATAAGGAAAGAAGTCGTCTCAAACAAAAAGATGAAGGATCAAATACACGAGCTGAGCAAAGTCCTATCATATCCCCGTCTAGATCCACAAAGAGTAGGAAGTTATTAGCTTCTCTCCCAACGAATTGTTAACTGTGAATCCAAGAGACTTCAATGACTCGGGGCCTCAAAGGACATCTTATATTATTCCACATCTAGAAGATGAATTTGAAAGACAACATGTTGGTACCATACTCTGCACGGTTGGAAGGCTTCACCAATCACAAAGTTAATGCCATGGGCACAATCGATTTCTTACTTGAAATTGGTGAATATCCTTACCGTATTGAAGCCACATTAACATTCGTGGTTATGAACCTAGCAAGCGACTACCATGCCACCATTGCCATTCCAAGTCAAGGAAAACTGGGGCCGGTTGCCTCCCTTCCTCACCAACGGGTTAAGTTCCCCATCCCGACGGAATTGGATGCGTAGGAGGAATCCCCAAGGACTTTTTGGAACATGTTATGAAAACAAGATAAACGACTAGAAAGATGGAAGTTGACACACCTGATACTTTCTAAGTCCGTCGAAGTAATCAGTACTAGCTCCAGGATCCACAGTCGATTTGACTATGACTACCAATATCCGTGAAGGGGAGAAAGAATTGGAGCCGTGGTGGAAAAGAGAACGGTGAAATGGTTCAATGACACCAAGGAGTTCGGATCCATCACTCCCGATGACGGTGTTGAATTGCAGCTAGCATATCGACCAGGACAGAAATACTTAACAACTAAGAAGCTATAACTTTGCCCGACCTCGACACAACTGCATAGCTCGTCATCGGACAAAGCGCGAGGGCCAACCATCACATAAGTCCAAATGACGAAACCGTGAATGAGTTGTTCGAAATGGAAGATCTGGATTTAGATGGAGACGATAGAAGAAGGCTTAGAGAGATCATCATTGAAACATGACAATTCAGAGATGGGCCGAAGATGCATGTGGACCAGTTGGAAGAAATTGAACTCAATCTCGACAACCCAGAGAGCAGAGGATAAAAATTGGAGGACAACTCTCTCCAGAAGAGATAGAGAGGAGATTATATCGTTACTCATAAACAACCTAAATGTCTTCGCTTGGAAAATCGAGGATATATGGGAATAAAAGAAGAGGTGGTCATCCACAAGCTGGATGTCGACCCATTTGCTAAGCCCATCAAGCACAGATAAAGAAGATGCAATCAAAGAGGAAGTACAGAAATTGATAAAGGCTGGAATAATCAAATAGGTGACCTATCCTATCTGGTTAGCCAATGTCGTGACTTGCCTACCCACTAAGGGTGCTCGACCTTCCTCTTTGAGCTCTGCCTCGACCTCGTCCTCGATGACCATCGACCTCAACTCCTTCGTCAAAAGCATTTGACTATTTTGCCATAAGTACTTGCTCCAGCCCCGTCACGAGCAGCGGGATCATTCCTCCTTCCTCCAACCATATCTGCAGAAGAAACAAGGGGATCAATAATGAGCGTGGTAAACGAAGGTAAAGACGAGAGAGCCTTCGTTCTCCCCGTCTCAACTGCAAAAGCCGAGTAAGGCAGGGGCGGAGCCAGGAATCGGCCGAGGGGGGGGGCAAGATTACACGGGGGTTCGGGGGCAGCGCCCCCGGAAAAAAAATTTCGGGTCGGACAAGTAAAAAATGGGTCGGATCCATGAAATACAATGTATTTTAGTTAACAAAAATGATAAAAGTAAATAATTAAAAAAACGATTGAAATAATGTTGAATACTGCAAACAATTTATTAAAATATATTACTCGTACAAAAAAGAAAATCAAATTTGCTAATTAAACTTGGGATAATAGGAAGAAAGACCAAAAACAAAAAAATGGGAAAAGCCTAACTAATTAATTAAGATTGAAAAAATGTGAGGAAATTAGGAGAAAGAGAAAAACAAAACTGTTAAGAGAAAGAATAGCAAAGATGGAAGACAAATAAAATTAATTGAAAATGTAGGTAGCAGGGTTCGATCATGGACCAAAGGCTTTAACTTCACCCCTTCTACCGCTGAACCACACCACTCACTGGTATTAATCTTGAAGTTAATTATATATATACATATATAACAAAAATATGGGGGGGGGGCAAAAAAAAAAATTTCCACTGCATTTCCGCCGCTGGGGGGGGCGAGTGCCCCCTCCTGCCCCCCCCTGGCTCCGCCCCTGGAGTAAGGTCCCTCACCTAGTCGTGGTCGATCCAAGTGCCCGACTTTCAAATAATAGAGGCTTATGTGGTCAAGGATCTCGGTTCACCCGTTGAAAATCACCACGTTTGGACTATTCACGTCAAGTCGATCTATCCTAGGCCTACAGGGGTACACGACATCGGTCCGGGGTGTTTGATATCTTGTCAAAATCTCTCCAATCTCGGCCAAACTCACCATCAACAAAGGACCATCCGTCCTTTTGTAAATGCAAAGGTATTGGGTGTGATAGCAATAAACGACATTGGGATTACTCCTCCAAATACGAGCCATGACGAACGGGATGAAGGCTCCACGAACAACAATGGCGGAAATATAAGAACCCTAACAAAACCCAAACTCGAAATGCAGAAAAAAGAGTTTAGGGAAGAAATTTTACTTGTTTAGAAATTGAAGCAGAATAACAACCGAAGAAAAGGACTCAAATTGTAGAGAATCAAGGTGAAGGTAATGAAATCACCAAAAACCTCAAAGCTTGTCCTCTTGCTTTCAATCTTGATAGTAAGAAAATAGTAAACGAGGTGAATCCTCACATTTTATATCCAGATCCAAATGGGTACGGGTTGGGTCATTCGGGTCGCACGACTTCCTACAAGCTGAATTAAAGGCAAGTGCGTGTTCACAACAGGAATGTCGTGTCAATAATGGGCGTACCCATCAATGCCATTGTTCGTCGGCTAAAATGATTAATCGCCTCGAATTTCGTGAAACCCCCTTCATATACGTAAGTCGAGGACGAGATATGACGACACCACTTTCTCCTCGACAAAGTCAAAGTAGAAAGTCGGGGTCGGGCTAATGAACGGTATAAATCGGGCACGATCCTTATAGGCAAGCCCAAGGGACCTTGCCCCAAGTAAAAATATGCACGACTCCTAAAAACGACATAGGGAGTGGGCCTCACTACCTATGCTCGTTAATGTCAATACAACCCGACATAACGATATGTCGACCAAGGCATCGTAGAAACTCGGCAAACAGTCATGCCTACCATAGACATAGGTCTAAGTCAACCAAGGTAAAGTATGCCTGATATGTGGACAAGACCCTATCTCCCACATTTAAGCCCACATGGGTTGTATTTCCTTAAAATGACAGAGTGTGGACCTCCCTACCTCTGGTTGTCTCATGCAATGACAACTAAGCATTATGTCAACCAACGACCGGTGACCAAAAACTAAGTCGGCCAAGGTCATGCACCGATCATGACTTGCTCGACAGTTGTCCAATTAACACAGATCTAATCCTATTCAAATATGGAAACCTTGAAACTATGATATGTGTAGGATTCAACTCCTTAAATAAATCTTTCCTGGAACTTCCTTTATAAGGCAGGAAACCGTCTCATATCACTATAAATACAAGACATAAATCCCATAGAGTAACGCATACTTTGACTCTGAACTATTGTCAATTGATTTGCTCTCATACACACATATACTTACTCTTACGCCGGAGGGCATTCGCCGGTCAAGCCCCGACTTATTTTATGTGTTTGTTCATCTTTTTCGGTCAATTCAAGTCACCAGATTATCCTACCCGCTGGATTTGGGTTGATACGAAGATTTTGGCATCATCACAAAGGTTTTCATATGCCTTAGTTTAAAATTTACAAAAAAAAAAAGAAGTTGAATTTCTTAATTTGTCCAAAATGGAAAGTGGTCATTAATTTTCATTTTGGGAGGGAGGGAATTGCAATTTTGTAACAGGGGGAGGAGTTGCAGTTGACAAGGAAGGAATTGGGAGAATTAATTAAAGTGTGAGTTAGGTAAGAAGAGAGAGAGAGAGAGAGAGAGACCTGAAGGGTTTTGCCAATGTTGAGAGGGGTGGCCTCAGCGAGGACAAGGTCGCCAGGTTCAGCGCGCTTGAGATGGTTGATGCTGAGGTGTATGCCGGCAACCCTCTGCCATCCGGAAGCAATATGAGCTCCCATGCTTGCCAGAGCCTCTGCTATCAGTGCAGAAACACCTCCATGTAACACCTTGAATGGCTGCTTCCCCATCCATCCATCCATCCATCCATCCATGATTTCAATAATTATTCCCAACCGACCGATCGATCGATCGGATAATTAAAAAAAACAGAAAGAAAAAAGAAAGAAGATAAACTAGGGTACCTGGCAGCACTTGGGTGTAACTAGAAGGCGGCCGGTGACCTTATGGGGAGAAAGGTCATCAATCTCGAAGCCAAGAGCATGAAGTGGGGCATCCAAAATCTCAGTCTTTGATGGCTGAGGTGATGCTGCCGCATCATCATCATCCATATCTTCCTTCTGCAACCCTAATGCTATTTGTCTCTCTATCAAATCAAATAGAATACTGTACGCAATTGATCTTCTGCGACCCTAACCTAATAATGCTATCCCCTTTCTGTCTGTCTGATTGTTTGTTTGGGGGTTGGATTTGGATGTTGTAACAACATTATCAGAATACTTAATTAATTCCCATACCTACCCTACCCCTCTTTTTCTTTCCTTTTTTTCTTTTGCCTCCTGGGTTGGGTTGGGTTAAATTTACATTTCTTTTCTTTTACTTTCTGAGCTGAATCCGAGTAAGCATTTTTATATATTTATGCTATAAAAAACATCAATAAAAGTGAAAATTGGTCACTTTTCTCTGCCTGCGATCGTGGTAATTCCGATCAACGATATTACCTTATCGGCAATTTATGAGTTTTTCTTTGCCCTATTTTCTTTCATGAATTCAAAAAAGGGTATGTAATTATATTATTTTCTCTCCCGGTTGTTGAGAGTTATTTGCTTTCTCTGTGTTGAGAGTCATGGTAATTTTGGAATGTTAAAGTTATGTCTTTTCAAATGAAAAGGAGGGAGTATTACCAAATATAAATATGTAAGTAACTCAAGAAGATATGGTTATAATTTACCCTCATATAAAATAAAAATGCATACTCCCTCCGTCCCATAATACCTTACCCGGTTACTACGAACTCAGTTCAACCAAGTTCAACTTTGACCAAACTTTAATATCAATTTACTTATCATAATAAAAATCTAAAAATTGTTATCCATAAAATAACCAAATGATTTATCAATAACAATTATTAAAATTTCATTAGAATGAATAGATTGATATTAAAGTTTGGTCAAAGTTGTACTCGGTTGACTTGGCACTATTCAAAATGGGGAAGGTTTTATGGGACGGAGGGAGTATTCAATATTTCAAGATCATTTTTTTATTCATTCATTTTAATATAATGTGATTTACAAGACACTTACTTTCTCCATCATCTATATGTTGTATATGACTCGACTGTGGGTAAGGAATCAGTAGGTTAGGCACACCAAAATATGTTATCTTTAAGGTATTTAATTCGTCCCACTATGGTGTAATGGTCTCAACGAATTTCACCTCCAAGATACAAAACATACATACTCTTATTCAAAGTTACACTCCTTTGAATAACTCGGGAACAATAATCGAAGCTTTAACTGTTTGACTCGAAGAATAGATTTGTTAAGAAGAAAGACTCAGGAAGTAAAATCAGATCAGTAATTTTCTGTTTCTTTTTTTTTTTTGTATATCAGTTCCAAGGAGTCCAGCCCTATTTATAGAGTTGGTGTTGTCGTCTTGAAAAGACACAACTTTTCCGAACTGGTGCCTCAGCTGCACGGGCGTGTCACTAAAGTTGCACGACCGCTCCATGTTTTGCACGGGCGTGTCACCAAAATTGGCACGACCGCTCCGTACTTGCACGGGCGTGCTCTATGCCTTGCACGGTCGATCCGGGCGTGCCTCTCCGAACAGTCATACTCTTTAGCAAATGTCAATTCAAAGAGTCACAACCCTAAACGCTTAAACTGACTTACTTCCTCCCGCCTAATACCAGATCTGGTATTAAGATTAATTTAATATTTAAATTAATTAATTAATTTATTTCTTTCTTATATATATTATATATATATATATATATATATATATATATATATATATATATATATATATAATACTCAAAACTTTAAGCCATACTTGATATTTTCCCATAATAGAGGGAAGCTCAAGCAAGCTTATAGGAACTCTTCAAACTTAGCTATTATATAACAAGTTTAGCTCCACAAGTTTTATTAGTAATCCCATGTGGGATAAAGAAGACACAAGAAAACAAGAAATGAAAAACAAGACTTTATACCATGACGAAAGGTTGCTTTACAAACTCAATATGAGAGATGACCAATTATTATATGTGAATACTACTACATATAACAATCCCCCACTTATTTACATATAATGACACTAAACAATTTCAGCTTCTTTACATAACGAATACACATTAAGTGGACGAGCCTTAAACTTTATGGTTGAAAGTGAAACCTTTAGGGAGACATATTCTCGTCATGTATGATTTCATGTTCCTTTTGATCTTGGCAGCACCTTGTAGTTGGGACTTGTGCTTAATCCTGGTTTTCACAAGTACTCTAGGAATTTTACCGGAGTAATCCATAAGAAGCGGCCTCTCACTTCTTTACTTGTATAGGTAGACTTATCGAGAATGTCCACAACGCATTCTACGAAAGCTATAAGTCTTTTAAGGATTTTGAATCCATCCTAATCTTGTTGTGGTAATGAAAGTGCATAGGTCAGATATGAAACTTTCAAATAGTGACACCCCCACTATTTTTAAGTTATGCACTCGAAATGTATCAAAGTTTCCATTTCACCAATGTCTAATATTGAATTTCCTTTTAACTTTAAACATAAGGTGACAAATCTAGGACTTGTACCTTAAGATAAAGTTGGTTTCAATTAAGACATTGTTTAGACCAGTAATAGTCCCATATCTCTCATGACCTTTGTAATTTTATCCCCTGATAAAGATTTTGTTAGTGGATCAGCTAACATCTGATTTGTAGGAAGATACTCAAGTGCTATCTTTCCCTTTTTAACCATATCTCTAATATGATTATATCTCATAGCAATGTGTTTGCTATGATTTGATATTCTCTCATTCTTTGTATTAAATATGGCAGCTTGATTATCACAATACAAAGTTGTGGCTCCTTTCTTAGAATCAATAAATGGTATGGTTCTTAGAAATCTTCTAAACCATATTAAATCTTTACTAGCCATTGACATGGCTATGTACTCAGATTCCATAGAAGACAAAGCAACACATGTTTGTCTTTTTGAAGACCAAGCAATTATGACTCCTCCAATGGTAAATAACCAACCACTCGTTGATTTGGAGTTAGTTACATCTGATGCCCAATTTGCATCACTATAACATTCAAGTATAGGTGAATTACACTTGTAATGTAAGCCATAGTTTATTGTGAATTTTAAGTACCTTAGTACTCTTTTTAGTTCCGTCCAATGTTCTTCACTTGGATTACTTGTAAATCTACTAAGTATGCCAATTGCACATGCAAGATCAGGTCTTGTATGATTAACCACATACATTATGCTACCAATTATCATGGCATATTCTCCTTGATTTACGGCCTCGCCTTTATTTGGAACTAACTTCATATGAGGGTCAATATGACTTTTACTTATTTTACAATCAAAATAATTAAACTTCTTTAATATTTCCTCAATGTAATGTGATTGAGTTAATATGTAAGTTTTGTCCTTTTTGATCACCTTAACCCCCAAAATGACATCTACTGGACCTAAGTCCTTCATGTCAAACACTTGCTTTAAATAGTTCTTTGTTTCATTTATACAATTAACATCAGAACCAAATATTAGCAAGTCATCAACATATAAAGTTATAACAACTTTATAGTTAAGAGTAACTTTAGTAAAAACACAACTTTCTACTTTCCTACTCTTAAAACCAAACTTTCGAATTCCTTGCTTTAACTTCCTGTACCATTGAATTGGTGCTTGTTTAAGTCCGTATAGAGATTTCTTTAATTTACATACTTTATGTTCTTCTCCTTTAGAGATATAACCCTCAGGTTGTTGTATGTAAATCTCTTCATCTATATCTCCATTTAAGAATGTTGTTTTAACATCCATTTGATGAACCTCTAGTCCATAGACGGATGCTATAGCAAACATAGTTCTAATTGATGTAAATTTAGTGACCGGTGAAAATGTTTCGAAATAGTCAATTTTTTCTTTTTGACTATAACCTTTGGCTACTAATCTTGCTTTGTACTTATCAATAGTACCATCAGTTTTGAGTTTCTTTTTCAAAACCCACTTGCAGCCAATAGGTTTAGTATTTGGAAGAGGATTGACTAAAGTCCATGTTTCATTATTGTTTTGGTAAAAAACAATCAACAATGAAGAAATTTGAAATGAAACGAAGGAGGGTGCAATGGAATAAAATTGGTGCAATAATGTAATCAAGATGGCTCGATCATGTAACGAGGAAAACCCTTGAGATAACTATCTCGCCGGCACAAAACCTCGGGAGGTGATTATGAGCACCTACCTTCCCAAACAATTGTATTATCAATGAATTATAAGGTAGAAAGCTATGGCGGATTACAACGTGTTCTTGAGCTATGTGAGTGTAATGCGTGTGTATATGTGTTCGTGTCCTTTTTTCTCCAGCCATGAGCTTTAAATAATAAAAAGAAAACAGAAAAAATCAAATCCTAACTAACTCCCCTACAATCTCGGTAAGTCATCTTCATCTTGACTTAGTCTTCCGATCCGTTGAAAGGAGTCTGTTGGTCATGGCTTTTCTCACGTGCTTTTTTATCCCTTTGATTAAATATAACAGAAATAAATAATTGTTTTAAATAAATAAATTTTACCTTTTCCTCGAGTGTGAAGATGTTGATATGCTGATAAAAACTTAAGATGCATCAATCCTGAATTTTACCCATAACAATTGTCCCCAAAAAACTGTCTTTTTAAAAGAATTTTAAGAGGTCAGTTTTTTCCCAAACCTTCTAGATGCTTTGCGGTTAATTAATGGAGAAGATACGTGGCGGTTGAGGGGTTAATCTCCAATTAATTAACGTAACTACTCCCAAGATCTAGGGCTTAAAACTGAAATCTCTTTTCACTTTCCCCTTTATCTTTTCCAATCATTTTCATCCATTCCTCTTCACGGCGGTGATTCCTTCCTCTAAGGTAAAAATCCTTCCCTCTCTTTCTCTTCCTGTTTCTTCTTTCAAAAATGGTGAAATCAAAAAAGGGAAAAGCCGTGAAAAATCCTTCGAGTTCACACGAGGACGGGGGTTTTCGTGTGAAGGTTTGTTGAAAAAACCAGATGAAGAAATTTGTGTTTTCAACAATGAACTGATCGAATCTATCAAAGATCGACACTGCTTCCCAGATTCTACCATCTTTAGGCCATTTGATGTTCTTCTTAGGTCTGATTTCGTTTCCCCGAGATGGATTTGCTTTTACGAGTATCCTTTTACTCTAGGGTTTTCTTATCCTTTCCCTGCAATGATAAACGAATTTTTTAGAAAGACTAACCTTGCTTTCGTACAAGTGATGCCCATGGTTTGGAGGATCTTTTCCTATGTCTTGAGGGTGAACCGTGAATTCGGTTTAGATATAGGTTTGAAGGAGTTAGCCTTTGTGTATGAACTCCAAACTTTTGGTTCCACGAGATACCTTCTTAAAACTAGGTCTGGAATGAAGCCTCTGTTTTTGAAAGTGACTGTAAGTGATAGGGGTTGGAAATCGAAGTACTTTTTTGTTGAGAAGGACTCTTTGGAGGAAGGAGACTTCTTAGCGACTGAATGGAATAGGGAAGGTATCCTTCTTATAAATTCCAATTTTCTCTTCTTTCCCACACTTACCTGTTGTAATTTTTCTGTTGGTTTTTACAGCTATTGATTGGGTGAAGCTTTTCCCTCCATCTGCGGAAACGATTGGGAAGGTGAATAGACTGTTGGAGTTATCAGAAGGGGAAAGATCCTTCCAGCCTTGTGAATACGTAATCATCTCTGAGAATAAAGAGATACCACCCTCCACTGGAATGTCTACCGGTAAGATTATTTGATCCTTGTATAACTCTTCTTGGTGTTTCTTGATTCTGCCTTCTTCTGATAGTGTGCTTCTTTTGACAGTTTCAAAATCAACTGTTGCTTTCTCTCTTAAAGACCTTCAGGATTTTGTGGGGCAATCCCAAGCGAGCAATCAAATGTTGGTGCCCAAAAGGGAGATGGAGGCACCTTCTGTTGGAGCCAGGGTAAAGAAGAGGAAGAGCGGTTCCAAGGAGGTAATTATTTTGGATGAAACGGGCTTAGGAGATGCGGAAGAAGCTTTGACGAGGGTTGCAGTGGTAGGTTTCTTTGAAAAAACAGAGTTTCTAATATATTCCTAAAATGTATCTTAAGGTTTCTATTTTGAATTTTTGGCTTTTATAGGGTATTGATACTGCTAAGGCGAAAATGAGTAATCTGGAGGAAAGAAATAGGAAGCTAGTGCTGGAAAATATTCAAGTCAAGAAACAGAGTGAAGCTGGGGCAAAGAAGATTGGACATTTACAGAAGGAAGTGGAAAGCTTGATGACAGAGATGTCTTCCCTTCAAGACACACAGCTGCACGAGATTGAGGATTTGAAGAAGAATATGATGGCTTCTGCTGCCCAGAGTATGGTTGCAATTAAAATTCAAATGATGGAGGAGTTCTATGCCGGGAAGCACACAGAGTGGAATGTTGAGCAACAACGTTCCCTCTTGAAGACTTTGGAGGCTAAAGGAGAGGATGTAGGAGAAGGATCTTCTGTAGCAAAAGGTGATGATAACTTGGAGGAAGGAGTAACCACATCAGCGGCAGTAGCCACCCCGTGAAGGAACATGGTAAAAAAAAATTGGTTTTGAAAACTTTGGTGCGAAATACTTTGGTTTTAAATGGGCTGTGTCCCAAAGACAATCTTTTTTGGTTTGTAGGACCCATAAGGGTCAAGACAATATGTTTTTCAAGTGTTGGGTTGGTCCAACACTTTTTATGTTTTCTGTAGAAAAATCTTTACTTGGGTTTTGGAAAAACTTTCCCCAAGTATCTTTATGAAAAATGTTTTAAGAGGTTGATATGTTAACTTCTTCATAGATGGTAACAACTTGCGAGTGGATGTAGAAATCCTTTGCAATTACGTAGATTGACATGTAAATGTCAATAACCGTTTGTACTTAGATAACACGTAAGTGTCATAACCATTTGTAAAGATCTTAGGGTCTAACACATTGATTGAGTGATGATGGGTAATTCGTATATATTAAACATACGGGCCCACCACACACCTCAATCAAGGTTGACATCGTGCGCTCCAGGCGAGGTGTTCAAACCTTAAAGCGGTGAAAGAAAGTAATTTCTTTAAACCTTTGAAGGGATTAAGCACCTTAAACGGAGGTGAGATGGCCAGTCTCAAAATGGTTGTATTCACGAGGACTTGGACTGAATTTGGAGACTTCTATTTCTTGCAAAATAACAAGTTAATGAAAGATTTCGACATCTTTTCTGATGTCACAATTTATTTGATAAAAGAACTATAAAAATAATTTCTAAATATAGAGTAAGAGATAGTCCGTACCTGATTTAAGATGTTAAGTTCCTGGGAGGATGCTTACATCTTAATTAACCAATGAGTTTTATTCTAATGCTTCTTATTTCCTTGCAAAACAGAAACATGTTAGGGGTGGGCGTTAGCTTAGCTAACGCCCCTCCGATGCTTAAGTCAGTAATTATTCAAAAATTGAATAAAAATAGAAACAAGTACTTTTATTGAACTTAGTATGGTAAAGATCGTACCTTGGTTTTATTTGCATTGTAAAATAATCACGCAAACTTACATAAAGTAGCTTCGAGGTGGATTGCGTTCCAGCTTCTAGGAATCCTTGCTCCTTCTAGAGTCGATAGCCAATAGGAACCTTTGCCTGCTTCAGCATCTACTAGGTATGGCCCTTCCCATTTGGGAGTCATCTTTCCAGCATTAGGCTCTCTTGTGTTCTGAAACACCTTACGCAGTACTAGATCACCAACTTGGAATTTTCGCAACCTCACATTCTTGTTGTAGGATCTTGCAATCTTCTGCTGATATGCTGCTATCCTGATTTTAGCAAGGTCCCTTAGTTCATCAATGGTGTCTAGATCGTGACTTAGGTTGGCATCATTTTGTTCAGGTGTCACCATCTTGAATCTGGCAGTGGGGACGACAACTTCTGCCGGGATGACCGCTTTCGCTCCAAACACTAAAGAATAGGGGGTTTGACCTGTTGCGTTCTTTGGTGTGGTTCTATCTGCCCATAGGATAAAGGGAAGCTCTTCTGCCCATCTTCCTTTCTTTTGATCTAGCCTTTTCTTTAAATTATTGATGATTATTTTGTTGCTTGATTTCGCCTGGCCATTAGCTTGAGGATGGACAGGTGAAGATGTCACCATCTTAACTCCCCACCTAGTGAGAAAATCTTGGGTCTTCTTGCTGATGAATTGAGAGCCGTTGTCACATATTATTTCAGATGGGATGCCAAACCTACTAAATATATTTCTCTTAATGAAGGATATAACTTCCTTATCACGAACTTGCACATAGGATTCAGCCTCAATCCATTTAGAGAAATAATCAGTCATAGCAAGCAAGAAAACTTTTCCCCCAGGAGCTTTAGGCAATTTACCCATTATATTCATTCCCCATCTCATAAACGGCCAAGTAGAGAGGATTGGATGAAGCAATTCTGCGGGCTGATGCAAGATGTCGCTATGCTTCTGGCAGGAATCACATTTCTTGGCAAAGATGGTAGCATCTTGTCGCATTGTTGGCCAGTAATAACCCATTCTCAGAGCTTTTGTATATAAGCTTCTGCCCTCAGAATGGTTACCACATGATCCTTCATGTAACTCTCGTAGGACTTCTTTAGCTTGGTCTGCTTCGAGACATCTCAAATATGGTCCTACAAATGACTTCTTATATAGCACATTATCTATTAATATAAATCTTGAAATCCTTACCCTGAATGCTCTAGCATTCTTTTCTTCATCAGGGATAGTGCCATCTTGGAGATATTTAATTATTGGCGTCGTCCAAGATATCTCCATCTAACCATCAGGGATCTCATCATCTATACAGAATAGGTCTAACCTTTCCACAGCAGGGATGTCAACATGTATGATTGGGATATTAGTATGAGATAAGATTTTAAAAGCTGATCCAAGATTAGCCAATGCATCTGCTTGAGAGTTATCTTCTCGGGGTATTTGTTCGAAAGAGAATATTTGAAATTTGCTCGCCAGAATTTTTACTATGCCCAAATAAGCTGTCATCTTGGCATTTTTTGCTGCATTGGAACCGTTAAAATGATTTACAAGTAATAATGAATCACTATATACCTGTATTGCTTTGATGTTCATGTCTAGAGCCGCGGATAGGCCCACGATTAAGGCTTCGTACTCTGCCTCATTATTTTTGGCTTTAAAATCACAACTAATGGCCTGGGGTATGATGTCCCCTTGTGGTGACTTTAGGACAACACCTAGTCCTATGCCCCTCATATTAGAAGCACCATCTGTGTAAAGAGTCCACGTCCTCAGGATGTCCCCATCTTGGAGTTGTTGGACTTCAAGTTCCACTTCTGGTTGCATACTTGGACTAAAGTCTGCCACAAAATCTGCAAGTGCTTGTGATTTTATTGCTGTTCTAGGCTCATATTTGATGTCATAAGTGCTTAACTGAATGGACCACTTGGCCATCCTTCCTGACATTTCTGGTTTTCTCATCACACTTTTTATTGGATAGTTAGTACGAATGACAATAACATGAGTTTCAAAATAATGTCTTAACTTAATTGAAGCAGAAATTAAAGCTAATATTAATTTTTCAAGGTGTGAATACCTGGTTTCCGCATCGAGCAATGTTTTACTTACATAGTATATTGGCTGCTGGATGCCATCTTGATCACGGACCAGGACGGCACTAATTGCGGTTTCAGAGACAGCTAAGTAGACACACAATGGCTCACCTTCTTGAGGTTTTGAAAGAAGGGGAGGTGTTGATAGGTACAGCTTCAAATCTTGAAAGGCTTGTTCATGCTTATCAGTCCACTCGAACCTAGAATTCTTCTTTAAGATGTCATAGAATGGCTTGCATCTATCTGAGGATTTTGAGATGAATCGATTCAATACTGCCACCTTCCCTGTCAACCTATGAACATCTTTTATGGATTTGGGTGACGTTAAGTTGATGATTGCTCTGATCTGCTCCGGGCTTGCTTCTATCCCTCTTTGGGTCACCATGTAGCCCAAGAATTTCCCGGACTTCATGCCAAAATTGCATTTTGCTGGGTTCAGCTTCATGTTGAACTTGTCTAGGATGTCGAATGCTTGAGCAAGATCTCGAACATGATCTTCAGCTTTCTTTGACTTCATCACCATATCGTCGATGTATACCTCCATAGTGTCCCCAATCTGCTCCTTGAACATCATGTTGACTAGCCTCTGGTATGTAGCACCTGCATTTCTTAGTCCGAAAGGCATTGCAATGTAACAATAAATACCTGTTGGGGTGATAAAGGCAGTATCTTCTTGATCGGATGGTTCCATCTGGATTTGCTGGAATCCTGAAGATGCATCCAGGAAAGTCAACACTTCATGTCCAGAAGTGGCATCCACCAAAGTATCAATGTGTGGTAAGGGAAAAGGATCTTTGGGACAAGCTTTGTTTAAGTCCGTGAAGTCAACACAAACTCTCCATTTTCTGTTCTTCTTTTCTACTACCACCACATTTGCTAGCCATCTTGGATATTCGACTTCTCTGATCATCTTAGCTTTGAGTAGTCTATCCACTTCTTCTTGAATAATAATATTCCTTTCTTGTGCGAACTTTCTTCTCTTTTGGTGGATCGGTCTGAAAGATGGATCGATGTTGAGTTTATGGGTGATTACATCCTTACTGATGCCTGTCATATCTTCATGTTTCCATGCGAAGCTTTTAATCCTGCTCTGTAAGAGGTTGATAAGGTCTTCTTCTATTTCTGCTGGAACATCTTGGCCAACCAGAACTTTGAGATCTGGGTTTGAGGGATCTAAGAGTATCTTTTTCAAATCATGTTCCTTCGCCTCCAGAACCTCACGGGCCTTTCTCTGTAATTGCTATGCCATCTTAGGGGTCGTTGACGCCTTCATGGAAGTCATGTAACATTCTTTAGCTGACTGTTGATCGCTGTAAACCTTGACAACTCCCCAAGGTGTTGGCATCTTGACACATTGGTGATAGGTGGATGGTACAGCCTTCATTCCATGGATCCAGGGTCTTCCCAAGATCACATTGTAGCAAGTTGTACTATCTATCACGCAGAATTTCTCCATGGAATTGATGCCTTCGACGTAGACTGGAAGTGTAATCTCACCTACTGTACTTTTGGTTTCTCCACTGAAACCCACGAGCACCGAGGTCCTTTTTACAATGCTGTCTTCAGGGATCTTCATTTCCTTCAGAGCATCCAGCATGATGAGATTTATAGAGCTGCCCCCATCTATTAGGATACGTCTGACCTTGTAGTTGGCTATCTGAAGTGCAACGACGAAGGCGTCATGATGTGGATCTATAACATTGTCCCGATCACTTTCTTCGAAGGAGATGACATCTTGAGATGTGAGCTGCGACATCTTGGAGGATCTCTCGGGTTTCTCATCCTTAGCTTGCTTAGCGAATCTCTTAGCTGCAGAATAAGAAGTACCACAAATATCAGAACCACCACTAATAACATTAATTACCTTTGTCACCGGTGGAGGAGATGGCGGTCTGGTTGTAACGGGTTTTTTGTTCTCCATCTTGGTCTTGCGGTTCCCAAGGAGCTCTTTAAGATGTCCCTTAGACAACAGGTAACTAATCTCTCTCCTCAAGGCGATGCAATCTTTGGTAAGATGTCCAAAATCTTCATGATAGGCACACCATTTGGATTTGTCCTTCCAGCCGGATGACTTGTCAGTCTTTCCAGGCCACCTTGCTTTATCTCCAAGATTGCTCATTGCACATAGAATACCTGAAACATCCACAGAAAAACAATAATCAGAAATTTTAGGAGATTTATCATCATCTCCATCATCTTCCACATAATTGACTTTGTTATGTTCATTTATGTGGTATGGTCTAGATCTATTCTGTTTTTGATGAGATGACTCTATCTTCCTGTCAGGATGGTCATATGTTGAAGCTTTGTCAGGATTCTTGGATTGTTGCATCTTGTCCTCTTCCAGCCTGATAAATCTTACGGCCTGATTTCGGATATCTTCCATCTTCTTGCACGGGTTTATCACCAGGTCTTCATAGTAAGGAGAATCCTTCTTCAAGCCCATTTTGAAAGCTTCTGCAGCTGTTGCCATGTCCAGGTTGGGGATCTCCAAGACTTCTTTATTAAACCTGTTAACAAAGTCTTTCAAGGCTTCAGTGGGTTGCTGAGCGATACGATAAAGGTCACTGGTGAGCTTTTCAAATTGCCGGCTGCAAGAAAATTGATTGTTAAAGAGGTTGACAAGCTGAGCGAATGAGCCAATAGAACCAGGAGGTTGACGGATCAGCCACTTCAATGCCGGGCCCACCAGCGTCGAACCGAACCCTCGACATAAACAAGCTTCACGAAACTGGAGCGGGATGCGAGCGATCTCCATTTTCTCTTAGTAATGAGCGACATGTTCCTCGGGATCAGAACTTCCATCATATAACTTCATGGCAGGAACGCTCAATCCTTTCGAGATGTCAACATGTGCAATTGCTGGAGTAAAGCGAGATTGATTGTAACATGTTGGGGAGACTTGTTGGATAGGCGGGGTGACACCAGGCACATTCATGATCATATCTCTCAATTCCTGAAGCTGATTTGCAATGTAAGTTCCTGCAAAAGGGTTAGTGGTACGAGCAGTATTATCTAAAGCAGAACTAGTATTGAAATTAATGAAAGGATTAACATTATCTGTAGAGGATGTTAGAACGGTGCTATTAGTGAAGATAGGCCCTTCTGGAAAAGTCATCATGTAGGTACTGTTGGCTAAGGGTGTCGACATCGCCACAGAGGTCGCAATGGGCGGAGAAGATGTCGACATCCTAACAGATGAAGCCATTGGAAGGAATTCGTTGAAAGTTTGAGAACTGTCCCCAATGTTGAAATCAAGGATTCTAGGACGGTAAGGAGAAACATCATCCATTCTTTTGGAAAGTAACTCCTGTTCCTTTTGCACCTTGATCAAGCTTTCGGTTATCAAGGAGGTGATATTCTGTTGGCGATCCAGCTGATTCTTCATCTGCATCAGCATGCTCTTGATCTCAAGATCAGGAGATGGCGACATCGGCTTCTTGCTAGAACTCACAGGAGGAGGAGGAGGAGGAGGCAATGTTTCTTGGCCTTCGATTGTTGACCGGTTACTGGTTTGAGGATTCACACTACTAGGAAGGGTTTTAGTGACGGCGGAAGTCAAAGGTTGAGTAGACATGGTAGAAAACGTAAGAATATTGAACCAATTAAAAAACCAATGGCCCCTCGGTGGGCGCCAAACTGTTTTGGTAAAAAACAATCAACAATGAAGAAATTTGAAATGAAACGAAGGAGGGTGCAATGGAATAAAATTGGTGCAATAATGTAATCAAGATGGCTCGGTCATGTAACGAGGAAAACCCTTGAGATAACTATCTCGCCGGCACAAAACCTTGGGAGGTGATTATGAGCACCTACCTTCCCAAACAATTGTATTATCAATGAATTATAAGGTAGAAAGCTATGGCGGATTACAACGTGTTCTTGAGCTATGTGAGTGTAATGCGTGTGTATATGTGTTCGTGTCCTTTTTTCTCCAGCCATGAGCTTTAAATAATAAAAAGAAAACAGAAAAAATCAAATCCTAACTAACTCCCCTACAATCTCGGTAAGTCATCTTCATCTTGACTTAGTCTTCCGATCCGTTGAAAGGAGTCTGTTGGTCATGGCTTTTCTCACGTGCTTTTTTATCCCTGTGATTAAATATAACAGAAATAAATAATTGTTTTAAATAAATAAATTTTACCTTTTCCTCGAGTGTGAAGATGTTGATATGCTGATAAAAACTCAAGATGCATCAATCCTGAATTTTATCCATAACAATTATCAAGTATAGATTTTATTTCATCATCCATGGCTCTTTTCCACAAGTCTGAATCAGACATAGACATAGTGATGCAGTATGATGGGATAAATATGAGTTTTATTTTAATTAATTGTTATTTTATTAGTATTTTCGGAATTAAATGTAGTAGGATGATTATAAGAGGTTTTAGAGTAGATTTAGCATTGATTTAGTAGTTTTAGATTTCTATTAGGTTACCTTATAGGTTAGGCTTTATTTTAGGATGATATTTCTTGTTTTCTAAGTTTTATGAGTGCTATAAAATAGCCTTGAACATACCAAAAGTGCCGAGTTGGGCCAAGCAAGTAAAGCCCAATTACATCCAGCTTTGATTATCACATTCTCAATAGGGCTGGCCCAGTCAGAGCAAGGCCCAAAGCCCATCTCAATCGTCAGTCGACTAAGCCCATGGTCCGACCTACAGGTCCCGACCTAACTTAGTCCGACCTCATGATCCATGCTACAATTCGGGTACGAACCATGCTCTACCCGACAGTCAGGTCGACCATTCTACGAGTGGCGACCTCGACCTAAATTAACAAGTGACGACTTGATACTTGCAGGCGTATTTGGTTGAACTATTCTCATAACCACATCCCTACAAATCAGGGGACCGTTATAGACACGTTCCCATTACCAATAACCGCCGCTACAATCACGGAGCACATGTCGCCTCCCCAAAAATACATCACTCTTGTCTATAAATACTTCATCACTACCAAACGGTGAAAGGTAACTGCCATTTTGTATTCTGAAGTTCATTATTCAATACATTTTGTGCTATCTACAACTGTGATCTTACTCACGCCCGAAGGCGTCTTCGCCGGAGACACATCCGGCTAGTCGTGGGTTCTGCTTTTCAGTCAAGAAGCCGAGTGATCGGGCCCCGCCACGTGGAGGAAGATTGATAAGCACATTTCCCGCAAAGATCGCTTGGTTCCATTGCCGGGAACGTGCTTCAACTTGACCTCGAAATTTTTTAACAACCTGCAACAATGGTGACTTCAGAAGGACACGTATCCGAGGCTTCACTTGGGCACGATGAAGTGAACAACAACAACAATGCAAACGTTGGAAATGCAGATTTGCCTCCTCCTCCCCCTCCTCAACTACATCATGCTAGGGCGACACGCCTAACAGCGCGTGGCCGATGGCAGGGATTGCCGATGCAAGGAGAGAAAAGCGTCCTATGGAAGGACAAGGAGCTCCACCTCACCCAAAACGCATAACCGGGCAAAGCTAATGTGGGAAGCAGGCAGTCCCTCCACTAATCCCATGAGCAAGAAAGAAATGATGCCGGAGCGAGCCTGCATTCTCGCCGACTTAATAGCCATGGAGGAGGCGTAATGTGCCGACATACGCCCGAGAGAGTGGCACCCGCTCGGGTTTCTAATGGGCAACAAAGCCAGGAGTGCTAGGCCAAATGAAGGTGTGGGACGAATGGCGAGGACGTAATGGTACGTCGAGCTCCCACTATAGTTCATGTGCCGAGTAACGATTTAAGAGCTAGCCTCAATGTAAACGAGAGCAGGAGGCTCAATCTCGATTTGAGGACTCGGCTAATGTACCCAATAGAAATGTACATGTTTCCCACCGTAACACAGAGATCGTGGTCTCAAAGAGACAGAAATGGGCATAGGTCGCCTGTGAGAGGGGAAAGGCGCAGTCGCCACACGGGAGATCACAGGCGCAGTCGCCGTTCGCTGCCGAGAGGCGCAGTCGCCTCAAAGAAGTAAATGTACATAGATCTCCAATAAGATCGAAAGGACCAATTCTCACAGGGACGAAGGAGTAGGCAGTGACTCCCCCGCAAGTGAAGGCCGAGGTCCAATGCCGCTCCCCCTCCGGGAGATGAGACCCGATGCCGAGAATGGTTGTTGATGAAAAAGAAATTTGAGCAATGGGAGGAGGAGAAGAAAAAGAGACGGGAAAGGTTGAACGAATTGACTTTGCTCTTCGACCTTTTTCCAAAGAAATCGAGATAGTCGACCTCCTCCTACTTTCTTCGTGTTGCCTCTTCTGGAGAAGTACTGGGTCGACAAATGCCAGGAGCCACATATCCCATCCGGAAGCCACTATGTGTTTTGTCGCCAATGAGGATGACAACATGTGCAAAGCTCTCCTAAGCACACTTACCGGGGCAGCCTTAACTTGGTTCAATGGTTTGGCCGGTAGTATCACCACTTGGGCATGCTTCGTAACAAAATTCTTAGATCGCTTCGATCGCAGGAGCTCGAAAGATAACCGTCACCTGATCCGAATAACTTGGTGCAGTGGTAAGAATGAAAGCTCGATGAGCTATTTCACCAAGTTCAAAGAGATGGTTGATAAGATAGAGGAAGACCTCACGCGGGAGGTAATCAATTGCTTCCGAAGTGGTATTTCCTCGGAAGACATGGACTACGAGCTCACAACCAACGGTCACAACTCGACAGAGTTGTTTGAAAAGGTGTATAATGTCGCTCCGGCCGAGGAAAGGAAAGAAAAGAAGAACGGTAAGAGCCCCAAGGTTGAAGTCGCCGACGATAAAAAGGACTCCAACAAGAATGGGGGAACAATAAAAATGGAAAGAATGTAACTAGGGCGACAGAAGGTGCCCGAAGCTTTCACTCCTCACGGTGAGTCGAACCGAGATTTTGAATGCCGCCGAGCCGGCTCCTCCAAATCCCAATGAATCCAGTGCAACAAGTTTAGGCGGGACAACAGCTAGTACCGCGACTACCACAAAGACACCGGTCATCTCACGCAGGATTGCTTGGGATTAAAGCGTATCATCCAGAGAATGGTCGACTGGGGAGACTCGAAGCTTATGTGAAGAGACCTCAAGCCGGGGAGGTGAGCAGCCAAAGCAGTGGGCAACAAGGACCTAGGCAGCCTTAGATCGAACTCGGGGGTCATCACCGAACAAGCGAGTAACACGGCCATCAAGCACAAAATATTCCACTCAATAAGGCCCCACATGTGCCTCCAAGGAGAGAAATCGAGAGATGAGGTAATCGCCTTCTACCCCCATGAATTGGCAACTAATATGGCGGCTAGGGAGCAAGTTCTCGTCATCCCAGTGTCTCATAGACGGATGTACGACGAGCGTACTCTTAGTCGACACGGGGCTCGCAAGGATGTTTTGTTTTACAAAACTTTCAAGGAGATGGGTCTTAATGACGAACAATTAGAAAGATATGATGGCAAAGTTGGAAGGCTTCACCAACCATCGAGTTGAGGCTAAAGGCCGATAGTGCTCGACGTCGATCTAGGCCAACACCCCTCGTGGTTGTCTCAAAGGTACAATTTATTGTGATTGATGTAAATAGTGACTATGCCGCCATCCTTGGAATTCCCGGACAGTCGCTCTTGGAATGGTAGCATCAATTCCTCACCAACGAGTAAAGTTTCCCACACCTCGCCGGAGCGGGTTGCGTACAAGGCGCAGCCTCGAGCCTACCTCGGATCATGTGCTAAGAGAAAGAAAGAAAAGGGAGCTAGAAATTGAGATCGCTGATGGTTACTTGAAGTTGTCCCAATCAGTAACCAAAACTACTCGACTATCAACAATCACCGAGGTCGTGGAAGAGTCGACCTATCGCTCAAATGACGAGGTCATGCTAGAGTCGACACGTCACTCTAACACTACCGAGGTCGACTCGATGTAGTTATGGTCGATCAAGTCCACATAGGCAACCTATGCCTCCGCATTGACAATAACTCGGGGCCACCATCGCCGAGGTTGCGTACAAGCTCGATGATATGATACAGAGGAAGCTCCGCATTTGGGAGTCGAAGAAAGGCAAAAGGTCGTGGAAATCATAGTGGAGACACTACAGCCGTAGATGGACCAGAGTTAGAAGTCAGAGATGAGCCGGAGTCACTATTACCAACTCTTCTTACCCCGACCAAAAATTCAAATTGGAAAGCGCTTATCGCTGAGGAGCGAGCGTAAATTATCAAGCTACTCAAAGAAAGCAAGGATGTCTTCGCATGGAGAGTAGAGGACATGAGGGGAATCAAGGAGGAGGTCGCCGTTCATCGGCTCGAAGTCAACCCGACCATTAAGCCTAGACCCCGTAAATTGAGAAGCTTTGCTCGCGACAAGGAGGAAGCTATAAAAACCGAGGTACAAAAACTTTTGAGTGCGGGGATAATCAAAGAGGCCACTCATACAACGTGGTTGGCCAACGTGGTCATGGTGAAGAAATCAAATGGCAAATGGCGGATGTGTGTCGACTTCACTACTCTTAATCTAGCTTGCCCAAAGGACGCTTATCCCCTTCCAAGGATCGACAAGCTAGTTGATTCTATTGCCGGTCACTCCACCTCGCCTCGACGCTTACTCAAAGCTACCACCTGCATTAAGATGCACGAGGATGATATAGTCAAAACAAAGATTTCATGTACTGGGGGCATCTACCGCTACAATATGATGCCATTTGGTTTGAAGAATGCGGTGCAACTTATCGTAGAATGGTGAATAAAGTCTTTGCCTCACAAATTGGTCGAAATATGGAGGCTTACGTTGACGACATGGTCATTAAAACCAAGGCCGGAGTCACGTAGTCGACCTAAAGGAGACATTCGCCAATTTACGAGCAAACGACATGAAGCTCAATCCCAAAGAAATGTGTGTTTGGAGCGGCCGCCGGCAAGTTCTTGGGATTCATGGTATCTCAAAGAGGCATAGAAGCTAATCCAGAGAAGATAAAGGCTTTAGTCGATATGAAGGCTCCTACCAAATGTCAAAGAAATGCAAATGACTTAATGGAAGGGTAGCAGCCTCTTGGTCGCTTCATATCTAAATCACAGAGAGATCTCTCCCCTTCTTCAAAGCGTTGAGGGGGACGAAAAGCTTTGAATGGACGACCGAATGTCATTCGTCGTTCCAACAATTGAAGGATTATCTTGCTACTCCACCTCTCGCTCGCAGCTCCGACGACCGGTGAGACTTTATTTGTGTATTTATCTCGTAGGAGACAAGTCGGGCTTGCCGCAAGATGATTAGAGAGGATGAAGGGCTTCGTAAGCCTCGCGTACTATATCGCAAAGCTTTATCGTATGTGGAAAGCAGTGTATTACAACGCCGAGAAAGTCGCTTATGCTCTAGTCGTAGCTTCAAGAAAGTTACGAGCTTATTTTCTGGCTCATCCAATCGTGGTTCTTACCAATGCTCCTTTAAGAAAAATACCGCACAAGCCGGAGAGTTCGTGTCGACTACTCAATTGGTCAATTGCCCTCACCGAATTTGACATTGAGTATCGACCTCGAAAGGCGTTGAAAGCTCAAGCTCGGGCCGACTTCTTGGTCGAGCTTACGTTCACCAAGGAAGATGACGAGCAACGAGATCCAAAAGAAAAGGGCAAAGGGAAAGAGCCGAGTCACAAGTCGCCATCACTCTACCCGTCGGTTGTTGGAAGGTCTATTCAGTACGGGTCAAGAACTAAAAATGTCGGTGAGCCGGAATTGTCTTGGTCGAGCCGTAGTCCTGGGACTCGTTTACGAGGAATCGCTAAGGTTCAAATTTGACGCTTCCAACAACCAAGTCGAATACGAAGCCTTGATTGCAGCCTATCGAGTATGCCAAGTGTTTTGGAGCGACTAAGATCATGGCTTACCGTGATTCGCAGCTGATAGTCAACCAGTCGAGGCGAGTATGAGGTGCTCAAGTGCCACATTGATCAAATACCGCGAACCGGTGAAAGAACCGATAAAGGACTTAGAATTCTCGGGAGATTCAAAGGATTGGAAGAGAAGATAACGAGCCGCCGACCTCCTCTCGAAACTAGCTACTTCGCATGAGCCACATGAGGAGCCCATCTCCTTCCTCGAGAATCCACCTATGAAAGAGTGAAAATTCAATGCATAGATGATCCAACAAGAAATTGGACTCAGGGGAAGTGTTGGATCGAGGAAATGAAGGCATACATTGGAAGTGGCGAGCTGCCAGATGACGAGAAGAAGGCTCGAGCTATCAAAAAGAAAGCTCCAAGGTATGTCATTCAAGGAGGCAATCTGTTCAGGAGATCTTATACTCGGCCATTGCTAAAGTGCATCCATCCCCAAGAGGTCTCCCTATTGATACACGAAGTGCATAGTGGAATTTGTGGTGGACACCGGGGCCGTGACTTCGCGACAAGTTAATCACATTGGGATACTTTCGGCCACACATGAGAGCCGACACTCACAACTTTGTTCAAGAATGTGATCAATGCCAAAGGTTTGCCAACCTTCCCCACATGCCTACAAATGCAGCGGACTCTGCGATCGCACTTGGCCATTTGATATGTGGGGCGTCGACCATTGGACCCTTCCCTCCCGCCCGAGGAAACCGCAAGTATGTGATAGTGGCCATAGATTACTTCACCAAATGGGTTGAGGCCAAACCATTAGCTCGCATCACGAGAGGAGAATGCTATCAACTTCATACACGACTTCATTTGGTGTCGGTTTGGTTTTCCTCGAGCTATAGTGTCGACAACGGGTTACAGTTCTCCCGGACTTTCGAAACGAGAGATGAAGCGAGTGGGAATCAAACATTGGAAATCCTCCGTCGCCTATCCTCAAGGAAATGGGCAAGTCAAGCGGCAAATAAACTTGTTCTATCTTCGCTCAAGACTCGGGGCTCGTAGGTCGACGAAACAATTGGTTGGACGAACTCCCCTTGCTCTTTGGGCGGTTCGTACAACCACTTGGGGCCTACGGGAAACCCCTTTTGCTCTCACATATGGGTCGAGGCCATGGCACCCGCCGAGCTCGATTCCCTACGGCTAGAGTGACCTTCTTTGATCAAGAGCGAATGACACCAACAGGTTGATCGACTTGGACACGATCGACGAGAAGCGAGAAACACCTACCTCCGAATGGTCAATTACAAGCAAATGACTAAAAGTTATCACGACAAGAAGGTCAAGGCAAGGTCTTTCCAAGTGGGAGATTATGTATTGAGAAAGATTGAGGCAACGGGTAGAAGGACCCAAAGAACAAGCTATCTCCTAATCGGGAAGGTCCCTATGTAGTCACTCGAGTCGTCAAGGAAGGAACCTACATGATAGCTCATCCTGAGGTGACGAGTTGAAACATCCTTGGCATGCTACTCACCTCATCAAATACTACTTCTAGTTTTCAATTTCAAAGTTCAAGTTTGTGTTAAAGCTAGTTTCGAATTGATGTAAGCATGATTCCTACCTCAATAAAAAGTGCAGTTCATTCCATCAATCATAGTGTTACCCCAATCCCAATGAGCTCGACTCTTAGTCAGCTTAAATTTAACAAGCTCGATTCTTAATCAGCCTTGTTCATTTAACAAGTCCGACTCTTAGTCGACTTCGTTCCAACAAACTCGACTCTTAGTCAGTTTGTTATAACAAGCTCGATTCTTAATCAGCCTTGTTCATTTAACAAGTCCGACCCTTAGTCGACTTCGTTCCAACAAACTCGACTCTTAGTCAGTTTGTTAAAATAAGCTCGATTCTTAATCAGCTTAGTTAATTTAACAAGTCCGACTCTTAGTCGACCTCGTTCTAACAAACTCGACTCTTAGTCAGTTTGTTATAATTAGCTCGATTCTTAATCAGCTCTACTATTTTAACAAGTCCGACTCTTAGTCGACCTCGTTCTAACAAACTCGACTCTTAGTCAGTTTGTTATAATTAGCTCGATTCTTAATCAGCTCTACTATTTTAACAAGTCCGATTCCTAGTCGACTTCGCTCTGAGTAACTCGACTCTTGGTCAGCTTAAAAAGTTTGAACAAATAAGTCATTGCCCTATTAAATCTAACTCGACACCTACCTCTAAAGCATATAACATGCAGAAAAGAGAAGTCAGTTACGATTAAACACAATTAAGTCTCCCAAAGTGGGCTAAGACTTAGGCAAAGGCAACTTACAAAGTATCATGCCTCCCAAAAATAGGGCCAAGGCATACAAGTATTAAAAACAAAAAAGCAAAAATGTTTGGAGCTTGTTCGATTACAATAACCATTAAATTCAAAGTCTATTCAGAAGAAACGCCTTCTATTGGACCGGCGACGGACGTTGGATCGACCTCAGTCTGATCACCCACAGTAGATGGCTCACCAAGAACATTTTCAGTCTGATAAACCACCTTCCGTGAGTCACTGATTGTGAACTTTGGGGTCTCCTCGTCAAAAGCCGAATCCTCATAATCATCGAGCTCAGCCAAGATAGTGTTAAAATTAACCTTTTCAACAGCTGGGGGGTCCCAAGGTGATGCCTCTGCAGCTTCATCATCTTTCTTTATAAGTTCCAGGTCATTCTCATTGTATGGCACCAAAGGGTGGCCTTCGCGAGCCGTCGTGTTATAAGGATCTTCGTAAGCCCATTGAGCCAGCTGTTCGATCGATATATTGACAGAGGGATCTACTATTATACGTCGAGCCATATGAGCCCGACCTACATGGAAGAACCCCCTAGCTTCTTCGGTAATATGGGAGTGCAGATCATCACTATCTTTATATGCCTTGATAGCATCCTCCTTTGCAACCCTCACAGCAGCAGCTAGGTCCACCCCCATTGAGCTCGAGCAAAGCATCCAACTCTTCTTGTTTCTTGGCCAAAGTGACGGGCACCTCCTCCAACTGCTGAGTTGCCAATGCCAGATCAGCAGCTAGCTTGTTCTTTTCCTCCTTGAGGGCGGCGAGTTCCTTGGCAGCTTCTCCCAACTTGCTCCAGGCATCCTCTTTGGCCTTTATTTCGTTGTCTTTAACAAGTTTCAAAGCTTCATACGAGTTGTCTAAGTCTGAGTGCTCTTCCTTCAAGTTTTTGAGCTCCTCCTTCAACGTAGCGTTGGCTTCTTTCAGTTTCCCCACCTCGGCATTCTCCTCCTCCAGCTTCTTCAACTCTACATTTTTCTTTGCCAACATGGACTTGGCTAGCTTCTCCTGCTCCTCAGCAGCCTTCCAGTAAGTAGTAGCCAGGTCAATCTTGGCAAGAGACTGAAAGGAAGAGTGGGAGGAAGAGGTTAGATCTGACAGACACAAAGGGAGACATGGAACAAGCGAGCAAAATAAAGTTAGCAACACAAGAAATTGCCAAAGAGTTACCTCGGAGGAAGCTAGCCCGACCCTAGCTCTGCAGGCTTCTGGAGTTAGAGGTTTTTTAGTGAACTCCATAATCAAATCCTGGTCAGCACCCCTTCTGACCACGGCCTGTCCATACTCCAGCTCCGGATACTCCCTGGCTAAGCAGTTGATCCTGGTTAAAGGAGCCACAGCACTTAGCTCGTCAACACGAGACTGGATCAGCTCGGCATAAGAAACCTGGACAGGGGAAGGCTGGGGACTCCTAACTTCATTCTCCATCGGCTCGTTAGCATCGACCTGATCAACTGTCGAGCTCACCTTGGTTTTCCCAATCTTGATTTTCTTGCTTAGAGGGGCCGTATCATCTTCATCATCCCCCTCATCATCTAACTCGATCACAGGCGACTTTGCCTTGGGAATTCTTTTGGTTTTGGATTTGGTTTTGGGTTGATCACGAGCTCTGGTCTTTCTGGCCTCCTTAGCCGGCTCAACAATTTGGTCGGATACATTGGTTTCTTCAAAGCCGACCTCTTCCATTTCCTGGGCGACGTCTACAACTTGGTTCCCTTCCAGTTCCTCGGGGTTCTCCTCCATTGGTATAGAGTTAACGGGGTCCACATCTACCGTCTGCAAAGTATCATGACGGAGAGCACCCTCTCTCTCCCTATGTTCTCTAGCATTGGCTGCTCCACAGCTCCACTTGCTCTTCCTGATGTCAATGGTTCGCCCCATACTCGCTTCTTGTTCAGGAGTTAAGACTACACCAAAGTTGAAATGATCAAGGGTTAGGTCGACACATAAAATTTCTGCATACAAGTAAAAAGTTCTATGTACGAATTAAATATGTGTGGACTGATTATTCTACATACGAGCAAAAAAGTTCTATGTACGAATCAAATTCATAAATAAACAGTTAAGCAAAGGCAAGAGGGATCAAGGTACAAGGAATGGTCGAGTTATTACCCCCAAAGTGTTCTACCCGCTCCTTACAATAGTTGGCAGTCTTCTTACAAAAGTGGCACTCTTTCTCAAATCTGAATCGAGCTCCTTCATGGGTGACCCAACTGGATATCTCTCGACATCTAACTACCGGCACCATGGGCACTACCTCTCCTTCACCAACCATCAATCCAAATCGGATGAAGTTATTTTTGTTGGTTCCTAGAGCATCCCAACCGATAGCCCCTTCTTGGTAAACTCCATCAACTTCTTACGTAAATCATTATGCCAATGAGGGGCCCAAGAGTTGTTCTCATCTACCCCAGTTGTATCAAGATCGGGCAAGGGAAATTCCCATCCTCTTCTACTCTCCACCACCACCACGCAAGAGTTCCATCCACTAGCCTTGCCAGGAAGATTGGCAAATAATTTGGGAGACTTTGGCTTGGAAGGAGTACTTATGCCACTATCCTTATCAAACTTAATGCTAAAGAACTCCTTAAACACCCTCATGCATGGCTCATATCCTAAGAACCTACACACCATAATAAAGCAAACCAAGCACCTACGGGTGTTGGCTCCTAGCTGAAGTGGCAAGGCATCGGTGCTTTCCAAGAACTCGTTTATGAAGGGGTCAAGAGGTAATCTCAAGCCAGCTTCGAATTGGCCGTAGTAGAAAGCTACCTTGGTAGTTTCCTCCTCGTAGGTGTCCCCAAATTTGTTAAAGAAGTCCCCCCTACTATACAGAGCAACGCTAAACTCCTTCCTATCAACATCACAAAAATCATATATCATGCTTAAGCGAGATGGATAATTCTGCTTCCCTCTAGCTGGCCTTGGAGGAACGTAGCCTTTTTCATTCCTGCCTGGCACTACAGTGTATCAAAGGCATCAACAATGCGCGGGCTTGATGAGGTCGAGGCATGAGCTCCACCTTGTGTCTCCATATCTGTACAAGAAGAAGGGGAAACAGGGGAATCAGTTCTACATGAAGTCTCAGGAGACCTAATCGATAAGCTAAGGGGCGACCTAGATTCCCCCGGAAATCCAATTCTATTCCTAAGGAAAGAAGGTTTGTCGGGACCATGAATGTAAAATGTAGCAATATGATCGAGAAGCTCGTGAAAAAGATGGAAGGACTCAATTCTTGGGTCATTCGTTCCTAAAGTACCTAAGTTCTCTCCCACAGGCAAAGCCAACTCAGTAAATTGCAAACCCCATCGGGTTAAAATTGAAATACATTCCTCCATGGTCATCTCCCTCCACTCTCCGTTTAAATGTTTATAAACCCTACGATTGACTTTACAGTACCCATACCAAGCTCCGGGTTCTGTACTAAAGGTCCTAGCCATGGCGGAATCAAAGGAATAGCAGAAATTAAAGCCCTAATTTTAAAGAATGAGGAGAATACCTTTAGCAGTGAAGGGAAAACGGAACAATGGAAGGCAAGAACACCAATTTATGGCAAGAAGCAATGTCCTTTATCACCGCTGGAATCACGTACAGAGTTCAGGGATGGCGAAAGTTGTAAATGGGGAAGGATTCTTGATTTTATAGTTCCCTGAATTGGAAAGGGCAAAGAGAAATTCAAAATTAATTTTCCTAATTAATGGTGGAAACAGTTTCCTAGGCGGACTCTCAAACGTCTAAAGTGTAATCATTGCGAAAATTGGCGCTCCTACATCTCCACCGTTCGTCACCTACGATCAGGATGTTGCCACGTCATCATGGTCGACCTACTTCCAAGACTAACATCGACACTGCCCGAGTAAAGCAATTTTCGTCACGGAAATCTTCTTAACTTCCAAGTCGACGAAGTCAACTCGAAAGTTGGGGGCCGAACATACCAAAAGTGCCGAGTTGGGCCAAGCAAGTAAAGCCCAATTACATCCGGCTTTGATTATCACATTCTCAATAGGGCCGGCCCGGTCGGAGCAAGGCCCAAAGCCCATCTCAATCGTCGGCCGACTAAGCCCGTGAGTCCGACCTACGTGTCCCGACCTAACTTAGTCCGACCTCATGATCCATGCTACAATTCGGGTACGAACCATGCTCTACCCGACAGTCAGGTCGACCATTCTACGAGTGGCGACCTCGACCTAAATTAACAAGTGACGACTTGATACTTGCAGGCGTATTTGGTTGAACTATTCTCATAACCACATCCCTACAAATCAGGGGACCGTTATAGACACGTTCCCATTACCAATAACCGCCGCTACAATCACGGAGCACATGTCGCCTCCCCAAAAATACATCACTCTTGTCTATAAATACTTCATCACTACCAAACGGTGAAAGGTAACTGCCATTTTGTATTCTGAAGTTCATTATTCAATACATTTTGTGCTATCTACAACTGTGATCTTACTCTCACGCCCGAGCGTCTTCGCCGGAGACACATCCGGCTAGTCGTGGGTTCTGTTTTCAGGTCAAGAAGCCAGGTGATCAGTCCTGCCACGTGGAGGAAGATTGATAAGCACATTTCCTGCAGCATCAAGCCTCAAAGTTGTAATCCGAAAATCAGAGTTTGATTAATAAAAATTAGATTTGCCGTTGTGCAATTATTAGGATTTCAATCCCGTCTTGTTTCAATTCTGTTCTGTCTTAATTCTCATAACCCTTATTTCGCTATCATTTGGTATCAGGAGTTCCTGGTTATCAATGACCGAACGAGGACGAGGAAGTGGTGGTCGTGGTAATCGTGGTAGGGGCTGCAGATCAGATTCCCATGGAGACGAAATCCATCGACATCATTACCTACGTGACATCGAGAAAGACGAATTGCGAAGACAGATTCAAGATCTCCAACTTCGCTTGCTGCGTTTCGAGATTCAAGAACTCCAACGTCGCCTTGATCGTGTGGAGGGTCCACGAGTCCAACGACATCTAACGTGTTTGGAGGTTCCCACCGATGTGGGCTCGGAGTCGATCTCGTGTCCGATGATGATGAGGATATCTATCCTTTCGATCGTGATCAAGAACTTGAGTGCAAGAGAGAGGCCGATCCTCTGACTCTTGACGAGTTTTGTGACCGATTGAATCATGTTCCCGTGGATTGCTTTATTGATTCGACGGGTTCCGACGTTGTCATTGATTGGTCAAAACCACCAATCTTTGATGACGGTAATTATGAAGAAGATTTTGAGGGTTTTGACCCAGCAGAAACCATTGTGTTGCAGCGCACCAGTCCCAGCAGCAGCTCGGCGCAGCAAGCACGACCGTGCCAGTCTCCCATACACGACCGTGCGAATAACGACGGATGTGGGAGTCCTTTGCGCACTGTTGACAACGCGTACCCAGGTTTCGGGACACGCCCGTGCTCGGCGACCCTCACCGAACACAGGAGCAGGTTGTGATTTTCTGGGTTCATCTATTTTACTGAAAGGAGGTATTTTTGGTTCTTATTGTTATGAGGATCCCTTTTATGTTGAAGTTCCGTTTATTTCGCAATCTGGGTTCTTCAAAGGTTTATTCATTGAGAGTTTTTTAGTAAACGGATGGACATATTGGATGGATGTGATGAGAAGTGCTACTAAGTATACAGTTCGAAGACGTTTGAAGCTTAAGTTTTCAGAGGTATTTCCGAAGAGCAACGACTCAAATTCGAGGTCGAATTTTTCTAAGAAGAGGAGAATGATGCAGTATGATGGGATAAATATGAGTTTTATTTTAATTAATTGTTATTTTATTAGTATTTTCGGAATTAAATGTAGTAGGATGATTATAAGAGGTTTTAGAGTAGATTTAGCATTGATTTAGTAGTTTTAGACTTCTATTAGGTTACCTTATAGGTTAGGCTTTATTTTAGGATGATATTTCTTGTTTTCTAAGTTTTATGAGTGCTATAAAATAGCCTCAAAGTTGTAATACGAAAATCAGAGTTTGATTAATAAAAATTAGATTTGCCGTTGTGCAATTATTAGGGTTTCAATCCCGTCTTGTTTCAATTCCGTTCGGTCTTAATTCTCATAACCCTTGTTTCGCTACCTTGTTTCGCTATCACATAGCTTCTTGAAAAGTTTTAGGATCCTCTTCTAACATACTCCCTCCGTCCCACTATACTTGACACTTCTTTCCATTTTGGGCCGTCCCACTATACTTGACACCTTCCAAAAATAACCAAATTTTTATATTTTTATATTCACTCTACCCCACCACTCATTCTCTCTCTTCATTTTCTACCACACATTTATTCAACCAACACTACTATTTACCCCACTCATTCTCTCTCTTCATTTTCCACCACACATTTTTTTTATTTTATTCTTTTTCCTTGGTTTTTGAACCCACCCCTTGGGTGTCTAGTATAGTGGGACGGAGGGAGTATATGTAAACATGCCAGGACCAAGGTTCTTTTCAATTCTTTGTCTTTTGCTTCTCCTTAACTCAACTATTTCATCATTTTCATTGTTGTCCAAATTTTCATCATTAGCAATGGCATCACCATTATCATGTGAACTTGATGCATTTTCTACTTCAAGTTCTTTTGACCATTCATGGTTTATATCTACCATGTCTACACTTTTTATGATCAAATGTTCATAAAAAATAGCACGTGTAGCTTCAAACACACGATTGTCATTAATTCTCATAAATCTATATGCTTTGCTTATTGAAGAATAACCAATAAATATAGATTTCACAGCTTTGCTCCCAAGTTTATTTCTTTTCAAAGTTGCATCTAAAACGTATGCAACACAACCCCATACCTTTAAATGTGAAATATTAGGCTTACGCCCATTAAATAATTCATATGGAGTTTTCATATGTTTATTAACAATTCTGTTACAAATGTAAACAGAACTTAATAATGCATCTCCCCAATAGCTCATTGGTAATTTTGAATTTATAATCATGGCACTAACCATCTCCATTAAGGATCAATTTTTCCTCTTGGCTACTCCATTTTGTGGTGGAGTATTAGGTGCTGAAGATTCCCTAACAATTCCATTTTATTGACAAAATGAAATCATCTCGTTTGGGAAATATTCACCACCTCTATCCGATCTTAATCATTTTATCCTTAGATTGGTTTGATTTTCAACTTCGGCTTTGAAAATTTTAAACTTGTCAAAAGCTTCATCTTTTGTTCTAAGTAAATACACATATGCAAACTTAGAAAAATCATCAATGAACGTAATAAAATAACGTTTTCCACCTCTTGTCAAAATATCTTTGTTGTCACAAATATCGGTATGAATTAACTCAAGTAACCTAGTTGATCTTACTACACTTTTAAAAGTTGTTTTAGTCAACTTAGATTGAGCGCAACATTCACAATTATTCATAGAATAAATAGTCAAAGATTTAGGAATATACTCATATTTAATCATACGACTCATTGCATTCATACCAATATGTCCTAATATGGAATGCCAAAAATCATGCTTTTCAACATTAAAATTAGAATCAACAAAGTAAGAAGAACTGGTAATTTTATTATCAATGTCCAATAAATATATTTGGTCTTTAATGTAGCCCTTTCCAACAAACGTCCCATTTTTAGTGATATTCACTTGTTGGGTGCGGAAGGTTACCTTAAAGCCATTTTCGTCCAATTTAGGGACGGATACAAGATTCTTCCTCATAGAAGGAATATGATACACATTTTTCAAAGTAAGAGTCTTTCCCGAAGTGAGGGGGAGAATAATGGTCCCTATGCCCAAGACCTCGCTTGTAGAAGCATTTCTCATATAAACTGCTTTTGGCTCTTTCACTTCTTCATATGTTTTGAACAAGCTTCGATTTGGAGTTACATGACATGTAGCCCCTGAATCAATCCACCAATCTGAGTCAACATTGGGACTAGACAGATTTCGGAAATCATGCTAATGAAGTTGCTCTCAACTACATTTGCTTGTTCATCTTTCTGTTGCCCTTTGCGGTAATAGCAGTTCTTAGCCAAATGGTTTGTTTTTCCACAAACATAACAAGAACTCTTCTGCTTTTTCTTAGCTTTACCATTTCCATCATTTTTAAAGTTGTTTTTCCGTTTGAATTTTCCTTGATTTCCCTTGGAAGTTCCGGCAACATTTTTATTTTCCACATAGTTTTCACCATCAATCTTCTCAGAAATTGAGCCATCACGTTTGAGACTTTCAGTCTCAATTTGGATGTCTTGAAGAAGTTCATCTAAAGAGATAGCCTTCTTCTTATGCTTCAATTTCTTTTGGTAATCTTTCCAAGAAGGTGGAAGTTTACCAATGATGGTTGAAACTTGGAATGTCTCAGAAATGGGTTCACCCGCATCGGCACATTCGATGGCTATGTCATTGAGTTCATTAACTTGATCAATGACAGGCCTCAAGTCTACCATCTTGTATTCAACAAATTTATTGACCAAAAAAGATGTATTACCAGCATCTTCATTGACGTACCTTCGTTTGATTGCAAACCAAACATCAGCGGCGGTCTTGTGTATTTGGAACACATTGAACAACGTGTTGTTCAATGCTTGCAGAATGGTGAATCGGCAAATGAAGTCATCTGACTTCCATTTCTTCACTTTTTCAGCAGCCTCGGTTTTCTGTGTCTCGGTTGCTTTATCATTTTCATTTTCCTTTGGACAAGGATCACATAGCACATAGAATACCTTTGCAATGGTGAGAAGGTATTCCATCTTCAAGCTCCAACGCTTGTAGTTCAGCCCATTTAGCCTCTCCAACTTATCTGCTTCGGGTAATTGTCCCTTCATCAAGACTGACTCCAACTATACGGAAATTAAATACCTTAAAACTGTTGTATATGACTCGACTGTGGGTAAGGAATCAGTAGGTAATGCATACCAAAAGATGTTATCTTTAAGGTATTTAATTCGTTCCACTATGGTGTAATGGTCTCAACGAATTTCACCTCCAGGATACAAAACCTACATACTCTTATTAAAAGTTACACTCCTTTGAATAAGTCGGGAACAATAATCGAAGCTTTAACTGTTTGACTCGAAGAATAGATTTGTTAAGAAGAAAGACTCAGAAAGTAAAATCAGATCAGTAATTTTCTGTTTCTTTTTTTTTGTATATCAGCTCCAAGGAGTCCAACCCTATTTATAAAATTGGTGTTGTCTTGAAAAGACACAACTTTTCCGAACTAGTGCCTCAGCTGCACGGGCGTGTCACCAAAGTTGCACAGCCGCTCCATGATTTGCACGGGCGTGTCACCAAAATTGGCACGGCCGCTCCGTACTTGCACGGGCGTGCTCTATGCCTTGCACGGCCGATCTGGGCGTGCCTCTCCGAACAGTCATACTCTTTAGCAAATGTCCATTCAAAGAGTCACAACCCTAAACGCTTAAACTGACTTACTTCCTCCCGCTTAATACCAGATCTGGTATTAAGATTAATTTAATATTGAAATTAATTAATTTCTTTCTTTCTTATATATATATATATATATATATATATATATATATATATATATATATATATATATATATATATATATATATATATATATATATATATATATATATATATATATATATATATATATATAATATAATACTCAAAACTTTAAGCCATACTTGATTTTTTCCCATAATAGAGGGAAGCTCAAGCAAGCTTATAGGAACTCTTCAAACTTAGCTATTATATAACAAGTTTTATTAGTAATCCCATATGGGATAAAGAAGACACAAGAAAACAAGAAATGAAAAACAAGACTTTATACCATGATGAAAGGTTGCTTTACAAACTCAATATGGGACATGACCAATTATTATATGTGAATACTACTACATATAACACTATTTGTTCTCTTTTTTTTTTTTTTCAGAATACATACTCCTCATTGTCCATTTTCGAAGAAATTTTTTTCTTAAATACTTGTCCATTTTTGTGAAGTTATTACCATCACATTGTGAAGCGAATGAACGGTACAACACAAACACAAACTATTTTCTCCTTTCTCCATGGCTGATCAAAACAACAAATAAATATTGTGAATCCGTTAGTGATTTTCAATTGTGATCTTGCTCCCGACCTACGTTGCAAGATCACAATTGTGATCTTGTATCAAATTCTTGTTCGGTGATCAAAATTCACGAAGTTGATTATGAGTTCTTCCGCACTATGATTGAAGAAGTAAGTCGTTACTCCCTCTAAACTTTATGAGAGGGAATGCTACAAAAACTTTATAAATAATAGGGAATGCTATAAAAGTGAAGATAGAGACAAGACGGCGGCAGGAGCAGGAATTAAGTAGTTTGGTTCGGTCAAAAAGCTCTAACGCAAGCGACTCGATGTCCATTTTCATTTAAGAGATCAGGGATTCAAACCCCATCAAATGCAATTTAAACATTTTCAAGTGCCACTATCATAATAGATTAAATCATTCATTTATAAAAAACTCAGCTAAAAAAAAGCAGTTTGTTGGTCATGTGAATGCTTTTCTACATTATTACTTGGGTGAATAGAATAAAATAGTAGTTGCAACACTCTAACATGCCAATGTTTGATGCTACCAAAAATTCACTTATCGGGGTGCACAAGCTTGATCAAATATATAGTTGCACTCAACATAGAATCTTCAATATCAATCTACAAAACAAAGCACTGTTAGGGGTTGGGGGCTTGATAAATGTGATTTTACTCATCCAAAATATATAATTCAAAGCTTATTTGATTCTCAAAATCTTGGAAATTTAATGTGTTTTCTAGTGTTTTGAAAGTACAGGGCTGAAGTGAAATTAGACAGAAAATGGAGCAGTTAAGCTTGTTTGGAAAGTTCAGGGACCAAATTACAATTAGGTGAAAACAAGGAAGTAAAGTGGTATTATAAAGGTCAGGGGCTAAATTGCAATACATTGGAAAAGGAGGGACTGCAGTTGAAGTTAAGGCTTGGTCGTATGAGCTGGAAGGCATGAGCTTGGTGCAGAAGTGGCCGCAAGAATAGGGCCAGGTGCAGGTAGGGATGGCAAAAACCCGAAACCCGTCCCGAACCCGAAAAGACCCGACCCTAATAGGCCGGGTTTGGGAAGCAATTTTGAAAACCCGCCGGGTTTTTATAGGGTTCGGGTTTACCCCCGCCCCGCCCCGAACCCGCCCCGATTAGGTATGAAATTACTTAAATACCCTTAGGGTTCCTTAATCTTATCCTCCTTACCCTTACACGGTCTTTTTTTACTCCAACAAAAAGCTGAGGAACTAAACACAAACAAAGAAAGACCCAATTGGAGATAAATCAAAGGGAAAAACCAAGTTGGAGATAAATCAATTACTTCCTTTCCTCCTCTCTCTCGTTTCCTTTCCTCTTCTCTCCCAGTTAGCGCCGCACAGCATCGCACGCATCCCGCAAGTCGTCTTCCCCCGCAGCCGTGCCAGCCATCGCAGGTACTTCCTATCCCCTAATTCCCCTTTCAAGCAAATGATTTCACATCCAATTTAGAGTTTTTGATGGAGAATTTTTGATTTATTACATCCAATTTCTCCCTTGTCAACTTCTTTTCTCTGTCACTGTTTATGTTTCTGTAATTTTGTTTCAGCAACAGGCAACTGTATGAGTAACCAGGGAAGCAGAAATGATTCAGTAACATGGAGAAAGCTGAAGGACCACAGAGCTAGCAAGTCAAATATATACTCCTTCCATTCCATGTAACGAGTTTCTTATAATTTATATTAAAGTTAAATTTTCTCTAAAAAAAAAAAAACTATCATATTTTTAGAAAATTGAAGAAACTGGTTTTATTTTATCGGGGCGGGTTAAACGGGGCGGGCTCGGGTAATGCATAATACGGGGCGGGGCGGGTTCGAGTAATGGTAGATCACTATAGGGGCGGGTTTGGGAAATGAAGAACCCGCCCCGAACCCGCCCCGTTGCCATCCCTAGGTGCAGGTGCAGGTGCAGGGCGTGGCCGAGAGCTGGCCGGATCAACAAGGCAGATGGCCAAGCGACCGCGCCATTTAGGCAGAAAAACAGGGCGACCCGCCTAGGGTGGTCGGGTGATCGCTCCCATGGCCGGCCAAGGATCAGCAACGGAAATTAGAAACGGGTTTGGTCCGTCACAGAATTAAAAGGCAGTTTCCAATACATTTTGCAACAAAATTTGTGACGGATTTCGTCAAAATCCTAATTTAACTAGGAATTGACCTATTTTGGTTGTAAATTAGAAATCTCTCCTCACTGCTACTATATAAAGGACCATAGACTAGGTTTTTATATCTCCTCTTATCTCTTATCATCTTCTACCTCTCTTAATACATAGTTTAGGTTTCTTTAAAAGGATTGAAGATTTAATACAAGTTTTATTTATTTTAATGGCCCTTCGAGACTAAGTTATTTGATTCGTGGATTGAGGTAAGTAACAGTTGGATGTTTATGCTATTGATTTAATTCTTCCTATCTCTCTATCATTCTTGTTATTCTCAACATTTTTTCAAGATCATTCTTAGACTTTAATTGTATGTTAAGATACTTTTGGACTTGAATTTATTTCGGTATAAATCATTTAAGTCAAATGTATGAGTTATACATTAAACGTTGTTGAGAAGATTATATTTAATTGAGGAATTCAGGGAAATCAATGAATATATGTTCTTATATTCTTGTGTTTTTAATTGAATCTTTTGAATGGTTATATTGACTTCACATAATATATAAACAACATAGAGATTTTAGGGTTTTAATGTTTTTATCGATTTCACGGAATATATTAATATATTAACTATAGATTTTTGTGAATGAAACCAAAAATGATATTGAATCCTTTTATATGAAATAAAAAGCATAAAGTGATAATTGTTATGATTTTCAATTCATAAATCTTTTGCTTCCTTGTTATCTTTAATTGTTATTTCTTGCTTTTTTAGATTTATAATTCAACCTATAAATCAAACAACTTTTTTGGTTACTTTGTTAAATTAATAAAATATACTTGTTCCACTTTAGTACATGTGGATTTGACCCTTGCAAGTAAGCATATTAATATATTGATAAACTAGTACACGTGATAAGTAATTTTAATAAGGGCTCTACCCCAAAACCCTCCGATGTGAGAATTATCAATTCATTATTTGAATGTATAAATATTGAAATTTATAGAGAGATTTTAGAGATTTGGGGAGGGAGAGAGTGAGAACCTGAATTTGGTGGTAATGAGAGGCTCCCTTTATATTTATAGGGGAGATGGGTTTTAGCACTAAATCCCATAATGACCCATTTGCCCATAAGGGCTACCATATTCACCATAAGACCTTGTATGCCCTATTTTTTATAATGATCATTTTAACCCCCCATGTTATTACATATATATATATATATATATATATATATATATATATATATATATATATATATATATATATATATAATGTCCATTTTGCCCCTTTAGATATATCGTATTTACAATAGAATTTTCTATGGGCACATCAGTGGCCCCCGACTCTTTAGCTCGATTATTTATAAACGAGTGAGAAGAAAATAAGATAAAAATAAGATTTTGTCCACATTAAATTTCTTCTTGTTTTATAACAATAAGAGTCTTGCATAGACTAACTTTTCTTATTTCATTCCGATTATTAAGCAGTTCAAGATGCAAGCTCATTAAGTAAACAATTCAGGATGCAAGACGTATGAGCTGTTCAGGATGCGAGCCCATTAAGCATTAAGCGGTTCATGATGCAAGCCCTTTGAGCAATTCAGGATGCGAGTGATGGGGAAAACCCACTTGTTATAAAATATCTTGCAAGTGCACGAGTTATCGAATTAGTAATATTAACTTAGCAAGGGTCGAATCCATAGGGACTTGTGAATTAACAATTCGACTTTCAACTGTTAAACAAAAAGTAAAGGACGGAGATTTTGATTGTTATCATTCCTACTTAAACAATTGAAACAAATTACCTATTTAAAACAAGAACACAAATAAAACAATTGAAGAAATTACCAAATTCAAAGGAAGAAAGGTCTACGAAATGGATTCATGTATATCTTATCAATATGCTAACCGATAATACAATTTTTCGAGTGATGACAATTTTTTGTGCATGCCCAATGTCTTGATGGAAGTCGCAATACTTGTTGCCATCCCTCCGACCAATGTTGTTCTCATTCATAGGTTTTTAGCGACATCAACCATTTTTAGTATTTCAGAGTGGGGTAAGTTCAGCTTTGTGAAGGTTTCTCCTCGTCTGACATCAATGACCTTGAAGTTTTCACTGGTCTTTCTTCTATTTTGGAGTATATGGATTTGTTCTGTCGTATCGATCTTCAACATTAATGGGCGCGATCTTGTCCTGTCCTTGGTGCTTTCCTCGTATCTTGGAGCTTCTATGCTTTCTGAACTAGCGAAATTGTATGCCCGGCTGTACATCTCGCTTGAACGGGTTGTACATTTCGCTTGAACGGGTTGGTGGCCTCATGATGAGCTCGCTATTTGAAATCAAATCTCTTGGGATTTTTGTCATTCTTGCCAAAGGATTCTACTTCTTAAATAATATTTTATTTAAATTTATTAACTTTATTTTAGGTTGTATAGTTATAGGTTTAATTTAGGTATAACACCCTTTATAAAGTAAGTGTTGGGTTTGATGACATCTAACTTGGGAACAATTTAGTTGCTTGAACAAGGGAAAATTAATAATTCCTGTGACAGGCCGAAGGAGGCGACCGCTGATGGATGTGGTTTTACCCATCCAAAAGATATGTTCCTAAGCTTATTTTCTGTTCGAAACCTTGAGAATTTAATGTATTTTGTTAGTATTTTGATAGTTCAGGGACTGAAGTGCAACAATGCGGAAAACGAAGGATTTGTACCCACTTTGGAAGTTCAAGGGCCAAGTTGTAATTTATTGGAAATTTAGGGACCAAACTGGAAAATGGAAATTTTGGAGAAAATTTTATTTATAAAAATTCGTGGGTTAAAGTTAAAAATAAAATCTCAAAGAGCGAAGTGCAAAAGAATTCATTATAGTGGTCAAAGTGCGACGGCAAAATTGCGGAACGTAACGAATACTTACTAACAATACAAGGCATACAAGGCATTGAAAGATGGCCATTGCATGCATGATCTGGCCGAGAGTGCTGAAGCAGGGCCGAGCCATGAAGAGGTTGGCAGGCCAAAATGTGGTGCAAGTTGGGCCAAGGGAGAAGGCAGTGGCCGAAGCAGTGTTTGGTTGAGTTAAAATTGGGAGCTGAAGATCAGAACGACTTGGGCCATTGGCCACGACTCGTGTTCACGAGTTGGCATTTTGGGCCTGATTTGGTGGGCCTTTTACGGCTGTTTCCAAGCAAGTCAACTTAGGTTATTATATAATTTGGCAATTGATTTTGTTTAATCATTCTGGGGGATAAGCCGTGGCACTATTGATTGTAGAGAGAAGAAAACATAATTACTTCCTCCGTCTCCGTTTCAATTTCAGGTTTATGGTTTATGATTTTTATTTTATTTTTGTAATTTTTATTATGAGTAGCTAAATTTCTAGTCGCGGATTAGATGTAACAATTGTCGAATTCTTATGCTAATAATGTTTTAATTCTTCCACACTTTTCTTGTTCTTGTTCAATGAAATTTGCTTAATTTATTTTTAGACTTCAACATTATTGATAGATATTGTTGGTCTTTAAATTATTAGGGTTTAAATTATTGCACTAGCGTGGATAATTTTTACATTGACCTTGATTTCATTGAATAGATTTAATTGAAGACCTAGCGGAAATCAAACAAATCTAAAATCAATTGTTCCTTGGATTTTAATGTATTACTTGTATGTTTTGTAGACCTAGCGGAAAACATTACATCGGAGTAATAATAGAGTTGCAACCCGGCCATCTAACCGTCTCAACTCTTATTAAAGTGAACGATTTCTTGAACAAGATTAGTAATTGTTTTTATAAATTAGCATAGGAAGGAGATAATTGTGAAACCCAATCCGTGAATCCTTGTCATTCTTGATTTCAATATCTGTTTTATTTTAATTAGTTAATTTATTTGCTTTTTAATTTAGTTTATTTTAATCAATCAAAATCAAACCTCCCCCTCTTGTTTCGTTTACACTAATTAAATCAACTTGTTAATTCACTCAAGTCTCTGTGGTTCGACCCTTACTTTTGTATATTGCTACTTCGGTAACTTGTACACTTGCAAGGTATTTTTATTACACAGTGGAATTTTCTCCATCAAGTTTTTGGCGCCGTTGCCGGGGACTTGTTGTGATTTAACAAGTTAATTTACGTAGTGTAAATAATTTCTTTTATTTCTTTTTGTTTTTTTTGTGTACATAATTTTCTTTTATTATTTTTATTGTTATTTTTTGGGACTCAAGATTGGATAGAATGAATAATTATAGCCTGTATGAGTCGGGTCAAAATTGTGGGTCTTATTCTCATGCTACTAATGCTTGTCCGTCTAGGACATATTTTTCTGAATATTATCCACAGGTACAAGAAAGAAATTCTTTCCAGTCATGGCAACCTCCATATGGTATTCCTCCCAACTCGTATAACCAAGGGTGGAAAAATTATTCAAACATGACATGGAATGAGCAAGAGCCAATGTACTATGACCCATCACATCAGCCACCTCAAAAGCAATATTGGGAGGAACAATTGGAAGAGATGAAAGAGCAGAGAATGGAACAAGAGAAACAGACCGAAGCAGTTTTGAGTAAGATAGATGGACACATTGACACAATATTGAAGGCATTGAGGAAGCAAGAATCGGATTCAAGTCTAATTCAGCCTGATCATGTTGAGTCAATCACCACGCTTCGAGATGAGAGTTCCATAAGCTATGAGGTACATTCTTCTTCTCACACCGATCAGGTACATACTCCTGTTGTTAGCTGTTATTCTGAAGAGACACCTTCAACCCTAGTTTGGTATACGAATGATGATGGGGAAGAGTGTGTTTATGATTCAGCTTTTCAATTACCACCACTAGAACAAAAGCAATCTTTGGACAAGGCAAAGGAGAATTTTATCTGTAAAATCTCCAATGTTGATTGTAAGGATGAATCACTTTGTGTTTGTTCTAGTGGGTGTATTGAGAAGGTGGAAATTGTAGAAAAAGAAGTGGTAGTGAAATCTTGGCATGAGGAGGCATGTGATGAATTAGAACGATTGTTTTACGGTGGTGAAAAGAGGGATAGTGAGGAGGTTTACGATACGGATGAAGATTTTTCACTTCCTAACTGTTTAAATGAGAATTTGGCCATCCTTATTGTACCTCCCATTTCTTGTGAGGAAGAAAAAAATGAAAAAGATCCTCAAGAGAAAAGACCCAAAAAGCACAAATGTGAAAGAATTACATGGGCATTAAATGGCTTCATATTTAGGGGATTATTTATGGGGAATGAACTGAAGAAAAAGACCCGCGAGACAGTGAAGTGGGCCAAAGGACGGAAGGTGAAGTTCAAACGGAAGCAACGGTCGGGCTAACGACCTTAACCAAATGCACTAATTGGGAGGCAACCCAAGTAGGTACTTTTTTATTGCTTTATTTATTTGCTTTGTTGTGTCATATCGCCTCTGAACGCGAGGCATGTTTGTGTTCTCTTTGCTATGAGGACATAGCATGTTTTGAGTTTGGGGGTAGATATCTCTCCGAGTTTGTGGGTTTATAGGGGAGTGTATATAGTGTCACCCTCAAAAAAAAAATAGAAAAATTTAAAAATTTTGTTCTCATTATATGTTTGGAAGTTGGCCAACGTCCGTGATGATTTGAGAGAGTTTTTGATTGAGTTTTGCTAGTTTGTGCCAATTTGAATATGTTAATTAGAATTGCATTAATACATGTAAAACACAATTGCACCACCATTCACTTCCATCATTTTTCTTGATCATTGTTACCAATTTAGGAGACCTTTATAGGATCACTTTGACATTCTCGGGGTCCCTAGAACATGTTTGCATGACTGTCAATAACACATCAATTAGGCTATTCGGGAAGTGATATGTGGCTATTTCTTTGAACCCTATTTGTGAGCCTTTAACTTTCTCGTCACTTATACAAAATTTTCCGCTAGAACCCCTTTTGAGCTTGAAAAAGAATGGAATCTCTCACAAAGTGGGAGGTTATTTTAGACCACCATTCGCCTTCTTTTGTACCCTCATTATCCTACCCTTTTAACTTATACACTATTTTCTTACCTTTTCAAGAAAGTGAAGCTAGGGAATGAATGGAAATTTTTGGGTGAAGTTTGGAAAATCAAAGGGTTGAGTGGAAAGTGATCATGAAAAAAAAGGGGCATGTTATGTAATGAAAAGAGGGGCTTGAGCTAAAAGTATTGAATGCACATTCTTCGTGATTTATTTGTCCAAAAAAAGAAAAAAAAAAGAGAAAAGAAAAGCCGAGCCCTCTCTAATGTTGAAGTGGAAAGCGATCAAAAAGAAAGAAAGGTGATCAAGCCCAAATTTGAAAGTATACAAAATTATAAGTTTGGGGGTTAAATCAATGGGTTGGCTTGGAGCGGAGTGATAAATTTCAATGTGAGGATGTAAGATGAAGACTTTCTAGTTTCACTTGCTTGACTTCGTATGTCCTTGCCTTCATTTGGAGTCGTGAACCTAGCCCGCGTTTATCGCGAAACATTACAAATCGTAAAGCCATATTTGTTCGCTAAAGAGTAGCCGGGTTGACAGTTTTGTTTAAATATGCATATGAGTGTCCCTTGTGCAGAAATTTCATCTTAGTATCATTGATTTAGAGCATGTGGTTAGTGACCCTATAAAATATCTTACTTTGGTGACAATAATCTCCCATATTTCATTCATCATTCAGGCCGAGGTGAAAAATTGTGGGTTAGATGCATTAATGTAATTGTAATTGCATATTCTCATTAGCACTTGTTTAGCATATTATGTGAGAATCTGAGACTTGTTTGGCCGACAACCTTGTATATATTGAGAACATATCAAAAAAAATTTATGCTGATTATTTTTAGTTGTTAGGGTAGTTTTGTTTTTGTTTAGTTCTTTTGTTTTACTCGAGGACGAGCAAAAGGTAAGTTTGGGGGTATTTGATGGATGTGGTTTTACCCATCCAAAAGATATGTTCCTAAGCTTATTTTCTGTTCGAAACCTTGAGAATTTAATGTATTTTGTTAGTGTTTTGATAGTTCAGGGACTGAAATGCAACAATGCGGAAAACGAAGGATTTGTACCCACTTTGGAAGTTCAAGGGCCAAGTTGTAATTTATTGGAAATTCAGGGACCAAACTGGAAATATGGAAGTTTTGGAGAAAATTTGATTTATAAAAATTCGTGGGTTAAAGTTAAAAATAAAATCTCAAAGAGCGAAGTGCAAAAGAATTCATTATAGTGGTCAAAGTGCGACGGCAAAATTGCTGAACGAAACGAATACTTACTAACAATACAAGGCATTGAAAGATGGCCATTGCATGCATGATCTGGCCGAGAGTGCTGAAGCAGGGCCGAGCCATGAAGAGGTTGGCAGGCCAAAATGTGGTGCAAGTTGGGCCAAGGGAGAAGGCAGTGGCCGAAGCAGTGTTTGGTTGAGTTAAAATTGGGCGCTGAAGATCAGAACGACTTGGGCCATTGGCCATGACTCGTGTTCACGAGTTGGCGTTTTGGGCCTGATTTGGTGGGCCTTTTACGGCTGTTTCCAAGCAAGTCAACTTAGGTTATTATATAATTTGGCAATTGATTTTGTTTAATCATTCTGGGGGATAAGCCGTGGCACTATTGATTGTAGAGAGAAGAAAACATAATTACTTCCTCCGTCTCCGTTTCGATTTCAGGTTTATGGTTTATGATTTTTATTTTATTTTTGTAATTTTTATTATGAGTAGCTAAATTTCTAGTCGCGGATTAGATGTAACAATTGTCGAATTCTTATGCTAATAATGTTTTAATTCTTCCACACTTTTCTTGTTCTTGTTCAATGAAATTTGCTTAATTTATTTTTAGACTTCAACATTATTGATAGATATTGTTGGTCTTTAAATTATTAGGGTTTAAATTATTGCACTAGCGTGGATAATTTTTACATTGACCTTGATTTCATTGAATAGATTTAATTGAAGACCTAGCGGAAATCAAACAAATCTAAAATCAATTGTTCCTTGGATTTTAATGTATTACTTGTATGTTTTGTAGACCTAGCGGAAAACATTACATCGGAGTAATAATAGAGTTGCAACCAAACCATCTAACCGTCCCAATTCTTATTAAAGTGAACGATTTCTTGAACAAGATTAGTAATTGTTTTTATAAATTAGCATAGGAAGGAGATAATTGTGAAACCCAATCCGTGAATCCTTATCATTCTTGATTTCAATATCTGTTTTATTTTAATTAGTTAATTTATTTGCTTTTTAATTTAGTTTATTTTAATCAATCAAAATCAAACCTCCCCCTCTTGTTTCGTTTACACTAATTAAATTAACTTGTTAATTCACTCAAGTCTCTGTGGTTCGACCCTTACTTTTGTATATTGCTACTTCGGTAACTTGTACACTTGCAAGGTATTTTTATTACACAGTGGAATTTTCTCCATCAACCGCGCCTAGCCAAGGGGACGATCGCGCGGAGTTACTGCCTAAAGGGCACGATCGCGCCCCCCTTTGGGGTGATCGCGCGGTACCCCGGTTTGGGCCTGATCAGCGGCAGAATTTGTGCAGGATTAGGAAACCCTGCAGGGTTAAGAATATGCAGTATAAATAAGCCATATTTCCTATCAGTTTTTGATGGTTGTAATTTCTAGTGTGATAGAGATCAATAATTCTAGGTGTTACAAGGGTTTTCTTGTCTCTCTGTTTTCTCTAGATCTATGGTTTGCACAATTGTGAATTTTTGTGATCAAGAATTCGTGCATTAGATTAGAGATTGTATTCGGTGATTGCCAGTTGATAATAATATTCTTGCCCTATGTCGTGGATGTAGCCAAGTTGGTTGTACATCCTCCAAAGTTCTACGTTTTTGGGTTTGGTTGTCGAGCATCGTACAACATAAGGTATGGTATAGACACATCCGAAGGAAACATGTTGCATGGCTTCGCGTGGGGTGGTTGACAAACAGGTGGAGCAGCAAGTTACTCAAGGTGGAGTTGAACTGTGCAAGCACTGTTAGTAGGTCAGCACACACAATTGGGAAGCGAGGAAGGAATCAAGAAAAAGGTACGTATTGTTGGGGATTCCACGTATATGGCCGTTTCATCTGTTTGGGTTGGCAAGATCCAGTGTCAACTGAATTTGCCCAATTGCCGGTTGAGGCAATTTTGAGTGCCTACTGCAGTGGCACATTTGGGTGTCTTGTATACACATTGGTGTGCTCGGCGTAGCACAGTTTGGGTGTATAGGGAGATACATCTGGGTGGGTGTCTAGTAGACATGTTTGTTTACTTGTTGAACGGGTCTGATCAACTGTTGCAGCAAGTGTTTTGGTGTTCGACGAAACATATTTGGGTGTATAAGAAGATACAAATTCGGTTGTTCGGAGGACAAGTTAGTGTTTGTCATAACACATTTGAGGCAGAGAGGAGTTCTGATTTGCAACAAGTATTTAATAGTGAAGTTTTTCAACAAGTTAAGTGTTTACATTCTATTCTTCATCTATTTTCTACTTTTAATCTGTTTTCTGCAATTTATATTTCGCTGCGTAACTGTTTGATAAGCGTTTGAATGAGTGCACATCCGTAAGCTAATTTGTTTGCACATCTCTAATATGACGAATCCTAGCTACCATAATTCTTTCACTCTTGAAGGGTCCCCTAGACAAACCGAGAAAAGCATGGTGAACTCGCTTTCCTTTATGTCGGGAATTTTATTGGCCAGCTCTTAAACCTTGTCGGGTAACCCGCAATCGACTCTCCTTGACACTGTCGAACATTGTACAAATCTGCCTTCCTCACTGGAAATGCCCTGATGTATTGAATCGAGATAAAAATAGAGCTTGAAAGCATTATAACTTTTAATTGAATTTTCTGGTTGTTGCATGAACCATTCAAAGGATGAGATCGAAACGTGCTCGCCAATGCTTTACATTTGATGGAGTCCTCCTTTGTGAGCAAGGAAATTTTGAACTCAAAATTCCAATGTGGTGGCTTGCTCTTGTGATTCCTGTGTAAACGGGGAGAGTTGGAATTATGAATTTGGGATCTATATCAGCATCTCGAATCCGTCTTGTAAATGGTGGAGAGATTCCTTCTGCGCACCTTTCTCTTGCTCCTCAAGTTGCACGATACGTCGCTCTAATTGTTCCTTCCAGTAGGATCTGGCTCCATCTCGCTCTCTCCAAGATGACTTCTCCTCGAAACAAGTGGACCCACTTTGATCTCGATCGTAGCGGTATGTTTTCTTGGAGCATTCCCGATGACAGCATTTCTCCATTTCATCATCACTTCTTTGGGTGTTTTGTCTTTTTTTTTTCTCTTGTTCGGCGCGAGATGGGGAATGATGTCGGCATTGGATCTCGTCCCTTTTGCAACCTAGAATTATTCTCCAAAATTTTAACTAACATATAATTTTGTTGTTGGAGATATGCGACATTCTTGGTGACCTCTTCTTCGGTAGGTAGGTCTTCCTCTTCGTGAGTCTCTATAACTTTTCCCTTCCAGAACAAATTGCTTTGCAAATTCCTTTCTCGAACCCGCTCTTCTTCATAAAAACTTCTACCTCCAAGAGATGTGACTACAGAGGGTTTGGAATGAGATTTCTAGGTGAAGTTGTGACAAAAAAAACTTATTGGGTTTTGGTTTCCCTACTCCATTTATGTCCCAACTCTCTATCTTTCCCCATAGTCCTTCTCCCCAAAGAAAAAAAAACCCAAAGATGTATATGACGGTAACAGTCTAAGGACGATTGGTAACTGTTTTGGCCAAATTTAGGCAATTCCAAGTCCTTGGGAAGGATTGGGCACAATGAAATATGATAATATAGATTCAAGATGTAGGTACGAGGGATTTAACGAGGAAAGCCCTTGAACAACTTGTTCGCTGGCATAAAACCTCGAAACAATGGAATATTATTAATATGATGGAGGTGATTGAGTATTATCAGTATACATGGAGCATATATGACCTTAGACGTGGTGTCTGTAGTTACATGTGTTGTGTATATATATGAAAAAACATCAAGATATCTCCCCCTCCTTCGGATGTATCGGTGGAGCCTTTATTTTTCGGTTGTAACTGATATTCGGTGTAGCTTGAAACGGTCGGATTTTCCTCCCGAGTAATAGGTCTTATAACGGCCCTATAATTTCGTGGTAACGGTCAGGTTGTTCTGTCAAGTTGATAGACCAAGATGTCCTGGCAAGATGGAGATTTTTCCAGCCTCAACAATTGCCCTTGAATTTTTAAAAGGGAAAAAGGGAGTTTTTGGATTTTGAAAATTCATTAACCGCTGGCGCCCACTCCGTCATTTCAGTTGAACCAGAAAGCGACGCTTGGCGATTTACTAGGTGTTGGGGTCATAATAATGGGGCTTACGGACTACGAGGCATCCAGAACCCTATCCATGCTGCTACGCTTGACGGCCTTATTGCTACGAAGGAAGGATTTCTCTTCAGGTACAATTCTCTCTCTCTCTCTCTATTCCTCTTTTTCTTTCTTGCAAAATGGAAGATCTAAATGCTGATCTACCCTAGAGTTTCTCTTCCATGGGTCTGCTTGATAAACCCCATGAAGAACATTGCGAACTCACTTTGTCTGACATTTCAATTTTGGCAAAGGTTTTTCCGGATGGTGCCGTTTTCCTGAACCCTAACCCTAGTTTAGCATCCGACTGTGTCTCTCCTGATTGGGTGTGTTTCCTTGAATATCCCTTCGCAATAGGCCTAAAATTTCCATTTTCTCCCTTAATCACAAGCTTTTTTGAAGTCGCAGAGCTTGCTTATACCCAACTGATGCCGGTAGGTTGGAGGATTTTAGAAATGTTGGATAGGTTTAGTGCCCTAACTGGTTTGCGGGTTGGTACGGAGGAACTGGCTTGTTGTTATGATATAAGGTCACATGGGTCCTCTAGGTATGGCTTTAGGATTAAATCTAGGGCATAAGGTTTGTTGGCGGAATCTTTAGATAAAGATAGGGGTTGGAAGAACATGTTCTTCTATGTAAAGAAGAGCAGCCCGGATGGTGGTGACAAAATGGTGTCTGAATGGAGGAAGGAAGGTAGTCTTGTTTACTTGGCTTTTTATTTACTTTGAGTATGTCGTTTTGGTTGCTGATCTTCCTTTGTCTTTTTGCAGTTCCTAAGTTAGCGAAGTTGTTTCATGGACTTTCTGATTCTCTGGAGATTGTTAAGCAGGTTAGGGCTTTGCCTGAAAAACCTTCGAAAGTTCGTTCCACTGTCTGCTGTGCTGAGTGTAGAGAAACTGGCTATTGAGCAGCCTGAAGAGTGTAGCCATAGAATGTCTTCGGGTAGGCTCTCTTCTTCCTGTTGATTTTAACTTTATACTTCATAACTCAGGTTGTACTGATATCTCTTCTTTGGGTTTCTGTAGTAACTCGTTCTCAATCTGGATTTGCGGCAAGCGAGTTGGTAGCCAATTTCAAAGGCAAGGGAAAGGCGAAAGGAAGCAATCTGCCCCCAGCACCTAAACTGGAGGTTGGAGACAAGGTGATGGTCAAGAAGAGGAGAACACAAGAAGTGGTTGACGCGGAAATCACGGTGCCGAATGAGGATGAGCTTGAGAAGAAGGTAACGTCTTGTCTTTTGAGAATCATTTTGTGTTTTCCTTTTTGTCACTGACTGTTTCCTTGGGTATAGATTGTAGCTGCTATAGGCTTGTTAGCGAGTGAGGTTAAGTTGTGGAAGGATAAGGTTGAATCTTCATTCAAAGCCAAGATGGAAGCAGAAGAAAACCTCAAGGTTGCTATGGACATGTTGAAGAAGAAGAACGAGGAGATTGAAGCAAAGGATAGTGAGTGGGTAGTTAGGATGGCTGAGTCAGGCAGAAGGCACACAATGAGATGGAGTCCCTCCGAAATGAGTTAATGGCAGAGGCCGCGAAACCTGTTTTTGAAGCCATAATCGAAATGATCAAGGAATACCACACTGGGAAACATACTGAATGGGATTTAGAGGAGGAGTACGCAGCTTTAAGGAAGATTGTAGGGGACGAGTTCGGCGAAGTCAATTCCAAGGTGCAGGATACAGGGAAAGTGGAACAAGTTGGCGAGACGCAAGAGGAGAAGGTGGATGAAGGTACAGGTGAGGAATGACTTTAATTTCTCTTTGAAAAACAATGTTTGATTTTTGCTTAATTACTTTTAATTGAGGGGGTCTCCTCAAAAACAGTTTATGGCTTGTTTAACTTTGATATTTTGCCGAGGGTTTTGTCCTAGCTTTAGATGATGGATTTTCTAGGTTGTAAGGTTTTAGGCATGTCTTCTTGAACATGCTTTTGATATTGCCCCATGTCTTTCAACGACATGGTGGGAACTTTTGGATGTTTGGTGAATAGGATCAACCTTTTCGGTATTTTGGGTCGTAAAATAGATGGATTTCTTGGTGTAACATGTTGGTGTTACAACTATGAAATATTATGGAGGAGAAATGAATAGATATTTTATCTATAACCCTTGTGTTCTTGTGGTAACATGCTGATGTCACAACCTGTTGTTTCATCTTGAGTTAATAATTTTAATCAAGTGCAAGAAGGTAATCTATGTGTACTTGACACATTGGCCCTCCTACAACTTAACTAAAGCATGAAAAACGTGCGCCCGAGCGAAGGTGTGGATAACCTTAATCAACCTTTAAGAAAGATGCAAAATCTTTGAACCATTGAAAAGGGAAGTACCTTTTTGAATTGACGGTAAGTGTGATGGATCAACAATTTTAATACTCGAAATATCACTATGTTAATTTGTTTTAATTCGCAACCTGAATGCCTCCATGCCTAAATTGGACATGCCGGTGAAGATGTTCTTAACGGATATTTTACAAGGCGGAAAACACGTTAGGAATAAATGTTAAATTGGTTAATATTCTCCCGATGCTTAAGTTGACAAGAGTTTAGAAAGATACAATTTAAATTGGGAAAAACTTATTGGAAAAGGAAATATAGCAAATCATACCTGCCTCTTGGCGATGGGTGACCAAGTCATTACTTACTTTGAAACACGCCTTTAATAAGGCTTCCACCCTGTTTTTAGATATTCTTATTCTATTCAAGCTGCGTGCCCCTTTTCCAGCTTTTGTCCCAATCAGAAGGAATCCGCCTATTATCTTTCCTTCCGGTCAAGAGGTTTCTTCAGGTCGCTGCTTGTTGCTTCGTCTTTGCACGAAGATGTCAAGACCAGCGCGGGCGCTTTGACCTTGATACTGCTGCCTTATTCTGAATGGCTTGGGGTTCTACCCTATGAGTTGGGGTTGTGTCGCCTTCAAGTCGGTCCGTGGGGTCACCATGGTGGCGCAGTCCTGAATCTGATTTGCCCAATACGCTTAATTCCAACATTCACTTAGGGGCCTTCGTGTGGGCGTTTTCCGGTGCAAGGTGTGAGCATGGTGACGTTGTACGTTCATCGTAAATGCCGATCCACAGTGGTAGCCCTAATTCTATCGACAAGATTGTCAACCTGGTGACAATTCCGGTAGGCATCTTGAATTTTTCTAATCATCAAAAGACCATTGGCCCCTCGGTGGGCGCCAAATTGTTTTGGCCAAATTTAGGCAATTTCAAGTCCTTGGGAAGGATTGGGCACAATGGAATATGATAATATAGATTCAAGATGTAGGCACGAGGGATTTAACGAGAAAAGCCCTTGAACAACTTGTTCGCCGGCATAAAACCTCGGAACAATGGAGTATTATTAATATGATGGAGGTGATTGAGTATTATCAGTATACATGGAGCATATATGACCTTAGACGTGGTGTGTGTAGTTACATGTGTTGTGTATATATATGAAAAAACATCAAGATATCTCCCCCTCCTTCAGATGTATTGGTGGAACCTTTATTTTTCGGCTGTAACTGATCTCGAGTGTAGCTTGAAACGGCCGGATTTTCCTTTCGAGTAATAGGTCTTATAACGGCCCTATAATTTCGTGGTAACGGTCAGGTTGTTCTGTCAAGTTGATAGACCAAGATGTCCTGGCAAGATGGAAATTTTTCCAGCCTCAACAGTAACCAAAGGATGAATAAGATTTTTTTTCAAGATACAAGGGACTGTTAAAAGAAGGATCTGCGATTCTCGAGTAAAAAGATGATGTCTACGTTTTTCGGCAATGGAACAAAATTGATGCTACCAAAAATTCACTTACCGGGGGTGCACAAGCTTGATCAAATATATAGTTGCCCTCTGCATAGAATCTTCATTAGCAATCTACAAAACAAAGCACCGTTAGGGGTGGGAGGCTCTACCCCCAAAACCCTTTGATGTGAAAATCATCAATTCATTCGGTGTATAAACATTGAACATTTAGAGAGAAATTTTAAAGTTTTGGGGAGGGAGAGAGTAAGAAAGTGTACCTGAATTTGGTGGTAATGAGAGGCTCCCTTTATATTTTTTGGGGAGATGGGCTTTGGCCCTAAAGCCCTTGACCCATTAGCCCATAAGGGCTACCATATTCACCATAAAACCTTGTATGCCCTATTTTCCATAATAATCATTTTACCCCATGTTATTACATATTATATACATAATGATCATTTTGCCCCTTTAGGCATATCGTATTTACAATAGAATTTTCTATGCCCACATCAATGTTGAGCCAACAACACAACAGCAGCCACTTTCTAGTAAGGTAACATTTCACGACAATGGAACTAGTACAAGGAGTGAAATAGGACCATCTTAATCTCTTTCATATTACCGGTGAAATGGCATGAAGTACAACAAATTGACCAAGGAATGCGCCTGGGATATGAGAGGAAACAGAAGAATTATTGATAAATAAAGAGATATTTGTTTTGTAAAGCTATTCATGGAAATTTGTTGAATGCACACCAGAGAATCATCTTTCAAATCTTTCTACTCTCCGATGGCGTAATTCTTCCACAGGAAGCTCATGACTTGACAGACCATCATCATTGCGAGCTGTGTCACACATCTCACACATGCTTGACCAACCAGAATTATCAAATGTACATGCTTCACACCTCCACGAACTAGGTGTAGTTGTCCGTCTCCCTCCAACCAATCCCCTACCAGATACTCTCTGACGAAGGAAGCGCCTTAGAAAAAACCTTAAAGGCCAGCTCAAGAAACCGCTGAAACCTCTGATGCTTCTTGTCAGTGGATCAGGTCCTGAATGTGAAGAAGCCTTGAGTCGGATATAAATAATGCCAGCAAGTAGTCCACCAAGGTGTCCAAGAAAAGATACACCAGGCACTAACAATTGAATGAGAAACAGTTCAGCCCATGCAGCATATCTTGCTGGTACCATAACTCCATAAAGGTTACTGTAGCTAGTATTGTATTGTGAATTAAGGACAACTTTCATCCCAAAGAGCACACCAGAGAATCCAACAGCATATTCTTGGTAATAAGCTCTCTCATAACCAAAGAATAAGACAAGAGATTTAGCTAGTATTAGTGTGATTCCCTGGGACATAATAACAAGGGCTGAAACCATTGATGCAAACTCAAAACTACCCATCATAGTCTCCAACTGGATACCCTTCCATAAGAGTGAAATCATATTGTAGACCAGATGTGGTTCACCCACATGGTAGAATGGTGATAAAACCAAGCGCTTGAGGTCCCTCCGCTGCTTAAAATCAAAAGGGAAAATGATTCACATAAATCCACAGTTTTAACAAAACCTTCATAGGTTTTCTCGATTAGTTGCAACCAACAACAACTCTATGCAAAAAGTAAAGATTAGATCCTCCATCTTCAAACTCTGTTACTATATATACTCCCTCCATCCCAAAATAAATGACCACTTTTCATTTCGAACAAATTTACTTTTTGTAAATTTTAATTAAGGTGTATGAAAATCTTTATTATCTTTAGTTATGCAAGTATATAATGAATGGTGATTTTTATTGGTAAAATAACACTTAGGGACAAAGTTATTTACATAAAGGTCATTCATTTTGGGACAAAATTCCCTAAAAGTGGTCATTCATTTTGGGAAAGAGGGAGTAACATATACACAAATGAAGAAACCCCTTAATCCATCACTTCTCTTGATAAAATCCACTTTAAACCATGTATTAAAGGGCTATACAACTCGTACTATCTATGGAGAAATTGAGAGGCTTTAAGGAGAAACTTGTCGGGATGGCCGCGGTGTGTGTGTGTGTGCGCGTTAGGAGATATCCAAAAACTGTAATATATTTGCAATCCAGCAGAGTTCAATCCAGCTCAGCTCAGCTCAGCTCATTTATAAAGGTCTCTTGAGATATCCCAAGATTTAAAGAAAGAGGAGGAAACTTTAACATCTCGAGCAGGAAACATCATAGACTCAATATTTACATATTAACATCCACGAAGTCAATAGCAACATTGAGCAACATTTAACTTGGCATCACAACCGATTAAACATGCAAGTTTACATGGACCCCGAACATATACAGATAACTTCCAAGGCGTCAATAGCAACATTGAGTTGACATTGGGATCGATCTGACAAGCTAGTTCATTTTGACCCCCCCCCCCAAACATATCTGTATTAACGCCTGGGGCAATGATAGCAACATTGAACTTGACAATGTGACCAATTTAACAAGCAAGTGAAGGAATCAAAGTTCATTTTGATTGAACCCACAACATATTCATATTAGACATTTAATGATAGCAACAATCATCAGACACCTAATGGGTGATGTAAATGAAGTTTGCACTTAACACGCACCAGATTACATGCCCCAGGTAAAATTAATTTAAGAAGATTTGAACCCGCCGAGAATTTGATACAAGTGAGAAAACAAGGATAGTTATAAGCAGTTTAAGGGATGAAATCGTCGCACAATGAAATAGATAAACATAATGAATGGTAAAGGCTGTAAAACAAAAGGTGTAGAAAGTACCTTAAGAATGAGATTGGGGTTAAACCAGACGTCGTCAATTGGAGGAAGAATTCGATCAAGTAAACCGGGGCGCAAGTAAATGAGAGTGTTGGCGGCCAGAAGCCCGGCGGTGACGGGTGGCTTGCTTTCATGTCTGTAATACACACGGACTGCGTGCAGGGCCAAAAGTGGTATCATCCGACCCCTGATCCCTCTATCCATTGACGCCAATTCCTTTGATTTTCTGAGACTTACTTCTCGTTCTTTTTTTTTTTTTCTAAAGGGAATCATATACCTTGCCTCGTAGAAGCTTCCAGTCTAGCATGGAGTATTGACAAAAACTTATGTGAAAACAGGAATACACGTCTTATCCATGAGACGGGTCGGATTCATGACCCATGATCAGCCACTTCTTCACGCCAAGCACGTCCCAGCCAGCAACATTCATGCAAATTGGGCCTTGAACCCAATTTTAGGCCTTATCATATATAAATGTGTTATAATTTTTTTTTCTCCAGGACCCATGGGTCCGACCCTGACACGTGGCAGCCTCTCATAGGCCCAAAAAAATAAAGTTTTTTTTTTTAAATTTTAAATTCTGTTTTTTTTTTCGGTTTGTGAAAAATAATAGTTACTATAACATAATGTAATGATTGTATGCATATAAAGTAATAGTTTGTATACATTAAAGTAATCTATATAATATATATAGGAAAGTAAAATCCTATTCCCACAATAAGCCACGTGAAATTCCATGTCATAATTCCACATGGCACAGACAACTTAGTTGGATTTAATTCTGATTTATTTTTGATATAATACATAATAATAATTTATTTGATTAATGTTTGGATAATCAATCTCTTTATCACAAAATTATACGCCATATTTTTAGGAGATTCACCCGAATTTTAATCCAAAGTTGTAACAAATCTGTGCTTTTATGAGTAACAAATGCGTTTCCATTTTTCCCAATTCTTATCATTTTTCTCACTACTCAATAATTAAGTATCTAATCAATTGGTCAGAATGATGTGAACTTATTTTTTTTCCATAACATTGCTCATCTATCTATATCATCTATATCATACTCCCTCCGTCCCACCTCACTTGACACTTATTTCCATTTTGGGTCGTCCCAGCTCACTTGACACTTCCCAAAATAACCTACTTTTTATAATTTTATATTCACTCTACCCCACCACTCATTCTCTCTCTTCATTTTCCACCACTCAATTTATTCAACCAACACTACTATTTACCCCACTCATTCTCTCTCTTCATTTTCTACCACACATTTCTTTTATTTTATTCTTTTTTCTTAGTTCTCGTGCCCACCTCAAGGGTGTCAAGTGAGGTGGGACAGAGGGAGTATATTAAAACAGAAGAAGAAATTTCATGCACGCAAACCGCCACGTGAAATTATGACGTGAAATTTCACGTGACGGCTTCTCATTTGTCAACCATGGTATTTACGTATACCTTTTTATCTAATTTTAATTTCATTTTACTTAGTAATTAGTAATTATATTTACTTAAATTTGAAATTTTGAATTTCACCCAGAAGAGAATTTAAATTTCAACTAGATTTAATCCCAAATTACACGCCATATTTTTAGGAGATTCACCCGAATTTTAATTCAAAGTTGTAACAAATCTGTGTTTTTATGAGTAACAAATGCGTTTCATTTTTTCCACTACTCAATAATTAAGTATCTAATCGATTGGTCAAAATGATGTGAACTTGTTTTTTTCCTTAACATTGCTCATATTTTATTGTCAAATTTAATTTAGTTAGACTAGCTACAATGGGGGGATGAAATGGGGGATGAAATCCCATTTCATCCAGCTCACCACTCCAATGGGGTATTAAAGCTTAGTTGAATGGAATGACGGGATGAAAGTTTTCATCCCGTATGAAAGCCTTTTTTTTTTAATGGACACGTGTCGGCTTGGCACGTTGGAGGGGCACAAGGCGCGTGTGACCTCACGCTCCTGATAGAGGCGCTGAGGCGCAGTTATTTTTTTTTTTTTGTTTTTCCGAAACTTTCCACGTGTCAAATGGGTATTGGTCCGTACTTTATTATTTTTTCACCCAATTATTTAAACTCAATTATCTCATAATAAATGATTTAAAAATTAAAAAAAAAATTCACCAAAATTCATCATTTTTTTTTCCCTACAAATTGATATAAGTTTCATTTGATTTGGATACAAAAAAAAAAACACTCATTTTTCAATTTGAGCTTAATTATCATCTAGTAAATTAATTTTTTTTTAATTTTTTTTTTCACCAAAATTTATCTTTTTTTTTTCCCTACAAATTGATATAAGTTTCATTTGATTTGGACACAAAAAAAAACACTCAAAGTGGTGGGGTATAGAATGATGAGTTGGAGGGAGTTGAAATTTGATTTAAGTTAGTTATTGGAGTGGGGGTAAATGAAATGGGTAGATGAAATATTAGGTGGATGAGAAAAAGTGTAAAAAGTGTTAAATGAAATGGAGGGGTGGTATGAAACCATTGTACCTAGTCTTAGATTATGATAGATTTTAAAAGTTTAAAACTAGATACCAAGATAAAAGCAGAACAATTTGAATTATATCTCTAAAATTTAAGTTAGTTTATGAATTTACGATAAAGATTAATCATTTCGTTAAAGATTTTTTAGTGATATAATAATAATAGAATATTTTTTCAATTAGTTTTTAGTCAATAAATTTTCAATTAATTTAGATGCACTATATCACAACATTTAGAGATAAAGTTTGTTAAGAAAAATGTGAAACATATTTTGTACACAACATTCCATTATATATATATATATATATATATATATATATATATGTGTGTGTGTGTGTGTGTACTCCCTCCTTCCCAGGAAAAGTGTCACCCTTTTAGGGGTGGCACGCAAATTAAGGAAAAAAGTGAGAAGAAAAAATGTTGTGAGTGTAATTTGAAAATAGGAGAGAGAATTAGTGGAGGAAATAGTGAATTTAAAAAGTGTTGTGAGTGTAATTTGAAAAGAAGAGAGAGAATTAGTGGAGAGAATAGTTAGTGGGATAATAGAATATTAATAAAACATTTCCTTTTTAGGAAAGATAACGCTTCAAACGGGACGCCATTTTGAGTAAAAAGTGACGAAAATCCTGGGATGGAGGGAGTGTATATATATATATATGTATATATATATATATATATATATATATATATATATATATATATATATATATTGTATAAAATAAATATTTATTTTGCAGCAGGTGATTTTGAGTTGGTCATATAATAAAATTTGAGGGCCTGACAAGAAAGAAAAGAAGAAAAAAAAGAAAAGAAGGAAGGAAGTAAGGAACGATGAAAAAAATCAAGGGGTTAACACCCTTCTCACCATTAAATGCCTAGAAAATAGAAATGACTAATAAAGTCAACATCAAGTAGTTAGCATATTTTGTTCGTTTAATTACTATAAGGTACAAATGCATTATTAGTAGTTAAAAGATTTGACTTTTTAATGAATTTTCTTTTTCTTCATGGATGGATTATTAATTTATATATGCACAACCATATTTTAAAATTTAAAATAAAATTTTGCATGGGCAGTGGGTATATAAATATTTTGGTATCGAACCTGAAAAAATAGTTCACATGTTCATGAAAGAGAGACGATCGATAACTATCAAAATCCACCAAGTAACAAAAGTAAATTGCTAAAAGTTTGATCGGTGTAGATAAAAGTACATTTAATTGGCCATCTGTTTGAGTGACTTAAGTAAATTTTATTTAATCATGTAGCACATTGTTTATTTGTATGGAACATAACAATAACAATAACAATAACAATAACAATAACAATAACAATAACAATAACAATAATAATAACAATAACAATAATAGTTCTTACTTTGCCCTATCCTACACTAGCCTATATTAAGTATCACATTTTTTTCTGTTTGTCCCAAAATAAGTGTTGTAGTTTTAAATAAAAAAAAAAAAAGTCTTACTAAAAGAGAGAATAGATATTAAGTCTAAATGTGATATCATAGGGATTTACATTAGATAATAGAATACACAAATTTAAAATATTTAAGAAATATGTTTCATGATGTATTGTGCAAGTATATCTATATTCTATGAAGGATGTAATAATATATAAAATTAGAAACATATTATGTTTACATTACGCTATGTAAAATTTTAAATGGAATTATATTTGTAATTCATTCAAAATATTATTTATTGAATATTAATAAAGTCGCGAAAAACTTACAAAACATTGGGCAAATATTACATCATTTGGCAATGTTTCATTATTAATTTTAGATCTCGCTATTCATTAATCAAGTATCCAATCAATCAATTTTTTATGACCAAAATTATGTGAAATTATTTTTATTTTCTTGCATAGTTCCTATTTTAATGTCAAAAATTTGGCGAGGTTATGATAGAAGAGTTTGAGAAAAAAATTAAATTATTCCAAGATAAAATCAGATTATGCTATGAATTTTAATAAACCTAATTTTAATCATATCATATCTCCGAAATTTTCACTAATCCCTAAAGTTACAATTTTTTTGAATTATTAACAAATTTTGAAATTAAAACTCATATCATTAAATTTATTGAACTAAATTAAATGTTGACCAAAAATATTATAAGAGTTTAGTAATTTTAATAAATTTTAATTTTTTTTATTTATGCATCATTAATAATACCATGAATAGGTATGTTTAAAATCTCATTATAACAATTAAATTCTTATATTTTTTAGTCAAAGTTTCATTAAGTTAATTTCCAAAACTTTGAGGGAGCATGTGATATTTGATAAGTATCATTTTTAGATACAAATGTTTTGAATTATTAACCAATTTTGAAATTAAATCTCATATCATTAAATTTATTGAACTAAATTAAACGTTGACCAAAAATATTATAAGAGTTTAATGATTTTAATAAATTTTAAAATTTGTTATTTATGCATCATTAATAATACCACAAATAAGTATATTTAGAATCTCATTATATTTATTAAATCCTTATATATTTTTGGTCCAAGTTTCATTAAGTTAATTTTCAAAACTTAGAATTTAATTATGTTAACCCATATCTATGTTTGCATCAAAATAATACTTCATCTGTCAAATATCAAATACTCTCTTCGCCTCAAACGATGTCCAAATTCAAAAAAAATATATATATATATATATATATATATATATATATATATATATTCCAAAATGAATGCATTTTTGTAAAAATCTTTGTCCCTAAATATTTTTTTAATCTATTTTTTTCGCTATTCATTTTATTATCATATAACTAAATATTTCAAAAGTTGATAACAAGAATATTATGAATCTTTGATATTAAAATTTATAAAAATTTATTAAATCCTTATATATTTTTGGTCCAAGTTTCATTAAGTTAATTTTCAAAACTTAGAATTTAATTATGTTAACCAATATCTATGTTTGCATCAAAATAATACTTCATCTGTCAAATATCAAATGCTCTCTTCGCCTCTAAACGATGTCCAAATTCAAAAATATATATATATATATATATATATATATATATATATATATATATATATATATATATATTCCAAAATGATTGCATTTTTGTAAAATTCTTTGTCCCTAAATATTTTTTTAATCTATTTTTTTCGCTATTCATTTTATTATCATAAAACTAAATATTTCGAAAGTTGATAACAAGAATATTATGAATCTTTGATATTAAAATTTATAAAAAGACACACATTTTCATAGTGACCATTAAAATGAAATTCAGGCATTTATACATGGACGTAGGGAGTATTAATTTCAGTAAATTTAATAAACATGATTAAAATCTTATTTATTCTCATTAAATTTTAGAATATTTATTTATAGTATTTTAAATGGTGCATTAGTTAAAATCTTATTTATTCTCATTAAATTTTAGAATATTTGAACTCATTGAATCCTACCGATCTCCCCCCTTCAAACTTGCAGCTGAAAATAGGTTGCCCAGTTATTTTGATGAGGAATCTTGCACCAAAGGATGGTCTTTGCAATGGAACAAGATTAAGGGTAATTCGGTGTGTGCTTCGTATTATAGAAGCTAAAATTTTGACCTGAGATAAAGCAGGCAATTTGGTATTTACACCAAGAATTTCTCTTACACCCTCGGCTACTGAACTTACGATTCCTATTACAAGACGATAATTTACAATAAGATTGTCCTTTGCAATGACTATAATCTATATAATCTACTATATATAATAGCAAAAGTTTTTCAAGCTCCTAGAAAACTCCAAGTGGCACAATATCATTGGCCAATCTTTCCATCATCCACCAATCACAATCATTCATTTGAAATTCAATTAGTAACTTTTAAAATTTATAGGGGTTGATTTTATACAATAAATTAGTTAAAAATGAAAATAGATTGAAGCACAAATAATTGTCTTACAAAAAGAGCAAAAGCAAAATGAAAAAACTTTAATAATTAAGAAAGAAAAAAATCTAATGCACAAAAGAAAATCAATATCAATATAAAAACATACGAAAAAATAAAATGCAATTAAAAAATGAAAATTAAAATTCTAATAATTAAAAAGTGAAAGAAACATTCACAAACATAAAAGAAATTGAAAAAAGCAAGAAATAAAATCAAAATAAAGAAGAAAATTTAGAAATTTAAAATTAAAATTAAAATTAAAATTAAAATTAAAATTAAAATTAAAATTAAAATTAAAATTAAAATTAAAATTAAAATTAAAATTAAAATTAAAATTAAAATTAAAATTAAAATTAAAATTAAAATTAAAATCAAAATCAAAATCAAAATAATAAACACAAACGAAAATATAAAAAACAAATCCTAATCAAAATAAGCCAAAAGAGATTATAAAGAAGTTACTCACAAATTCAAAAAAAAAAGAGTTTGTGAATCTACTATATATAATAGCAAAAGTTTTTCAAGCCCCTAAAAAACTCCAAGTGGCACAATGTCATTGGCCAATCTTTCCATCATCCACCATCACAATCATCCATTTGAAATTCAATTAGTAACTTTTAAAATTTATAGGGGTTGATTTTATACAATAAATTAGTTAAAAAGGAAAATGGATTGAAGCACAAATAATTTTCTTAGAAAAAGAGCAAAAGTAAAATGAAAAAAACTTTAATAATTAAGAAAGAAAAAAATCTAATGCACAAAAGAAAATCAATATCAATATAAAAACATACGAAAAAATAAAATGCAATTAAAAAACGAAAATTAAAATTCTAATAATTAAAAACTGAAAGAAACATTCACAGACATAAAAGAAATAGAAAAAAACAAGAAATAAAATCAAAATAAAGAAGAAAATTTGTAAAATAAAAATAAAAATTAAAATCAAAATTAAAATCAAAATCAAAATCAAAATCAAAATCAAAATAATAAACACAAACGAAAATATAAAAAACAAATCCTAATCAAAATAAGCCAAAAGAGATTATAAAGAAGTTACTCACAAATCCGAAAAAAAGGAGTTTGTGAATCTGCTATATATAATAGCAAAAGTTTTTCAAGCCCCAAAAAAACTCCAAGTGGCACAATATCATTGGCCAATCTTTCCATCATCCACCATCACAATCATCCATTTGAAATTCAATTAGTAACTTTTAAAATTTATAGGGGTTGATTTTATACAATAAATTAGTTAAAAAGGAAAATGGATTGAAGCACAAATAATTTTTTAGAAAAAGAGCAAAAGTAAAATGAAAAAAACTTTAATAATTAAGAAAGAAAAAAATCTAATGCACAAAAGAAAATCAATATCAATATAAGAACATACGAAAAAATAAAATGCAAATAAAAAATGAAAATTAAAATTCAAATAATTAAAAAGTGAAAGAAACATTCACAAACATAAAAGAAATAGAAAAAAGCAAGAAATAAAATCAAAATAAAGACGAAAATTTATAAAATAAAAGTTAAAATTAAATTAAAATCTAAATCAAAATCAAAATCAAAATTAAAATTAAAATTAAATTCAAAATAATAAACACTAACGTAAATATAAAAAATATATCCTAATAAAAAAAAGCCAAAAGAGATTATAAAGAAGTCACTCACAAATCCGAAAAAAAGGAGTTTGTGAATCTACTATATATAATAGCAAACGTTTTTCAAGCTCCTAGAAAACTCCAAGTGGCACAATATCATTGACCAATCTTTCCATCATCCATCAATCACAATCATCCATTTGAAATTCAATTAGTAACTTTTAAAATTTATAGGGGTTGATTTTATATAATAAATTAGTTAAAAATGAAAATGGATTGAAGCACAAATAATTGTCTTACAAAAAGAGCAAAAGCAAAATGAAAAAAAAATTAATAATTAAGAAAGAAAAAAATCTAATGCACAAAAGAAAATCAATATCAATATAAAAACATACGAAAAAATAAAATGCAAATAAAAAACGAAATTAAAATTCTAATAATAAAAAAGTGAAAGAAACTTTCACAAACATACAAGAAATAGAAAAAAGCAAGAAATAAAATCAAAATAAAGATGAAAATTTATAAAATAAAAGTTAAAATTAAAATTAAAATCAATATCAAAATCAAAATAATAAACACAAACTTAAATATAAAAAACATCCTAATCAAAATAAGCCAAAACATATTATAAAAAAGTCACTCACAAATCCGAAAAAAAAAAAGGAGTTTGTGATTCTACTATAGATAATAGCAAAAGTTTTTCAACCTTCTAGAAAACTCCAAGTGGCACAATATCATTGGCCAATCTTTCCATCATCCACCAATCACAATCATTCATTTGAAATTCAATTAGTAACTTTTAAAATTTATAGGGGTTGATTTTATACAATAAATTAGTTAAAAATGAAAATAGATTGAAGCACAAATAATTGTCTTACAAAAAGAGTAAAAGCAAAATGAAAAAAACTTTAATAATTAAGAAAGAAAAAAATCTAATGCACAAAAGAAAATCAATATCAATATAAAAACATACGATAAAATAAAATGCAAATAAAAAACGAAAATTAAAATTCTGATAATTAAAAAGTGAAAGAAACATTCACAAACATAAAAGAAATAGAAAAAAACTAGAAATAAAATCAAAATAAAGAAGAAAAATTATAAAATAAAAGTTAAAATTAAAATTAAAATCAAAATCAAAATAATAAACATAAACGAAAATATAAAAAACAAATCATAATCAAAATAAGCCAAAAGAGATTATAAAGAAGTTACTCATAAATCCGAAAAAAAGGAGTTTGTGAATCTACTATATATAATAGCAAAAGTTTTTCAAGCTCCTAAAAAACTCCAAGTGACACAATATCATTGGCCAATCTTTTCATCATCCACCAATCACAATCATCCATTTGAAATTCAATTAGTAACTTTTAAAATTTATAGGGGTTGATTTTATACAATAAATTAGTTAAAAATGAAAATAGATTGAAGCACAAATAATTATCTTACAAAAAGAGCAAAAGCAAAATGAAAAAAAAACTTTAATAATTAAGAAAGAAAAAAATCTAATGCACAAAAGAAAATCAATATCAATATAAAAACATACGAAAAAATAAAATGCAAATAAAAAACGAAAATTAAAATTCAAATAATTAAAAAGTGAAAGAAACATTCACAAACGTAAAAGAAATAGAAAAAAGCAAGAAATAAAATCAAAATAAAGACAAAAGTTTATAAAATAAAAGTCAAAATCTACTATATATAATAGCAAATGTTTTTCAAGCTCCTAGAAAACTCCAAGTGGCACAATATCATTGGCCAATCTTTCCATCATCCACCAATCACAATCATTCATTTGAAATTCAATTAGTAACTTTTAAAATATATAGGGGTTGATTTTATACAATAAATTAGTTAAAAATGAAAATAGATTGAAGCACAAATAATTGTCTTACAAAAAGAGCAAAAGCAAAATGAAAAAACTTTAATAATTAAGAAAGAAAAAAATCTAATGCACAAAAGAAAATCAATATCAATATAAAAGCATACGAAAAAATAAAATGCAATTAAAAAACGAAAATTAAAATTCTAATAATTAAAAAGTGAAAGAAACATTCACAAACATAAAAGAAATTGAAAAAAGCAAGAAATAAAATCAAAATAAAGAAGAAAATTTAGAAAATTAAAATTAAAATTAAAATTAAAATTAAAATTAAAATCAAAATCAAAATCAAAATAATAAGCACAAACGAAAATATAAAAAACAAATCCTAATCAAAATAAGCCAAAAGAGATTATAAAGAAGTTACTCACAAATCCGAAAAAAAAAAAGTTTGTGAATCTACAATATATAATAGCAAAAGTTTTTCAAGCCCCTAAAAAACTCTAAGTGGCACAATATCATTGGCCAATCTTTCCATCATCCACCATCACAATCATCCATTTGAAATTCAATTAGTAACTTTTAAAATTTATAGGGGTTGATTTTATACAATAAATTAGTTAAAAAGGAAAATGGATTGAAGCACAAATAATTTTCTTAGAAAAAGAGCAAAAGTAAAATGAAAAAAACTTTAATAATTAAGAAAGAAAAAAATCTAATGCACAAAAGAAAATCAATATCAATATAAAAACATACGAAAAAATAAAATGCAATTAAAAAACGAAAATTAAAATTCTAATAATTAAAAACTGAAAGAAACATTCACAGACATAAAAGAAATTGAAAAAAACAAGAAATAAAATCAAAATAAAGAAGAAAATTTGTAAAATAAAAATAAAAATTAAAATCAAAATTAAAATCAAAATCAAAATCAAAATCAAAATAATAAACACAAACGAAAATATAAAAAACAAATTCTAATCAAAATAAGCCAAAAGAGATTATAAAGAAGTTACTCACAAATCCGAAAAAAAAGGAGTTTGTGAATCTGCTATATATAATAGCAAAAATTTTTCAAGCCCCAAAAAAACTCCAAGTGGCACAATATCATTGGCCAATCTTTCCATCATCCACCATCACAATCATCCATTTGAAATTCAATTAGTAACTTTTAAAATTTATAGGGGTTGATTTTATACAATAAATTAGTTAAAAAGGAAAATGGATTGAAGCACAAATAATTTTTTAGAAAAAGAGCAAAAGTAAAATGAAAAAAACTTTAATAATTAAGAAAGAAAAAAATCTAATGCACAAAAGAAAATCAATATCAATATAAAAACATACGAAAAAATAAAATGCAAATAAAAAATGAAAATTAAAATTCAAATAATTAAAAAGTGAAAGAAACATTCACAAACATAAAAGAAATAGAAAAAAGCAAGAAATAAAATCAAAATAAAGACGAAAATTTATAAAATAAAAGTTAAAATTAAATTAAAATCTAAATCAAAATCAAAATCAAAATTAAAATTAAAATTAAATTCAAAATAATAAACACTAACGTAAATATAAAAAATATATCCTAATAAAAAAAAGCCAAAAGAGATTATAAAGAAGTCACTCACAAATCCGAAAAAAAGGAGTTTGTGAATCTACTATATATAATAGCAAACGTTTTTCAAGCTCCTAGAAAACTCCAAGTGGGGCAATATCATTGGCCAATCTTTCCATCATCCACCAATCACAATAATCCATTTGAAATTCAATTAGTAACTTTTAAAATTTATAGGGGTTGATTTTATACAATAAATTAGTTAAAAATGAAAATGGATTGAAGCACAAATAATTGTCTTACAAAAAGAGCAAAAGCAAAATGAAAAAAAAATTAATAATTAAGAAAGAAAAAAATCTAATGCACAAAAGAAAATCAATATCAATATAAAAACATACGAAAAAATAAAATGCAAATAAAAAACGAAATTAAAATTCTAATAATAAAAAAGTGAAAGAAACTTTCACAAACATACAAGAAATAGAAAAAAGCAAGAAATAAAATCAAAATAAAGATGAAAATTTATAAAATAAAAGTTAAAATTAAAATTAAAATCAATATCAAAATCAAAATAATAAACACAAACTTAAATATAAAAAACATCCTAATCAAAATAAGCCAAAACATATTATAAAAAAGTCACTCACAAATCCGAAAAAAAAGGAGTTTGTGATTCTACTATAGATAATAGCAAAAGTTTTTCAAGCTTCTAGAAAACTCCAAGTGGCACAATATCATTGGTCAATCTTTCCATCATCCACCAATCACAATCATTCATTTGAAATTCAATTAGTAACTTTTAAAATTTATAGGGGTTGATTTTATACAATAAATTAGTTAAAAATGAAAATAGATTGAAGCACAAATAATTGTCTTACAAAAAGAGTAAAAGCAAAATGAAAAAAACTTTAATAATTAAGAAAGAAAAAAATCTAATGCACAAAAGAAAATCAATATCAATATAAAAACATACGATAAAATAAAATGCAAATAAAAAACGAAAATTAAAATTCTGATAATTAAAAAGTGAAAGAAACATTCACAAACATAAAAGAAATAGAAAAAAACTAGAAATAAAATCAAAATAAAGAAGAAAATTTATAAAATAAAAGTTAAAATTAAAATTAAAATCAAAATCAAAATAATAAACACAAACGAAAATATAAAAACAAATCCTAATCAAAATAAGCCAAAAGAGATTATAAAGAAGTTACTCATAAATCCGAAAAAAAGGAGTTTGTGAATCTACTATATATAATAGCAAAAGTTTTTCAAGCTCCTAAAAAACTCCAAGTGACACAATATCATTGGCCAATCTTTTCATCATCCACCATCACAATCATCCATTTGAAATTCAATTAGTAACTTTTAAAATTTATAGGGGTTGATTTTATACAATAATTTAGTTAAAAATGAAAATAGATTGAAGCACAAATAATTATCTTACAAAAAGAGCAAAAGCAAAATGAAAAGAAACTTTAATAATTAAGAAAGAAAAAAATCTAATGCACAAAAGAAAATCAATATCAGTATAAAAACATACGAAAAAATGAAATGCAAATAAAAAACGAAAATGAAAATTCTAATAATTAAAAAGTGAAAGAAACATTCACAAACATACAAGAAATAGAAAAAAGCAAGAAATAAAATCAAAATAAAGACGAAAATTTATAAAATAAAAGATAAAATTAAAATCTACTATATATAATAGCAAAAGTTTTTCAAGCTCCTAGAAAACTCCAAGTGGCACAATAACATTGGCCAATCTTTCCATCATCCACCGATCACAATCATCCATTCGAAATTCAATTAGTAACTTTTTAAATTTATAGGGGTTGATTTTATACAATAAATTAGTTAAAAATGAAAATGGATTGAAACACAAATAATTTTTTAGAAAAAGAGCAAAAGTAAAATGAAAAAAACTTTAATAATTAAGAAAGAAAAAAATCTAATGCACAAAAGAAAATCAATATCAATATAAAAACATACGAAAAAATAAAATGCAATTAAAAAACGAAAATTAAAATTCTAATAATTAAAAAGTGAAAGAAACATTCACAAACATAAAAGAAATTGAAAAAAGCAAGAAATAAAATCTAAATAAAGAAGAAAATTTAGAAATTTAAAATTAAAATTAAAATTAAAATTAAAATTAAAATTAAAATTAAAATTAAAATTAAAATTAAAATTAAAATCAAAATCAAAATCAAAATAATAAGCACACACAAAAATATAAAAAACAAATCCTAATCAAAATAAGCCAAAAGAGATTATAAAGAAGTTACTCACAAATCCAAAAAAAAAAAGAGTTTGTGAATCTACTATATATAATAGCAAAAGTTTTTCAAGCCCCTAAAAAACTCCAAGTGGCACAATATCATTGGCCAATCTTTCCATCATCCACCATCACAATCATCCATTTGAAATTCAATTAGTAACTTTTAAAATTTATAGGGGTTGATTTTATACAATAAATTAGTTAAAAAGGAAAATGGATTGAAGCACAAATAATTTTCTTAGAAAAAGAGCAAAAGTAAAATGAAAAAAACTTTAATAATTAAGAAAGAAAAAAATCTAATGCACAAAAGAAAATCAATATCAATATAAAAACATACGAAAAAATAAAATGCAATTAAAAAACAAAAATTAAAATTCTAATAATTAAAAACTGAAAGAAACATTCACAGACATAAAAGAAATAGAAAAAAACAAGAAATAAAATCAAAATAAAGAAGAAAATTTGTAAAATAAAAATAAAAATTAATATCAAAATTAAAATCAAAATTAAAATCAAAAACAAAATCAAAATAATAAACACAAACGAAAATATAAAAAACAAATCCTAATCAAAATAAGCCAAAAGAGATTATAAAGAAGTTACTCACAAATCCGAAAAAAAGGAGTTTGTGAATCTGCTATATATAATAGCAAAAGTTTTTCAAGCCCCAAAAAAACTCCAAGTGGCACAATATCATTGGCCAATCTTTCCATCATCCACCATCACAATCATCCATTTGAAATTCAATTAGTAACTTTTAAAATTTATAGGGGTTGATTTTATACAATAAATTAGTTAAAAATGAAAATAGATTGAAGCACAAATAATTATCTTACAAAAAGAGCAAAAGCAAAATGAAAAAAACTTTAATAATTAAGAAAAAAAAATCTAATGCACAAAAGAAAATCAATATCAATATAAAAACATACGAAAAAATAAAATGCAAATAAAAAATGAAATTAAAATTCTAATAATAAAAAAGTGAAAGAAACTTTCACAAACATACAAGAAATAGAAAAAAGCAAGAAATAAAATCAAAATAAAGATGAAAATTTATAAAATAAAAGTTAAAATTAAAATTAAAATCAATATCAAAATCAAAATAATAAACACAAACTTAAATATAAAAAACATCCTAATCAAAATAAGCCAAAAGATATTATAAAAAAGTCACTCACAAATCCGAAAAAAAAAAAAGGAGTTTGTGATTCTACTATAGATAATAGCAAAAGTTTTTCAAGCTTCTAGAAAACTCCAAGTGGCACAATATCATTGGCCAATCTTTCCATCATCCACCAATCACAATCATTCATTTGAAATTCAATTAGTAACTTTTAAAATTTATAGGGGTTGATTTTATACAATAAATTAGTTAAAAATGAAAATAGATTGAAGCACAAATAATTGTCTTACAAAAAGAGTAAAAGCAAAATGAAAAAAACTTTAATAATTAAGAAAGAAAAAAATCTAATGCACAAAAGAAAATCAATATCAATATAAAAACATACGATAAAATAAAATGCAAATAAAAAACGAAAATTAAAATTCTGATAATTAAAAAGTGAAAGAAACATTCACAAACATAAAAGAAATAGAAAAAAACTAGAAATAAAATCAAAATAAAGAAGAAAATTTATAAAATAAAAGTTAAAATTAAAATTAAAATCAAAATCAAAATAATAAACACAAATGAAAATATAAAAAATAAATCATAATCAAAATAAGCCAAAAGAGATTATAAAGAAGTTACTCATAAATCCGAAAAAAGGAGTTTGTGAATCTACTATATATAATAGCAAAAGTTTTTCAAGCTCCTAAAAAACTCCAAGTGACACAATATCATTGGCCAATCTTTTCATCATCCACCATCACAATCATCCATTTGAAATTCAATTAGTAACTTTTAAAATTTATAGGGGTTGATTTTATACAATAAATTAGTTAAAAATGAAAATAGATTGAAGCACAAATAATTATCTTACAAAAAGAGCAAAAGCAAAATGAAAAAAAACTTTAATAATTAAGAAAGAAAAAAATCTAATGCACAAAAGAAAATCAATATCAATATAAAAACATACGAAAAAATAAAATGCAAATAAAAAACGAAAATTAAAATTCAAATAATTAAAAAGTGAAAGAAACATTCACAAACATAAAAGAAATAGAAAAAAGCAAGAAATAAAATCAAAATAAAGACAAAAGTTTATAAAATAAAAGTCAAAATCTACTATATATAATAGCAAAAGTTTTTCAAGCTCCTAGAAAACTCCAAGTGGCACAATATCATTGGCCAATCTTTCCATCATCCACCAATCACAATCATTCATTTGAAATTCAATTAGTAACTTTTAAAATTTATAGGGGTTGATTTTATACAATAAATTAGTTAAAAATGAAAATAGATTGAAACACAAATAATTGTCTTACAAAAAGAGCAAAAGCAAAATGAAAAAAACTTTAATAATTAAGAAAGAAAAAAATCTAATGCACAAAAGAAAATCAATATCAATATAAAAACATACGAAAAAATAAAATGCAATTAAAAAACGAAAATTAAAATTCTAATAATTAAAAAGTGAAAGAAACATTCACAAACATAAAAGAAATTGAAAAAAGCAAGAAATAAAATCAAAATAAAGAAGAAAATTTAGAAATTTAAAATTAAAATTAAAATTAAAATTAAAATTAAAATTAAAATCAAAATCAAAATAATAAGCACAAACAAAAATATAAAAAACAAATCCTAATCAAAATAAGCCAAAAGAGATTATAAAGAAGTTACTCACAAATCCGAAAAAAAAAAGAGTTTGTGAATCTACTATATATAATAGCAAAAGTTTTTCAAGCCCCTAAAAAACTCCAAGTGGCACAATATCATTGGCCAATCTTTCCATCATCCACCATCACAATCATCCATTTGAAATTCAATTAGTAACTTTTAAAATTTATAGGGGTTGATTTTATACAATAAATTAGTTAAAAAGGAAAATGGATTGAAGCACAAATATTTTTCTTAGAAAAAGAGCAAAAGTAAAATGAAAAAAACTTTAATAATTAAGAAAGAAAAAAATCTAATGCACAAAAGAAAATCAATATCAATATAAAAACATACGAAAAAATAAAAGGCAATTAAAAAACAAAAATTAAAATTCTAATAATTAAAAACTGAAAGAAACATTCACAGACATAAAAGAAATAGAAAAAAACAAGAAATAAAATCAAAATAAAGAAGAAAATTTGTAAAATTAAAATAAAAATTAAAATCAAAATTAAAATCAAAATTAAAATCAAAATCAAAATCAAAATCAAAATCAAAATCAAAATCAAAATCAAAATCAAAATCAAAATCAAAATCAAAATCAAAATCAAAATCAAAATCAAAATCAAAATCAAAATCAAAATCAAAATCAAAATCAAAATCAAAATAATAAACACAAACGAAAATATAAAAAACAAATCCTAAACAAAATAAGCCAAAAGAGATTATAAAGAAGTTACTCACTAATTCGAAAAAAAGGAGTTTGTGAATCTGCTATATATAATAGCAAAAGTTTTTCAAGCCCCAAAAAAACTCCAAGTGGCACAATATCATTGGCCAATCTTTCCATCATCCACCATCACAATCATCCATTTGAAATTCAATTAGTAACTTTTAAAATTTATAGGGGTTGATTTTATACAATAAATTAGTTAAAAAGGAAAATGGATTGAAGCACAAATAATTTTTTAGAAAAAGAGCAAAAGTAAAATGAAAAAAACTTTAATAATTAAGAAAGAAAAAAATCTAATGCACAAAAGAAAACCAATATCAATATAAAAACATACGAAAAAATAAAATGCAAATAAAAAATGAAAATTAAAATTCAAATAACTAAAAAGTGAAAGAAACATTCACAAACATAAAAGAAATAGAAAAAAGCAAGAAATAAAATCAAAATAAAGACGAAAATTTATAAAATAAAAGTTAAAATTAAATTAAAATCTAAATCAAAATCAAAATCAAAATCAAAATTAAAATTAAAATTAAAATTAAAATCAAAATAATAAACACTAACGTAAATATAAAAAATATATCCTAATCAAAAAAGCCAAAAGAGATTATAAAGAAGTCACTCACAAATCCGAAAAAAAAAAGAGTTTGTGAATCTACTATATATAATAGCAAACGTTTTTCAAGCTCCTAGAAAACTCCAAGTGGCACAATATCATTGACCAATCTTTCCATCATCCATCAATCACAATCATCCATTTGAAATTCAATTAGTAACTTTTAAAATTTATAGGGGTTGATTTTATATAATAAATTAGTTAAAAATGAAAATGGATTGAAGCACAAATAATTGTCTTACAAAAAGAGCAAAAGCAAAATGAAAAAAAAAATTAATAATTAAGAAAGAAAAAAATCTAATGCACAAAAGAAAATCAATATCAATATAAAAACATACGAAAAAATAAAATGCAAATAAAAAACGAAATTAAAATTCTAATAATAAAAAAGTGAAAGAAACTTTCACAAACATACAAGAAATAGAAAAAAGCAAGAAATAAAATCGAAATAAAGATGAAAATTTATAAAATAAAAGTTAAAATTAAAATTAAAATCAATATCAAAATCAAAATAATAAACACAAACTTAAATATAAAAAACATCCTAATCAAAATAAAGCCAAAAGATAATATAAAAAAGTCACTCACAAATCCGAAAAAAAAGGAGTTTGTGATTCTACTATAGATAATAGCAAAAGTTTTTCAAGCTTCTAGAAAACTCCAAGTGGCACAATATCATTGGCCAATCTTTCCATTATCCACCAATCACAAACATTCATTTGAAATTCAATTAGTAACTTTTAAAATTTATAGGGGTTGATTTTATACAATAAATTAGTTAAAAATGAAAATAGATTGAAGCACAAATAATTGACTTACAAAAAGAGTAAAAGCAAAATGAAAAAAAAAATTAATAATTAAGAAAGAAAAAAATCTAATGCACAAAAGAAAATCAATATCAATATAAAAACATACGATAAAATAAAATGCAAATAAAAAACGAAAATTAAAATTCTGATAATTAAAAAGTGAAAGAAACATTCACAAACATAAAAGAAATAGAAAAAAACTAGAAATAAAATCAAAATAAAGAAGAAAATTTATAAAATAAAAGTTAAATTAAAATTAAAATCAAAATCAAAATAATAAACACAAACGAAAATATAAAAAACAAATCCTAATCAAAATAAGCCAAAAGAGATTATAAAGAAGTTACTCATAAATCCGAAAAAAAGGAGTTTGTGAATCTACTATATATAATAGCAAAAGTTTTTCAAGCTCCTAAAAAACTCCAAGTGACACAATATCATTGGCCAATCTTTTCATCATCCACCATCACAATCATCCATTTGAAATTCAATTAGTAACTTTTAAAATTTATAGGGGTTGATTTTATACAATAAATTAGTTAAAAATGAAAATAGATTGAAGCACAAATAATTATCTTACAAAAAGAGCAAAAGCAAAATGAAAAAAAACTTTAATAATTAAGAAAGAAAAAAATCTAATGAACAAAAGAAAATCAATATCAATATAAAAACATACGAAAAAATAAAATGCAAATAAAAAACGAAAATTAAAATTCAAATAATTAAAAAGTGAAAGAAACATTCACAAACATAAAATAAATAGAAAAAAGCAAGAAATAAAATCAAAATAAAGACAAAAGTTTATAAAATAAAAGTCAAAATTAAATTAAAAGCAAAATAATAAACACTAACATAAATATAAAAAATATATCCTAATCAAAATAAGCCAAAAGAGATTATAAAGAAGTCACTCACAAATTCGAAAAAAAGGAGTTTGTGAATCTACTATATATAATAGCAAACATTTTTCAAGCTCCTAGAAAACTCCAAGTGGCATAATATCATTGGCCAATCTTTCCATCATCCATCAATCACAATCATCCATTTGAAATTCAATTAGTAACTTTTAAAATTTATAGGGGTTGATTTTGTACAATAAATTAGTTAAAAATGAAAATGGATTGAAGCACAAATAATTGTCTTACAAAAAGAGCAAAAGCAAAATGAAAAAAACTTTAATAATTAAGAAAGAAAAAATTTAATGCACAAAAGAAAATCAATATCAATATAAAAACATACGAAAAAATAAAATGCAAATAAAAAACGAAATTAAAATTCTAATAATAAAAAAGTGAAAGAAACTTTCACAAACATACAAGAAATAGAAAAAAGCAAGAAATAAAATCAAAATAAAGATGAAAATTTATAAAATAAAAGTTAAAATTAAAATTAAAATCAATATCAAAATCAAAATAATAAACACAAACTTAAATATAATAAACAGTTCCTAATCAAAATAAACCAAAATATTTTATAAAGAAGTCACTCACAAATCCGAAAAAAAAAGGAGTTTGTGAATCTACTATATATAATAGCAAAAGTTTTTCAAGCTTATAGAAAACTCCAAGTGGCACAATATCATTGGCCAATCTTTCCATCATCCACCAATCACAATCATTCATTTGAAATTCAATTAGTAACTTTTAAAATTTATAGGGGTTGATTTTATACAATAAATTAGTTAAAATGAAAATGGATTGAAGCACAAATAATTTTTTTTATTTTACTATAAATATATAAATTAAACGATCAATTAATGTTAACTATTACGTTAATTTAATTAATTTCACTATGCCCCGTCGAATATCGACGAGGCATACTGCTAATTTTTACTTTTTCTTTTGATGATTTGTGAACATTGTTCTGTTATGTACTCCCTCCGTCCCACTTCAAATGGTCCAATTTCCTTTTTGGGACGTCCCACTTCAATTGGTCCCTTCCATAAATGGAAAGTTTTCCATATATTTATACCCTTATCATCTCCACATATTTACAAAAAAACCACACTATTCCTCCCACTCATTCTCTCCTATTAAATATTTTTAACTTTTACATTCTCTCTCCTATTTCCTACCACACATTTAACTTTTACATTCTCTCACCTCTAATTTCTACCCACTTTATTCATTTTTCTTAAAAACCGTGAAATAAACCAAGGGACCATTTGAAGTGGGACGGAGGGAGTATAATACTACCTCCGTCCTAATATGAATGTCCAAACAAATTCAATTAGAAAGTGGCATGATAGAGTTAATTTTTGAACTTTAAAGCGTAGCTCACCTAATTCACCCAACAAAGCCTATTTTTCAGTTAGATATGTGAATAAGAAAATTATAATTTTTTTTTTATCTAACATTAGCAATGGTATAATTTTGTTATCGTTATTGTTTCGTTAGTATTCTGATCAATGGTATAAATTAATTATTTTCTGTATTTCTGAGTTTATCGTATACAAAATATTTGTTTGTTTTTAATATATATATATATATATATATATATATATATATAGGTAAGCTAATCAATTTTGTTAGTATATAATTATACATTAAAACATACTCGGTATTTTAATATATATATATATATATATATATATATATATATATATATATATATATATATATATATATATATATAGATAAATAGATAAGCACGTTGTCGAGGCAGTAATGTTGTCCGAAAAGAATATTGGTAAGAAGGTGTTGATAACGAGGATGATTATGTCACCTTCTGATACAATAAAATTCCCGATTAGGTTTCAACGGAGACAGTTCTCACTGACCCTTTTTGCAATGACGATAAATAAAAGTCAGGGTCAGTCGCTCACTCATGTTGGCCTTTTTCTTCTAAGATCAGTATTTAGTTATGGACAATTATATGTTGCTTTTTCTAGAGTAACTACAAGAAAAGGACTTAAAGTGCTTATATGTAATAGTCATGAACAGTCAGATGACACGACTACAAATGTTGTGTACAAAGAAGTTTTCGACAAGTTGTAATATATTACATAAAATTATCTTATTAATTTTTTGAATTGTATTTACATTTAACTTTTACCTCAGTGTTTTATCCCCCGTCGGGGATCGACGGGTTACTCACTAGTATATATAGGAAAGTAAAATCCTATTCCCACAATAAGCCACGTGGAATTCCATGTCATAATTCCACGTGGCACAAACAACTTAGTTGGATTTAATTCTGATTCATTTTTGATATAATACATAATAATAATTTATTTGATTAATGTTTGGATAATCAATCTCTTTATCACAAAATTATACGCCATATTTTTAGGAGATTCACCCGAATTTTAATCCAAAGTTGTAACAAATCTGTGCTTTTATGAGTAACAAATGCGTTTCCATTTTTCCCAATTCTTATCATTTTTCTCACTACTCAATAATTAAGTATCTAATCAATTGGTCAGAATGATGTGAACTTATTTTTTTTCCATAACATTGCTCATCTATCTATATCATCTATATCATACTCCCTCCGTCCCACCTCACTTGACACTTATTTCCATTTTGGGTCGTCCCAGCTCACTTGACACTTCCCAAAATAGCCTACTTTTTATAATTTTATATTCACTCTACCCCACCACTCATTCTCTCTCTTCATTTTCCACCACTCAATTTATTCAACCAACACTACTATTTACCCCACTCATTCTCTCTCTTCATTTTCTACCACACATTTCTTTTATTTTATTCTTTTTTCTTAGTTCTCGTGCCCACCTCAAGGGTGTCAAGTGAGGTGGGACGGAGGGAGTATATTAAAACAGAAGAAATTCTGATGCACGCAGCCTGCCACGTGAAATTATGACGTGAAATTTCACGTGACGGCTTCTCATTTGTCAACCATGGTATTTACGTATACCTTTTTATCTAATTTTAATTTCATTTTACTTAGTAATTAGTAATTATATTTACTTAAATTTGAAATTTTGAATTTCACCCAGAAGAGAATTTAAATTTCAACTAGATTTAATCCCAAATTACACGCCATATTTTTAGGAGATTCACCCGAATTTTAATTCAAAGTTGTAACAAATCTGTGTTTTTATGAGTAACAAATGCGTTTCATTTTTTCCACTACTCAATAATTAAGTATCTAATCGATTGGTCAAAATGATGTGAACTTGTTTTTTTCCTTAACATTGCTCATATTTTATTGTCAAATTTAATTTAGTTAGATTATGATAGATTTTAAAAGTTTAAAACTAGATACCAAGATAAAAGCAGAACAATTTGAATTATATCTCTAAAATTTAAGTTAGTTTATGAATTTACGATAAAGATTAATCATTTCGTTAAAGATTTTTTAGTGATATAATAATAATAGAATATTTTTTCAATTAGTTTTTAGTCAATAAATTTTCAATTAATTTAGATGCACTATATCACAACATTTAGAGATAAAGTTTGTTAAGAAAAATGTGAAACATATTTTGTACACAACATTCCATTATATATATATATATATATATATATATATATATATATATATATATATATATATATATATATATATATATATATATATATATATATATGTACTCCCTCCTTCCCATGAAAAGTGTCACCCTTTTAGGGGTGGCACGCAAATTAAGGAAAAAAGTGAGAAGAAAAAATGTTGTGAGTGTAATTTGAAAATAGGAGAGAGAATTAGTGGAGGAAATAGTGAATTTAAAAAGTGTTGTGAGTGTAATTTGAAAAGAGGAGAGAGAATTAGTGGAGGGAATAGTTAGTGGGATAATAGAATATTAATAAAACATTTCCTTTTTAGGAAAGATAACGCTTCAAACGGGACGCCATTTTGGGTAAAAAATGACGGAAATCCTGGGACGGAGGGAGTGTATATATATATATATATATGTATATATATATATATATATATATATATATATATATATATATATATATATATATATATATATATATTTATATATATATATAGATTGTATAAAATAAATATTTATTTTGCAGTTGGTGATTTTGAGCTGGTCATATAATAAAATTTGAGGGCCTGACAAGAAAGAAAAGAAAAAAAAAAAGAAAAGAAGGAAGGAAGTAAGGAATGATGAAAAAAATCAAGGGGTTAACACCCTTCTCACCATTAAATGCCTAGAAAATAGAAATGACTAATAAAGTCAACATCAAGTAGTTAGCATATTTTGTTCGTTTAATTACTATAAGGTACAAATGCATTATTAGTAGTTAAAAGATTTGACTTTTTAATGAATTTTCTTTTTCTTCATGGATGGATTATTAATTTATATATGCACAACCATATTTTAAAATTTAAAATAAAATTTTGCATGGGCAGTGGGTATATAAATATTTTGGTATTGAACCTGAAAAAATAGTTCACATGTTCATGAAAGAGAGACGATCGATAACTATCAAAATCCACCAAGTAACAAAAGTAAATTGCTAAAAGTTTGATCGGTGTAGATAAAAGTACATTTAATTGGCCATCCGTTTGAGTGACTTAAGTAAATTTTATTTAATTATGTAGCACATTGTTTATTTGTATGGAACATAACAATAACAATAACAATAACAATAACAATAATAATAACAATAACAATAATAGTTCTTACTTTGCCCTATCCTACACTAGCCTATATTAAGTATCACATTTTTTTCTGTTTGTCCCAAAATAAGTGTTGTAGTTTTAAATAAAAAAAAAAGTCTTACTAAAAGAGAGAATAGATATTAAGTCTAAATGTGATATCATAGGGATTTACATTAGATAATAGAATACATAAATTTAAAATATTTAAGAAATATGTTTCATGATGTATTGTGCAAGTATATCTATATTCTATGAAGGATGTAATAATATATAAAATTAGAAACATATTATGTTTACATTACGCTATGTAAAATTTTAAATGGAATTATATTTGTAATTCATTCAAAATATTATTTATTGAATATTAATAAATTCGCGAAAAACTTACAAAACATTGGGCAAATATTACATCATTTGGCAATGTTTCATTATTAATTTTAGATCTCGTTATTCATTAATCAAGTATCCAATCAATCAATTTTTTATGACCAAAATTATGTGAAATTATTTTTATTTTCTTGCATAGTTCCTATTTTAATGTCAAAAATTTGGCGAGGTTATGATAGAAGAGTTTGAGAAAAAAATTAAATTATTCCAAGATAAAATCAGATTATGCTATGAATTTTAATAAACCTAATTTGAATCATATCATATCTCCGAAATTTTCACTAATCCCTAAAGTTACATTTTTTTTGAATTATTAACAAATTTTGAAATTAAAACTCATATCATTAAATTTATTGAACTAAATTAAATGTTGACCAAAAATATTATAAGAGTTTAGTAATTTTAATAAATTTTAATTTTTTTTATTTATGCATCATTAATAATACCATGAATAGGTATGTTTAAAATCTCATTATAACAATTAAATTCTTATATTTTTTAGTCAAAGTTTCATTAAGTTAATTTCCAAAACTTTGAGGGAGCATGTGATATTTGATAAGTATCATTTTTAGATACAAATGTTTTGAATTATTAACCAATTTTGAAATTAAATCTCATATCATTAAATTTATTGAACTAAATTAAACGTTGACCAAAAATATTATAAGAGTTTAATGATTTTAATAAATTTTAAAATTTGTTATTTATGCATCATTAATAATACCACAAATAAGTATATTTAGAATCTCATTATATTTATTAAATCCTTATATATTTTTGGTCCAAGTTTCATTAAGTTAATTTCCAAAACTTAGAATTTAATTATGTTAACCAATATCTATGTTTGCATCAAAATAATACTTCATCTGTCAAATATCAAATACTCTCTTCGCCTCGAAACGATGTCCAAATTCAAAAAAAAAAATATATATATATATATATATATATATATATATATATATATATATATATATATATATATATATATATATATATATATATATATATATATATTCCAAAATGAATGCATTTTTGTAAAAATCTTTGTCCCTAAATATTTTTTTTAATCTATTTTTTTCGCTATTCATTTTATTATCATATAACTAAATATTTCAAAAGTTGATAACAAGAATATTATGAATCTTTGATATTAAAATTTATAAAAATTTATTAAATCCTTATATATTTTTGGTCCAAGTTTCATTAAGTTAATTTTCAAAACTTAGAATTTAATTATGTTAACCAATATCTATGTTTGCATCAAAGTAATACTTCATCTGTCAAATATCAAATGCTCTCTTCGCCTCTAAACGATGTCCAAATTCAAAAATATATATATATATATATATATATATATATATATATATATATATATATATATATATATATATATTCCAAAATGATTGCATTTTTGTAAAATTCTTTGTCCCTAAATATTTTTTTAATCTATTTTTTTCGCTATTCATTTTATTATCATAAAACTAAATATTTCGAAAGTTGATAACAAGAATATTATGAATCTTTGATATTAAAATTTATAAAAAGACACACATTTTCATAGTGACCATTAAAATGAAATTCAGGCATTTATACATGGACGTAGGGAGTATTAATTTCAGTAAATTTAATAAACATGATTAAAATCTTATTTATTCTCATTAAATTTTAGAATATTTATTTATAGTATTTTAAATGGTGCATTAGTTAAAATCTTATTTATTCTCATTAAATTTTAGAATATTTGAACTCATTGAATCCTACCGATCTCCCCCCTTCAAACTTGCAGCTGAAAATAGGTTGCCCAGTTATTTTGATGAGGAATCTTGCAACAAAGGATGGTCTTTGCAATGGAACAAGATTAAGGGTAATTCGGTGTGTGCTTCGTATTATAGAAGCTAAAATTTTGACCTGAGATAAAGCAGGCAATTTGGTATTTACACCAAGAATTTCTCTTACACCCTCGGCTACTGAACTTACGATTCCTATTACAAGACGATAATTTACAATAAGATTGTCCTTTGCAATGACTATAATAAATCACAAGGCCAGGCAGTTAGATTTGTGGGGATTGATCTTCAGATGTCCGTATTTAGTCATGGCCAACTATATGTTGTGTTGTCCCGATGTACTACATTTAATAAGATAATGGTGCTCTTGCCATCTAAAAGATGATGCATCCACATCAAATATTTTTTATCCTAAAGTTCTTCTATAAGGTTTATACATTAGGTATGATTCCTAAAATTTAGTTTTGATAGTCACATCTTTTATCATTTTATAAACTACAAGTATAAATTATTATTACACACGTGTTAATATTTGTGTATACATCAAGTTGCATGATAAATTTTTATATTTAATTACCTTTGTTAATGACTATATATTGCTTATATTATTTCAATTTTTTAATTTTTTATACAATGCGTGTTTGAAATAGATGACCAGAGATGTAGTTGATGATACAGTTAAAGCTAATGCGTATGATGATATATGGGACAATCCAGATTATGTTAATGTCGTGGTATACTTTATCATATAATCGAATTCACTACATGAAGCTTAGTTATATCAATGTGTTTCATATCTTTTTTGTCTACATACACAGGGGAGTTTGTCATGCAGTTGAAGCTAATACAGCTGAAGATGAAGTTTGCATCCCCGTTACTGTCGTGAAGCTTGAACTAAAAGACCGACTTTTAATTTTTTTAAATATATTATCTTAATAATTTAGCTTTTTTAAAAAAACAATTGAGACGTAGAACGCCTCTCATCTTTTAAATTTTAAATATATTCTTTTACTATGTTTATTTTTTGTAATGTTTTCAAATTTGATTAACATCAAAATCTTGATAGTCAATCTTGATGTTCAAAATGTTCAACTACTATAATTATTTTATTTGACGTTGAGGGCAGAAGTGCTAGCCAGGTATGAAAAGTTTTGTTCTAAACATTTGGAATAGTTTAAGCTTATGTATTAGATTAATATCCGAATTTAATTTCTTACTACGCTACCAATGGATTTTTGAATGATTCTCAAGTAGTGAAGGAGATTTAGATGCAATTTGATTGAGCTTTAGAGTCTTGGAATGAAGGTGTTTTATTTTTTTAATCATCATTTACATTTTTCTCTCCCCTTGAACTCGGGTTACTGAATGATTAGAAATGACAGTTAACATGCGTTTCCATTTTTCCCACTTCTTATCATTTGAAACTAATCTGAGCTTTTAATTCTTTCTATCTTAAACTATTGATATCCATATGGTTGCTCCTAATCATACGATAATCCTTATTTGATGACAGCTTATAAATTTAATTTTTTTAAGTTGAATTCAAGAGTTGAAATATTGGTTTTCGTATGTTCATTTGTTGGATTGATACTGAATTGATCACTTATCTTGACACATTGTATTGATAATATATAAATGTATTGATGCATGATATAATAAACCTATAAAATTATATTTTATTAGTTAATCACATGCATGTCTTATTTAGAGCGAGTGTTGTGTATGTGGTGATTCTGTTATTCCTGAATAGATTTGGTGGCCATCTCAATAGTGTCTAACAGATGATTATGAGCTTTAATATCTATGAAAATACGACAAATTCACACTATAAAAATATATCGTTTCCTTGTAAATTTGACATGTGACAATGGTTATGATCATCAGGGGTTGTGGTGGAGCTATAAAGAATGTTGAATTTCTTGATGATGAAGAATGCATAAAATTTTTGAAATGCAAAATTCATCCCAACACGGAAGGTGATTTATGTCAACTTTAGACCCGAACCCTGTAACTTCATATTAATATTTTACCCTGCATTGTTGTTCAAAACTAGGAGAGGGGGGGTAAGATTAAGAATGTACTCTCTGCTAAAACGCTCTTCATGATTCATGAGTAAAAAACTTATAGTTCCTATTCTCCGCTTTTGGATGTTATAACCGTTTGAAGTTTGATAAGCTCTTCTAACTCTACACAAACAAGTTGAATATGCAACTGATTATTGATCGATCCCAAGATAGTATCTAAATAATCAATTCCCCTAAATAACAATAGGGATGGACATAAAATCACAGTTTAATAATTAACTTTTTATTTCTTGATAAAAAAACTATTATTATGCCCCGTCGAGTATCGACGGGTTACTAACTAGTACATATATACAGAAAAGTAATAGTGTTTTTTCTATGTTTTCTTCGTTTGACAAAAGTAATACTTATTATAACTAAAATGTAACAAACGTGTTATTTATATGTAATAGTATTTGTACATAATTGTAACACATATGTATAGATATCTATATGTTTTCAAACAATAAGTTACAATGAGTTCAAATTTATCATGATACATGTAAAAGTATTACATTATCTATAGAAATATGTTACAATTTCATCTATCAAAGTGTTACATTTACTTGTATAAACTATTACATTCATATACATAAGTTATTACATTTCAAATGTAATACATATAGTTTGTATTACATTTGAAAAAATGGGTAAAAATGAGCTTTTGTTTTTTTAAAACAGGTATTACGTTTACTTATAAACAATGTTACTTTATATGTATACAGTCATTACATTAAGAGATGGTAACTATTACTTTTTCTAAACCACTGAAAAGCGGAAAAAATAATATAAAAAAATGGCCTATAAAAGGCTGCCACGTGGCGGGTCATGCCCCATGGGTCAAGGGTCGACCCGTCTCATGCATGAGACGGATCCCCTTGTTCTCACGGGAGACCACCTCTGGAGTATTACTGATGGAGTGATGGTCAAATTACGTTTACCTTTCGAAACCAAACTATAATATCCATCCAACACTCCAATTTAAAAGCTGAGGGGCCGCTTGGTTCGGTGAAAAAAAAGGTGAAGAAATGGAATGGTTAATGGAATTGAATTCCTTAAGGAATTGAAATGAAAAAAAACTAGTCAAATCCATCCGTTTGATTGTCACGGAATGGAATGAAATTGTCATTCAATTCCTTGGCAAATCATGTTTGGTTTGAAAATACAAATTATAGGAATGGAATGAAAGCATATAAAATGTCCAATTTACCCTTTTTTTAAAAAAATATTTTTTTGGGAGGGGGGGAGTAGATAGGTGGTATGCAAAATGAGTAAAAAATATTTTTTTCGGGGGTGGGGGGTGGGGGGAGGGGGTAGGTAGGGGAAAAAATCGTGGGGGTGAGGGATAGGGCAGGGCTGGATGGGGGGAGGGGGTAGGTAGGGGAAAAAAATTTGTGGGGGTGGGGGGTGGGGGGTAGGGCAGGGCTGAATGGGAGGGTAGGCAGGGCTGGATGGGGGGAGGGGGTAGGTAGGGGAATTTTTTTTTCATGGGGGTGGGGGTGGGGGGGTAGGGCAGGGCTGAATGGGGGGGTAGGCAGGGAAAAAATTGTGGGGGTGGGGGGGGGTAGGGTAGTGGGGGTGGGTAGGGGGTAGGGGTGGTTTGGGTTTGGGGGTATTTTGGTCAAAAAAAAATCCATTGCCAAAGGAATTCATCATTTCTTCCAAGGGAATTGGTCATAAATTTTTTTTTTTGAATTCCATTGTCAAGGGAATTGGCCATTCCTTCCATATATGGAGGGAATGGCAAATTCCATCAAGCCAAGGAATTGGCCATTCCAACGGAATGAAAAAATTTAAAAAGCTTCAACCAGACACGGTAAAGGAATTGGGGGAATGGAATTGGGCATTCCATTCCCCCACTTTACTCCCAACCAAACGCCCCCTAATGTAATTGGTACAAAATGGATTTTCAAGAATAAATCAGACGAGCAAGGAAATATTGTTAGGAACAAAGCTCGTCTCGTAGCTCAAGGTTACATTCAAATTGAAGGTGTTGACTTTGATTAGACCTTTGCTCCCGTTGCTAGAATAGAATCCATAAGACTCCTCTTGGCTATAGTTTGTTATCTAAAAATTACCTTGTTTCAAATGGATGTTAAAGCTGCCTTTTTAAATGGTTATTTAAAAGAAGAAATTTTTGTTGAACAACCAAAAGGATTTGAAGATCCTCATCTACCAAACCATGTATATAGACTTGATAAAGCCTTATATGGCTTGAAACAAGCTTCACGTGCATGGTATGGTCGCTTAACCTCCTTTTTACTTGAATATGGTTTTACAAGAGGTGAAGCAGATAGGACCTTATTTATCCTAAGGCATGGCAAAGAAACAGTCATTGTTCAAATTTATGTTGATGACATAGTCTATGGCTCTACTTCTCAAACGTGTTTAAAAGATTTTGTAGAGGCTATGACATCAACATTTGAAATGAGCATGATTGGTGAGTTAACATTCTTTCTAGGCTTGCAGGTGAAACAATCAAATGAAGGGATATTCATTTCACAAAGCAAGTATGCAAAGAGCCTAGTGAAACGATTTGGGATGGAAGGAGCAAAGAGTTCAAAAATCCCTATGTGTTCTTCTCTTAAACTTGGTAGAGACCAAGTAGGTGAGGATGTTGATCCTACTTTATATCGTTCTATGATAGGTAACCTTCTCTATCTCACTTCTAGTCATCCAGATTGTTGGTGTAATGACCTAGGCTTTAGTTATGTTTAACTGAGAACCGTTATGTATCATCTTTATCGTTTATGTTTATTATTTGATTATTATATAGTTTGCATATTTATTGTAATAATCTCCGTCCCTGATTATTAAGAGAATAATTAGTATAATTGTCAATGGATAATCATATGATGATTATATGCATAGAGATGCACATTGAAATTATGGGTACTTGTTAGAGAACAAGTGACTGGACTTGACCCGTATGAGATTTATGTCATGGTCAAATGTCATAATTAAATCTCATATGTCACTTCATTTAGTCCCTAGACCTGAGATTATCATGACCTTACATATGATGAAAGTCATGTTTGATTTTAGTCAAACGATATCTTAACACGATATTTATAAAGGCTATCTTTGGCATGATTAGATTTATGATGGGAAGGATGATAAGTCAAGATGGAATTTATCCCTCGAAAGAGAGATGTTTTACTTGGGCCCCTCGATGAGTGATAATGATGGAAAGTGTGTGGCCACACCCCAATGCGATTGGATTATCATTATACTCAAGATCGAGAAAGCATTGAACAAATACAAGTTGACATGGACCATGACTTGTGTTCAATATAACATCGTGAGACAAAGGGAGAAATGGAAGTGTACCATTGGAAATGTGAACTCTTACGTTATATTATTTGGGTAGACATAATGGCTTGCTAGAGTCCGCTTATGTCTTATGAGAGTCGATATGATCGAACTCATTGCCAACATAATATAATCCTATTGGGTCACACACAACTAGAATGAATTGGTTAAACCAAAGGAGGAATGATTGAGAGTTCCTGCATATGGCAACGTTTGTCACGCGGTATACTTAGCCATATGGCAACGTTTGTCACGCGACATACTTAGCCATATGGCAACCTTTGTCACGCGACATAACTAGCCACAGAGGCGGTTTACACCTGTTTCCTAATTTGATTAGGGCACAAACTCTAAATACTAAAGTAGTATAAATATGAGTATGTAAACAGCCGAATTTGAGCCGAAATTTCAAGAAAGAAAATCACCAAAAAGGTTTCTCAATATTCTTCCATAGGTTTAAGAATCTAGCAATTCACAAGAACTGTTCTTGGTTCATTCTTACGTGTGGATACAACAATAGAGGGTCTTCGCTCGTTTGACGATCAAGGCCTAGAGTTCCAATCTGAGGATTGAAAGGTTCTTGAAGATTGAAGATTGTGATTCAAAATCACACCAATAAATTGTTCGATAGCTCAAGACCGGAAAGCAATTAAGGTTGGTAAATTCTATCTCATAGGAATTCAATTTAATCGTATAGAACGGATCTTAGGGCTTGGGTTTTGTGTTAATTTGATGCTTTATTCTGCTGCGCATGGACCCATAAAACCCAACAGTGGTATCAGAGCCCCGTTCGTATGGTTAAGTTTGAATTAACATGCTAGAATTAAGATATAAATCATTCATATGCTTATTGCATGTTATGTATGCGATAGAATTTTGATTGTTTATGTGAAACAATGTGAAATCGTCTTCTGATTATGCTGAATTAAATCTGTAAAAGCTGTTTACTTGATTTGATTGCTTTATGATTAGAATTGATTGAATCTGAAAAATCTGCGAACTGGCAACCTATGTCGTGCGACATAGTTAGCCACGAGTGAAAATATGGTAATTGGGCAAGGTATGTCACGCGACATACTTTGCCAACTGGCTGATGTTGTCACGCGACATACTTAGCCAACTGGCTGAGTATGTCACGCGACATACTTTGCCAATCTGGGCAGAATCAGTTTGATAATTTTTTCTGCTAATCTGTGATTATGTTGATAATCTGAGATGTTTTATGTCTTAATCTGGATGCTATAAATTTTTGGAAATAAAATTTATAGGGCTATGCTAGATTAATTCATTGTTTATGCATGCTTAATTAATTTAAATATGATTTTATTAATTGTTGCGATGCACGAATTATTTGTTCTTAAGTGTTAAGAATTTTATTAGATGTTTAGTTGAAACATTGATTCATAATTTCCTAAATGTTTAGTTGAAACATTAAATTTTGGTTTTCTGATTGTTTATGAGAAACAAGTTAGTTTACGCAAAATTTGAAGGAATCTGATTGTTTATGAGAAACAAATCAGTTTATGAGTCTGATTGTTTAAGAGAAACAAATCAGTATACAAAGTATTGATTATGTTGCATTCAAACTGATATTATAATTGGGCATGACTAGGAGAGTTCTGTCGAAGGAAAATTTGGTACTTAAGCAGTCCTTGTGGCTCACCTATTTTCTTGGGAACTTACCTGGTGCACAGTTATGATTATTTTGTTGATATGCTTATAATCTACTTTAAATAACCTTCATTTAACTTTTAAGTTCTTTATGCCAATCCATGATTAAAACACTTGAGACCACTCGGATAGTTTTGGGTGGGCTTGCCATAGCAAGGTGCTTTGATTCTATTCTGTTTGCGAGCAAGATGAGGAAATGGTGGTTCCTATACGTTTAAAGTGTATGAACTTAATTGGGTTATCAAAATGGTTTTGGACCCAAGACATAAGATGAGATTAAAATATGCTTAGACATATGATGTCTTAAATAAATCTCATAAAAGATCTAAGAGTCATATACGATATGATTGATGTTTTCTACCTAATTAGTTTAATCTTGAGCGGTGCGCCATAGCGTACTTGAGATTAAATTAAAGTTGGATCTTAGCCCATTAAATGCATATTATGCTTATTTGCATTGGAAGGTGTATGATTTAGTGGGAGTATTTGTAAAATACATTATTTTCTCTTAAATGATAAATGTGTTGATATTGATATATGTTCATATAATTTGTATGTTTTGTTGTAGAAGTAGCATTACATAATGATAATTGCGATTCATCCTTATGAAGGACAAAGTTCGAAAGGAATGATACAAATAATTTTGATTGGATCAAAAGCCTAAAGAATGGTTCTTAGGTAAATTTGTACGTTCTTAACGAATCCGTTCCTATTGAACCTAGTGCAAATGTTGCATATGGCAAATAAGGAAGCAACATTAGAAACATGCTGATGATTCTGACAATATTGTTTGCCTTGTAATTGCCACCATGTTTAAAGGCTCTTATGAAGAACCTTGAGCACATGATAACTATTCTTTTGTTCTAGCATAAAGCAAAAAGGGAAATGTTCCAAGTGCAAGCTAGGCAAAAGATATATGTTGTGGTGAAGGCTCTTAATTCATATGATGAAGGAAGGAGCAATTCGCAAATTGTGTTAATGGTTGACACAATAAAAGGGTTCATAAAGGAAGGAAAAGAAGGTAAAGCAAAAGTTGCTAAACCTAGGACAAATGTTGTTATAGCCGAAGAGGCTAAACCCAAAGTGTCTCAAAAGGATGCAGTTTACTACCATTGCAATAAGATTGGTCATTGGAAGCAAAGTTGCAAGGCTTATTAGGAAGGCCTAAAAGGTGAAGAAGGGCAATATGATTGCTACTACTTCAAGTATCTATATGATAGATATTTTCCTTTCGACTTCTTGTTCTTGGGTATATGATACCGGATTGCATCCCACATTTGTTTAAATGTGCAAGGAACAAAAAATAGAAAGCTACTCAAAGAAGGTAAATTAAACATATGCATAAGAATGGAGCAAGGGTTGCTACATTAGCCATAGGGACTTATGAAGTCACTTTACCTTGTGAAGTAGTACTTGTTTTGAACAAGTATGACTACGTTCCGGATTTGAGTAGGAGTATTATTTCCGTTTCTTAAATGGATGATGAAGGATATAATTTTCTTATTTTCAATAAGAAGTTTTATATTTATTTAATGATATGTCTTATTGTATTGCATATGTCATTAAATGGTCTTCATATCCTTGATGTTAAGATACAAAATAATATTGAAGATATCTAAAATATAAATGGGAATTCTGAACCAAACAATATGAACAACGCGTACATATGGCATTGCCGGCTTGGTCAAATAAATAAGAAACATATATCTAAACTTCATTAACACGGACTTTTAGACTCATGTGACCATGAATCATTTGAGGAATGTGGATCTTATTTATATTGGGATTATCGACCAAACCACCCTACACTAAAGTAGTGGGATGGCTAGTGACTTATCGGTCATTATACATGAGATGTATGTGGACTATTAAGTAGCATTGCTAGGGGAGGATTTCGGTATTTCATCATATTTCACTAAAGACTTATCTAGATATGATTATGTCTATCTGATGAAGTCCAAAGGTGAATCGTTTGAGATGTTTCGAACATTTCAAGATGAAGTGCAAAACAAACTTGGAAAAACTATTAAGTACTTCGATTAGATCGAGGTGGTGAATATTTGAGCCAAGAGTTTGACAATCATCTCAAAACTATGAAATCGTTTCAGAGTTGACTCCACCCGGAACACCACATTGTATGGTGTGTCTGAAAGGAGGAATTGAACCTTGTAGGACATGGTTCGTTCGATGATGTGTCAATTAGACTTTCCTGTTTCCTATTTCCTTTTGAGGATATGCATTAGAAATGATGCGGTTACACTGAATCGAGTCCCTACTAAATCGGTTCCTTAGTCCCCACATGAGATGTGGCATGGAAGAAAACTTAGTTTGTCTTTCATAAAGATTTGGGGTTGCGAGTCTTATGTAAAGAGACTTGTCTATTATAAGTTAGCACTAAATTTGACAAAGTTATTTTCGTAAATTAATCTTACACGTTGGCAATGATGGTGCAAGTGGTAGTGGTAGTGTTTAGTGGTAGTAAATTCTGTTTTTAAAATTGTTGTGTTTGATGTAATGAATAATTTGAATGTACTTCAAATAAGTAATACTGGCTCTCCAAATAACACTCACCGGCACTTCAAACAACAAAGTAAAACTGACAATCCAAACAACACTAACTGGACAACATTATAAAAAACACTGGCACATTCAAAAATTAAAACTGGCACTTCAAACCACACTAACTGGCACTTCAATAACAACAAAGTGGCTGAAGCTACAAATAAGTAACACTGGCACTCCAAATAACATAAACTGGTACTTCAAATAAGTAATACTGGCACTCCTAATAAAACAAACTGGCACTTCAAATAACAAAGTAACACTGACACTCCAAATAACACTCACTGGACAATATTATAAAAAACACTGGCATATTCAAAAATTAAATCTGGCAATTCAAACCCACTAACTGGCACATCAATAACAACAAAGTGGCTGAAGCTACAAATAAGTAACACTGACACTCCAAATAACACAAACTGGTACTTTAAATAAGTAATACTGGCACTCTAAATAACACAAACTGGCACTTCAATCAACAAAGTATCATTGACACTCTAAACAACACTCACTGGACAATATTATAAAAAACACTAGCACATTAAAAAATTAAAACTGACACTTAAAACCACACTAATTGGCACTTCAATAACAAGACAGTGGCTGAAGCTACAAATAAGTAACACTGGCACTCCAAATAACACAAATTGGTACTTCAAATAAGTAATACTGGCACTCCTAATAACACAAACTGGCACTTCAAACAACATTTACTGGAACATACATATTATAAAAAACACTGGCAGATTCAAACATTAATTCTGGCAAATATAATAACAAAACTGGCAAAATTACTGGTACATATTATAAAAAATTGGTATTGGAAAGACAATCAAAACCAATGTACTAGCATTATATAAAAAAAACTGGCATTATGAAATTGGCTTACCTGTATCGTGATTATCATTAATTTCGTGCAGAATTCGATCAATTACAGTAGCATTATCTCCAGTTTCATCTTCGTGCCGAATTCGATCAATTACAGTAGCATTATCTCCAGTTTCATCTTCAAAATCACGTAAGCCCATCTTAACCTAATAAAAAATCGCCAGTATTGAATAAAACAATTAGGAATGATTGTACATATATGGATATATGGATTGATAGTCTATAATTGATAGTGAATCATATATTACCTAATTCGTCTGAAACGGAATGATTTTCGATTGAATTTTGATTTAGGTTGGTGAATTTCTCTGTTGCGGCGTCGTAACTCTGTGTTTTACTGTGTGTGTTCGTTTGGATTTGAGTTGATAAAAAGCGGTTCAATTTTGTTAATGAACCAGTCTCCGATTCAATACGCGTATCATAAATTTAAATCGGGTCCAAAAACTAGTTTTTTCATAATGTTATGAAAAACTAGTTTTTCACATGAACAACTCTTAAGATTTAAAAATAAATAATTAATAAAGGGCAAATGACAATTTAGGGCCTGAAATATAGGGGGTAGTGTCGGTTAGGGGCCCCATGTCTAATTTTCCTTAAATCAGGGCTCAATATCTCAATTTTTCATCAATTAAGGGCTTTTTGACGGATTTTGTTAGAAAAGTCAGTTAAGTGACATGTGCCACGCATGTGATGGACTAAATTGAATTGGCACTAACTTTAAGGGGTTAAATGACATATTTTATAAATATGGAGGTTAAATGATTTTTTTTTAATTCCAAATAAAAACTCATGACTTTCTCTCTCTCTCCTTACCTCACTTTCTCTCTCTCTCTCTCTACTTTCCCAGATTCCGGCACTCTCCCCTTCCCAGATTTCGGCGACCTCTGCCATCCCCAGAATCCGGCGACCTCTCGTCCCCTTCAATCCATCTGACCCAATCCCACCCACCCAGTGGCCGTCGTCTTCCACCCCTATCAACCCTTCCCCAACTCCGACAACACACCTCCTCCCCTTCGTCTGCAAGTGGGGCTTCGACACGTCGGCGCGATTGAGGAAGATGGGTTAGTGGAAACTGCTAGGGAAAGGTCTGGTGGGGTTATGGAAACGGTGGACCTCGGTGATGAAGAAAGTGAGGTGTTGCTTGAAATTGGGATTAGGTTTCGGGTTTTGATGAAGAAGGGGGTTTTGAAATTGATCGGAGGAGGGGTAATAGGTGGTGGTGGTGATGAAGAAGATGGTTTTGCATGGTCTTGCGGCGGCGGAAATTGTTGAAGGGGGTGAGGAAACGAATTTAATGGGGGAGACGGAGATGAAGGAGGTGATGAAGAAGATGTTTTTTTTTTCTTTCTTTTTCTTTAGTGTGTAGATGTCCAATTTTGTGGTTTATTTCCAAAAATATGTTTTTATTATATAATGCTAATTCAATGATTTAATTATTTTCTAATTTTTTGTTTTATTTTATAATTTTTAACATTTATTTTTTATATATTTTAATTAGTTAAAATGTGTTTCATTAAAAAAAATTTGATTAAAAAAAATATTACAAGATTTACGTTAAAAATTAATTAATTTATGTGATAAATATATTTAATTTATATATTTTTTAATTTATAATGTGATAACTATAATTTATTAAAAAAATAAAAACAAAGTTGTATTTTTTAAAAAAATACTACACAATTTATGTGAAACTTTTATAATTAAGAAAAAAAATACATAAATCATAAACAATTTATTTTTAAAAATTAGTAAAAAACGGTATTTTACAAGAATTTTTTCATTTCTAAATTTTGAAATAAAAATTTATTACATTTTTTAAATAAAATTATCTTTTTTAAATAAAATTATCTTTATTAAATAAAAATTGGCAATTTTTTAAACAAAATTTTCTAAATCAAAAAGATTTAAGTGACATGTCACTTACTTTTATTTTTTTTAAAAAATATTACAAGATTTACGTTAAAAATTAATTATCATTTAAAAAAAAAATACTTTTTTCCTTTAAAAATACATTTATTTTTATATTTATAACATTTATTTTACAAGATTTACTTTAAAAATTAAATAATTTTTTTTAAAAAAATACAATTTTTTTTATATTTATAACATTTATTTTAACATATTTTAAAAATTATAAAAAAAATTTATATCTTTTCTAAATATATATATTTTCAAAAAATATTATTTTTAAAAAAATATTTTGTAACGGTCATCAATTTTTAAAAATTTACATTTTTGTCCTCAATAACTAATTTGCTTTTCAATTTAGTCCCAAAATCGTCATTTAACTGACTTTTCTAACGAAATTCGTCAAAAAGCCCTTAATTGATGAAAAATTGAGATATTGAGCCCTGATTTAAGGAAAATTAGACATGGAGCCCCTAACCGACACTACCCCCTATAGTTCAGGCCCTAAATTGTCATTTGCTCATTAATAAATGAGCCGTTAAAAAAACAGTATTTAAGGGAGTATACAATTAACAAGGAATTATATTAAAAACACACACACACACAAATATCATCGCATACATAGTTTCCCTAGCTCCCCAAACTTTTTCTCTCTCTGCGCTTTCTCTCTCTAACCTTACAGGCATCTTGGAAGCTCGCGCCGGCGGCCATACCCCCGTTTGCAACAATCAATCCGGTAAACCCTAATTTCTCTTTATGATTTTGGATTTGTTAGCGTATTTTCAAGGCTGCCGTAAATATTCGTTCGATTTACGAATGAGTAGTGTTTTTTTTAACTAGGTTTTAAGTTAATTATTGTGTAGCTCAGATGAATTAGGTCATTATTGGGCTTGGCTTGTGTGTTTGTTGAATAACCTGAAATTTGAGATGTTAGGGTTTTGGAAGTGTTTGAATGGATGAATTTGAATAGCCTGTGGTTTGGTACTCATTCTCAACAGCGATTGAAGAATATTGGGTTTAATTACCTGTTCGAGCTTGGAACTTGGTAGTTTAGTTCGATTTACTGATTACTCTTATGATTTGTGCTAGCATGGGGCAAATGATATCACGAAGAGATTTCTAGTAGTTATATGCATATAATAGCTTTATAGATACATAAAATGTACATGAACACTATAGTTCTTATCTTGGTTTTGGATGAATCATCCAAATTTCTATGAATTTTGTAGATAAGTTGCCCTTCCTCGAAACAAAAAATTAGTTATTATCTGTCTTTCTAATACATTCATATTTACATTATTTTAGTAAAAAGACCATTTGAATATCTACTGATAGTGCTAATATTATGTAATTTTGATGGCAGAATGCCCAGATATTTTAGAGGGAACTGTTGATGCTTACACCCTTCCGAATATTCTCAATCTCGAAGTTTCTCATCTTCTTCCCCACATAAAAACCACTTTTCTCTAGATTAATAAGTTGCCCGGAAGCTCGCTTATATCTAGACAAAACACCCCGAAGACCTTCTATAGAACTCCTCCACCCATTGCAAAAGATCAACATATCATCGTCATATAAAAGATGAGTGATCGGGACTCCTCTCCCAAAAAAAAATAAAATAAAAAAAAATAATAAAAAAAAAAATAACGTGTTCTCCCCCCGCACATGGGGATTTGGCCTGCTGGCTAGAGCTCATGGCTTCCAACCTGGAGGTCATGGGTTCGATCCCCCCAGAAGTTAGAGGGAAGGCTTTCTCTCCCTAGGATTTATCTCCTAGGCTCTTCTGTGCGTGCGTGTGTGTGTGTGTAGTGAAAAAAATAAAAAAAGAACGTGTTCTCCCGAAGCTCTTTGTGCATGGCTCTCAACAAAACCTCTTGCGCAATGATAAACAATAAAGGAGACAGCGGATCACACTGTTTCACACCCCTAGAAAAAGCAAAGAAACCGTGTGATATCCCTCCCAATCTCAGTGTATACCAATTACCCTGAACCAAACCATCTGCTGTTAAACCCAAACGCTTCCATGACACGAAACAAGAAGTCCCACTTAAGACGGTCATAGGCTTTAAACATATCCGGCTTAAAGAGGACATTTCCTCCCGGCACCTTCTGATCCAACATATGAACCAGCTCATGAGCCAAGGCAATATTCTCCTGAATGCCCCTTCCCTTGATAAAATCCGTTTGCTCCGGAGATATCACCTTTGGAATAACCGAAGCCATACGAATAGTAATGATTTTGGATATTACCTTGTTCATGAAAGTAGACAAGCTAATAGGCCTCAATTCCTTAAAATCCGATGGCTTATTCACCTTAGGCACCAGAATGAGGACATTAGAGGATAAACCCCTAGGCAATGCCACCCCATTGTAAAAGGCTTGAGCCGCCGCAACAACATCCGCCTTTATGATGGGCCAACATCCCCGAAAAACTGACCCGTGAAGCCATCCACCCCCGGAGCACTATCCGCATTCAGAGATTTTATGGACTCACATACCTCCTCTTCATTTGAAATTGCCGTCAGAAATAGATTATCTTCCGCCGCCAAAGCTTCCCCGATGCCCTAAAAAAGGCTATCCTCAATCACATGTGGAGACGATCTAAACATGTCCTCAAAAAAATATGCCGCCCCCAAATTGCCCAAAACTGTCTCGTTCGCACACCACGAACCGTCCGCCAACCGAAGCTTCAAGGAATTCATCCTTCTCCTTTCCTTGATACTTGCGTGAAAAAATGCAGAATTTCTATCTCATCTTGCACCCATAACTGTCTAAACTGCTGATGTTTCATCTCATTTTCCCACCTCAAAACTTGAGCCAAATCCTCCTTTTTCTGTTTCAGCAATTGCGCAATATTAACATCCCAACCCTGCTGAAGTTGGACATCCAAACACATGATATCATCCGGTAGCTTGTCGATTTTCCTGAAAATATTACCAAAAGTTTCCCAATTCCACTGCCGAAGAGCCTTTCGGAGGGCATGTAATTTCCTATGTAATCTCTCCAAAGTATTACGACCATACCGCTTTTGTCATATCTCAACAACAAAACTTTGAAAATCAACATTATCAAGCCACATGCGCTGAAACTTAAAAACATACCTTAGCTTAGAAATATCTGAGACGTAAGGAGAGTGATCCGACTTGTCCCTCGAAAGATGCGTAATCGAAACATTCCCATGCTTCGAGAAAAAGTCCCATTCATAAAACTCTATCCAACCTCTCCCATATACGTCTAGCCCCATCATGCCCATTACACCAAGTGTACATACTACCCTCAAAATCAATCTCCGAGATACCTGCAGCTGCCGTACGGTAATTGAAGTCGTCCACACCCGCAAAATCCCAACCAGTACCACCAAACTTTTCTGACGGTTGGACAATAATGTTGAAATCTCCTCCGACTAACCACGGCTTATCATACTGTAACGAAAGCTGCGTCAACTCTGCCCACAATGGTTGCCTATCAACCCTATCGCAGCTAGCATACCCAAAAGATAATAACCCATAAGCGTCCCCACCAACCGTAACCCATACAGCAATCTGCCGATTGGAACTTGAGACCATACTCGTATCAAAACCCGAACTTCACATAATCCAAACATGAGTATTAACCGGATTCCCATGTAAGTAATGACCAAAACCCACCCGGCTCGCGATCTTAGCAAGTCTATCCCCCAAGATTTTGGGTTTTAAAATTGTTAAACACCACGACTTATGCTTAGATAACAAAAGCTTCAAAGAATCCATTTTTTCCACGTTCCTTACCCCCTAGCATTCCATATGATAACCGTCTTTGGGAACTATTCGAAGAAGTCACCCCCTTAAGCTTGCTCCGGGTCATCCGAGGATACACCTGTTGCCTTTTTTGTTACCCTCTTTGTGAGAAATCTCCTCCCCCAAAAAATACGAATCCTGCGAATTCTCCTCCTAAGAAATATCCACCTTGGCCCCCTGCAAAGGTACAATCTCTCCCGAAGGAACAATATCATCCGTAGTCTTCCCACCAATATTAACCTCTATATCTCCCATTTTGACCTCATTATCCCCACAATTGCCATCAATATCAGCCCCTATCGGAATATCCTCTACCAAAATAACATCCTCCAATGGCTTAGTCGATGACTCAACACCTTCATTATCATCCCCTTTAGATCCAATTGGAACCTCACCTCCATTATCATACTTCGTACCATTGCCTAAGCATGTTTTCTTGGGTACATCAAATGAGAATGTTTTTATTCAAGAGCTAGAATTCAAAGGAAATTTTGCTTTTTGCGAGGGTTGTGGTTTGTTGGGGCATACCAAGGGTAATTGTCGAAAGGGCAAGATGAAACCTAGGGTTAGGTTTGTGGAGAGGGTTCCTAGGGGTCTCCAAAATGGTGGTACAAAGGTGGTACTTAAAACTACAAATAAGGAGTGGAAAATAAAACTACAAATAAGGAGTGGAAAATTAAGTAAGGAAAGGGTAAACAAAAAGAGGGTGATAAAGGGGCAGGAACATCGAGTGCCAAGGATGGGCAGAAGGAGAATGCGTCTCGGTTAGAGTATGGGAAGGTGGAGATTATGAAAATCAATGGGGGCGTTGGTAACTCGAAAGGGGGTAATGATGGGAAGAAGGTAGATGGGGTGTCAACAACAACAAATCAAGACAAGGTGACGACGTCGAATGCTTTTGCGGCTTTAGAGGATATTGATGATGAGCAAAAGAACGGGGAAGAATGTGCTCTTAATATAGAAGGATCGTTGAGTGTTAGTGTGGGTACGGAGTATGATAATGGAGGTGAGGTTCCAGTTGGATCTAAAGGGGATTATAATGAAGGTGTTGAGCCATCGACTAAGCTATTGGAGGATGTTATTTTGGTAGAGGATATTCCAATAGGGGCTGGATGACCCGGAGCAAGCTTAAGGGGGTGAAGAGACTTCTTCTTCGAATAGTTTCGAATAGTTCCCGATGACGGTTATCATATGGAATGCCAGGGGGTAGGGAACGTGGAAAAAATGGATGCTTTGAAGCTTTTGGTATCTAAGGATAAGCCGTGGTGTTTAGCAATTTTAGAACTCAAAATCTTGGGGGATAGACTTGCTAAAATTGCGAGGCAGTTGGGTTTTGGTCATTAATTGCATAGGAACGCTTATTGGTTATTATCTTTTGTGTATGCTAGCTGCAATAGGCTTGATAGGCAGCCATTGTGTGGGCAGAGTTGACGCAGCTTTCGGTACAGTATGATGAGCCGTGGTTAGTTGGAGATTTCAACATTATTGCCCAACCGTCAGAAAAGTTGGGTTGTACTGGTTGGGATTTTGCAGGTATGGACGACTTTAATTACTATACGGCAGCTGCAAGTATCTCGTAGATTGATTTTGAGGGTAGTATGTACACTTGATGTAATGGGCATGATGGGGCTAGACGTATTTGGGAGAGGTTGGATAGTGTTTTTGTGAATGGGGCTTTTCTCTCGAAGCATGAGAATGTTTCGGTTACGCATTTTTCGAGGGACAAGTCGGATCACTCCTTTAAAGTTTAACTTCTCATATATTTCTAAGCCAAGGTTTGTTTTTAAATTTCAGCACATGTGGCTTGATCATGTTGATTATCAAAGTTTTGTTGCTGAGATACGGCAGAAGTGGTTTGGTGGTAATGCTTTGGAGTGATTACATAGGAAATTACATGCCCTCCGAAAGGCTCTTCGGCAGTGGAATTGGGAAACTTTTGGTAATATTTTCAGAAAAATCGACAAGCTGCAGGATGATATTATGAGTTTGGATGTCCAACTTCAGCAGGGTTGCGATGTTAATATTGCGCAATTGCTGAAACATAAAAAGGAGGATTTGACTCAAGTTTTGAGGTGGAAAAATGAGATGAAATAGCAGCAGTCTAAACAGTTATGGGTGCAAGCTGGAGATAGAAATTCTGTATTTTTTCACGCAAGTATCATGGAAAGGAGAAGGATGAATTCCTTGAAGCTTTAGGGTGCGGACGGTTTGTGGTGTGCGAACGAGACAATTTTGGGCAATTTGGGGGCGGCATATTTTGAGGACATGTTTAGATCGTCTACACATGTGATTGAGGATAGCCTTTTTGAGGGCACCGGGGAAGCTTTGACGGCGAAAGATAATCTATTTCTGACGGCAATTCCAAATGAAGAGGAGGGGTAGGAGTCCATAAATTCTCTGAATGCGGATAGTGCTCTGGGGTGAATGGCTTCACGGGCCAGTTTTTCCGGGGATGTTGGCCCATCATAAAGGCAGAAGTTGTTGCGGCGGCTCACCCCTTTACAATGGGGTGGCGTTGCCTAGGGGTTTATCCTCTAATATCCTCATTCTGGTGCCTAAGGTGGATAAGCCATCGGATTTTAAGGAATTGAGACCTATTAGCTTGTCGACTTTCATGAACAAGGTAATATCCAAAATCCTTACTATTCGTATGGTTTCGGTTATTTCGAAGGTGATATTTCGGAGCAAACGGGTTTTATCAAGTTAAGGGGCATTCATGAGAATATTGCCTTGGCTCATGAGCTGGTTCATAGGGTGGATCAGAAGGTGCTGGGAGGAAATGTCCTCTTTAAGCTGGATATGTCTAAAGCTTATGACCGTCCTGAGTGGGATTTCTTGTTTCGTGCCATGGAAGCGTTTGGGTTTAACATCAGATGCATGGATTTAGTTTGGCGTTTGGTTTATGGTAATTGGTATTCAGTGAGATTGGGAGGGGTATCACACGGTTTCTTTGCTTCTTTTATGTGTGTGAAACAGGGTGATCCACTCTCTCCTTTATTGTTTATCATTGCGCAAGAGGTTTTTTCGAGAGCCATGTACAAAGCGCTTCGGGAGAACACGTTCCGTCCCTATGAGCATGGGAGAGGAGTCCCGATCACTCACCTTTTATATGCCGATGTTATGTTGATCTTTTGCAATGGGCGGAGGAGTTCTACAGAAGGTCTTTGGGGTGTTTTTGTCTAGATACGAGCGAGCTTCCGGGCAACTTATTAATCCGGAGAAAAGTGGTTTTATGTGGGGAAGAAGATGAGAAACTTCGAGATTGAAAATATTCGGAGGTGGTCCGGGTGTAAGCATCAACAGTTCCCTCTAAAATATCTGGGCATTCCGCTTTTCAAAGGGAGGATCCAACGGGTTCAATTTTCGGAGTTGGAGGCAAAGATAACGAAAAGGGTTAATGGGTGGAAAACTCGTATTCTGTCTTTTCAGAGGTAAGTTAATTTTGTTAAAATCTGTTTTGAGTAGCATCCCAATTTATTCCTGAGAGTGTTGAATGTCCCAAAGGGTGTTTTGAGAAAAATAGAGGGTATTATGGCTAATTTTCTGTGGAGTAACGGGCGAGAGGCGTCCTGGGTGGCATGGCAGGAGGTGTGCCAACCCGTTAATGAAGGTAGTTTGGGGGTTAGATCTTTAAAGGAGGTGAATGACACGTTGTTGGCCAAGTTGACGTGGGTTCACTTTGCGGAGTTGGAACCCAAGGTCATGAAGCGGATAAATGGGTGGAAAGCTAGGCTTCTGTCCTTTGGAGGTAAGCTAATTTTTATAAAGTCAGTTTTGAGTAGCATTCCTATTTATTCTACGGGGGTTCTAAAAGGGCCAAAAGGAGTATCTAAAAATATTGAGGGCATGTTGGCTAATTTCCTATGGAGTAGTGGTGGGGAAAAACGGCCTCAATGGGTTTCTTGGAATGAGGTTTGTAAACCTATCCAAGGAGGAGGTTTGGGGGTGCGTTCAATGGGTGATGTCAATAATGCCGATGTTATGTTGATATTTTGCAATGGTCACGTTTTATTAGGGAGAAATATGGGTTGTGAGGAGCGGGGTCTAGTTCACATGTATGGAAGGCAGCAACATATTTTCTCCCTCCGGAGGATTGTAGTCGGTGGATCATTGGCAAAGGGGATATTCGTTTCTGGACGAATGATTGGTGCGGGAGTCGTCTAGGGGGTCCAAGGCCGATGGATTATACTCTCACGGTTCGAGATGTCTTGGCTATACTTGATGACTTGTGGTGTTTTATTCCGGGTCACCCGCATGATAGTATACGAAGTGTTGCTGTTGATAAAGATATGGAGGATAGAGTCGTGTTTACTTTAACGAAGTCGGGGGATTTTGAAACCGCAGCCTGGTGGGATCATTCTCGCATCCGAAGTTCCTTGGTGGATTGGGGTGCAAAGATTTGGCATAAGCATATCCCGACCAAGGTTAGCGGTTTCTGGTGGAGGTTGATGCATAATGGCCTCCCGATGGATGCTAGGCTGGAGTAGAGAGGTTTTAGTATCCCTCTGCGCTGCATATGTCGTCAATCTGGTGGCCACAGGGAGACGTTGGAGCACTTATTCCTCCACTCTACTATGGCATTGTCATTGTGGCAACATTGGTCAGCCTTCTTTAGGATCAGGTATCATTATGCGAACTTACATCATCTATGGGACACTTGGTGTGGTGGACGATCCCGAAGGGTTCAATTGGGGTTGGATCGCATGGTGGTTATGATGTTTGTCTGCTGGGGTTTGTGGAAAGCTCGGTGCAACATGGTTTTCAAGGGGAAGCAGATGGAGTGCGGGTCTATCATTGGTGGGGTTCACCATGCTTTGGGGGATATGTGCTCATATTTGGTCCCTAGAGGGAAACCAACAACAGAGGCTCCAGATATTTTGGGCTTAAGGGTGGCGGAGGTAAAGCGTAGAAAGATCAGAACTTTGCGTTGGGATCCTTCTCGTACTTTTTTCTACACCCTCAACACGGATGGTTCTTCAATCCATGGAGAGTGTTCAGGAGGAGGTATCATCAGGGATTGGAGGGGTGGTTTTGTGGGTGCCTTCTCAAATTTCTATGGGTTGGGCACCAATATGCAGGCAGAGATGTATGCTCTCAGGGATGGTTTGAGGCTGTGTCGGGAGCTTCATCTGACCTCGATACAGGTGGAATATGATTCTATGGTGGCAGTGGGAATTTTATTGGAAAAATATAAGGGCCATTGGCAGCACATTTATGAGCTAAGGGAGTGTGCACGCTTATTGGATTCTTTCGGGGTGCTTCATGTTCTAAGGGAGACAAATGGAGTTGCAGATAGATTGGCCGCAGTGGCACATGATCACAACCGGTGTATGGAGTATTTGCATGCTACAGACCTTTCGAGGGAGGTGTTGGAGGCTCTGAGGTTCGACGAGTCGGGGGTATATGCGGGGTTGCAGGATACTCTCATCTAGACATCGAATCGCGTATCGATTCGCGATTCGATACCGAATCGATACGCTGGAATTCGTGAATCGTAATTTTCGATTCGTGTTCCGATATCTTGAAAAACCTCTTTGAATTCACAATTAATGTCCTCTAGATATGAAAAGGCATTGTTGCAATTAATGCTGCCCATTAACTATTGATATGTTACCAAGGATCAGCCGTATAAATGAATGCAGATGAAACAAAAAATTGAAAGTGGCTAACAAAATCCTTTTCTTGACAGTTGACACTAAATTTGCATGACTCTCAAGAAAAATTTCAAAGACATTCCGACCTTAAACTCTCAAATTGATGAAAGTTAATAATGAAAAGCATGCACAACCTTAATTCATAATCTTCTAACAACAGAAGGAATCAGGATTATAGCTAACTTCCAGGAAAAGTATTTTATAAAATGTTATCACATAACCGAAGTTACTAATAGCGTAAAAATCAGAAAAGAGTACCGCAATGTATCATTTAAAATGATTTTCCCCAATTTTATTATATTTACAAAGAGTAGACAACATCATGATTTCAGAGGCTTCCGAGAAAATGTTTCATCCTCCTATATATATTGATATAATAGAACGTTAAAATGTTTTCTATGAAAAGTAAGTCCATTATTATTATATATATATATTTTTAATATTTATTTAAATCAAACGTACTAATATTGCGAATTCGCGAATCGCAATAATTGTAATACTCTACGTATCGGATTCCATGGATTGAGTGAATCGCGAATTTGAATCGGAAGAACTACGAATCGTGCAACCCTGGGTATATGTGTCTAGAAGATGAAGAATACAGCATGGGAGTTTCTGGCCAAGGGGAGCGCCCGCCCCCAAGGAGGGGTGCGCCCGCTCCTAAGGCTTGGAGCAGGCATCAAAGTTTCTGGCCAAGGGTGCGGCCGCACCCAAGGCCCGGAGCAGTTCCAAAATTTTCGGTCTTTACGGGGTGTCCGCTCCCACAGAATAGGGCGTCCGCACAAAAAAAAAACGGACTGGAATCAATGTTTCTGCCATGTTGGGAGCGCCCGCTCCCTGGGCAGGGAGAGTCCGCTCCCAAACGGATCAGGCCGAATTCGTGGTTGGGGTCTTTTCCTTGATATTTTTGGGTTGGAGGTGTTTTCATTGTTATAGGTTTGCTTTTTGTTTACCTAGTTAGGTTTCTTTCTGGTTTCAGAGATGGGATATAATTCTTCTCTTTTTTGTAATCTTTTTATTATCAATAAATTTCCTTGGTGTTGCCCTGGTTCTTTTATAAAAAACCTAAACCCTAAACTCTTTTATTTATATTTAATAAAATTCCTAGGTGTCGTCCTGTTTTTTTTTTTTTTTTAAAAAAAGCTAAACACTAACCTCTAGACTCCCTCTCAACTTTTGTATTCCTTTTATTTAAGTTTAAATAAAATTCCCGGGTGTAGTCCTGGTTCTTTAAAAAAAACCTAAACCATAAACCTTAAACGACAGATTTATATTAAAAGGTGGGTTGGGTGTAATTTTGAGTGTATGGTTGGGGAACAGGAGTTTGGTTCAAGTTGAGGATATAATATGCAATAAAATTGGTTTCAAATAAAGATAAAATTTTTGTTACCAAGTGAGTCTGTTACTTTAAGTCAAAACACTTAAATGATTTGATAATATTAAAACCCTAGCTTTTCCTTTGATGAATCAAGGTTAAAGTAACAATGCATAGTTTGGTGGCTGTCGACATAACATATTCACATTGTCAGACCATAAGCCATCGAAATTTAAAGGTTGTTCAAATAATAGTGATCAAACATTTCAAAATCATTCAACCAATGGTAGCCGAACATATTGAAATTGTTCAACTAATTGTGGTCGAACAGTTTGAAATTGTTCCTATCCTTCTCCGAATAGTATGCGTGTAAGGTCATTGATTTTTTTTTTTTTCGTAAATCTATTTGCAGATATTTGCCTAGTTAGAGTTAGAACCACTTTCTTCCTTCTTTCTCTCTATATACGTTTTTTTTTCTTTCCTTAACATTGAATGTGTGTTGTGTTTGTTTATTTAAGGGTATAAAAGGGTATAATAAGAATATTGATGATGTATTTGAGAATTGTTATATAGCTCGTAAAATTGTTGAGTAAACCCGTAAGTTTAAAAACTTCAAAATTGCGATTGAGTGAAATGACTCTACTACCCCTAAATTCATACACCCATTACTATATACTTCATTTTCTAATCATATAAATGTGATAAATTGTTATATTAAACATTTTGTTTTCGTGGCGAAAATTCGGCCAGAGAGTTGGATGATTTTTTGCCCAGAATCGGCCACGCCCGTCCGAAAAATAAGGAAAGTTCGACCTCACCCGGCCGAAAAAAAAAAAGTTCGGCCACACCCGGTCGAAAAAATAATAATTCAGCCACACCCGGATGAAAAACAAAAAAAGTTAGGCCACACCCGCCCGAACCATTAATAAAATTCATGACCGATTTTTGGGAATGGTTCGGCCAGTAACGTAACGGTCGAACTTTTGTAATTTAGGTCAAAAAATTTAAAATTATTTTGGCCTAACATTTAGATACATAACATTGTTTTAACATGAGTTTTTTTAAAAAAGTACAAAAACCATCCTTATTGGGAGTTTCGGCAGGTAGTGGCCGAAAAGTTTCAAGGTATTTAGATGAGAATAATTGTGAAAAATACAATACAAACATAATCGGATGAGAATAATTGTTCAAAAATAATACAAACATAATCGGATGTGAATAATTGTTCTAAGAAATATTCTAAAAATATTCTAAAAGTTCGGCCGGATGATATATTTAAGAAATTTGGTCGGGTGTGTGGATGACATTTTGAGAATTTCGGCCACTACTGCCGACCAGATCCTGAAATTCGGCCGCTACTACTGGCCGACCAGATCTCGAAATTCGGTCACTACCGGCCGAATCACCCTAAGTCCAGATTTGAACAAATTAAACCCTAAGAATTATCAAATTGAAACTATAACAACAAATATTTAATGAAACAAAATCCCAAAAATCTGATTTCTTTCTTTCTCTCTATCTCTGGTCAGTGCAAAGAGTGTGGTGGGTGTGGGTGAGTGGGCGAGAGTTAATAGTTAATGGGTATGGATGTGGGTGGGTGAGAGTTAATAGTTAATGGGTATGGATGGGTGGGTGAGAGTTAATAGGTAAATGGGTTAAGGGTTATAAAGGGAAAGGGAGGAATTTGTTTTAATTTTTTGGAAGTGGATTTAATGATACGAGTTTAATCAACAATTTTACGGGTCTTTATAACAATTCTCTATTTATTTATTTTTAAGGAACAAAGGGAGAAAGATGAAACCGTATTCGGCATGGAGTTCCGTGAAGAACACTGTCAAGTTCAGGATGTAAGCCCAAATCCTTTCTCATCACATTTAAGATTCTCAATTTTGATCGGATTTTGGTTTTCTTTTGTCCACGACTCTCATTTTTTATTTATTTATAATTATATTAATTTTCTGTTTTTAAATCTTTGGATACAGTCCCACATCTGAAAATCTAGTTCCGATTCGTCTCGATATTGAAGTTGATGGTCAAAAGTTGAAGGATGCATTTAGTTGGAACCCGTCTGGTAATTCATAATCTATTTACATCTATCCGTAGTTAATTTTCACCTGAGAGATTCCAGAGAAATGGTATCTGATTGATTTGTTTATTGATCAAATGTCTCACATATGCAGATATGCCTAACAACAACAACAAAACCTCAGTCCCAAAAATAATTTGGGATCGGCTAACATGAATCAAATATAGACTCATCAAATAAGATGAGAAAATATAAATTAGTGCTAAAGTGCATAAATCAGTCAAAAGACTTTGTCCAACAGTCAATTTTGCTACTCACACTTTATCTCTATTGATGTCACAGATCCAGATTCCGAGGTAGTGGTGTTCGCAAAGCGAACAGTAAAAGACCTAAAGCTTCCTCCAGCTTTTGTAACACAAATTGCTCAATCAATTCAAGTAAACCATCTTCATGTACCTTGAACTACTTTCATCTGATTTGCTACTTTACTATATGCCTATTGTTGTTTACTTGCTGCTAAATTTTTAATGTTTGGTTGTATGAGCTACTCGGCTTGAGAGCTATTAAATTCTGCATACAATGAACTTGGTATATCGACCCTAAGAATTAAAAAGGAACTTGACTAGGTACTTCTCAAGACTTCCCCATCAAAACTGGCTCAGTGCAAATGATAGCTAGGATGTTCAGTTTGCGCAAGAGACCTTTTGAGGCAAACGATAAGGAACCATTTTGATACTTAGTTTGCTTGCGACAAAAAACTTGAATAGGCTTTTGAATATGCCTTTAGTTTTGTTGGGCTCATGGGGGTTGGTTTTTCCCCCTATATATTATAATATTTATTCATTTTATTATCACTATTTTTTTTCCTTCTCTTCTTTTCATTTTCGAAATTTTATTCTCACCTATTTCTTCTTTTAAAGTTACTTTAAAGCATTTCTCTGAACTCTTCCCTATTGTGAAAATCTTTTAAAAAACATTCAGCATGGTGTCCCTCAGCACACTCCACCAAGATTGAAGATTGAACCATTTTTAAGTCATCAGGACCTATTTGTTTCCATTGCATGCAATCTCTTCCTCATAAACCTGAATCTCAAGATGATCGTTGTCCTGAGAACATCGAGTTAGAGTTGGACGCCATGTCTTCTCTTCCAAAGAGTTTTGTCATAAAACTAAAATATACCTCTTTTTATATCATTGTCTGAAAGCACTTCTTCCCCTATTATTCTGATACCACCAATGTGACTTGCCATCTATCAAAATTTGCAACCTTGTTAAAAATCTGTGTTTCAATCCCCCTCCTAAGAAAGACCCCGAGATTTCTTCCATTAGCTGATTTCCTCGGCGAGAGACTTTCTGCTTCACTCATTAATCACCTCTTCTCTCCTAAAGTGTTGCTCATCTAGTAGCCCAACCGAACCACCCTCTTGCCAAGTTCCTGTAGCTCAGCTAGGACCCTATCTAAGCAAATGCATACATTGCTAAACATCTTTGAGTTCCATATTCAAATCTTTCCTCGAGTAGATATTTTGAGTTGTTTGATTTTGAGAGGCGAGGAAGGGTCTTATTTATGGGTGCTCAATGGGTAGAGATGAGGTTCATGCTTATCATTTGCAGTATGCGAATGATACTCTTTTCTTATTATAGGGTTTTCAGGATTATACAATGTTGCAAATCCTTGAGCATATTTCGGGGTTTATGGTTAATATGTCTTGAGTGTGAGTTAGTCGGTGAGGGCGAGCCTTGGCGCAACGGTTAAGTTGCTCCTTTGGTGACCATAAGGTCACGGGTTCGAACCTTGGCGAACAGCCTCTTGGCAGTTGTCAGGGGAAGGCTCTAGCAAATGGTTCCCTCTCCCGACCCCCGCTTGGCGGGGAGCGCTTGGCGCACCGGGGTTTGCCCCTTTTGTGGGTTAGTCGGTATTAATTTAAACGAATGTGGTGGGCTGATATGCTTATTAATTGGGTTCTCTATCAAGAATTGGCCTTTCACTTATTTAGGCCTACCTATGGGAAGGCATTCTAGAGCAGAGATATTTTGGGACCCGGTAGCGAAAAAATTTATGAGCGTTTGATGGCTGGAAGTGGGCATTCTTCTCTTAGGGGGTAGGCTCATCCTTATAGAGGCATGCTTATCTAGTATCCCTATCAATTATTTCTCCATATATTAGAGTTTCATATTTTGGGACCCGGTAGCGGAAAAAATTTATGAGCGTTTGACGGCTGGAAGTGGGCATTCTTCTCTTAGGGGGTAGGCTCATCCTTATAGAAGCATGCTTATCTAGTATCCCTATCAATTATTTCTCCATATATTAGAGTTTCAGTTCGAGTTGCGAAGAGGATTGAGGGTCTCATGCCTCATTTTCTGTTGATTGGATGTGGAGATGGGCCTAAGGACCATCTAGTGGCTTGGGAGAAGGTTAGTCGGCCTAAGGACGAAATGGGTCTTGGACTCAAGAAGTTAGTTTTCATAAACATATCGTAAGTAAATGGTTTGGAACCACATTCTCTTTAGCACAAGAGTTTCCGGATCAAGTGGAATTCAAAGCAATGGTTGAGATGTAGGTATCTTATCTTCTACTTCTAATGCAAGTCTTTGGAAATTTATCTATTCTTACCTTCATTTATTAAACCTCAAATCCATTTATTTATTAGGAATGATGAGCGTATGGGAGGATCATTGGATTGGTAATAATTCTTTGTTTGTTTCTTGCTCGATTGTTTTACATTTCCCTCCAAAATGCTTATATTTCTCAGTTTATTGTTCATGATGGAATAACATCTCGTGGAATTTGCATTTGATTCGTAATTTGGACGATCGATAGTCTCGGGAAATGACGGTTTACTTGATATTCACTTCTCGGTCACTCTTCAAGTCTCTCATTAAAGCTCAAATACAATTATTTTTCCTTTAAATGATTTTTATGTGGAAGTCAAAGGTTTCCTCGAAATTGAAAGCTTTTGGTTGGCTTAATCGCTTAAACACTAATGATCTTCAACAAAGGTGACGCCCTTATAAGGCTTTCCAGATGATTGTGTGATGTGCTATAGTCAAAGTGAATCGCATCATCACCTCTTCTTACATTTGCTTGGAGACTTTGGTGTGAGTTGTTCCCTATATTGAGAGAGAGCTAGACTTACCCTTCTACGGTGCATGTTTTTTTTTCAAATTCGATTTTGGGAATTTGGAAAGGATAAATATGCAATCTTATTATGCTAGTGTTTTGGTGACGTTGTGGAGTATTTGGATGGAACGGAATGCCAGGATTTTTTTAGAATAAGTCACTATTCTATATTTTTACTTAAGGAGAGGATGTTTTCCTAGCGTCTTTGTGGGCATCGATTTTGGGAGCTTTTCGTGAATTATCTATGACCGACTTGTGTAGAGAATAGAGTGCTGTTTTTTATTAGTTTGGTTTTGTATCAATAAATAAATACAAATATTATAGCTCTTTGAGCCACAAATTTCATATCTAAAAGGTGTTTTACTACGAGTTAGCCACCGAATATCTAATAGAAGAGGAACATGGTCCACCGACATTCTTGGTGAGAAAAAAACTAGAAAATATTAGGGTATTGAGCCTGCCAAACTTGTGATGTATAAGAAATTTATTTATTCCCTGATTTACTACATTTGTAAGCTAGGCGAATTGACACATTTTTAGCGCAACAACAAAGACTTGGTCCCAAAATGATTTGGGGTCCGGTAACATGAGTCATTGTATGCACTCGTCAATGAAGTGAGAAAACAATAAAAATGTGGAGAGGTGGTAAAATAAAAAATAACAAATAAAGGTAAGGATTGTGAAAGCTATTTGACAAATTTTGAGCAAGATCCAATAAATCCATGTCTGAGATAAACTCAGAAGTGAACCTGCTAATCCTTCAGTATCAACTTTTTTTCTTCTGGATATTCGATGAAGTTAAAGTTTGTGTGTGTGCCCTATTAGTCAGTCATAGAATGATTTTTTTAGTATACTCTGCATTATATTTTATTATAAAAAAACATAAATGTTTTTTTATAATAAAATATAATGGTGAGGGGTAGGGGAAATCCTATTCCAAAGATGCAGCCAGAAGATCTTTTATTTCTCGAGTTTTCTGTATTTTCATTCTGTTGGTTTTTTTTCATGGACCTCTCTTCAGTCGTTTGTTTGGCTTCCTTGTTTGATGCTGTATATTTTTCTTCTTTTTCCGAACAATCCAATCCGTTTGGGACCCTGAAAATTCTCTCTTTGCTCTATTCAAAGATCTTCTGTACATGGGTTGAAGTTTGAAAATAGTAGTCATTGGTTCCTATTCTAGTCACTTTGCCTACATCTTTGTCCAACACAAATGGATTCTCCAAATGTTACAAATTAATGCTTTAAAATATTGGTTACAAATAAAGGACAACCTGGTGCACAAAGCATCCCCACATAGCGAGGGTCCGGGGAAGGGACCCCACAGCTGGGTGAAATGTACAAGCCTTACCCTGCATAAAATTTATGCCATAAATGCAAGAGGCTGCTTCCAGAACTCGAACTCGTGACCTCAACGTCACACGGCAACACCTCAACCAGTGCGCCAAGGCTCCCTGAAAATATTGCTTACAAATGACTTCTTAATATTTAAAACCTAATTTGGCTTACAGGCTGCGTTACAAAGGATGCTAGAAAATGGAAGAAAGAACATTAACTGTAGTCCACAAAAGAATTTGCGGAGTGGTGGTGATGCCTAATGATGCCATGGTCCTTGTATGGATCATCAACCATTCCTGATTTTGGATGTCCTTGAATCTTGTAACCGTAGCTTTTCTTATCTCAGTTACTTCCTTGGTTTAGCCATGATCTATGCTTGCTTTTCAACTTGTCTTAAACAGCAGCCTGAAATTTGACTCTTAACATACTTGCGGGTGCATTGATAACACACCTACTCTATCTCTCAAATTGCAAATGCATGGCCATTTTATGAGTCTACATAATATTGTACATGCAATCCCCCTGCACCTATTCTAGTACTTTGTGAGGATAGGTTTAAAGGGAGTGAATTTTTATTACCTTAAGATTTTTAGAGGACAATATTATTTCCATGTTCTTTCTTCCACATGCTGGAACGAGAATTCCTTCTTGTCTTCCTAACTGCTAGTGGCGAGGCTAAGTGAAGAGGAAGGGGGTCGTGACCCCCATGTTTTTATTTTTTCACTAGTGCTATTTTTGATATTTTATTTTGATTTTAGGGTAAAATTTGGTATTTTATAAAATCTGATCCCCTTACTGCAACAGAAAATTTACACTGTATTTTTTCGACCCCCTTCCCTTCGATTCCTGGCTTCGCCACTGCTAACTGCCCTTCATCTTTTGTGATATTAGAACTTTTCTTCCTCCAAAAGAGAATAGAAAGCGGTCTTACTCGTCTGATTTCCTGAAATTTTTATTTCTGCAGTCACAGCTGTCAGATTTTCGATCGTTTGAAGGGCAAGATATGTACACTGGCGAGAAAATAGTCCCAATCAAGGTCTTTCTTGGTTTTCCTATATACATATTCTATCTTTGTATTTTCTTATGTATGGTTGTACCTTCTTTTCTGGAGTTAGTTATTGATGGTGATAACTTCTTTGCTTTCTCATAATTTTCCACAGCTAGATATTCGAGTGAATCATACGCTAATTAAGGACCAGTTTTTGTGGGTAAGCTTAATTGGAGAATGGAGTTTACAGTTTAGTGAGCAGTCAGTGGAAGGGTTAATCCATTTAACAGCGAGCATCTAATGCTTTGGCTCTTCTACATCCTTTGTTTCTGGTAATCCAACAGTTTGAATTGTTATCTGTTTGCAGGACTTGAACAATTTTGAGAGTGACCCTGAAGAATTTGCCAGAACTTTCTGCAGAGATTTGGGTATTAAAGATCCTGAAGTTGGTGTAAGCAACATACATTTACTGGCCCTTTAGTGACTTTGATTTTATTTCAGTGGCCGGATTACACATTCCTAATTTGGAAGCGAATTCTTAACCAATATATTGTTGTGCCAAAGTTTGTTGATAATACTGAATGATCATAGGAAAATCACTTGCATCTTTTTTTAATTGTTTTAGGCTGTGCCAGTTTTGGTCATTACTTTCCTATATTAGAGTTATTTCCTTTCTTTTTTCATCGTCTGAGAATTACCTTTGTTTTGTGGTACTCCTTTGTCCCAAAGCAAGTGTTTCCTTTCCCTTTCTAGAAAATTATCTAAACCAATTGTCTATTATACCCTTCAATTATGAGATAAAAATAAATGTTGATCTAGCTAACATGTCACGTATGTCACGCTCACACTTGGAGAAATAAACAATAAGGCCTTAACAGGAACATCAGAAACCAAATAGGATGCCACTATGTGCACTCGAACTAAGACCTTACGTAAACTCTAATACCACGCAAGTTACCAATCATCTTAAAAGTTTATTCTGTTCAAGATTGGCCTAACATTATATATCAAGCGAGCCAGGAATTGTAATTACTTACTGACAAAACTTTGCTTTTGCAGCCTGCAATTGCCTTTGCAATCAGGGAACAACTTTGCGAGGTTGGAATTATTTTTGTTATGTGAATAATACTTTGCATAAATACAGATTACAGAACTCGCCATTTACTATGTGGCCCATGTTTTAGATTGCGATTCAGAGTGTAGCTTCAGCAAGGGAAACAAGAGTAAACAAGAAGTTCCGCAGAGGGGCTGAACATGTCCAACTCAGGTTTGTCTGGCTGTTATTTGAACCTTATCTTGTTTCCTTTCCATTCTCCTTTGGAATAATACCTTCTGGAAGATAACTATAAGGAGAAATTGCATGTAAGGTCACCTAATTATTCGGGCTGTTTGGATTTAATCGCTAAACTATTTTTGTTGCATCTAAACCCTCAGCTAGTTTTTTTGGTGATCACTCCAGCTAACGTCATCCACATTTTTGTGTTGTACATTCTCTTTAATCTAATATACTTCTTTTCTTATCAAAAATAAAAATAAAAAAATGCAGTGCACACGTCTGGACTTTGAAGGGTAAAATAAGAAAATTTAACAATTTAAAACCGAACAACGGTTTTGGGGTATAATATGTAAAATTGTAAGGTGAACTATAACCAATAAAAATACATCTTTATCTATCTCTCTAAGAAGGGCTTAATTTTTATATTTTTCTTAAAAAAAATTAAAATTAACAGAAACCCTTTTTCCATCTCTAGCTGGGTCGACAAAGAGACAATCACGAATCATCATGCCTCTGACAATCGAGCACAGGGCACTGATCCATCAGGGAGAACCAGCTTCTCTAGAAGCTTAAAGTTGTGGTTGCCAGGCTTGTCACTGCGCAAAGATCAATAGAATCAGACATTCACTGATTTAGACACATTTCTGACATTTAAATTGACTAACTTAATTGAAAATAAGGCAAACAATGAACATCAAGCCAGACTCAAAGTTACCTGACATACATGGTTGCCAAGCGAGTCACTGCTTGGTTTTTCATATCAGCTTTCTTCTTGTTATCTCGGATCAAATTCGTTCAGAATTTCGATTGGTATCAAAATTGGCAGAGAGAAATTTTGCACATATATCTGGATGCCCATTTGGGTTTCTTGGATGCTTTGAGTGGATTTAATCGGGGGAAAATGTTTTGATGCATTGGTAACTTACTTGACGTTGACAGTTTTGGTTGATTTTTAATTTTTTAATTTTGTGGAGGGGAGAGATGGTGTTACTTCCTCTTTTGAGGAAAAACTTAATTCCTAGAAAGATATAGATAACACCCTGACGTTAATCCTTCTGTGCCTTCCATTCTTTCCAGATTGTCTTCTGAATTCCGAACACGGAGGAAGAGAGAGAAAGGAAATGTGCTGTGATGTTGTGGTGGTGGTAGATGGAGCATGGTGGCTATGGAGCGGTGGGGTAAGGTTGGGAGGAAGATGTTTTTAAAAAATAAATAGGGTTAGCTTTGGAATTTAAAAGTTTAAGAGTCTGTCTTATGAAAAATAAATAGGGTTAGCTTTGAAATTTAAAAGTTTAAGAGTCTGTCTTATGAAAAACTAGCGTTTCATACGCTTAGGAAACACTTCTATAGACTGGTAAAAGTGTTAGTTTGAATGTTAAAGAATGACAATCAATCATACTGGCACATATAACATTCAAACTGAGACTTTTAAAAATGTGTAAGCATGAGTGTTGAAAAGTGCCAGTTTTTGAATGTTAAAAAGTGTGTTTGAATGTTAAAAATGCAGTTAGATTGCTAAAAAGTGTTTGAAAATCTTAATTAATTACTCTAATTAAATAAATCTTGTAAGAAAACTAGTAGTTGTAACATAAACACTAGTACTTGTACCGGTCAAGCATATTTTTTTTTTAAAAAAAACCAAGTAAAAAAATTGGCAGTTTATAACATTCACAATAGCTGTTTGTTGCAATGAAACTGACACTTTAAAGGGTTTCCTAAAGTGTAGGTTTTTTTTTTTATTTTTTTATTTTGCATAAGTTGAAAGATATTACTATGGGTGCACTTTAACCCCAAAGATATTGTTTTATTTTAAAGATCATGATCTTCCTATTTTATCCTTAAAAGTCTAGCCATGTGCATCAAATGACAACTTAATTGAAAAAAGTAGACGACATTAGCTTGAGTGACTATGGGGGCACAAATATTTATATATAAAAAAGAGTGACTATGGGTGCACAAAAAAAAAATAAGTTGGATGCATTAAAAAATAGTTTAGTGATAAAATCCAAACAACCAGAAAAGTTGGTGACCTTAAATGCAATTTTGTCCAAGTATGATTTGAAAGATGTGTCTAATTATTGGCGTTGCCTCTCACTAACTATTTTCACTCTCACCTATAGTAAACCGGGAGGAACTACCGTGGACTTGATGAAGTTATTTGGTAACAAGGCGAGTGTCATTAGGTAAGGTCCTGTCCTTTCCTTTTGCATTACTTATTATTTTTAATTTTATTCGTTTGTGTGTCAAGATCAATTGTTGGGAAATCTAGACCTTTGTCCCCGCACTCTACTTGTCTTTTATTATTATTTTCAGTTATCATTATCATTAATTTATTATTACTCTTTTCTTTGTGAAAATTGTTTTTGGACTTGAACTTTGCTCATGACTTGTAACAAGTATATTGATTTTGATCTACATTGGTCCCTTTACCTGTTAACTAATCATGGATTTTTTTTTTCTCAAGAAAAGGTATTTTCCCAAATGTTATTGTTGAAAAAGTATTTAACTCTTTCTTCATTGTAGTATTGTTGAAAAAGTATTTACCTTATAATCAAAACAGTGTTCATACATAAACCCCATTAACCAATGTAATAACTTGGAGTACATCTTTATGAAATTAACGGGAAAAACAATAGTAATCACAACTCATGAAATGACAACCTAATATGCTAAATAAAATGAATGCAGCCTAGGGCGTTACAAAAGGTGTCCACAAGAGTGATCTGGCTCCTAATTGGTCTTTCTTTCCAAGGGAACGGTTAGTGGTCTTTTAGAAATTTTCATTTGTTTACCAGCCTAAATAATAGGAGGCTAATGAATATAATACCCTTTTTCTAGTGTGTGTTTATTTATTTCAAGATCCACTGGTTTGTATTTACGTGGGGTTAGAGTTTTTTCTCTTGTGGCTCCTTTTCAATTCGTACTCTTAGTCTTCGCCTTTCTTCTAGAGACCCGGTCACAGTTTTTGGAAAATTGTCTCCCCCCCCCCTCACAAGCGATGAACCCTAGAAACACAATAAACTGGAATCCATCAGAAAAAAGAGAGAAAACTCTTCAAAATTATATATCAAAAACTGAGTTTAATCCAACCCTAAAGATGTTTAAATACTCATAAAAACCCTAAAACGAAATAAGCAAACAAAGACTAAAATACCCCTAATTAAAATACCAACATTCAGCAAAACAGAAACAAAACGGAATAAGGAAACTACTGTTCCGACGTTGAGGCGCCCGCCCGGAGCCCGCCTGGGAGCTTAAACTTGCTTCGTCTGGCTGACGCTGGGACGCGTGCCGCCTGGGGAATGGCCATGCGGCCGCCTGGCCTCCAGCGGCTGGTGTGTTGCTGATGTTGCGTGGAGGCGCACGCCTGGCAAGGTTCCTTCCTCGGTTCCTCCTACATCAGTCTCCTCCACATCTAAAGAACTCGACCCCGAGTTCACATCATCCCCAACTGTTGATCTTTGTTCCCGGATCTCCTCGGCCGAGGTGAACATGTTACTCGGCCGCGCACGAGCCACTGCCGAAAGACCATGTATCTGTACCAATACCTTTTCTTCGTGAATTCTTTCCTTCGGCCATGTTTCCCTTTGTCTTCTGTCTCGTACTACACCATTTGGCGCCCACCGAGGGGCTCTGATACCAATTGACGCAGCACAGAAGCGATAGGTTCGTGAATAGCAAGCGCTAAACACAAGGATTCACAAGCGATGAACCCTAGAAAAGCGATAAACTGGAATCCACCAGAAAAAGAGAAAACTCTTCAAAATTATATATCAAAAACTGAGTTTAAATCCAGCCCTAAAGATGTTTAAATACTCATAAAAACCCTAAAACGAAATAAGCAAACAAAGACTAAAATACTCCTAATTAAAATACCAACATTCACCAAAACAGAAACAAAACGGAATAAGGAAACTACTGTTCCGACGTTGAAGCGCCCGCCCGGAGAAGACTTAGGCGCCCGCCTGGGAGCCAGAAACTTGCTTGCCCGTTGACGCTTAGACGAAGCGCCCGCCTGGGGAATGGCCATGCGGCCGCCTGGCCTCCAGTGGCTGGTGTGTTGCTGATGTTGCGTGGAGGCGCACGCCTGGCCAGGTTCCTTCCTCAGTTCCTCCTACATCAGTCTCCTTCACCTCTAAAGAACTCGACCCCGAGTTCACATCATCCCCAACTGTTGATCTTTGTTCCCGGATCTCCTCGGCCGAGGTGAACATGTTACTCGGTCGCGCACGAGCCACTGCCGAAAGACCATGTATCTGTACCAATACCTTTTCTTCGTTAATTCTTTCCTTCGGCCATGTTGCCCTTTGTCTTCTGTCTCGTACTACACCATTCACCCCCTCTTCAAAAGAAGAGTTCTCGTTTGATATTTGGCAATATCCGTCCCAGAAGAACAAATACTTTGAATAAATCAATGCTCTTCTCGTCCTCGAAAAAAAAGAGAATACTTTTCCGTCCCAATGAAATAAGTATTTGGAATAAATTTGTTCCCTAAGCCCAAACCAACGTAATTTGTGCTCTTCCAAAATTAAAAATATGCTAGCAACGTCAGCACTCATCCGGCGATCGTCCGTCCTATCTTTCCCGGGGTCAACAATAAATACAGAATTAACGTCCTCCATGGACTCTTCCACTAACTCCTAATTAATTCTTTCTTTCTCCTTCCCATTAACAATTTCCAACTCTTCATCAAAGATTGATGGTGTAGACCAAGTAATACCACCCACATCTTCATTCATGGGCTCAACTAGGGCATGATCATGGACCATAATATTTGCAGTAATAATTTCACCACATAACTGAATGACTTCCGTCTTTTGCACATAAATTTTCCTCCTTAATTCCCAAATTCTTCTCTTCAACATGTTCTTGCTTGACTGCACAAATAACCTCCTCTCCCTTGAAATCTTCGTTCAAGGTGTTTGGATCTGAAGTTGATTTGGCTTCATCTATACGCCTAATTGCAGCAGATTTTTTTTGCCTCTAATCTCAGAATAACTACTTCTATCAAGTGATCAAGACTGTCAGCATTAATATCAATCTGCCTCCTATACTTTTGCTTAGCCGTTTGTTCGACCTCCGCGTCTTCCAAATCAAGCAATTGATGTGCCCTTTGAAGACGTTGATTTTCCTCTTGTCGAGCTCGATCAAGATTATAATTAATTTTAACAAGGAGAGTATAGGTGTCAGCAGTATTACCTCCATTAATGACCATCTTCTTCGTTAGATCAATCTGTGTAGTCAACGCGGCAATAGCGGTGGTTATGCCATCGATATCTGCCTTTGTTGCTTGATCTCCCATAATGATTCAGTGATGAAAGACATGATAAAGCCTGCTCTGATACCAACACCAACTGACGCAGCACGGAAGCGATATTTGCGAGTAGCAAGCGCTAAACACAAGGATTCACAAGCGATGAACCCTAGAAAAGCGATAAACTGGAATCCACCAGAAAAAGAGAGAAAACTCTTCAAAATTTCAAAAACTGAGTTTAATCCAGCCCTAAAGATGTTTAAATACTCATAAAAACCCTAAAACGAAATAAGCAAACAAAGACTAAAATACCCCTAATTAAAATACCAACATTCAGCAAAACAGAAACAAAACGGAATAAGGAAACTACTGTTCCGACGTTGAGGCGCTCGCCCGCCTGGGAGCCAGAAACTTGCTTGCCTGTTGACGCTTAGACGAAGCGCCCGCCTGGCCTCCAGTGGCTGCTGTGTTGCTGATGTTGCGTGGAGGCGCACGCCTGGCCAGGTTCCTTCCTCGGTTCCTCCTACATCAATTTCATGACATGTTACAGAATAGACCCAATAAAAGGATCTTCTTCAATTGGTGTGTCATGATCATCTGTTCCAATATGTGGTAATGCTCCTTAATAATGGAATGAATTATTTGAGGTGCTTGGTTGGGCCTAGAGTTTGTGGCTTCTTTTCATCGGTTGCCAAGGGGCTTTAGGAAGGTGGATGTTCTTGTATCATTGGTGCTTTTCTGCAATCGAGCACTTCACATGGCTTATCCGTTTTTCTTAAAAGAAAATGGTGTGTTGGATTTCTTTGTCCCTTTTTATCTTTCTTGTTTTGATTATTTTTGTGTTGATGGCCTTCTAGTCCCTTGGTTATTTAATTTATCTTATTAATATATGTATTTATTTATTTTTGATTCTAAAAGAAAGAAATTATTATATATTGTACTTAAAAAGAAAGAGTAAAATGTTGATGAAGCAAACTAATTCCTGTCCTTGGCCTTTTCTTCAGGAAAAGAAGGGAGTGGGACGTGTATGAACCTATGGTTGATCTTCTGTCGAAAGAAGAAGTGGATGCCCTCGAAGCTAGAGAAGACATAAATGCTAGATGAAGTGCCTGCCTACATCTTATCTTGTGTTTGTATTTTCTGCCTATTAGAATTGCTCAACCTTCTTTCTTGGTTTTGTTCTGTGTTTAGGAACTGTATCTACAAATATATTGTAAGTTACTGGAGGCAAGGCAAATAATGTTGATATTTGTTGGTGATTATTGTGGACACTCCTTGTTGTGAAGCTAGGTTTAATGTTAGCATTTTTTCCCCCTAGTTGATACATCATAAACCCACATATTTCATCAAATCAATGTACCCAAAATATATATATACATATACATATATATACACCAAATTAAAGTACTCCTTCCTTTTGTATCATAACTAGTACTCTTAATGCCCGTGCCAATGGCACGGGACAGTACGAAAGGTTAAAGAAGTACGAAAGGTTAAAGAAGGGGAAAAATGAAAAGATGGTAACTTGTTTCAATTTATCAAAACAATTTGCAGATTAAGCTTGTTCTATTGCTATTAACACATACAGTTAAGCAAAAGATTAAGCTTGTTCCATTGCTATTAACACACACAGTTAAGCAAAAAAATTACCTTATAAGCAAAAAAATTACCTTACAGTACATCATCCTTCAATAACATTTACTAAAATGTTATTAGTGTTTTTTTAGATAATCATGAACATTTTCCTATTTATTCACAGAAAATAATATGCATACTCTTGCGCACTGTCCAAAAATGTATTCATATCAATGTCGCTATTTCATGTATGAAACCTTCGATGTTGCTCCTTCCTGAATCGTCTGCCACTATTGCGGCGGATTGTAAAATTACTTTCACTTTCTTCCCGATTAAAATTGCCACTCCTCGACTCAATCTCCTTCCCCCCCCCCCCCAAAAAAAAATCGTGGCCTTATTATATTAACCTCACTCCCATTTGCTTCTTGTTTTGAACTGCGGCTCCTTGAATCTCTAGATCCTGGGCTTCTTCTATTCACCTTCCTCATAAAAGTATTATAACTATCCTCTTTCCACTACAATTGATAGATCCCTTATGATCTCCTTTCTAACATTTTCACTTCGCAAATTTCTCAAAATCTTGTTACATTCATTTTTTTTCACTCCAGCCTTCCAACCATCTCCACTTGCCAAATCTAAGTCCAAATCTAACTCTCCCAATTCATAGTCACTATTTGATAACCCATCCCCCTCTCCTCAACTTCATTAGAATTTACAGAAAATCAACTAAGATCATAAGTAAAAATTGCAATAAATTGAATTGCTAATGAATCAACAAAATCCATACAACAAAAACACTTTAAACCCGCAAAAACAGTAGCAAAATTTCAGTTGTACCCTGCTTAAGTTGATACTTGCATTCAAATTGGCCTAACATGAAACATTAAGCTGGCATGATGAATTTTATTAAGGTTGTTGGAATGAACATGGTTCCAACTTTTAGACCAATTTGATGAAAACAATGTACTAAGTGTCCAAAGAGCACATGAATCCAAGTTCATGTCGCATGCCCGAGTCCAAAATAGGATCTTCTATTTTGGGGAAACCTTTTCAAATTGTGAATCTGTTCACAACAAAAGAACAACTGCTTTATCTATTGCTTTATATCAGCTTCAATTGGATTGGCGCTATATTAAAACGAAGAAGAAGGATTTGGGGTAGAAAAGGGCGCTAGATTGAAATGGAGAAGAAGAAGGATTTAGGGGATAAAATGACGTCCTTTTTTCTTGAATCGTAGAAGGAACATACCATTTTCAGAAGGAGAGATGCATTAAAAAAAAGAGTGGGATTAAATCCAGTACAAAAAAGTAGGAAATGGGGAAAATGATATTTAGAAAAAAGCAGCTTCACTCCGTATATAAGTTGTCCTATGCCACTTCAGTGTCTGATCATCTCCACAGCCTAGACCACTCCTTCCTACTTCAAATAACTCAATATACTACTTCATGAGGACATGGAAACCACGCCTTTGAACTGATACCGAGGTAGATTTATCCTATATTTTATAGGCTCCAAGTCAAATTCTGCGCATAAGACACCAAAAATGTAAACCAAGCTCAGCTTAACTAATTGGCAAAAAGATGAAACAAACCAACCTTTGAGTGTCAAGCTTTATATCAGCATTTTGATATGGGCATAGAATCATGAAAGTTTCCTAATGTAACAAACAAAATAGGAACACGCCACTATCATCCTAGTAATGTGAAACTTAATTTTCAAATAACTTATATTGATCACTCCAACTATAAGTACATAATGATCAAAGTAACATACATAAACTGATAAACATAAGCATGTAAACATGCACAAATTTTTACAAACATGTATTGAAAGCTAAAAAGTGAGTACAATTACCTTATAGCTCAACTTTATCCTTCAAAACCCCAGTTTAATCCACTTGTTTTTTTACCCTTATCACTTGCATTCTCTTGCTGCAACCTGAACTCGTGGAATTTAGCTGCCTCTTGTCTCATTTTGAGAATCATTGCCTCCGTCTCTACATATATTTGCTTAATAGTAAAAATATCCGTGAGTGACAAAGACTGAGAAGTTTCGCCTTGCCTTAGAAAAAGTGCTCCATGCTCATCCAAATCTCTAGCCATTTTGTCATACAAACTCAGCCTTCTTTCATGAAAACCTGCTTACATTGTAACCCTCTAGTTATCAGTCTGTAGGAAAGTAGAAGTAGGACTTAGTACCTATACTGAACATAATAAGTACTTCAGGGCAGGAATCCTGAAATACTTAACAATGTGTCAGAGTCCATTCAGTAAACAATCATCTTCGTTTGATTTTCAAGGTTCTTTTTTAAAATGCTTCATGAAAATATGTAGTATTAATTATAGTTAGCCCTCTCTCTTTCTCAAATGGGGGAGATTTAGTTGGAGATTTGATTTTACAACAAAAATTGCAGGTCTGGCACCAGCATAAAACTACAACATCTTTCTTAGTCCAACTAATTCCGAATGAGCAAGAAAAAAACAAATTCATTGTACGCAGGCCTTACTGATGTATCTTGCTGCAGATAGAAAGTTTTCAACATGTAAGAAACATAAAACAAATGTAGATTTGTCTGGCGATATCAAAACGCAGGAAGTTCAGCAGACTGCAATTCTATTCTCTTAGAAAATAAATGGCACAAACATCCCACTATAACCTCGCTTCCCAAGAAAAAAGGGCCGGCTAAATCACCATAGACGTCAACCAGTAAAGGCATACTGCAATAAGTATCTACATAGTTTTGCCTTGACATTCAAACCTAAGATTTGATTTGTGGTAAATGGTTGAAATTACAACAGTCGTGGCCTCTACATAGTATTCCCTCTGCCCCTAAATGAACGTTCATTTTTTTTTTACAGATTTTGTCCCGAAATAAATGTCCATTTTCTTGAAAAATAAATAATAGTCTCTGAGAAAATTTTCACCTTTAATAATATCATATTCCAATATATAATTTCAAAACTAAAAGTTCATAAGATAGATTGTAGGAGTATTTATGCATCTTTGCTACTCAATTTTCTTAAAATTTACCATATTTAGAATGTTTTTCAAATTAAAAATAGACATTATTTAGGGATGGAGAGAGTAACATATATCAGTATGTGAACTTGAAATACTGATTAATAGATATGAATCTAACATACACTTGTATCAAATATACACATACATAAAATATAAATTTTAGCTTGGCTAATTGCTAGCAGCAGAAGATCATAACTTTGCCAGGCAATTTGTATATTACCGAATTATATATGATTCAAAAGCTATCTATTCAAAATTGCAGTGAATTTTGCTACATTTTCCACACTTTCAAAGCAATCAAACAGATCATTCAAATGCGGGACCAAAAATTATGAACAATAACAATATGAACGCGATTCATTACCTGAAGAAGAAGAGGAAACCGAAGAAGACAAAGAAGGTTTGGGAGAAACATTTTGAAGAGCCATCAGGTAAACAGAGCAAAAGATGATTGCAGAAATGGACCATATTATAATCGTCAAATACAATAAAAATCATCGCAAAAAACCCCAAAATTGAAAAATCCATTCCATAAATCTTTCAAATAAACCCAGAAAAAAGTGAAAGAAAGAAAAGGTCATACCTTGCATTGTGGCTCTGGGGAAAACAAATCCATCATTAGCAAGAGTAATATTGTCCGGCATCGGAACCCTAGGCGGTGCAATTCCGAAATGGGTATTGACGAAACCTGGAAGAGGAACTCCTTTGCTACCATCTGCTTGACAAAGTTTTAGGGCTCAGATGAAAGAATCATGGGGTTTGTTGCTGCTTGACAAAGTTTTAGGGCTCAGATGAAAGAATCATGGGGTTTGTTGCTATCGGAGTCCTTCACCATATTTCGTCATTGTCGCAATAGAGATTTAGTGAGAGAAAACTGCATTGAATTGCGATTGTGGGAGAGATGGAAGAGGCAGAGGAAAAGGAAACCGCTCTCGTGGGAAGTTACAAACCGGTAAATGTGTGAGAATAATTCTGGCCGTCGGATCAGATTTCCAAGAATGAATCTGAGCCACCACTTATGGGTAGGCTAAGAGGCAGTTATACCAACCTGTATTGTATTATAGATGAATGTACAAAAATTATTTAAATTAGGATGACATTGTACTTTATTGAAAAATTGTGGTGAACTAAGGGGCAATAGTATTTTGGTAACCTAAATTTTATCAAAAATTGCAATTGGTTATTATATTTGTCAAAGTTGCGAACTGATTCCTCAGTTTAGCGAATTGGTGCAACGTGTTGTCAAATTGGATGGCCAGTTAAAAAATTAACGAATTGGGTGACGTGTGAAACACGTGAATTTTTATGAGGGTGTATATGTTTTTTCTCATGAGTTGTGCCCTTGTCCACTTTTGTGTTATAAAAGAATAGCTTCTCTCTCTCTGGACCTCACCCTCACCCTCACCCTCATCGGACGCTCTTCTTCTCCGACATCGGAGACGAGTAGTTCCATATCTTAGATTTCTCCCTCTCCCACAGCACTCCATTTTTCCTTCATCCGTCGTGCCCAATTTCCTTCTCCACCCACACCTCCCTTTCCCCCCAATCGTTTTTGTTGTTATATAATTGGGGTCAAGCCGAAAATCCAAAAATCAAAGCCTTCCAAATCCAAATTTGCATCTCAAAATCCAAATTTGCATCTCAAATTTGCATCTCAAGTTAGGTGCCCGGGGTACTTCTCTGCTGCTTTGTGTGTTTGTTCTTGGGCGTGTGTATGTGGGGTTCTGTCTCAAATCTACCATCTTCTTTAATCGAATTAGGTTTTGAATTGAGCAAGGTGTCCATTCGTCGGACCGACCATTAATCTGGCTCGTGACTCGTGAGTTTGTAGCTTTCTAAAGTAGCCTGTCATTTTTGCTTAATCTGCAAATATTTCTTTTGAATTTGATGGATTTTGAACATTTGCTGATGACGCCAGAAAATGCAGCCCTCCGGGGTGGCAAAGGTAGCAGGAACGTCGTTTGCACCTCGGGCGATATCTGCAAAACAACACCGTTAGGGGTGCGGGGGTTGCCCCGCTATAACCCTCGAGCGTAAGAATCAGTCGTTGTTTATGTGTATAAACTGTATATGGAAGCTCCTCTTAGAGAGAGAGAGAGAGAGAGCTGTAGAGAGAGAGAGAGAGTATTGTGTGTGTATATTGAGAGAATGAGAGTTACCTTAGCCTTGGAGGGTTATAGTATTTATAGGGGTGAAAGGATGTATATGTGGTTCTTTATGAGGGGTCTCAATGTAAATATTTGGTATGTATATATATGGGATATATTTGACCGTATGAGACTGTATAAATGTGTATGTATAAATTAGGGGTGTAAATGGTTCGGTTTGGGGGAATTTACAAACCGAACCACTAGTTATCGGTTTGGAAAAATTCCAAACCGAACCGAACCATGAAAAAATTCAAACCGAACCAAACCAAACCGCTATGGTTTGGTTCGGTTTGGTTCAAACCGCGATTCAATTATGCGGTTCAGACCGCGGTCCAGACCGTGGTTCAGACCATTATTTAGACTACGGTTCAAACCACGATTCAGACCGCAACTCATTTCCATATTGTTTAAATTTTTCGTGATCATGGAGGAAGAGCGAAAAATGCGAGTGTTTAAGAGACTAGAGGAAGAGAGAGGTCGAAGGAAGAAAAACACTTTACAATGGCGATCGTGGAGAGAACTTGGTTATTTATGTGTCGTAATGAAGATAACAAATGATGAAATTAATATTAAATAAAATACAAAACGGGGGTTATGATTAGTTTATGTAAATTTTAATAAAAATACAAAAATATTAAATAAGATACAAAACAAGGGTTAGAATTAGTTTATGTAATGTGGTTCGGTTTGGCGATTTGGTCTCGCGGTTCGGTTTGGTGGTTCGGTCTCGCGGCCTCAAACCGAGGTTTGGTTTGGTTCGGTTTAGTTTGGTTTGGGAGGGTCAGACCACAAACCAAACCGAACCATGTGGTTTGTAAATATTTGAGACCGAACCGAACTATTCATACTTGAAAACCAAATCAAACCGCATGGTTTGGTTCGGTCTCAAACTGCGGTTTGAACCGAACCACTTACACCCCTAGTATAAATATATAAAAAGTCAGGGCTCATCATTTGCAAATCTGGAATTTTTGGGTTTTTACCGTGAAATAATTTTTTTTGATGGGTTTTGAATATTTGCAAATATAGTAATTCATTAGTTTAATTAAACGGTTTGAAATTTGAAATTGGATTTGGGTTTAATGAATTAGTTCATGATGAAGGTAAAATGTGGTGTTTAGGCAGTTGGATGGTGGTTGGTGGTGAGGGTGGTGAGGGTGTTAGTATTGATGGAGATGATGTTTGTGTTGGTGATCGTTAATTGAGTTATGAATTTCGTTAAATTTTTAACACATGGACACATTTGAATTTTCTTTTGCCAACCTAGTTAGTTTCGTTAAATTTCTTGCTAAAATAAAATATTCGCCCTTTTAAAAAGTCACCTTTTGAACATGCCACCCATTTCGTTAGTTTCTTAACTGGCCATCCAATTTGACATCACATTGCACCGGTTCGCTAAACTGAGAAATCGGATCGCAAATTTTACAAATTCGATAACCAATTGCAATTTTTGGTAAAACTTGAGTTATCAAAATGCTATTACCCCATGAACTAATTAAATTAGTGGGCGGGTATATATCTCAATCTAACCATGAAAAAAAATCCAAACCATTGATTAAGTTGGGCAATTCAGTAATTCGTTTGTTTAGCACAAAATGTTTGACGAATTTTTTTTCTTCATATTTCCCGACATTTGGCAATGACAAAAAAAAACATGAGAGTCAACGAAATTGTTGACTTCATTGGTTTTCAAGTCAACAGAATATTATCGCTTCCTTTTCGGAAAGTGACTTACCGACCCCTTCCTTCGTAAGTCATTTTTCATTCTTTCTCCCAAATCCTCAATTCCTTCGACCCCACAAATCCTAACCCTTCTCTTTGTCGCTCATCCCACTTCATCTAGCCGGATTTACTACGGTTCCTCCCCAAAAATGCGTGAAAAAAGGAGGGTAGTTGGGGAATCGGGAAATTTTGTAAATAGTCATTTTCACCATGAAAACGACCTCTGTTTGAGCCAAATTTTTGGTGGGCGGATCCTTTCAAATGTTATATTGGATTGGTTGAAAAAGGAGGGTATTTGGTGTAGGTGTTAGTGCCCTAGGCCTATAGAGATAGACCTTTATGTAATGTCATTGTTCATTTATATATGAGATTGTTTCTTTGATTGTTATATATGTTTGCATGTTTTTAATTATAATAATCGTGTCCCTAGTACTTATGAAGCACTAGTATGAAGTCTAATGGATAATCATGTGATGATTATATGCATGGAGATGCACATTAGATTCATGGGTACTTGTTAGAGAGAACAAGGTGTTGGACTTGACCCATTATGAGATTTATGTCATGGTCAAATGTCATAATTAAATCTCATATAGTCATATCATTGATATCCTTTGACCTGAGATTATCATCGTCTTCCGCTCGATGAATATCATGTTTGATATAGTTTAACGTTGTCTTTAACCGGATGACAATAAGGGCTATCATTGGCATGGTATGATTCTTGTTGGGAAGAATGATAAGTCAAGATGGAAATTGTCCCTCGTAAAGAGAGATGTTTGCTTGGCCACTCGTAAGTAAGATTGATGTAGTGCATGGCCATGCCCGAATGAATTAATGTGATTAATATCATTCGATTAATCAATTTACTTAGTAACGAGAAAGCATTGAACAATATGAGTTGACGTGGACCATGACTCATGTTCAATATAACATCATGTGACAATGGGATTGTGATATGTTCTATGTAGGAAAACGAACTTGATATTATATTATTTGGGTAGGCATGATGGCTTGCTAGAGTCCGCTCATGTCTTATGAGGATCGATGTGATCGAACTCATTGCCAACATAATATAGTCCTATGGGGTCACACGCATCGAACGAATTGTCAAAAATGGAATTATGGATTATGGTGTGATGGGCGACCGCCCAAGGTACCATGGGCGACCGCCCACAAGTCGATGGTTGACTTGGGCGACCGCTCAATGGTTCATGGCGACCGCACATGTTATTCAGCTGGGCATTGGAGGCGTACAGATGGGCGACCGCCCTTGTCCTTATGGGCGATCGCCCATGTTGGTTTTCGAATAAGGGATTTGAAACTGTGCTCATGGGCGACCGCCCATGCCCTTGTGAGCGACCGCCCATATGAGGTTTCGAATGATGGGATTAGGCTCTGGACTCATGGGCGACCGCCCATGTCTTGATGGGCGACCGCCCATGTCCACTGAATGCTGAAACCGTTTTTTTGCCAAGGGTTTTAATAGGGTATAATATTTATAAGGTATAAATAGTATCCCTCTTCAACCCTAGCAGCCAAGTGACGATTTTGGTTTAGGAGAAACACAAAATATTGATTTCTCAATTGTGAATTGAGAATCAAATCACACCAATTCCATAATACATCATAGATTGAAAGGGGTTTCAATCAAGGGTCTAGCAATCCTCCTAGAAGAGTTCTAGGGTTCGTTCATCGCGTGGATACTCGTAGAGGATCTTCGCAATTCAAGATCTTCCGTTCGTGATTCAAGGATCGTTCATTGAAGGTTTGCTAATTCTCCAATCTGGAGTACGTTTATCAACGACAAAGGCACTCGAGGTTGGTAAATCTATTTTATGCTTCTTAATTATTCATCTAGAACGGATCCTAGGGCTCCGGGTTTTCGAGTTATTTGCATTATTCCGCTGCGCATGGACCCTCGAAACCCAACAGTGGTATCAGAGCCCCGTTCATGATGTTTAGTTAGATAATCATGATAATTGTGTAATGTGATTATATGAATTTTCATGATGAATATGATTTAGAATGTGAAATTGTATGAGTTTTGCTTGTGAAGTAATTGTATATAATGATATACCATGATTATGAAATTGAAATAGATGATTAATATGATTAATCTAGATTATGGGATGTCAACTTCATTAATATGATTAATGTGATTAATCTAGGATATTTGTGAAGTGTTACTCAGTATATTGGCTGGACACCAAAACCTTCCCCACAGGCACTTCGATGGAAGTGTGGGATAAACTTGGAGCACGTGGCCGCGTACTAGTAATTGCGATCAAATGTGTTATGTGTTGCATCATTCCATGTTCATAATTATGCTCATATAGTTTTCATGAATCAACCTTGGCATGTAATTGATAAGCATGAAAAATTGAACCTTCTTTGTAATTTGAGTTTGTTTTATGCCACCCATGTTTAAACACTTGTGAGTACACGGATAGTTTCATGTAGGCTACGCCACAGCGAGGTACATTGATTCTATCTTTGTATGATCAAGATGAGCAAACGGTGATTGCTATACGTTTAACATGGTTGAACTCAATTAGGCTATCAAAAGCTTGAGTTTTTGGGCCTAAGGCATAAGATGAGATTGAAACATGTGACATATGATGTCTATAATCTCATAATGATCTAAGAGTCATATATAGATATGATTGATAAATGTTATCTACCTTTTTAGTTTAATTTTGAGCTTGATCGTGCCATAAGCGGACTTGAAATTAAATTAAAGTTGGGTCTTAGCCTATTAAATTATATTATGCATGTTTGTATAAGAAGGTTATATAATTTAGTGGGAGTATTTGTGAAATACGTTAATTAATCTCTTAAATGAATTGGTACTTATATGTGTTCATATCTTGTTGCATATCTTTGTAGATCAATAGCTGTAAACACTAATCAAAACATGTCACTGCGATCAGTCCTTGAGAAGGACAAGTTAGAGGAGAATGGCAACAACTATGTGGATTGGATCCGCAGTTTGGGAATTGTTCTCAAACAGGAAAGGAAGTTGTACATTCTCGATGGACCCATTCCGCCCGAGCCTGCTGCTAATGCAACTAAAGCGGAAAGGGACCAACATAAGAAGCATGTAGATGATTCTATTGATGTTGGTTGCACGATGCTTGCGACCATGTGTAAGGCTCTTGAAGGACCTTGTACACATGGAAGCCTATGATTTGGGAAATCATTTGAAGGAAATGTTCCAGTTGCAAGCACGTACGGAAAGGTTTGACACTATGAAGGCTCTTCATTCATGCAAGATGATTGAAGGACAACCTGTTGGGCCTCATGTGTTAAAAATGAAGGGTCACCTCGAACACCTTGAGAGGCTTGGGTATCCTATCCAGTTAGAGGCGCTACGGATATGATATTGCATTCACTCCACGAAAGTTATAATCGGTTTGTTACGAATTATAACATGAATGGGATGAATAAATCTCTGTCGAATTGCATGGGATGCTAAAGAATGCGGAGAACAATATTACCAAGAAAACCAATCAAGTGTTGATGGTGAATAAAGGAAAGGGGTTCAAAAACAAGGGTAAAGCAAAAGTTGCTAAACCGGAGGCAAAGGTTGCCGTTCTTTGAGAAGCCTAAACCCAAATCCCAAAAGGATGCGGTGTGCTACCATTGTAAGGAAGCTGGGCATTGGAGGCGTAGCTGCAAGCTTTATCGGGAAGGAGCGAAGAAGAAGGGCAATGAGATTGCCGTGACTTGGTATCTATGTGATAGATATTTTACTTTCTACCTCTAGTTCTTGGGTATTAGATACCGGATGTGGATCTCACATTTGCCTAAATGTGCGGGGACTAAAGAATAGAAGGTTGCTCAAAGAGGGTGAAGTAGATCTACGGGTTGGAAATGGAGCAAGAGTTGCTTTGCATTGGCCGTAGGGACTTACGAAGTCACTTTACCAAGCGGATTAATTTTAGTTTTAAATAAGCTGTTATTATGTTCGGATTTGAGCGAAACATTATTTCTATTTCATGTTTAGACAATGAGGGTTACAATTTTCTTATTGCGAATAAGAAATTTTCAATTTATTTGAATGACATGCTTTATTGTGTTGCTCATTCTTTTAATGGCCTTTATGTCTTGGATGTTGAGAATAATGTTGATAATGTCTATCATGTTAGTAAGAAATCCAAACCAAATAATGTGAATGACACATATAAATGGCATTGCCGTCTTGGGCACATAAACGAGAAACGCATCTCTAAACTCCATAAAGATGGATATTTAGACTCATATGATTATGAATCATATGATGTTTGCGAGTCTTGTTTATTGGGCAAGATGACTAAAGCACCTTTTACTAAGAGTAGTGAAAGGGCTAGTGATTTGTTGGCTCTCGTACATACTGATGTATGTGGACCAATGAATAGCATTGCTAGGGGAGGATTTCGGTACTTCATAACGTTCACTGACGACTTATCAAGATATGGCTACGTCTATCTGATGAAGTACAAAAGTGAAGCATTTGAGATATTTAGAATATTTCAAAGTGAAGTACAAAATCAACTTGGCAAAACTATTAAAACACTTCGATCCGATCGAGGTGGTGAATATTTGAGCCAAGAATTTGACGATCATCTGAAAAGTTGTGGAATTGTTTCAGAACTTACTCCACCCGGAACACCACAATGGAATGGTGTGTCCGAGAGGAGAAATCGAACTCTATTAGATATGGTTCGATCGATGATGAGTCAAGTTAACCTTCCTATTTCCTTTTGGGGACATGCACTGGAAACAGCTGCTTTCACACTTAACAAGGTCCCTACTAAATCGGCTCCTAAAACCCCACATGAGATGTGGCATGGAAGAAAGCCTAGCTTATCTTTCATGAAGATTTGGGGATGTGAGGCTTATGTAAAGAAATTGGTTTCTGAACATAAACTTGCACCTAGATCTGATAAATGTATTTTCGTTGGTTATCCCAAGGAAACGAAAGGATATCAATTTTACAACCAATCCGAGAACAAAGTGTTTGTTGCTCGACACGGTGTCTTTCTAGAGAAAGAGTTTCTCTCTAAAGAAACTAGTGGGAGTAAAATTGATCTTGAAGAAATTCAAGAACCTGAAAATGACATAGAGCCAATAGTAGAGACGGAACCAAATTCACAAGCTGTTGTGGAACCGGTTCAAGATACACAAGTTCTTCGCAGATCGGATAGGATACGATCCGAACCTGAGAGATATGGATTTCTCATGACGGAAAGTAATGAAGTAGAAATCATTGAGAATGATGAACCTACTTCCTATCAAGAGGCGATGTCCACTCCTGATTCGGACAAGTGGCTAGGAGCCATGGAATCCGAGATCAAATCCATGTACGATAATCAAGTTTGGAACTTGATTGATCCACCCGAAGGTGTAAAAACCATAGGGTGCAAGTGGGTTTTCAAAAAGAAAACCGACATGGATGGGAAGGTACATACTTATAAGGCTAGGCTAGTTGCTAAGGGGTATAGGCAGATTCATGGCGTTGACTATGATGAAACCTTTTCGCCCGTAGCAATGCTTAAGTCTATTAGAATCCTAATTGCCATAGCCGCATATTACGACTATGAGATATGGCAAATGGACGTCAAAACAGCGTTTCTTAACGGAAACCTACTTGAGGATGTATACATGATACAGCCTGAAGGGTTTGTCGATCCAAAGGATTCTAACAAAGTATGTAAGTTGCAGAGATCCATTTATGGATTGAAGCAAGCTTCCCGGAGCTGGAATCTACGTTTTGATGAATCAGTCAAAGAGTTTGGCTTCATCAAAAACGAAGATGAACCTTGTGTATACAAGAAGATAAGTGGGAGCATAGTGCTATTTCTGGTGTTGTATGTCGATGACATCTTACTCATTGGAAACAATGTTCCTGCACTTGAGACTGTAAAGTCCTGGTTAGGAAAATGTTTTTCAATGAAAGATATGGGTGAGGCGGCTTATATCCTTGGTATCAAGATCTATAGAGATAGATCAAGAAGGATGATTGGTTTGAGTCAGAGTACATATATTGACAAGGTCCTTAGAAGATTCCGCATGGAAAATTCTAAGAGAGGGAACTTGCCAATGGGACACGGCATTACTCTTAGCAAGACTCATTGTCCTAAGACAAATGATGAGCGAAAGAGGATGAGTGATATACCATATGCTTCGGCAATTGGGTCTATCATGTATGCCATGTTATGTACTAGACCCGATGTCTCGTACGCTCTAAGCGCAACGAGTAGATACCAGTCTGATCCTGGTGAGAACCATTGGATAGCTGTCAAGAATATCCTTAAGTACTTGAGAAGGACTAAGGATGTATTCTTGGTATTTGGAGGAATGGAAGATGATCTGGTTGTAAAGGGTTACACAGATGCAAGCTTCCAAACCGACAAAGATGACTATAGATCGCAGTCTGGTTTTGTGTTTATGCTAAATGGAGGTGCTGTTTGTTGGAAGAGTTCCAAGCAAAGCACTGTTGCTGATTCTACAACAGAAGCCGAATACATAGCAGCATCGGATGCGGCTAAGGAGGCGGTTTGGATCAAGAAGTTCGTTAGTGACTTAGAAGTCGTTCCGAGTATCACTAACCCGATAGAGCTGTTCTGTGACAACAATGGTGCTATTGCCCAAGCAAAAGAACCAAGGTCACATCAGCGATCCAAACACATTTTGAGACGCTTCCACCTCATTCGAGAAATCTGTGAAAGGGAGGACGTCAAGATATGCAAGGTACCAACGGATGACAACATCTCGGACCCTCTCACCAAGCCTTTACCACAAGCTAAACATGATGGTCATGTTAGGTCCATGGGTATAAGATACATGAATGATTGGGCCTAGTGCAAGTGGGAGACTGTAGGTGTTAGTGCCCTAGGCCTATAGAGATAGACCTTTATGTAATGTCATTGTTCATTTATATATGAGATTGTTTCTTTGATTGTTATATATGTTTGCATGTTTTTAATTATAATAATCGTGTCCCTAGTACTTATGAAGCACTAGTATGAAGTCTAATGGATAATCATGTGATGATTATATGCATGGAGATGCACATTAGATTCATGGGTACTTGTTAGAGAACAAGGTACTGGACTTGACCCATTATGAGATTTATGTCATGGTCAAATGTCATAATTAAATCTCATATAGTCATATCATTGATATCCTTTGACATGAGATTATCATCGTCTTTCGCTACGATGAATATCATGTTTGATATAGTTTAACGTTGTCTTTAACCGGATGACAATAAGGGCTATCATTGGCATGGTATGATTCTTGTTGGGAAGAATGATAAGTCAAGATGGAAATTGTCCCTCGTAAAGAGAGATGTTTGCTTGGCCACCGATAAGTAAGATTGATGTAGTGCATGGCCATGCCCGAATGAATTAATGTGATTAATATCATTCGATTAATCAATTTACTTAGTAACGAGAAAGCATTGAACAATATGAGTTGACGTGGACCATGACTCATGTTCAATATAACATCGTGTGACAATGGGATTGTGATATGTTCTATGTAGGAAAACGAACTTGATATTATATTATTTGGGTAGGCATGATGGCTTGCTAGAGTCCGCTCATGTCTTATGAGGATCGATGTGATCGAACTCATTGCCAACATAATATAGTCTATGGTCTACTTGCATCGAGCAAATTGTCAAAAATGGAATTATGGATTACGGTGTGATGGGCGACCGCCCATGGTACCATGGGCGACCGCCCACAAGTCAATGGTTGACTTGGGCGACCGCTCAATGGTTCATGGGCGACCGCACATGTTATTAACTTGGGCATTGGAGGGTCTAGATGGGCAACCGCCCTTGTCCTTATGGGCGACCGCCCATGTTGGTTTTCGAATAAGGGATTTGAAACTGTGCTCATGGGCGACCGCCCATGCCCTTGTGAGCGACCGCCCATATGAGGTTTCGAATGATGGGATTAGGCTCTGGACTCATGGGCGACCGCCCATGTCTTGATGGGCGACCGCCCGTGTCCAGCCGAATGCTTTGAAACCGTTTTTGCCAAGGGTTTTAAGAGGGTATAATATTTATAAGGTATAAATAGTATCTCTCTTCAACCCTAGCAGCCAAGTGACGATTTTGGTTTAGGAGAAACACAAAATATTGATTTCTCAATTGTGAATTGAGAATCAAATCACACCAATTCCATAATACATCATAGATTGAAAGGGGTTTCAATCAAGGGTCTAGCAATCCTCCTAGAAGAGTTCTAGGATTCGTTCATCGCGTGGATACTCATAGAGGATCTTCGCTCTTCAAGATCATTTGTTCGTGATTCAAGGATCGTTCATTGAAGGCTTTGCTAATTCTCCAACTGAGTCACGTTTATCAACGACAAAGGCACTCGAGGTTGATAATGCATCTTAATGGGGATACGAGAAAAGCAACAAGTATGACTCTTAAATGTTGTCTGCTTTAGCCAACTAGGTTTTACTCTAGTTTCATTCTGTAAATTATGTTTTAGAATATTTGATGTCCACAATCCAGCCTCCCAATCCATATCATTATCGAGGAAACATTATTTCTTGAATACTCACGAGAAGTGAAGACATAGTTGTGTTATGAGGCGTGTCTATGAAAGTAGCAAAAAGGTAAGACCAAAAAAGACTGGTCCATGGTATGAAACAACCCTAGATGATGCTTAAGGAGGCAAGGCTAGAAAAAAAAAGTGTGTAGTAATAATAATTGTAGTAACAATAAATATTTATGCATAAAAATTTGAAGCATACAAATGAATCGCCCAATGCCTCTACAGCTTGGAGCCGTTCTTCATGCATGTCTTCGGTCATTACTGGTGGATCCTATGACAAATCAATATGTGCAAGAAGTAAAACGAGGAAGGTTTCTAAATGTTTAAATACTAGAGATATGGAAAATAGGAATGCAGTCAACTGAACTCCGGCATGAACCCTGAGTAAATGGAGCATGCATGTATTGTCGCGATTTCAGAAGCATCATAGATTTTACAACACCAGCTGAACCCCTTCTGTGATCCGAAGGTTTTGAACCAACAGAATTCACTCTCATCATCAGACATGGAATCACAGGATTCATAGCCACCTGATGCCGAGGAACTGTAAAATACTTTAAGCAAAACAAGTAGAAGTAAACAGATCAAGGGCAAACTATAGACAGACTGAGAGGACATATTCCAAGTAAAGTCGACAATAATAAGGTATAGTGGCATATCTGATCTCTCATCTTTAACTTAGAAAAATCCAAAATATCATATGAAATAAGCTAATAGAACTAAAAGCATTCAAAGAAAAACTGGAAGGCTATAGTATTGTCAGCTTGATAAACATTGTTCAGCCCCTCTCTAGTAGGTTTACGGAGTTTTAAATGAGTTGGATACTTTAACAGGGTATGAGAGGTTTGGTTTAATGAAGTCTTGCCTTTAACCCATCATCACTGAGAAACATTGCACATGTAGTCACCATATTTGGCTCCGTGGAACCATCTATTTACCTTTTCCACATGTGAGAAAAGACATAAATGAGGGGGAGTGCTAGCTTCATATACATTGTTGGACCCTCTAGCAGCTTAAGCATTAGTTGGCAAATTAAAAAGTAAAATAAAGAACACTATCATTTACAAACCAAGAGGTAGTGGCTGGTTGTAGGGCATATCTCGTAGTGACTAGCACTGATATAATCTGACTTTTCTAACCTTGAATTTTAAGCAAAATCCAAAATACAATATAATGTAAGTTGATGCAACTATAGAAACTCACAACCTGAAATAAGACTACCAAAAATGTTATGGACCAACACACTTGCTAGTCCTTGACTGCTAGTACCCAGGAGGGTAAGTAGGACAATGAATTAAGTGCTGACAATTCCAAGCTTTCAGCTTCACAAGAAGGATACGAAAGGTACACGTTTTAAGAAGGTGCAATATTATAGAAAAAAAAATCATCTACGTAATGAAAAAAAAATATTGGGGAGTCCAATCGATAGCAACTCCAGACAAGGTAAACCTCAAACAACCCCTACATGTTAGATAGATCATAGAAGCAAGGAATATGATCAGATAACAATAAAGCCAAATTTACTGTCCACTCCACGCTCCGTCATAACAATCAGAATTGCAGTTGCTCCATCCTAATTCATTGGTTGGTTTTACTTAAAGTTGGTTTCTCCGTTTATGTAATATTCAGACTGGAGTAAGTAAAAGACGCAAATGAGTTACCTGGTGAAATATGATTCTAAATATTTTTTATTTTATGCATCCTGGGACATCATTGGACTTGCTTCGACTTGGGAAAAGTTCTTCAACTATATGTACTCCATCTCCCAAAAAAGAGTCACTTTCCTTATTTGTTTGACCCAAAAACAGAGTCATATTCTAAAAATAGAGTTAAACAAAAGTGTTCTCCCCCAATTTTTTTTTAATAAAAAGGCCCTAATAAGAACTGGAAATTTGATGAAATAATTAAGAGGGTCATGCGGAGAAGACGCAATGAAATTGCGATATAGGAAATGTGATAAAGTGCTTTAATAATTTGACTTGTCAAATATAACTCTTTTTCTGGGATTCTGGGACAGAGAGTGTACAACTTAGTAATGTTAAAGAGCACATCAATTTTGTTATTGATGCCAAGGTGCAATCGCTCCGACGTTGTGATGATACTACCCTATTTTACCGGGACAAAAGCCAGTACTTTCATGTTTAGGTTAATATATAGAAGCTTAAGCCACCTAATACTTCTTTCAACCTAAGAAATAAGACAATTTACCCAAGTATAAAAAAATGACATATACCTTAAATGTCCAAAGCAATGTTTTCCCAAGTGCAAACCAATCAATCAGCAAGAGCTAATGCAGTCCTCTGAGAAGTTGTAATGTAATCATATTTACAAACTTGCCTTTAATACACTAATCCCTCCGTCCCAAAATAAGTCCCTTAATCCTTTTTGGGATGTCCCAAAAAAGTTTGCCCTTCCATAACTTTCTGATTTAGGTATAGAACATTTTAATATTTACCCTTTAGGGACACATCCATAATGGGCCCAATCTTTTAGACAGAGAAAGATCACATTTTTACCTTACGCCAAACTTTTTATAATAAAGTGAAATGCTCTACCTAAAACTGGGTGTCCTGTAAAAGGGGACTGTTATTATGGGACAGTGAGGGTATTACTTTAGGGACTATGCCCGATAAGTTCTAAAAAAATTTCATAATGCCCGATAAGTTTCTTCCCCATGTTGTATTATGATGTTGTATTATGTTTCGAAAATACAACATCAATTAAGGCCATAATACTGCATTCCGGCGGCCGCCGGTGACCGGAGTCCGAAGCCCATGGACCGGCGACCAGATTCCGACCTCCGGTGACCGGATTCCGGCGATCGGCGGCCGGATTACGGCCAAAATTGCCGGATTACGGTGAAAATTGACCGGAATCCGGCATGCGGAGATAGCAGACGGCGGCGGCGGAGCTGGGCTGTGGCAGAGGCGGTGGTGCGGATGCAGTATTATGATTTTAAACTACTGCATAACTAAATGTTGTATTATACATAATACAACATGAGAACTTATGGGGCATTTTAATACAATGAGAAACTTAGTTGGAAGTGATTTGTTCCAAAAGGAACTTATGGGGCAAATTCCCATTACTTTATAGTCCTTACGTCTATGCTCTTAGTCAGGGTATCGCAGCAAGACTAAACTGGTGTTAACGAACAACTTAAGTATCCATGGCCACCCTTAGTAACTTCTGCAGTTTAAGAAATAGAGCAAGTATTTCTCCTCACCCCCCCCCACCGCCCCACACTCTTCAGTAAGAATAAAATAGATAAACCGACTTTGAAATGTTTCAACTAGTTCTGTTTCCTCGAGGGTACTTACTGACAAGCTATTAAGCAATCTGAGGAAGTCATCTTGACTCTGGTATATGCATACATGGTTTCTTATTAGATGCTAGAATATCCTCCATGCACCCTCCCCACCCACCGCCCCTCCCCAATCCTCTATCACTCGAAACATCTAGAGCCATATAATACAATATCCTTTTATTACATAAACCAATTATATTATTAAATAGCTCAATAAGACTGGTATCTACTAAAACAGACAGACTCTACCTGCACAAATAAACCAGGCAATGGGAATGTAGGTGCTTTTATTCTAACCAAAATAGAAAAATAGTGAAGGGTAACCCAAGCTTACGAGAAGAAGTACTTGCACTTTATAAGGCAAACTACACATGAATTCTAAAACAATATGATGAAAGGTTGGACAGTTACAAAAATCAAGATTGCTCCATCAAAGTTAGTCAGTATGTTATTCAAGGGGGAAAACATGAGTTCTCACTTGCTTACTTCACCTGTCACGTTCGTCAACAAAACCTTCAGTGGCTCTTGGCAGATGAGATGAGTTTCCTCGACCCAGATCCTCTCCCTGCAGTTTTTGATGATATCAATTAAAGTTAAAAGTGTTATGAGGAACTATTAGGAGAAAAACAAATATTGAAAGCTTAAGACAGAAGGAAAAACACAGAAAAACGTCACCTTAATGTGAGAAGGATTGTTTTCGTTCTTTGTAACGCCATCTTCACGCTTGTGATCCAGCTGACGCTTCTTCTTAATGCAGATTGCAAGCTGAAAATCAAAACCAGAAGACCTCAAACTTAGAAATATGTGTGACAAAAACAAACTTAACAGATGAAAAAAAAAAACTTTGGAAATATCAATTGCCACATAAATCACAAAACATCACTTGTTTTCATTAGACAGCATACATCCTTAGTCTGAATAAACTGCATGCAAAATAAGCTAATATGCAAAACCGAGAATAAGATATACTCTGATGTGAGTCAGATGAAAGAAGCTATATCTTCGATGACAAACATAATTATGGATAGACAGATGAAAAGAAATTATGCTCCTGGAAGTTGCAGCAAACCAAAGAGTTCATTATTCTATTAAAGATTAATTGTACACCTAACTAAGGCAAGAAAGATAAGCCCATGGATGCATCTCTACATATAAGGTGCTTAACTTTAGACCATGGCCTCCTCAGTATTACCAACTCCAACTATACAGGCACTAAAGTAGGCCATATAATCAACAGTGAAACCAGGATTTCATGTTCACAGGGGCCATGTACAATAGTGATAAGAAAGTTCCCAAGAAAATAGCCAAAATTCATATGGTAGCTTTGCCAGTGCATATAAGATTTTAAAAAAAAAAAAACTCGTAACCAGATATGGCTTCAGAAATTTCTTTGGGTTAAGGGTCAGGTATTTATTCTTGTAAATATTTTTTGCAATTCCTTAAAAGAAGTCCCAATCCTTCTCCTTTTCCTCTTGTTTCCTTCATTTAGAAGTCTAAAACTTCTTTCAAAATCAGGGCTAAAACTCCTTTCAAAATCAGGGCTAAAACTCCTTTCAAAATCAGAGCCTTTATGTGAACTGTAGTGCTTAATATGCTTAACACCAACGATAATCTTCAGATTCGATGACCTCTTAAGTGTATCTCGCCTAACTGGTGTTGTTAGTTGCAAGCTTAGAGACGAGACGCGTGATCATCTCTTTCTCCATTGTTTTGTTGCTTGTTGTCTTTGGAATCAATTGTTTAAGGTGACTAGGGAAAATTTGAACATTGAATTCCTTTTTATATGACTAGAACATTGAATTCCTTTTTACATATTCACTTTTGTGGCTTGGGTAGGGGCAAGGTAATGAGGGACAATTTAGGATTTATTTTGATAGTTATTTAATTAGTTTTAATTTAAATTGTAATTTTCGGATTTATTATTAGGTATGTAATATTTTCATGTTTTAGAGTATATTTAGGATATATTTTGATGTCTTAGAAGCTAATTTTTAGAAGGTTCCTACTTGTTTTCCAAGTCGTAAGAGTCCTATAAATTGAGGGTTATTGTTAATTCCGAAAATTAACCATTGTTCAATAATATTACGATATTTTATCAAATTTCATGTTTGTTTTCTTTCTTCCACCTGGATTGGTGTGAAAACCAAGCTTGTAGGGCTAGTTTATCTATCTTAGGGAATTACTCACTATAAGTTTCCCCGATCTATCGTGTATTGATCAAACTCATACTTCTGCGCCACATCACAAGGATGTAGTCATGTTATGAGAATAAGTGGTTTCAGCTATTTTTTGGTGTTTATGGATGGAGAGGAATAACAATGTCTTTAGGACTAAACATCTTCTGAATCACTTATTATGAGAGCGAGTAGTCCCTATAGCTTCTCTTCAGGCGTCAGCAAATGGTGCCTTTCAGGGAGTGTCCATTTCAGATTTGAAACGGGACTGGACGGCTGTGACTGTGTAGTTCTTTTTTGGTTTTGCTGCTTTTTCTCTTATTTTGTAATCAGATGGATATCTTGTCCGTCTCTTGTAAGTTCTTCTCTTAAATCTAATATATTTCTGTTCTTGCTAAAAAAAATGACTACTATTCATTACATGAGCTTGAGGAAGATAAAAGGGGGAATCTTATTGAATTTTCAGATATCAAATATCGCCTAATAATCCATGAAATACAGTCTGCAAAGCTCTTTCCAAAAAAAAATATGTGATTACCATGTGCAACTTCTGGTTAACCAAACAAGTGGATAGGTCAATTACACCACTGGCTGGCATCCGGGGCAATGGCTGTGATTCCTCCCAACACCAACGAACTTCTCGAACAAATTCAATCCATAGCACAGCGATAGCTGCTCTCACAACAAAAACCAACTCAGTCAGTGAGAGAAAGAGAATATATCGACGAAAACATATTGTGTACTAAACAGTTCAGGATCATCAGCATATAAATTTTCTGAGGGAGAGACAACCAGCGGGGTAAAGGCGACTTTCCATACCTCTTATATTGCAGTCCCCAAACCATAAAGAGTGTAAGCAGAACTGTGCAAAAAGAGAATCCAGCGGGGCGCCTTTAATAGTTCGAGAACTCTTGTGCTCACCTTCAGTAGAAATGAACACAACTCCTGCAGCCACTGGAAGAAAACTGGTTACAGAAGCAGCATAAGCATTTAAATAGTGAAGTTAGGAATACACATCACTGTAGAATCATATGAATGGTTAAGTAAAGTTTATCCACTATTAATAATCATAGAGTATAGCTTTTATGTATAAGAAATGATGTAAATTCCACCCACTTACCACATATATATATATATATATATATATATATATATATATAAATATATATATGTATATATTTACACACACATGGCAGACACTCACACAAAACGATATCATTAGACATCTTAGGAATACATTAAGTCAAGTATTTCATAGATTGGAGATGCAAAGTGAAAACTATGGAATCGAAGAATAGAGGTTCAAAACCAATAGCTTTGGCCTTTTCAATTCCAGCATAACAACCCGAAAATAAGTTTTCATAAAGTAGCATGAGCTACCGCAATTGCAACATAATTAGGCCTATTTAGAAGCTAAATTTTGAAACAAGTTGCAAAATTGAGCAGGTTCAGTCGGGATTGCAGAGAGATTTAAACTTGGACCATTATGTATAATGATACTCCCGCCATCCCAATAGAAGAGTAACATTTGACTAAAGACACAAATTAAGAAAATGGTTGAAAATCTACAAATTACCTAAATTGCCTCAAAAACATTTCCAATTAAAACTAGGTGGCTATATTTGAATCCAAACCAGGCAAGATGAAGGTTAATATTGTCATTTTGTTGTAAAAAGGTTTCCTTGGAAATGTTGGAAATGTTACTCTTCAATTGGGCAAGCCCAAAAATCATGTACACCTCTTCTAGGAGGATGAAGATAGTGGATAATAAAGTCAACTTATTGATGGATATATTATGGGAATCACCACCGATATAGTGACAAGCTAGTACTAACATGTATACTGAGTCACTGACCATAATTAGCTACTATTTTTGCTCAAAGAAAATCAGTTGTGTGTCTTCAGATATATGGATGACATAAGGATATGGAAAAATGAACAAATGGCAACAACAACAAAAACTTTTAAACCTTCAGGAAAAATTATTCCAAGGAGTGGATATTTGCAATTTAAGCTAGAGTGGAGGGAAGGAGCAGGGAAGTTACCCATGGCCCTAGGGATGAAGCCAATTATTTAAGTTAAACATACTAATCATCTTTTGGTTTATCTTTGCAAGAAGGGTGCGTTCAGTTCAATGACACTTAAACTAAAGAGATATAAGTCTTCTGGTTATTCAGCAGAAGCATGAAACTATTCCATCACAAAACATTAAAGATATATGTTGTTGCTTAACATCATAGTGTGACATAAACGTAAACCAACAGATAGGAAGCGATTGCACTGCTTGTAAACTTTAGAGAGGAAAAAAACGGTAGCACTGCTTGTAAACTTTAAGCAATTGCATCAAATAGTAGCAATGGATGCGAGAAACAATCCTGAGAAAATGTACCCTCGTGAAATAGTTCTTTGAGCACACGATCAAGAACCGTAGGTGGAGGTATGACCGCCGAAGACTTCATATTATCTGATCCCGAATTTTCAACTGCTAAGAACCACAAAAGATGAATAATATGAGTGAAAATGTGGCATAACCTATACTACATCAGAAGACATCACCAAACTACTGGAAGTCAAAGCTGCAACCTGCAATGTACTCCCTCCGTCCCAAAATGTATGTCCAAAAAAAAAAAAAGAAATTGCTCTTGAAAATTTTTTGGACATTCATTTTGGGACAGAGTTAGTACTTTCTTTATAGAAGCACACTTACAAATATATATCTATATGTATATATATATGTGTGTGTGTGTGTGTGGAATTCAAGCTTGTACACAAGTGTGTGCCAGACCTGACACAAAATCTTCCATGAATTGAGCCTCTGAGGCTATAACTGATGCTTTAACCAAATGGCGCAGTTGCGAAGCAAATCCAACGATGTTTCCTTTGCTACCATCACTGCTAAATAGTGGACAGGTATTTGCCATGTCATCGAAAATACAAACGTGCTAATGTAAATCTATTTAATAACGTAAAAAATTAATACACGGACAATCTAATCAAAATACATGTATGCTTACATTACCATATTATAAGCTCTACTCCACTTTATATGAAATAGTCACTATATTCTCTCTCAAGGAGTCCTACTTTTGTTTACAGAATTCTCAATTCAAAGAGTCTCATTTTGAAAAATAAATCTACAATCTCCACGGCACTTACCCCTCTTTAATATTTGAATAAAAATGTTGGATGTCAGTATGTAACATAGAGTTAATTGGTGATATAAGTACTCCAAGGATAATTCTGTGTCTTTTTAAGTATTTGACTTATGACACTTTGAATGGAATCGAGGGAACACGAGTTCAGATTTCAATCAATGGGTTTTCTTTAACGACTATTGCCAAGGAGAATGATGCATTCATAATAATGTTTGACTTTTGTCTTAAAACAGCCAAAACTAAATTATTTTAATTATCTCTTCGATATACACCATACACTTGTCTTCATAGCAACTACCCAAGATTATAGAAGACACCATTAACCATAGGCCATGATTCAACATATAATATTTGACTTATGGCAAAAAACAGAGTACATTTTGGACTTTGCATTTCTATAAAAGAGAATAAAATTGGGAGAATGCCCCATAAGTTCTAAAAAAATATCATAATGCCTCATAAGTTCCTTTCCATGTTGTATTATCATGTTGTATTCTGTAAACATACTGCATACATGGCAATGGATAATACTACGGACTGAATATAATACTGCATACTGAATATAATATAGCATCAGGCGGCGACCGGCGATCGATGACCGTTCTGGTGATAGGCGACCGGATTCCGGCGACCTTCCGGTGACCGGTGGCGGTGGTGGCAGGAGGCAGTATTGATAATGTTGTATCATAATTTTTAAATATTGCATGCAGTATAATATACTGCTGCATAAGAACTTGTGAGGCATTTAATTTTAATGAGTAACTTGAGGGGAAGTGATTTGTCCCAAAAGGAACTTATGGGTAAAATTCCCAATAAAATTAGCAAAGAAACTCGAGAGTTTCGAGCTCACAACAGTTAGTTTGATAGAAACAGCTAGCATCCCCCTTAAATAAAGAAATAATCTTAATGCGATTTTACAACTATACAAGCAATGTACAAACAAGTAAAGCGCATTCCTTAAAAAGGTTGACATGTGAATTGCAACACTTATTATGGGACGGAGGTAGAGGTAGTGGTAGTGGTAGTAATAATTACAAAAAAAATAAAAAGGCTATAGAACCTTCAATGATGTGGATACTGTAAAAAGTCCACTGGGATTTCTTTCTACTTGTCTCAAAAGAAAAAAGACGGAAAAATAAAATTACCATAGCTAACCTAGGTATTTGAAATTGCAACCGAGGTATTTGAATAAGGATCCCCCAAGAACTTGTTGTATCTGAAAACGACATCCTAGCACTTATTTTCCTTCTTTTACCAGCCAAATATAGTCTTGTACACACGGTTATCCATTCTAAGCAGTCACCTAGTCCAAAGGAATTACTCTGCCTTGTATTCCAGTTTGTAGCATTGAAAGGTTCTTCCAAGTTAAAGATAAAAGATACACTATATAAAGACTTACCTCAGTATAGAAATTTAGAAGAAAATGACACTACATAGGAATCAAATTAGATTGGAAAAGGAAATGATCCTCCAAAATCCGCAAATCTTAAATATTCATTCTAAATTTCAAAATCATAATAGCTCACTGATGTTCTAGTGTAACTCTTTTCCACCATGGAGTAACTCATCAACATGAAAGTTCCAGTTTCAACGTATATGGCCAATACTAAAAATATGTTTTCTTCTTCTTCCATCCAGTGGAAAATATTTAAACTAAGGCTTTACTTGTTTCAAGAAAACAATTCCAGAAAACATGTCCTCATTTTTCGGTGTTGAGTAAAAATTAGAAAACATGACAAATTAAGCTTAGCCACGTCAACCGAAAATACCCCCTATACTCATGCTGAGTAAAGTAGCTAGCGGAACTTGGGGTCGAGCGTCATTTTCAGGATACACATTGAATCCCCATATATCTTTTGCTTCTATTTCCTTCAAGTCGTCACTTTTTATTCATACCTCTACTCTTGCTTTTGTCCAGAAACCAAATGCCCATGCCACTCTTCCTCATCTCTCCTTACAGTATTCACTGATCATCTCTTATCTCTATCCTTGCTTCACTCTCTAGAAATCATAGGTTCAGCATACTCCGTTTTCTTCTCCTCCTCCACCTCCTCCGTCCTTCATCTAATCTAATACCACATATTTTACTTCCCCTATTATTATTAACTGATTCTCTCTATAGAAGTTCGCACCCTTATCCAGTCAGGTACCTTTGTATGATGATTTCTTGTCAAATCTGCATCTCTTGGAGATTTTGAAGGAAAATTTGTCCCTAATGCCCCACAACAAATTGTTAACAGATGCCTGCCAAAGCAATCATCTAATTTTACATGAACCTCTTCGCCTTCTTTCATTCTATTAAGTTGCTTCCTATGTTAATCCATCAGAATTTTTCTATAGTTAAGGTTTCTTAGGGGGTGGGTGGATTAAAGGTAGTTTTTAGATGGTAAGGAAGGAAACTAGGTAGAAGTCGTCTAAAGCAGCATGCAAGGATCTGAACCGATGGTACAAGTTTTCAATGCTAGCTTGAGAAACACCACTAGCACTATACTTTCGGTAGTACTATCAATATTTTTACCAGATACACGAAAATGGCAACATTCTAAAGAAATGATCTACATGAAACTTTCTTGAAATCGTATTCTGTAAGTTGTACGTCTTAAGCAAACAGAGCTTAAAAGTGCCTATGGGTACCTCATATATGTCCTCCAGGAATAAGTACTTCTTTTGAACGCTTATACATGTGCGTATAGATATGCGTGCTCATTTCATTCTGTTAATAAGTACTCGAAAAGAAAAGCAAATAATTATGCATAAAATTTTAGGCTGAGATTTGAGAAAGACCCAACATACATCAGTTTGATGAACTACAAATTTTGCACAACATATCTACACCGCCATAACTGTAATAGAGATTCTGATATGAAAAGCAATCCTTACAGATTTGGAGAAATTTCTGGGAAAATGAACCACTTTTCAGCTTCATGGAGCGAAGCATTTTCCAGTTCAGCCATTTCCATGGAGCTTTCAACTGTTTTCTCTTCCCAAATTGTAATCAACTTAAATCCTGCCAGATTTCATGCATATATCGGTAAGGAGTAGACCACATAAAGACTAATACAATTGTGAAAATGCCATGAGGCCCGCGATTGAATTACTGTCCCAATTGCAACAAAAAATAATCACCAACATGTCATCAGTTTCAGCTCACTCCAAATTAGGTGTTACTAAGAAAGTTTCTTGTTTGTAGTTGCTTACTCCATCCATTCCACAGAGTCCCTTCAACTTTAAGATGTTGATGTTCTACTTAAAGAGTCTCAATTTGAGAGTTAAGCTTATTGTTCCGACATATGAGTTAGGGACCTGCTAGCAAGTGTCTTATGGGTACTTGTTAAGCATTCAGATCAGAAAGTTTATGTCAAAAAATCACCACTGGATTTCAGAAAATTCATGTGGAATAGTTCTTAATCTGGATCCTTAAAGACTGGCCTACTCACACTTATTAGCATTTTCCTATGAAATACACAGGAGGCGAAACACAGACCTTTATTTTGTAATGGATAACTATGTATCCCGTTAACTGTTTGATTTTCCACTGTGGACTCAAGAGAGTACATTTTTCTCACGCCTTAGGAACAAAAGTTACATGCAACCAATGATAAAGAACAATACTTGGTATTGCAACAGCATAAGATAGAAAAAAAAAATTGCAGTTTGGGATGTCCTAACTCAAGCAACGAGTGAGATTTATTCAAGTGCACCGGGGTAGTGGGACTGGGAAGGGTTAGGGTTGTTTGCAGAGAGATATATAAGTCAGTGATGAATGTTGGTCTTCGTGTAGCTTTTCCCCTATTGGAAAGTATATCTATGGTTTCAGGACATCATTCATGACCAAGCTGACCCCCACGCACTAACCTTGGACTAACAGAGAAAATGAAAAAAGATGCATATTTATTTTCAACCAAAGTTACCTTTAACTGGGTCCTCCGCGGAATACCACTCACTCCAAGGACAATCCTCATCCCATTGTATTTTGCTCCGGATTTCACCTCCAGTCCCACCAGATTCAGTAAATTCAATGTCAGCTTCTTGTAATTCTTCGTTGTCATCATAGGGAATGGTTCTGTAGGTTAGCTTCATTGTAAAGTGAACTTTGAAGATATGTGTTGAAAGGTCCAATGTGGAGAAGGCCTTCAGCATGAAAATTTGAACATTTAGGAACAAAGAAAAGGTCAACTCTGTTATGAGAAAGGACAGAAACTAAGGTGACCTAGATGTTTAAAGGGTAGATTTTCTATAATTTAAGATAAATGCAAGACAATGCATCTCCGTAAGTATCTTACAGCATTAGCTTGAAAATGATTACAGGAACAAAGGCAAGTCATTATTATGTCCATAGAAAAGCCATGACGATATGGATCAGGATGTGAATTTCGCCAGCACCTCTATGGTTCAGAGCATATATGTAAAAATGCCTTCGCCAGCAATCATGTCAGCTAAGAGTAAGGAAGTGACGGCAAGGCATAGAATAACATTTTTTTAATGAGGCATAGAATAAGATAACAGCTAAGGTTGTGCTTGACATTTATAAGCATAAGATGTTTCTATGATTTAAGGTAAATGCGAGACTGGCAATGCTTCTTGGTAAGCATCTGCAGCATTTGCATGAAAATGAGTGTACAGGAACAAAGGCACGTCATTTTGTCCAGGGAGAAGCCAAGACAATATGGTTCAGGGTCTGAAGTTCGCCAACACCCCTGAGGTTCAGACCATTCATATAGAAATGCCTTTGCTAGCAAGCACGTCAACAAAAATTAAGTAACGGCAAGGCATAGGATAAGATAACAGCTACTGTCGTGTTTGACAAATATAAGCAAAAAAATCTTACTGCTGAATAAGAATCCAAGCAGTCTGAATCAATTACGAATTCGTGTCAAAATATGAATTCTGCACTATTTTAGTTTTTAATGGCTGAAGCCCTTGAAATATCTGAATAAACTTAGGTTCCCATATTAACTTTTAACTCTGTGAACTCTCAAGAAAATGATTCCCTACAGAACGACATAGCAGATTAGTAGAATATTTCTTTTTTGAGAGAAATGAGATATATTAGTCATACAATTTTATCTCATGAAGACTTCACATCAAGTTGAATAAACACATTTTTTAAATACTAGAGTGTGTCATTTTTTTATTTAATAATACATTGAATGGTCAAGTAGTAGATAAGTAATGATGAAACAAGAATTGATCTCTCTCTCTCACACAAACAATAAGCATGTTAAATATTGGCCCCTATGCTAATCAAATAGCCTTTAAGAGGTCATTGGTTCCACTATTTTCCTTGAGCACACTGACGCCTACGTATCCTATCTGTGGCAGATCAGGGCAAGAGAGAGAGAGAGAGAGAGAGAGAGAGATAGATAGAGAGAAAGCAGAGGAGGGGGACAGAGCTCATTACCAACCAACACTTCTTTTGAAAAGATGGTATTTGAGAACTAGGTACATAAAGAGCAATCTGATGTTCTGAAAAGGTAACGGACCTTAGGGTTGAAAAGTTTAATTTACCCAGAGCAAACTTGTTCAATATCTAATTCTGATTGTTCTCAATAAGAGTCAGCACCATTTTCTTCACTTGGTTGGTTAACCCAGCAAATAGAGCCATAAGAGGAATCAGGTAGATCACACGCAATGACATTTGGTGAAAGCTGAATGTATCTAGTGAACTGGCCCCTAAGCACTCAATCAGCACTACCAAATTGCCATCTGATAATAGCTTCACATGAATATTGCATGTAATCAGTTGACAAGAGAGAATTAGATGCAGAAACAGTGCAGTATGAATATGAAAGTAGTTCTCAAAGTAAGATAAGGTCTAATAAGCTGCACATACAAGCTGGACAGAAACAACCAAGCTGAAAGAACATCTTCGACATAAAATCATAAGATTGACTTAGGGAGGTAACTTACAAATTTAGAAACAAATAGCTCATATAATCCCTCCAAATGCATGAGTTTTACTGGAACCTGACTACCTAAGTGATCTGCCTCAAATCTGCGGGTAAACACTGTTCCCATATTCTGGATACCGATGTAAGCTTTACGAGAAGGATCGTGGACTGGAACAAATGCCGGCCATAAGCTGCAATGTTCAAGTATCCATCGTATCAGGTTAGTGATTGCTTATATTTTTTCTTCATTGTTTAGGCAGAGAATATATCACAGAATCAGATGAAATATAAGATATCTTCATTCCCAACAGTACGTCAAGTACACACACAAAAGTGAGCCTCTAATTTGTAAATGTAAAAGTATAAATGCGCTATAAGAACAAAGCATTCATGCATTTAAGTGAAATATTGCAGCAACAGTCGTACCTGGAACAATTTGACAAAGCTATGGCAACAGCACTTAAAAGCTTGCTTGCCTCGGGGGAATCAAGAATAACCCCGCTGGCACTTTGAGGAGCAATAACCTGGCGATGCCGAGAATAGTTTAAGTGTGAAAGAAACAAAAGGATCAGATAGCATCTTATGAAGTGAAAGATGCCGAGTTAAGAGATACCAGAAACTCTTTAACCCCAAAAGACAATTGCAGATCATGCAGCGTGGAACTCCAATCCGAAATTTTTCCTGGGCCAGCCAGTGAATCAATCAAGATGTTAAATGACTAGCAGAAATGTGATGCTGAAACTGCTGATAAAAGCAGCAAGTGGTGTACCATCATTTCTGCTTTCGAAGTAGTACTCCATGCAGTAACTTTTCATGGCATACTTAAGCTCTGTTTTGACCTTATAAAAGTTCTTTGACAACCCCAAATGAATGGCATCCTTTTCCTACAGTTGAACAGAACAGCAAAGATTATTTGAGAGGAGAAATGAAGCAATACTCACACTGTTACAAAATAAGTGTCTTGTTACTATTTGCACATAGCTTAATGCAAAGCAAAGCTAGTAGACACAATTAAATTGGAGGTTAGTCCAAAGTGAATTTGTGGACACGTTGCATCCTTTATATACCCAAGAGGTGAGTGGACACTCTTTTTGAAACACCCTAAAGAATAGCAGACACTTATTTTGTACAGAGGGAGTAGTAAACAGTCGACTGAGTGATGCATGTTATTTGACAGGATAACTAATCCAAAAAGCAATCTCTAGTAAAGCAATCCATATTACGCAAGAAAGGCAAATGAGTAAAGCCTTAAACCTAATGCGGATTTTGTTTTTGATAAAAAAAGAGAATTGTATTAATAAAAGAGGCAAGTTACAGGAAGATGGGAAAGAAGTCCATCTAAAAAAAGAAAATAAAATAAAAGAATTCTACGTTATAAAATAGCAGCAAACCAATCTCTGTAAGTTAAAGATACTTAGAGATTTAACTCAACTAGCAAAAAATAATAAGCAGGGAAAGAAACAACAATCCACTTGAAGCCAAACTTGATAAAAACTAACTCAACAAATCAAGAAAAAACATTGGACAAACATAATCATGAAGATTCAAAGAAAAATGAATTTAATTCTAAAAAACATTAACCAAATTTGCAGTTTTGCACATCCATCATCAAGCCAAAAGTTAGATTATGAAACCAGGATGGGCAGATACTGGATAAAGCAAGCATACCACCAATCTTTTCGGGCCATTAGCCAACCATTGTCGACAAACTGACTCTATTTCAGATATGAATCTGCAAATCACAAATTCAGTAGTATCAGATATTTCAGCTCCAAGCATAATGACAATCTCTAGCATCATGGATGCACCAACATGTTTTGAAAGGAGAAAAAATGTGTATAATAATAATTCAGGATTATACCTTTCCCATGAAGAAGCCAGAGTGAAATCATCAAAGCGTTCGACCTGCTTCACCAACAAACTTAAGAAAATTAACCCATTGATCATTTATCTTGTCCATGACTACAATAAATATGAATCTTAAATGTCCTGTCCTTTTTTACGTGATGCAATCATAACATTAGTCGTGTCCACTGCCCACTGAATAAATTATTTCTTGTTTTCTTTTTAACTGATGGGTTGCCACATCGGTTGTGGAAGAGGCTGGCTCTTTGGTTAATAACTGCGATGGAAAGACGTCCCATTAAGCTAGCTTAGGGGATGAGTAGGCCTCATAGCACCCAGCAAAGAACAAAACATTCAGTCCTATAAGGGAAGATGGGGGATTCATAAATTTCGTTGACCTAGCTTTTGGGGTTGAGAACTCAGTTCTTCATTTCCCTTTTGCTTTTAGAAGAAACCTGTTATTATACGCTTGATATTCAAGGTTAATAAAGTGGAAACATCAAATCTCATATGCCTCCTAACAAACTGCAGTCAGAGACTTGTTTCGTACAAATTCAGACAAAAGATTCCCTAATATTAGTCAGCTACTGTCAGCACACAGGTATCATTCCAACTAAGTAAGTAATAATAATCACAACAACTTCATTCTCAATCATCCTAACTAATGTCAATGACAATCAACTTCTCAAAATGCAACCACCAAACCAAATTAAACCATACAAAATCGGGTATAGCAGAAATTCCTAAAACTGAGCTTCTGAACAAGAGAAGTTACCTGCTCTTCTTCTTCGTCGTCGTCTTCAATATAGTGTTTCTTTCTAGATGAAGCCATAACGAATCTGAACATCAATGTGACACCATTAGCGTAAAATTAAAGCAACTTCTTTCAACATTAATGATCGCAAGTAAATTTAAAATATAATTGAAATAAAAACTGCAAACGGCTTGAGATGAAGAAAAATTTCACCAGATGAACGAAATTGATGATGATTGGAATATGATCAAGGCCACAGAATCATTCAGAACTAGAAAGATCAAGATTATTTCGATGTGAGTTTGATTTGGGTGAATTGACTAACAACTCTCAGACATTGATTTTGTGTTGCGATTACAACAAGCCCTAGATATGGAATGTGATTTGTGAAAGAAAAAAAAGACATTGATGCGATCTGTTTTGTGAGATATGACCGTTAAGAACGTCGTCGTTTGATAGATTGTAAGAAAAGCGCCGAACGTTTTAAAAAAATGAAAACGTGGACGGCAAGATTCGAACCTGCGCGGGTTTAAGCTCACATGTTTCTAGTCGTACCCGATAACCACTACGCCACGCATTTGGTTGGACTCTTTATCGAATGGAGTAAGTAGCATTCATTTTCATTGAATATTGAAAAAAAAAATCGGATATTCATTTTAAAATGGAGGGAGTACAGTTTGAAAAAACTACTAAAAACTACTGCACATTCTTGTTGAGCGATAAACTCTTTGAAACAACTACGAATGAATGTTACTGGATCTTCACAAAAAACTACATCTTTTTGCTAGACCTATATACCCTTAACCAATATAATTTTGTTTCATTTCACTAACTAGTAACTACACAGTATGAAATGTTGATAAATAATAAGATTTCAATGCGGGTGTTAGAAGGCTCTAATGGCGGGTTTAACTGCAGGGAAGATGTGGGAAAGAAGAGAGGACACCAAATTTGGGAGGAGAAAGTGGGGGAGTTATAATCAGTTGATGGAGGACAAAGTGGGGGAGTTATAACCGATTGATGTAAGGAGAATATAGGGTCGTTGGATTATTTTGCCAGAGATAGATCCAATTATGGCCCCTTTTTGTCTCGACGGTTACCTTCATTTCATATTGTAATATAGACTACTACTCTCTTACCCGTATCAATGGCACGGTGACAGTATGAAATTGGTCGTTCATACAATAGTGTAGTACATACTCTGCGATTAAAAGATTGAAAACATATCGATTGTTATGTATGGTTAAACCACCACCATAAAAACACACACGAAAATATTTACACAACAATCAATAAAGATTCTTAAACGTATGAAAGAAAAAGGAAAATCTTATGAATTTCACCGGAAATACAAATGTCTTTGTTACATTCTACTAAGAAATTCATAGTAGTCTAAGAACTTTGATCACAAATGAAAGTGACAAAAAGGCATCCCAACAGAGACTCTGAAACTAAAAAAAAATGCTTCAATTTATTATTATTCGAATAAAAAACATGCAACTTGAGGCGGCATCATGACTTTAAACCTATCGCAATTTAGATAAACGTTGGTGGTGTGATATATTAAGTTCATAGAGACACATATAGAGGTTATATTGCAATTGGAGAGAGGGGGGAGAGAGAGAGAAAGAGCTACTGCAATTACCTTCGAAACAACTTTACCAAGTTTTATCTATTCGAGAAATTACTACTGCAATTGTAGTAAAGAAATTAAGTTTGCAACTTCAGGAACTACTGGATGAGACTTGTCATTAATATCGACAAAATGTTCACTCCCAACCAGCATAAATTCACGTACTCTTTAAGAGAGACCCTAGATATCATATTTAGGCACTCCAAAAATTATAAAACCCCCAACTCCAACTGTGAGCATATTTGGTTTGAAGCATGACATCCTAAGAGACATACTTCTCGGTAGATGGCAATCATAATAATCTCCTTGATATCAGTTTCTAAGATGGATGTAAGCCCGGAGTATAATTTTTATGGAGTGAAATCGGGAGCCAATGCAAGTGCTTATTGATTCCTCCGATTTGTTCATTTACTCTAAAATAAAGAAAACAAACATTAATCTGAAAGGGTAGTAGCATAAAACTGAAAAACCAAATGGCTGCAAATGATAAGCTAGTACATTCATTAACAACATAAATTACCATGGAGCGAAAACTAAGCTTTTGTATGTGTGTGAGAGAGAAAGAGAGAGGGAGAGGGAGAGGGAAAGGGAGAGAGAGATGCATCTTAAGTTAACTCTTTTAGATCCTACTCTCCTCCTCTTTCTGAAATACACACAATGAATTTTTATATAAAGCAGTTGCATTTGATTTGTCACAGACCAAAATGATTACATACTTTCATTTCCTTTCATAACAATGCTCAAACTTCCCTCTTTTCACATAGAACAAACTCCTAAAATTGCTTAATAGCACCAATTGTGCTTATTGTGACATAAAAAATATTACAACTTCCAAAATAATATTCAAATTTTGTTTTTTGTCGAGAATATAAATGGATATTCAATTTGGGACGAATTGAGCATTAAACTTATAAAGTTGAAATACAAATAAATACTATCCATATTTATTTTTGATTAAAGAATAAAAATAAATATTTATTTAGCAACTGTAATAGTAGTACTTAACTTTATAAAAAAGATAGATAGAGTAGTAAAGTGAAACCCATATTATGAAATTCCTATTTGTTAGGTAATCACAAATTATTAATCCACTGGCAACTCATTATGTAGAATGGAACCGGCCAGTGCTAGCTCAAACAACTCTTAAGAAAATGTGACCCCCCCCCTTCAATTTAACCAAATACCATGTGGTAGACTTGAGAAGGAAGTATAATCCCATCTAAACATACTTCATAATTAGAATGAAAGGAATAACACTGTATGTTGACCATGGCAAATTCATATCTCGGGGGCAAGAAAAAAATTCCATAACTCAATACCATCCAAATTGATCATAAAACGAAGCAACTAAAATAACACACCTTTGGAGTGGTGAACAAAAGACAGAATTAAATACTATTGAGTAACCTTCAAATCATGGAGGGAAACACGTGTATCTGCCATGGAACAAAGAAAAGATATGCTCTTGAAATTATAGTAACAAAACTGAAGATTGTCGAAATTGATTGAGGGAAAGGAGAATTTAGGTCTGGGCGTGTTAGACGAATCCGCAGAGGGGTCCGATTAAGGGAAGAGAGCAGTTAGCACCATACATTAACACAAATCTGAACCCTAAATGCAAACCCACTGTAACGACCCTAACCCTAGGCACCCTTTTTTAGCATGTGTTGAGCACGTGGGGTTAGGATTGTAGTATCTCAATTATTTATTTTGTGCTACTTGTTGAATTTTGGTGTCATTTTTATACTTTGATAACATATGTGAAGTAAGGATGAAAATGAATTAACTTTAATGATAAAGGGTCTAAAATGGAATAAATATAAAGTGTTGTGGTGAAGTTATAATAATTGAAAATTTAATAAAATATTATAAGTGGGTGAGGTGTTTTGTGTAAAGAATAGAAGTTGAGGTGTTAGATATATTTCCTTAGACCTTGAGGGGCTTAAGTGGAAAAATGGAATTACTTCCTTTTATATTAGTCAAAGGGAGGCCATACCTCCCCATTCCCCATCATCTTCTTCAACCTCCTCACTTTTCCTCCATGGAAATCCACCCCTAGCTCTTCCTTTCCAAAATTCATAATAAATTCAATTTCCTTCCATTTTACGATCCGTTTGTACATTCTTGATCGTGGCGGTACATTCTTGATCGTGGCGGCTAGGGGCAGGCCCGGCTATTACACGGAAGAATCGGCTCTACCGCACAGGGCCCCAAATCGGAGAGGGCCCCCATTTTAGATCGGCCCATTAGGTATATATATTCCATAAAAAAATAGCAACATAATTGACTTGGGAGATGACGGCGAAATCAAGCGACAATCACTCCGACTCATCGCTTCCTCCGCCAATTGCAAAGGTAAAAAAGAAAAATTCTTTTATAAATTCAATTGAAAGCAAGAAAGGGAAGAAATACCTCTAAATTTTCCATCCCAAACAAAATAAACCCTATTGACGCCTGTTGTTCCGACGCCGGAAGTCGTCGCCGGTAAAAGCTTTGGTTTCTTTCGGTGAACACCAAACAGCGTCTTCTTCATCTTCATCCAAGGTATTTTCGGTTTTGGGCTCGTCTTGGACCTTTTGGTGTTTGATGTTTTTGATGTTTTTGACTGTGTTAAATATGGGATTTGAATTTTGGGAATAATTATAGAGAGAGAGAGAGAGAGAGAGGGAGAAACAGAGAAGTGAGACTGAGAAAGAGTGGGTTTGTCCTGGTGTTTGTAATTGTTAATTGTTGACTGTTTGAATTTGTCCCGTTCCTGTTAAGTGTTGACTGTTGTTGAATATTGATAAGATAATACTAGAACTTTATTTAATTAGATTTTAGTTTTTTTTTTTTTAGATAAAAAAAAATTGAACTTTCATCTTGATTTAATTATTAATATCAACTTTTTTTTGCTGAATTGTTGTTATTTCTTCTGCAGATTTAATATAAATATCATCAAAAAGATTTTTATGGGATTAAATGCACTTTCAGGTTTCTTCAATCCATTGCATTTTAATTTTTTTTTATTAGTAAAAGTGTTATAAGTTTTCGGTGATATTTTTAATAATGCCTCCAAAAATTAGAAAATATCTTCCTGGTCATGAAAAGCGTAAAAAACAGAAAATTATTTAAAAATTGAATAAATCTAAAAAATGAGCACTTAATATATATTTTATAGTTATTGTGTTTTTTATAAATATTAGGGCCCAATTTTCACATTTCGCACAGGGCCCCTATAATTTTCGGGACGGGCCTGGCGAGGGGAGCGCGTCAAGCCCGGAAAATAAATATTTCGTTTCACATCATTTTAGTAAGTTATTATGACTTACTTCTAATAATTGCTCACTCTATGTTTTATTGAATATTTGGTTGAAAGTAAAGGATTTTGGTATTTTTGGATAATGTTATTTGAGTAAAAAGGATTTTAGTAAATGTGGAATTACTTGTGGTTATAAAATGGTGGTCTAAGTTGAAAGAAGAGTGGTATAAAGTATTTGTGGATGTTAATGGTTTAAGTGTAGGTATTGAATGTGAATTTTGGCCAATTTACTAGAGTTAGAAAGTGAAGAAAATGGTTAGAAATGGGTTTATGGTGTTAATGGTTTACAAGAAATGGTTGCATGTTAAAATGGAATAAAGTTTTGGTACTAAAAGGTTTTGGTTAGTGTTGGGATGTATTGGATAGAAGTAGAATGGTTGTTCTAAGTGGTAGTGGGTAAATATTTAGATTCATGGTCAATTTAGAATTTTAATTGTGTTTGGAAAAGGATTGGTCATCTATTGCTTTAGTTTAAACTGAATAGAAAAGGGTGTACTGGTGTTGGAACTGAAGTGAGTGTTTGCTGGTGTTGGAACAATTGGCAGAAATCAAAGTTGGTTGAATTAAATTGCTGATGTGCTGCTGAAATTCTGCTTTCTGGGCAAGGGCACGAGTCGTGCCCTTGAGCACGAGTCGTGACCTTGCCTTGTGAATTCGTGCGACAAGATTAAGCCTAAGTCGTGCCTGTGGGAGGACGACTGTATCTGAGGGGGGTTAAATGGGCACGAGTCATGCCCTGGAGCACGAGTCGTGCCCTGCCATCTTGAAGCTGAACCACTTTCATATCCATGGTGGTTGGTTTGAATAGTGTAGAAGCTATATGTTACACTATTGTGCTAGTTTGAAAATGTATATTTATCACATTGTTGCAGTATTATCCCCAGTGTGGATTCATTTATTATATTGTTACCTTATTATCCCAAGTATGGATATATTTATCATATTGTTGCATTATTATCCCAAGGTGTGGATTTAATTTCAAGTATCTATTATGTGCTTGAACGTGTTTATATTATATGAGGTTTAGGGGTATAATGTGATACAATCAATTATGGATGTGTTCTATAAGTGATTGAAGTTCATTATACACAATCGCCCTATTACGTGGCCACAGATGGGGTTTGCATGCTTCTGTATTGAGCCAAAAGCCTTACATATAGCTGCGATTTCTTATGGAGCTAGGTGGAATGCTTCTGTGTTGAGCCAAAAGCCTTACAGATAGCTGCGATATTATATGGTACTCTGAATGAAGAGTCATATAAGTATTTTTCTTTCCTTATATGAATCTCTGGGGTATGAGTCCTATAAGCGGTGAATGTGCATGGGGGCAGTTCACCAAAGAGCGGAGTTTTACTCTCACGTTGTACGACTTATTGTTCAGACGAAAAAGGTAAAATGAGGTAACGTAAGGTGTTTACCGCTTTAACAATGTGTAAGTGTAACTATGCTATGTGTTGCATCTTATTTGGCATCTTGCTGCATTCATAATAGCTTATTGAGATTTATTCTCACCCCTTCCCCTTTACCGTTTTAGATCGTGCTGAGACAGGTGACCTGAACCAGTGAGGCCGGGAAAAAGAGTTTGGACTTTTTGCTTTTGGGACTTGTCAGGTTATGTATATGAGTAGGTTGTTTGGGAGTGTTTATTAAGTATTATTCTTTTGGAAAGTTGTATAGAAAACTCTTTTGTAAAACACTTTTATTTGGGGGTTTTCAATGTAATTGATCAGATTATGGTTTACTGAAGTACTTGTTGAAATTTCCTCCAAGTGGAGTATTATCAGTTGGTTTATTTTGGAAGTTTGAGAATTGGTTTCTCTTTAAGGTGAAATAAAAGTTTTTAAAGATTCAGGTAGGTTTCCTTAGTTTGGGCCTCTCCAGCTCGGGACACGTGTTAGGTTCCGGGTTGGGGTGCTCACACCCACTAAACTTGAAAACAAAATCATAATTAATAACACCAACAACCAACTCGACGGAATGGGAGGGCCGCAAAGCTGATTCACAATTCTACCCTCGATTGAATTCAAACCATCAATGAATAAGAGTAGGGTTATAAAAATATTGGAAATTAAGAAACAAAATTTGCCTAGATAGGGAAGAAAAGAAGGAAATAACTTATTACAGAGAATGAGAACGGCTGATATCAGCATCTTCTGCTAATGCTTAAAGATTGGCCGAAGAGGGGAAAAGGGGTTAGATTGAAAAGTGAGCCGGTGGTTTGGGGCGAAGAGGTTTGATTGCGTAACTGCCGCAGAGAACGTGGGCTAGACGGTTTAAATTTAGATTCAATCCTGATCATTCTTTATCTTTTGTGAAATTGAATCTTAGCCGCTCTTTATGTGGCGGTTAAAACCCATAAGAATTGTAATATAGATGGGGATTATGAAATTTCAAAACTAAAATATACAATATGCCCATTGTTTATTATTAATTATTATTCAATCCCTTCACCTATCTTCTCCTTCTCATTCACCTTGGTGAAATTTTGGTTTTGAAATATTGATGTTTGACTAATTTTTGATAAAAAAATTCATATGGATTTGTTTTTTTTTAATGAAAATAAGTTACGAAATTGAAATATACTTTTTGAATAGATTAAAATTATATATTTATTTTTCTCAAAAAAAAAAAAGAGGTGAATGAGAAATTAATGCAACTTAATATTGTAATTTGAAAGAGTTAATGGCGTAAAAAGGACATTTGGATTATAAGAAGCACTCAAATTATGTGAAGAATTGGTTAGATCAAAAGTTTTAATATGTTTTGAAAACATATTTTCACTTTTGAGTTCTAAAATTTGATTTCATTAGTCATCTTTTACAGATTTGTTAGAAAGATAACAAAATGACATGTATGTATATTTGTAAGATTTAACAAAAATACATGATTTTTGTTAGAAAACTAGCATAAACTGCAATTTTCTCCATCAGAAAATTAGTAGAACAACCACTTTATATCAGAAAGTTAACTGAACTTTAACTTAATTCATGCATTTCAATTAAATATTTAATGGATCATACTGTTTTGGACTGATTTTCAATTTAAAGTTAACGGATGTGTCATTTACTTGGATGATGGTATAGATGCAATGTACTTAGAATCATGTCTATTCGCATAAAGAGCACCATAACTCTCTAATCACTATAAACAGACTTTCCTTATTGTCATTGATCATCCCATTCACAATCAAACACATAATTCAATAGAATTATGTGATTTTGTCATAGAATTCAATGGAATTCTCACAATATCTATTAGGAGATAGATCATCTTGTTACATTTGTTTTTTTCTTTAATGTTTGAAAGTTTCAAATACTATTTGTCCATAGGTGTCATGATTTGAAGTGTTTCTACCAATACTTGAAAAGTTAATTTATCTTACGAGAGAATTGCCAAGCAACAGTGAGCATTAGTTTCGGAAAAAATCTTCTTGCGCAGATTGTGTTTTACAATACTTGACTTCTTTTATTTGTCATGATTTGATTTATTTTTTCGCATAATAATTTTTTGCCTCGTTAAATATATTTTGATTCATTTATATATTTGTTATTCCGTTATATTTTTTAAAAAAACCATTATTTTTTATTATAATTTTCCCAACACACCTCACCCTCTCCCTTTTAATCATTCACGCGTACACACACATACACAATGGTATATATTAACATTCACGTTTAACCTAAAAATTATTATATTTCACCTGTTCCACTCGAAATAGAATTTTGATCAACTTGAGTATATTTTGATCAAGAATTTTTTTTTAAAATAATAATTATCCTAATAAAAATCCAAAAATTGTCATCAAGTGTATTATTAATCGTGATACAATAACAAATTATTATATTTCATCTGTCCCGCTCGAAATAGAATTATTTTTTCACATGTGTTCTGAATGTTGAATGCTGGCTTACTGGTCCATTGTCCATTTCCACATGTGTTCTGGATGTTGGCTTAGGTGGCGTTTGATTTTTTTAATTGTTAAGTGCTGAAATGTGATTTCATGTCTGAATTTGGTTGAACTGATAAGAGGTAGCGTCTGAACACTGATTTCTGAATTACTCAAACTGTTTGAATATTCATCAGAATTCACATCTGAAATTAAGGTTACGACATTTAATGGAGTAGAGAGATGAGATGAATGGTTGTTGATCTAGTGTTTGGGTTGGGTATTTTTGAAATTACGAGTTTATGAAAGAGATATATATGAAAAAATTCAATTAAGAGGCAAATAAGTGATATTTTTATATGTCTGATACACCCACTCATTCAAATCTAGATTTGCTTGTTAGTTAACGGTACAAGGCCTGAAGTCTTATCTTTATCTTGTGGGAATTTGCCTCATATTCTTTAGCTTATATTTTTTAGTTTTAGGGACAAATCACTATTCCTCAAATTTTTTATTAATTTGAATGTCTTATAAGTTGTTATATAATATCATATTATACTTAATTCAATATACAATATTTAAAAAAGCAATGATAGTGGTACAAAAGAAAGTAACAAAAATCTTGCTTACAAAATGAGTAGGTGATATTTTATTGGTTGTATCGATAGTGGACTCGATACACTCTAATTAAAAACACCAATACAATCATTACACCTAGGATTTTGTGAACAGGTTTTTGTAACTATTTTGTGCCCCTAATATTATTCATTTAGGGCTCGTTTGGTTGTCAGATAAGAATTAACAGTATTATTAATGAGGGAATTATTATGGAAGGGATTAATAATACTTTCCTAAGATCAGTATAATTAGTGAGGGGATTAAGACATAATCCCAATAAATCGACTTAATTATTCGGATGCTAACCAAACACCCTCTTAATAAACCTTATTAATCCTGATGAATGTTATCCCGTCTTAAGCCTCATAACCAAACGATCCCTTAAAATTTATTATACAACTTCCTCTATATTGTCTCCTGCCACCACTACCGTCGCCCGTTGCTGCCGACGATCGATGGACGATCGTCGGCGCCATCGATAATATTATATGAGTATAAAGTATTATGAATTATCATATACTCCCTTCGTCCCATAGAATCTTACCCACTTTGCCATTTAGGACGTCCAACTTGTAAGTCACATTTTCTAAAAATGAAACTTTTTAATACTTCTTTATTCATGAGATCCACTTGTCATACTCACAACAACTATTCACTTACTATTCTCTACCCTACTTTCTCTCTCCTACCCACTCACAACTCCTACTTTAATAACATTATTCCTTATTTTTTGCGCATAACAATAAATGGGTAAGATTTTATGGGACGTAGGGAGTATGCAATATTATTACAAAATAATATAACATGATAATATAAAATAGAAAAGAACTTATGTCACAATATGAAACTTTTTTAGATATTATGAAACATTCTCCCTTATCTTTCTTGTTCATAAAAAAGAAATTGTTTTCTTATAAAAAAAATTCACAAATGAGTTAACAAAAATAACTCTAAAAAACGAAATAACCCATTGAACGCGCCAGGTAGGGGTCGAACCTTAAGGTTCTAGGGGACGGAGGGAGTATATGATAATTCATAATACTTTATACTCATATAGGGCATTCCACTTATAAGTCACATTTTTTAAAAATGAAACTTTTTAATACTTCTTTATTTATGGAACCCACTTGTCATACTTACAACAACTATTCACTTACTATTCTCTACCCCACTTTCTCTCTCCTATCCATTCACATCACAACTCCTATTTTAATAACATTGTTTTTTATTTTTCACGTATAATAATAAATGGGTAAGGTTTTATGGGACGGAGGAAGTATGCAGTATTATTACAAAATAAAATAATATAACATGATAATATAAAATAGAAAAGAACTTATGTCACAATATGTAACTTTTTTAGATATAATGAAACATTCTCCCTTATCTTTCTTGTTCATAAAAAAGAAATCGTTTTCATATAAAAAAAATTCACAAATGAGTTAACAAAAATAACTCTAAAAAACGAAATGATATTGAACGCGCCAGGTAGGGGTCGAACCTACGACTTTCTGCTTAGGAAACAGACGCTCTATCCACTGAGCTACAGGCGCTGGTGGTTCTGCAAGCGGCAGTTTAGTTATATAATGGAACTGAATACTTTCGTTGTCATTTCCGAAACGAAGGCGTAACACGCCGGCCCCACATTGTTAATTACACATGTCAAAATCAGCCCATCTCCGTCAATCTCCAAACATACTCCCTCCGTCCCATATAACTTCACATTGTTAGAAGCTTCACCTTTTTTTTTCTTTTCTTTTTTGGCAAAAAATCTTTACTATTTTCTTCACTCATTCTTTCTCCTATTTTACTATTACACTCGCAACACTTTTCAAATTTACTATTTCCTCCACTCATTCTCTCTCCTATTTTACTATTACACTTACAATATTTTCTCCACCCTTAATTTATGTGTCGGACCTAAGAGCATTCACAATGATAAGAGTTTTTTTCATAGTTTTTTTGCAATTTCCAAATGACACATTATAAATAACTCAAAAACAAAAATCTTCAAGTATTTTTCACAATGATAGAGCTTTTTCATCAACTTTTTTAGGCCCCCACATCCAAAATTAAATTATTTTCTTGCATTTTTTTATGAAGGAAAATATTAAGAAAAATAAAAATTATTGTTTTATTTAATGTTTAATGATGCTGCAGGAATTGTGCTTATCAATCTTCCTCCACGTGGCAGGACTGATCACCTGGCTCCTTGACCTGAAATCAGAACCCACGACTAGCCGGATGTGTCTCCGGCGAAGACGCTCGGGCGTGAGAGTAAGATCACAGTTGTATAAGGCTCAAAAATGTATTGAATATGGAATTCAGATAACAAAATGGCAGTTACCTTTCACCGTTTGGTAGTGATGAAGTATTTATAGGAAAAAGTGATGTATTTTTGGGGAGGCAACATGTCCTCCGAGATTGTAGCGGTAGTTACTTGATTGTGGGAACGTGTCTATAACGGCCCCTGATTTGTAGGGATGTGGTTATGAGAATTGTCCAACCAAATACGCCGGCAAGTGTCAGGTCGTCACTTGTTGATTTAGGTCGAGGTCGCCACTCGTGGAATGATCGACCTGACTGTCGGAGTAAGCGTGGTTCGTACCCGATTGTGATATGGATCGTGAGGTCGGACTAAGTTAGGTCGGGACACGATAGGTCGGACCGTGGGCTTAGTCGGCTGATACTGAGATGGGCTTTGGGCCTTGTTATGATTAGGTCGGCCTCATTGAGAATGTGATGGTCGAGGCCTTGTGATTGGGCTTTGCTTGCTTAGCCCGTCTTGACACTTTTGGTATGTTCAGTGGCCCCCAACTTTCGAGGGGACTTTGTCGACTTGGAAGTTAAGAAGATTTTTGATGAGAACTATTTTACTCGCAGGTCGATACTCGTTCTGAGATATAGTCGACTTTTGATGACGTGGCACCATCACAGTCGTTGGCGATGAACGGCGGGGAGATGAAGGAGCGCCGATTTTAGTAATGATTGCAATTCGACGCTTGGAACTCCTTCTCGGAAACCGTTTCCGCCATTAATATGGAAATTATTTTTGAATTTTCTTTTTTCCTTTCCAATCTTGGAAAATATAAATTGCACATTCCTTCTCTGTTTAGAACTTTTACCGTTTTCAAGCTCTTGAGAATCTCCGTGAAAATAGCGAAGAAGCGGTTGAGTTAAATTGGGCTTCCATCTTCGGCAATGACTTCCTATTCCGACATTTACAAAGGTATTTCTCTCCCATTCTTCTTTTAGGGCTTTTAATTTATGCTCTGTCTTTACTTGCCATGGCTAGGACTTTTAGTAGCGAACCGGGGGCATGGTATGGCTCTTGTGCACCGTCAATCGTGGAGGGTATAAGAACGGGAACGGTGAATGGAGAGTGATGTCCTTGGATGAGTGTGCCTCTATTTTGACCGGTGGGAGTTGAACTTCGGTGAGATAGGGTTGCCCATTGTAGGGGACGTTGAAAACCTTGTAGTCGATGATTCAAATATTGTCACTTTTCATCTATTCCACGAACTGCTCGACCATATCACTTTGTTTTATGTTAGGGATATCCACAAACCCTCCTTCCTTAGGAATAGAATAGGTTTTCCAGGGGAGTCTAGGTCGTCCTTAGGTAGGTCGACTGAACATGATCATAGGACTGACTCCCCTGCTTCCTCCTTTGTTTGTACAGATATGGCGACTCAAGAAGGAAATGCTGACTCGACTTCTTCAGGTCCCAGGATTGTGAATGCATTTGACAACTCAGTTGTGCCAGGGAGAAATAAAAGGGGGTATGTTCCCCAAGGGCCTTTGCGTGGCAATAAGAACTTGCCCTCTAGGTATAGTATGATTAGGGAATTTTGCGAAGTCAGCAAAGAGGACTACCAAGTGACCATCTACACTCAGAAGGAGTTCATGAAGGAATTTAGGTCGTCCTTCACCAAGGATGCTACTAAGGTCGCCTTCTTTTACGGTCAGTTTGTTGCTGGCCTTAGGTTACCTCTTGATCCATTTATCAACGAATTTTTGGAGTGTGCCAATGCCCTTCCCCTTCAACTAGGACTGACACTTGTAGAGTTACGGTATGCTTCGCTATGGTGTGTAGATTTTTAGGATATGAACCATGTATGAGGGTGTTTAAAGAATTTTTCAGTATTAAGTATAGCGGGAATGACCTGAGCATTAGTACTCCTTCCAAGCCCAAATCTCCCAAACTCTTTACCAACCTTCCCAGCAAGCACAGTGGGTGGAACTCTCATGTAGTGGTGGTAGAGAAGATTAGGATGGGAGTTCCCATTGCCCAACGATGAAACGAAACCATTGATGAGAGGGACTTTTGGGAGCCGTCTTGGCATCTTAGCTTGTACCGGAGCTTTGTGTCGATTAGTGGCGAGAAGGCCCATTAGGCAGGAGAGTACGCACCACTAAGTACAACTTCATTCGATTTGGAATGATGTCGGGAGATGGAGTGGTGGAGCCCTTATCCTGTGTCGAGGGCGAATATATCCGGACTGGATAACTCACCACTGGGTAAATTCGGAGATAAGTGTCAACTTTGTAAGAAGAATAAAGATTACCGCAAAGCCCGATGGGGAGCACGGCGGTGGTAAGATCTCTCTGTTCGGCTTTTCTTTATTTGCCTTTCATTGAATTCTTGGCATGAATGATCAATTTGTCTAGGGTGAGCTAGTCGTAGGTTGAGTACGTAGCTCGTGCATAATTAACTCGCTCGTAGGATGATCAAGTCGTTCATATTGTGTTCGTACATAGAACTTTTGCTCGTATATAGAACCTTTGCTCGTATATAGAGCTTTTGCTCGTATGTCGATTTAACACTTTTTCACTTTAAATTTGTTGCGTTCGACTCTGAGCAAGAAGCTAACATGGTTCGAATCGTTGGCGTTTCGACAAGAAGAAAGCGAGGAAAGACCATGGAAAGGCTAATGCTCGTGCTCGCGAGCGAGAGGAAGCCGCGGTAAGGACCGATGCGCTTCCAAAAGACAATATTGGGATGGTGCCAATGGAAGGGGTAGAAGAAGAAGATCCACTTGTTGAGCGGCGGTCATACCATGAACGCGGCCCGAGGAGGGTGATGAATCCAACAAATCTAGCGAGGCCCGATTTGAGCTCAGGCCCAACTACGATGTCAATGCGGGGACCTCCGATCTTTGTCGGAGCGGGAACTAGCCCCTTGGATGTCATAAACATTGATGACGACGTCATGGAGACGGAAGTTGATGATCGGCCTACGAGGACTAAGAGGTTGCGATTTGACAAGGGAATCTTTGTTTCATCGAGCCAATTGCCTCCACCTCCTCCGGCTTCTTCTTATCCCAACCAAGAATCCGTTGAAGAAATGATGCAGAGGCTGAGTGATGTTCCCTCTCTTGAAGGAGTTAATTGCCTGAGTCGCAGCTACCCAGATATGAACTTGGGCCAGGTGATTGTGAGAAGAGGCGTGGATGTGGGTGCCTTGCTCAATTTGCTGATAAGGGCATAACGCCTGAAGAATTTTCGGCTCGATGCAGGGTGGCTCATTGCGAGGTAACCTCTTCTTTGTGTCTTTCATTCTAGTTGCTTACTCTTTTATTCGATCAACTTGAATCACGAGCTAACACTTCATTGATTTCTTTGGAATGCGAGAATCTTACCATGATTGAGCAAGCCAAGAGCTCTTGGAGGGCCTCCATTGAGAGGAGAGACAAGCCCTTCGTGATTATTCCAAAAAGGCTCAAGAGCTTGCGGAATGGCAGGAGAAGGATAACGACTTGGACAATTCGTATGAAGCCAACGAAGCGGTGAAGACTAAGGCTCTGTCCGACCTTGAGGCTGCGAGTCCAAACTCGAGGAAGTGGAGGCGGAGAAGGGTGCCGAGAAGAAGGAGGCTGGAGAAGGCCAAGGCGGGGCGGCCACTATTAACAAGCTTCGAAGGAGAAGGATGACTTCTACTCAAGCTGCATGCGAGCATCGACTTGAGCGAGAGAAAGGTCGAAAGATCTCCAGGCTAGCTGTTGAGAAAGCTAAGAATGACGCCGCTTGAAGCTGCAGTTGAAAAGTTCAAGGAGGGAGATGAATATTACAATGCTATCGTGGCGAGGCATAAGACTTTCTTGAGGTCGGCAAGAGGCACATGGCCCGTCGAGCACTGGTGGATCCCTCGGCTACGGTTACCATCGAGCAATTAGCTTGTTGGTTTTACGAGTCCCAGCATGCGACATGGCGGCTCGCGAGGTCATTCGCTTGTTCCCTATCTCGAGAACGACTTGGCCTTTATTGCCCCGGGAAGATGAAGAAGATAATTGTGAGAAGTGGGAAGCTCCCCCTATTGTTGATAGAAATTTTGATGTGGTTACGCAAGAGGCTGGATGATGCGAAGCTATGGATACGACGGATGAACGAGGTTTATTGAGTCGGGTAAACCCATTGACCCCCGGCAACAAGGAGATGGGGAGGGTCGGCACTGCGACGACCAAACTAATGTCGGCCGGGACTCTTAAATTGTTTAGTTGAATTTGTAATGAACAAGCCCCAACCAACATTTTTTGTTCTTTGCTCTAACATTATCCGAATGCCTTGGCCCGGTTTTTGGGAGGCAAAATATTTTTGTAAGTCAATTTTGTCTAAGTCTTAGCCCGTTTTGGGAGACTTATCTCTATCATAGTGACTTTATTTATTGCATGTTGTATGCTTTTTAAAGTAAACGTCGAGCTAGATACGAGATAGGATGAATGAGTGAACTTGAGCTAGAGGTGACTTGATCTTTATTTATTTAGTCGACCTCGGACTTGCTTAACTTTTGTGAATGAGATTGACTATAAGTCGAACACCTGCTCATCTTTTGAAGGCGACCTAGGGTCTAGCTAATTAGAATAAAGCTGACTAAGAGTCGAGTTAGTTAGAACGAAGTCGACTAAGAGTCGGACTTGTTAATTGAACAAAGGCGATTAAGAATCGAGCTAATTAGAACAAAGCCCTGACTAAGAGTCGAGTTTGTTAGAACGAAGTCGGACTAAGAGTCGGACTTGTTAATTGAACAAAGGCGATTAAGAATCGAGCTAATTAGAACAAAGCGACTAAGAGTCGAGTTTGTTAGAACGAATCGACTAAGAGTCGGACTTGTTAATTGAACAAAGGCGATTAAGAATCGAGCTTGTTTAAACGAAGGCGACTAAGAGTCGAGCTTGTTGGGGTTATTGTAACACTATGCTTGATGGAATGAAGCTGCGCTTTTCATTGAAGTATAGAACATGCTTACATCAATTTTGACACTAGAACTACCACAAACTTGAACTTGGAAGCGAAAACTAAAAGTAGTATTTGATGAGGTGAGTAGCGTGCGAGGATGTTTCAACTCGTCACCTCCAGATGAGCTATCATGTAGGTGCCTTCCTTGACGACTCGAGTGACTACATATGGACCTTCCCAGTTAGGGGATAGCTTGTTCTGCTGGGTCCTTCTACCCGTTGCTTCGATCTTTCTCGGCCACATAATCTCGACTTGGAACGACCTTGCCTTGACCTTCTTGTCGTGGTAGCTCTTAGTTATTTGCTTGTAGTTGACCATTCGGAGGTAAGTGTTTCTCGCTTCTCGTCGACTAGATCCAGGTCGATCAATCTATTGGTATCATTTTGCTCTTGATTGAAGAAAGTCACTCTAGCGAGTGGGGAATGCGAGCTCGGCGGGTGCCGTGGCCTCGACCCGTATGTGAGAGCAAAAGGGGTTTCCCAGTAGGCCCCAGAGTGGTTGTACGGAGCCCCGAGAGCAGGGAGTTCATCCAACCAATTGTTACGTCGACCTACGAGTCTGTCTTGAGCGAAGATAGAACAAGTTTATTTCTTTGCCTCGGCTTGGCCATTTCCTTGAGGATAGGCGACAGAAGATTTCCAATGTTTGATTCCAACTCGCTTCATCTACGCCGAAGGTGCAGGAGAAGCTGTAAACCATTGTCGGACACTATAGCTCGAGGAAAACCAAACCGACACCAAATGAAGTCATGAATAAAGTTGATAGCATTTTCTTTCGTGATGCGAGCTAATGGTTTGGCCTCAACCCATTTAGTGAAGTAATCTATGGCGACGATCACATACTTGCAGTTTCCTCGGGCGGGAGGGAAGGGTCCAATCGGGTCGACGCCCACATGTCAAATGGCGGCTGCGATCACGGGGAGTACGCTCTGTTGTAGGCGTATGGGGAAGGTTGGCAAACCTTTGGCATTGATCACATTCTTGAACAAAGTTGTGAGTGTCGGCTCTCGTGTGTGGCCGATAGTACCCCAAAGTGATTAACTTGTCGGCAAAGAGTCACGGCCCCGGTGTCCACCACAAATTCCACTATGTACTTCGTGTATCGATAGGGCGACCTGCTTGAGGGTGGATGCATTTAGTAATGGTCGAGTATAAGATCTTACGAGCAATTCGCCTCGCTTGAATGACATACCTTGGAGCTTTCTTTTTGATAGCTCGAGCCTTAACTTCTCGTCATCGCGGCTCTCCACTTTCTATGTATGCCTTCATTTCCTCGATCCAACACTTCTCCCGAGTCCGATTTCTTGAGGGATCATCTATGCATTGAATTTTTACTCTTTCGTAGAATTTGGACTTTCGAGGAAGGAGATAGGTTCATCATGTGGTTCATCAGAAGTGGCTAGTTTCGAGAGGAGGTCGGCTAGCTCATTGTCTTCTCGTCGATTCTCTGAATCTCCCGAATTCCAAATCTTTTACCGGTTCCTTCACCGAGGTCGCGATATTTGATCGGTGTGGCACTAAGTACCTCGTACTCGCCTCGACACAGTTGACTATCAATTGTGAATCACGGTAGGCCATGATCTTAGTCGCTCCAAAACACTTGGCGTATTCTATAGGCTGCTATCAAAGCTTCATATTCGGCACAGTTGTTGGAAGCATCGAATTTGAACCTTAATGACTCCTCGTATCTTGTCCCAGTTACGGTTCAATTAGCACTATCCCAGCTCCACCGCTATTCTTAGTTCTTTGATCCGTCTGAATAGACCTTCCAACAATCGTCGGGTAGGCGATGGCGACACAGGATTCTAACTCCTTCCACTTTAGCCTTCTCTTTTGGAGCTCGGCGCTCGTCGTCCTCCTTGGTGAACGTAAGCTCGACCAGAAGTCGGCTAGAGCTTGAGCCTTCAACGCCTTTCGAGGTCGATACTCAATGTCAAATTCGGTAAGGGCAATTGACCAATTGAGAAGTCGACTGAACTCTCCGGATTGTGAAGAATTTTTCTTAAGGGAGCATTTGTAAGAACCACGATTGGATGAGCCGGAAAATAAGCTCGCGGCTTCCTTGAAGCCACGACTAGGGCATAGGCGACCTTCTCGGCATTGTAGTATCTGCTCTCCACATCGATAGGGCCTTGCGATGTAGTATCTTGGCTTTTGAAACCCCTCATCTTCTCTAACCAAAACCGCGCCACCGATTTATCTCCCACGGATAAATACACAAACAAAGTTTCACCGGTGGTCGGGCTACTCGGGAGAGGTGGAGTAGCGAGGTAATCCTTCAGTTTGTTGGAACGACGAATGACATTCGGTCGTCCATTCAAAACTTTTCGTCCCCCTCGATGCTTTGAAGAAGGGGAGAGACCTCTCTGTGACTTTGATATGAAACGACCAGAGAGCTGCTACCCTTAGTTAAGTCATTTGTATCTCTTTGACACTGGTGGGAGCCTTCATGTCGACTAAAGCCTTGATTTTTTCCGGATTAGCTTCTATACCCCGTTGAGATACCATGAACCCAAGGAACTTTCCAGCAGCTACACCAAATACACACTTGCTAGGGTTGAGTTTCATGTCGTTTGCTCTTAAATTGGCGAACGTTTCCCTTAGGTCGACCACGTGACGTCCAGTCTTTGTTTTGATGACCATATCGTCGACGTAGGCCTCCATGTTTCGGCCAATTTGAGAAGCAAAGACTTTGTTCACCATCCTTTGATAAGTTGCCCCTGCATTCTTCAATCCAAATGGCATCATGTTGTAGCAGTAGATGCCTCCAGCTGCTTGAAATGCCGTCTTGATTATGTCATCCTCATGCATCTTAATCTGGTGGTAACCTGAGTAAGCGTCGAGAAGGCGAGGGTTGAGTGACCGTGATGGAATCGACTAGCTTGTCGATTCTAGGAAGAGGATAGGCTGTCCTTGGGGCAAGCAAGATTGAGAGTGGTGAAGTCGACACACATCCGCCATTTGTTTGATTTCTTCACCATGACCACGTTGGCCAACCACGTTGTATGAGTGGCCTCTGTGATTATCCCTGCATTCAAAAGTTTTTGTACCTCAATTTTTATGGCCTCTTCCTTGTCGCGAGCAAAGCTTCTCAATTTTTGGGGTCTAGGCTTTATGGTCGGGTTGACTTCCAGTCTGTGAACAGCGACCTCCTCCTTGATTCCCCTCATGTCTTCTACCCTCCATGCAAAGACATCATTACTTTCCTTGAGTATCTCGATGATTTACGCTCGCTCCTCAGCGATATTTGCTTCCCAATCTGAATTTTTTGGTCGGGGTAAGAAAGGTTGGTGATTGCGACTCTAGCTCATCCACGGCTTCTAGCTCACGGTCCATCCACCGAATTGTAGAGTCTCGATGATTATCTCCTTAACCCTTTGTCTCTCCTCGGCCCTCGGATGTGGAGCTTCTTACGCTATCATATCATCTAACTTGTCTGCAACCTCGCTGGTGGTGGTGGTGGCCCCCGAGTTATTGTCGAGCTGGAGGCATAGGTTGCCTATGATGACTTGGTCGACCATAACTACATCTGAATCGACCTCGGTGATGTTAGAGTGACGTGTCGACTCGAGCATGACTTCGTCATTTGAGCGATAGGTCGACTCTTCCACGTCGGTGATTGTTGACAGTCTGGTAGTTTTGGTGGCGATTGAGACAACTTTAAATAACCATCTGCAGTCTCGATTTCCAATTCCCTTTTCTTTCTTTCTCTGAGAACATGGTCAAGGTAGGCTCGAGCTGTGCCTTGTACACACCCTACTCCAGCGGGTGTAGGGAACTTGACTCGCTGATGAGGGATTGATGCCACCATTCCAAGAGCGACTGACACAGGATACCAAGTATAGCGGCATAGTCACTATTTACATCAATTACTATAAATTGTACCTTTGATACGATCTGAGGGGTGTTGGCCTAGAGTCGACATCGAGCTCTATCTTGCCTTTTGCATCAACTCGATGATTGGTGAAGCCCTCCAACCTACCATCATATCTCTCCAACTGCTCATCATTAAGACCCATTTCTTTAAAAGTTTTGTAGAACAAAATATCCTTGCAGGCCCCCGTGTCGACTAAGAATTTGCTCGTCGTACATCCGTCAATGAGACACAGGATGACGAGAACTTGCTCTCTAGCCGCCATGTTAGTAGCCAATTCATGGGGGAAAAAGCTGATTGCTTCATCTCTGACTTCTTTTCTTGGAGGCACATGGGGAGCCTTATTGAGTTGGAAGATTTTGTGCTTGATGGCCGTGTTACTTGCTTGCTCTGTAATGACCCCAGGTTCAATCTAGGCTACCTCGGCCCTTCTTTGTCCACTGGTTGTTCGCCTCCACGGGGTTGAGGCCTTTTCACATAAGCGTCGAGCCTCCACAGTCGACCATTCTTTGTATAATGCGCTTCAAACCCAAACAATCCTCGTGAGATGACCGGTGTCTTTGTGGTAGTCACGGTATTTGCTTTGTTGTCCCTCCTAAACTTGTTACTGGATTCATTGGAATTTGGAGGAGCCGGCTCGACGGCATTCATAATTTACATTCGACTCACCGTAAGGGGAGTGAAAGCCTCGGGCACTTTCTCTGTTGCCACTAGTCTGTTCTTTCCATTTTTATTATTTCCTCCGTTCTTGTTGGAGTCCTTTTTATCATCGGCGACCTCCACCTTGGGGCTTTTACCATTCTTTTTCTCTTTCCTTTCCTCAAGAAGCGACATTATACACCTTCTCAAACAACTCTGTCGAGTTGTTCTTGTCTGGCTTGTGAGTTCGTAATCCCGTGTCCTTAGAGGAAATACCGTTTCGGAAGCAATTAATGACTTCCCTATCGGTGAGGTCTTCCTCTATCTTATCAACCATTTCCTTAAACTTGGTGAAGTAGCTCATGGAGCTTTCATTCTTCGCCCGCACCAAGTTATTCGGATCGGTGGCAGTCATCTTAGAGCTCCTGTAGTCGAAGCGATCCAAGAACTTTGTCTGAAGCATGTCAGTATTGATGCTACCGCGGCCGGACCGTTGAACCAAGTTAAAAATTTGCCCCGGTGAGTGTGCTTAGGAGGGCTTTGCACATATTGTCGTCCTCATTGGCGACAAAACACATGGTGGCCTCCGAGATGTGCTATATGACTCCTTGCGTTGGTCGACCCAGAATACTTCTCCGAAGTGGCAACTTTGAAAGTAGGAGGAGGTCGACTATCTCTGATTTCTTTGGATAAAGGTCGAAGAGCAAAGTCAATTCGTTCGACCTTTCCAGTCTCCTTTTCTTCTCCTCCTCCCATTGTTCGAACTTCTTTTTCATCAATAGCCATTCCACTAGCATCGGGTCTTTCATCTCCTGGAGGGCGCGACATTTGACTTCGGCCTTCACTTCTAGGGAGTCACACCTACTGCTTCTGTCACCTGTGGGAATTGGTCCTCTACGATCTTCTTTGGAGATCTATGCTGTTACTTCTTTGAGGCGACTGCGCCTCTCGGCGTCGAATGGCGACTGCTGTTATCTCCATGTGGCGACCTACGCCTTTCCTCTCTACGGGCGACTGCGCCCGTTCCTGTCTCTATGAGATCCCGACCTCTGCGTCTGGCCTGCGAAACATGCATTTCTATTGGTACATTAGTGAGTCCTCAAATCGAGATTGAGCCTCCTGCTCCTATTTACATTGAGGCTAGCCCTTAAATCGTTCTTGGCCACATGAGCAATAGTGGGAGCTCGACGAACTATCTGTCCTCACCATTTTGTCCCATACCTTCATTTGGCCTAGCACTCCTGATGCATTTGCCCATTAGAGACACAGTACGTGCCACTCTTTCAGGCGCACGTCGGCTGATTACGCCTCCTCCATGGCTATCAAGTCGGCGAGAATGCGAGCTCGCTCCAACATCATCTCCTTCTTGCTCGTGGGGTTGGTGGAGGGGCACCTATTTCCCACATTCACTGGCGGTGGACGTTTTGGAGGAGGTGGAACTCCTTGCCCGTCCATATGCCTTTTCCACTCTCCTTGTGTCGAGCAATCACTGCCATCAACGCAGCTGGTAGAGCGTGTGGCCCTACCCGTAGGGGACGATTCGGTGGGGGAGGAGGCAAGTTAAGGTTCTCGGCGTTTGCGTTCATGTTGTTGTTGTTCACTTCTTCGTGCCCAGTGAAGCCTCGGATACGTGTCCTTCGAAGTCACCATTGTTGCGGGTTGATAGAGTTTTCGAGGTCAAGTTTAAAGCACGATTCCGTGATGGAACCAAAGCGATCTTTGCGAGGAATTGTGCTTATCAATCTTCCTCCACGTGGCGGGGTGATCACACTGGCTCCTTGACACAGAAATCGGAACCCACGACTAGCCGGATGTGTCTCAGGCGAAGACGCTCGGGCGTGAGTAAGATCGCGGTTGTATAAGGCTCAAAATGTATTGAATATGGAATTCAGATAACAAAATGGCAGTTACCTTTCACCGTTTGGTAGTGATGAAGTATTTATAGGAAAAAGTGATGTATTTTTGGGGAGGCAACATGTCCTCCGAGATTGTAGCGGCAGTTACTTGATTGTGTGAACGTGTCTATAACGGCCCACGATTTGTAGGGATGTGGTTATGAGAATTGTCCGACCAAATACGCCGTGAAGTGTCGGAGTCGTCACTTGTTGATTTAGGTTGAGGTCGCCGCTCCGTGGAATGATCGACTCATTTGTCGGGTAGAGCATGGTTCGTACCCGGTGTGATATGGATCATGAGGTCGGACTAAGTTAGGTCGGGACCTGATAGGTCGGACCATGGGCTTAGTCGACTGATACAAGAGATGGGCTTTGGGCCTTGTTATGATTAGGTCAGCCTCATTGAGAATGTGATGGTCAAGGCTGCTTGTGATTGGGCTTTGCTTGCTTAGCCCATCTTGACACTTTTGGTATGTTCATTTAACATTGAAAATTGATGAAAATTAATAGAAAGAGTTTCTAAAAAGAGCTTTTTGTAGAATGAGCTACTTTTTAGGAAGGAATTTTCCAACTTTCTCAATGGAAAAAAGCTTTAAAGAGTTTTTTCATGAAAATTAAAAACTCCTAAAAAGCTTTCATTCATTGTGGAGGCTCTAAAATGGTATGGTGAAGTAATTACCGGTACGGAGGGAGGAAGGGAGTAGTCATCAATCAACCGCTGTAGTCTGCACCACACTGGATCATACCCACTTCCATGGAGTATTTATCACCTTCATCCCGTTCATCTTCCCAAGAAAACTACCCTCTCATCTACACTCTCTCTCTCTCCATGTCAGAGCATAAAAAATGGTAGTTGTACCGTACATTAATCCCCAAAACTCACCCAATTTTTTCTCTTTAAAACCCAGCACATCCCGGCCGGCCGTCTCCGGCAGGTACTGATCTGAGCCATTAACTTCGAAATTGCCGCGCGAAGAAGCCAGCCATGGCTGCTGCACTAGAATGCTGGTCTAGCCGAGCAAGCACCGACGAGGACATGGTCGAGCAAGTCCTTATGAAAACGCACGATAGATCCGAATCCGCTTCGGGAACCTCTTCCTCTGCTGCCGCTGCCGCTTCCGGGACCACCGCCGCCGGCGGTACTGGATTTAGGGACGCGTCGGCGATGCAGAAGCACTTTCAGAAGCTAAGCCGGAACGTGACGGAAGCAATCGCGTCGTTGAAGAACTCTCTCAACCTTGACTCGGCACGGGACTCGTCGCCAACTCGGATCGATACACGTCGGAAGCATGTGTGGGGAAGTGTTGTAAGGAACTTGACTCAGCTTTACCCTGGTAGCCAGCTTCCGGAGAAGCTCGTTTCCAACATTCGCAAGCATTATGATTCATTACCACTCAGGTTTGACGAAATTGCGCTAATCTCCATTTCGTAATTGAAGTGAAGGTTGTCAGTTTATAGAACTTTCCTTTAATTAGAGTTTTAATTAAGTTTATAAATGTTGTAAACTTGTAATGCAGATTAAAATTCAGTGCTAAAAACTAAAGTCAAATATGAATAGTCAAAATAGGATTCATTGCATGAGATGGGGAGTTATCACTTATCATCAATGCTAAATCTGTTAATTTGGTTATATGGCAGTTATTCACAGGCGGGGTTCGAAATGAAAGATGTGTTTTTGCATATAAAAATGATAGAGCAGGCATCTGGGGAAGACCACCCAGCTATTATGATACAAGAGATATCTGAAGATGAAGGTCAAGGGTCTGTTTTCAAGCTGACTTTTGCTTGTAATTCGTCCATTTCTTGGCCGGCTATGTCGGGCTCATTTGATAGTGCCTCAATTTGTTGCAAGAAGATACAAATCTTTGAGAAGAAAGGATTTACATTGGGGATTGTCTTGCTTTTAGTTCAATCTGGGCAAGAGAAGGTGTTCAAAACACGGATTGAAAATGCACTAAAATCAGCTTTGAAAAAGCCTAAAAGTAGTACGACTATGAAGCTTCCATTTGGGCTATGTGGGTGTCAAGAAGAAAGTACCAGGGGTAGAGATTTTGGAGAGGCTGAAGATGAGTGCACCGAACAGAGTTATAGAAATGGAAATGATAATTCGAACACAAAGGTTCAATTACAGTTGCCTTTATCCACTTCGTCTTTTGTGGTATCAGTTGATGAGTGGCAGACCGTGCAGTCAGGTGGAGATCAGATTGGGAAGTGGTTGTTGAATCCTGAGAATCTCGAGTTCATGGACCAGACAGGACCCAACTCATTTAAAGGATTATACAAGGGAAAAAGGGTTGGAATTGAGAAGCTCAAGGGGTGTGACAAGGGAAATTCTTATGAGTTTGAGCTGCGGAAAGATCTGCTGGAGTTGATGACTTGTGGGCATAAGAATCTTTTGCTATTTTATGGAGTATGCATTGATGACAATCATGGGTTGTGTGTTGTGACTAGGTTGATGGAGGGTGGAACCGTCCAAGATCTTATGATAAAGAACAGAAAACTTCAGATTAAAGAAATCATAAGAATTGCTGCAGATGTGGCTGAGGGGATCAAGTTCCTAAATGATCACGGAATTGCATACCAAGATCTCAATACACAAAGAATCTTATTGGATAGACATGGGAATGCTTGCTTGGGAGACATGGGAATAGTCACTGCCTCCAAAAGTATGGGTGAGTTTATGGAGTATGAAACTGATGGCTACCGGTGGCTAGCTCCTGAGGTTTGCTCTCATAACACAATTACTCTAATAAGTTGATTTTCTCCGTGTCAGTTTTATCTATCGTGAATGATCTGTTTTACTTGTGAGATGAATAAACTTGTCATCTTAGAGCCATAGCAGATTGCCAAATAAAATTTTCGTTCCATCTATCATTTGACTAAGCCGTAAGCTTCAATGTGTATAGAAAGCCATTTTTTTAATTTTTTTGTTTGGTTTCTATATTAGGATCCTATGTGAATCTAAAAGCATCTTTGACTGACTGATTTTCTATGCCAAGATTATTGTAGTGTTCTAAAGTTGTATCTCGGGATTGGAAAAGAGTATAAGTAACAATGATACCATAGAGTCTATATATCACATGGAACATATAACAATTGATATTCCCCTAGTTGTATGATTCTCTCATGAAACTTCATTAAGGATTCGAGCTGTAAACTATATGGTAAAAAATTGATGCACAGTGGTTAGGTCTTGAGATAGGGTGTTTAAGCTGTATGTTAGAAGATTTTTTTTGAATTGGATGTCAATGCACCGTTTTATAGCCCTAGCTGTCATCATTCCATTTGCACTTAACTTATGAATCGTAACTTGCATTAGACATAAATATTAGATTCACATACACAAATTTATGTACATCTTGGTTTTTTCATTTTGTACTTCTAAAGCATTAATATTGTAATCCTTTGTCGAGAATTTCATTTTGATGGAAGCTACATGCTAAATAGTATAACTCGTATGATTGTCTCCAGCTTATATGAGAACTTTATGTTTCTTACCATCATTATTAGAGCATGCCTAACATGATTCCATAATTGTCCTTGCTTAAATTTTGGCTTTTTAAAGCACTTCTAAAGTTCCATTTAAACAAATATTGTGATCTTTATCCTAGAACGGAATGGCAGCAGTTCTGTGGAATAAGTTTAAACAATGCCTTCACCAATGAAGCTACATCATTAGCACAATTTTTAGCAAATAATCTATTTTAATCTTTATTTGCTTACTTGAGTGGGTACGATTAGGCATTCTTCTTTTAGCACCAATGGAGTAATGGGTTGATTTGTTGTGCAATTTTGGTTGGGCGTGGTTAGATAAACTCAAGAAATGAATATACTAGAGTGCTACTTCTTCCTTATTGGGAAGTGACTTCATTACTCATACTCCCTCCGTTCCATAATGATTGTCACATTCTATGATGCTCGGACTCGGGTACGGGTGTGTGACACGGGTATGTGTCGGATCCTCCAAAAATTTAAGATTTTACACCAAATTTAGTGTAAAATAGCCACACCTTACCCACACCCACACCTATGTCCTATCCTTTGGACACGGATACTTTAATAAAATGGAGGGGTCTGAGCATCACAGTTCCCATTTGACTATTCAAACATTTTAACAACCTATTTTCATTTCCATCACTACCCTTAATGAGGTTTCATTATTACTCCATTACTCCTTCATTGGTTTGCTCTCATCCTCTCCTCTCTCCTTATTCTTTTTTGATTGGTACTATTGGAAGTTCTATGATTTTTACCTAACAATTTTGAAATGAGACTATCTTTATGGGACAAACAAATTATGGGACTGAGAAAGTACATCTCTCAGTGCCAAAATATTTGTTATTTTACTATTACCTAGGAATCTTTACCACTGTTTACCAAATTCACTCTTTTTATGGTTATGAAATACTTGGTCATTGTAAAATAATTTAATTATCTAGGTACTTGAATTGTTTTAAGTGTAATTTAGTTTATTTTATATGTATTAATTGAATTTCTTAATATGTGTGCAAATGTCTAAAACAACAAGTATTTTGGAATGGAGGAGTACTAGGTTAATGGTGCAATCTTGGTCTAGTGTTAGATAAAATCTTATACTGTCTCTCCTTTCACTAACTTCTAGTAAATGGAAATAGGAATAAAATGATTGATTTTTCTTGCGTTTGTGAACAGATCTTTGCAGGTGACCCAGAAAGTGTAACCGAGACATGGATGAGCAATGTATATAGCTTTGGGATGGTGGTCTGGGAAATGGTGACGGGTGAGGCAGCCTATTCTGCATATTCACCGGTGCAGGCAGCTGTAGGAATTGCTGCTTGTGGGCTTAGACCCGAGATCCCCAACGACTGCCCACAAGTCCTGAGGTCACTGATGACCAAATGCTGGAACAATTCTCCTTCAAAGCGTCCTCCGTTCTCTGAAATTATCTCAAAACTGATGCGTCCAAGTAACAGTAGCAACAACAATAATAGGTAACAAGCCTACATTTTCATTTCAGCAAAACCATAGCCTAGTGATCCTAAATGCTTGTGCATATAAAAGTGCCTTCCTTTCTAGGAATGCCAATGAAGATCTGTAAAGCCGAAATCCCTAATGGGAAATCTGTTGACACTGTATCAATAGGGAAAACATAAAAGAAAAACATGGAAAAACACGGTTCTTATTTTATTTTATTTTTTATGGTGGAATTATGTCTGCCAGCATATAGGATGAGACACTTACACTTTGTTGAGAAAGATGTTACACCTGGTGCAAACCTAATTATGTTTTTCCTAGTATTAGTGCAGTTATGATTGCCTAAGCACTTCCTGCTTTTGCCTTGAAAAATTGATAGAATTACAAAACGGGCAAAAAAGCAAAAGAAAATAAGACTATTGTACCCTAGTGGGCCTATCCAAGGTTTTTTTTTTGGCTCTTTTGTTTCCATGGTGGCTCTCTCGAGGGGACCAGTGATGTTTCCGTGTCTTACGGGAGGTGGAAAACCCAGAGGTCAAGTATCTCATTGAAGATCCATTTGTGACTAAATAATTTAGCAGCTTATGAAGATCACATTAACTGACATTTGGCATGAAATTTCCTAGGCCATGTATCTGTTCTCTTGTAACAAGAAGAATCTGAGGTGACTTCACAATTTTGCAACAAATCCTTATGACCCAGTGACTCATAAATGTTTGTTTATTGGTTTTGCTTGGTTGGAATATGGTGGTTGTGCTTCTTGGACCCCAAGGCACAACTGAATGGACCAATATTGGGGTTATATATTGACAACTTACGCATATGGGGTTCTTCTGCTAGCTAATGGTCAATTTCACTTCCAACATTGGCACATGGCAAGTTATTGCAGAATAGCCATTCCTCTATCCAAAACAAGACTTTTAACAGTTCACTTATCAATCACTTGCTGAAATGTAAGAATTAGAGAGAGGTGCCATTGATTGTAAACTTCTGAATTACTCTCATCTGTTCCAAAATAAATGTCTAAAAAAAATCAAGCCTCAATTACAGGAAGCAAAAGTAGATGAGAATCTGCATTGTTTGAGCTATCAGCAGGGAGGAAAAGGAAAGAGTTGTACAAGGCTATTTAAACTAGAGCGGAGCCGAATACCACATCTCTATATACTCCCTCCGTCCGTCACGATAATCCGCAAAAAGACACGCTTTTGGGCGTTTCGCGATAATCTGCGCATTAAAGAAATGGAAATGAGATCCACTTGTCTTTACTCACAACCATTACCCACTTACTCCACTTTCTCTCTCCTACCCAACCATCTATAATAACAACACATCACCTTTTTCACTTTTTGCTTAATTCTCATGCCATCTATTTTTTTGCGGATTTCTCTGGAACGGAGGGAGTATATAAAAGCAAGAAAGCGTTTCCCCCCAAAAACCAAGGGTATTTTAGTAATTTCACATCGTGACATAAATGTAGATATTAGACATCTAAAGCTAAGTGGCGGGCTCTCATTGGAGGGTGACTGACGCGTGTCTCGCACGCTCAGACAAAGGCGAGTGTTGCCATGTTACCTTTTCTTTTTCTCCTTTTTTTTAAATTGGGACACTTGGCTTCATCTGATTGGATACCTGGATTGACGATTTTTTTTCCTCCCAAATTCTTTGACCTTAATTTTTTTATAATAAATTAATTTTTAAAATTTTTTTTCTTACACCAAAATTCATAATTATTTTTTCTCTACAAATAGAGACTTTTTTTCATTTAATTCGGACACAGAAGAAAAAAAACCCTATTTTTTAAATATAAATTTCATAATTCCCTTTGTAAATTTTCCTTCCTAAATTTTAATATGCTTTAAGATAAAAGTAATTAAGTGTGAATTATTTTTTTTAATTATAAATTATATTGATAGTAATAGTAATAATTATACTAATCATAAAAATGAAGAATATAAAATAAAATACAAGTGGTGTGGTCTAGGGTGATTAATATAAAATAAAATTATTCTATTATCCGTCTGAAAAAATTTAGTATTTATAAAGACCAATATTTGGAAAGGTGGGCATCATTTTTAAAATTTTGACTGAAGTGCATGTCAATATTCTAAAAAAGAAAAGATAGTATGAATTGATATTTCGAAAGAGGGAGAGGAAGAAGTGGGTTAGGGAGATCAAATGCAAATTTTATGGTTAGAAAATTGAAATTCTTACTGCAACAACTAAATTATCATTTATATATATTTGGATATTTTTCTTTATTATGAAAAATATATTTGTAGGAGGTTGAGTTATTTGTCTAGGGTTATTTGTGAGAGAAACAGAAATTGTGATTTCGAAGGGGGAGGGGGTAGGGTTAGACTTGAATTTAGCTATGAGAGCCATTATGTGTGTGATTGTAATGGGTATATTTTCAATGGTTGAACGACTAATATAACAAGGTATTTGAAAATGTATAATGAAAGACTTTTACACCAAAAATCATAATTTTTTTTATAATAGAGACTATTTTTATTTGATTTGGACACAGAAAAAAACCCCACTTTTTTAAATATAAATTTCTTAATTATACTTTATTAATTTTCCTATTTAATTTTTCAATATCTTTTTAACGAAAATTATTTAAGTGTGAAGTATTTTTTTAATTATAAATGATAATAATAATTTTACTAATAATAATAATATGTATATGTATATATATATATATATTTACAAATGAGGAGGTATGATGATATTTCTTCAGAGTTTGTACAGCGGAGTAGAAATGAAACACTCTTTTTTTTTTTTTTTATATGTAAGGGCTCTAATATGAAGTGCAGAAGGTATAAAAGGAATTTAAGTTATAGGACTAAGGGGTCGGAAAAGTGTTTAAGCTGCCATGGATTGGATGAAAGCAAAGGATTCTTATTTCTCAATTTTTTCTCTCGTACTTACAAATGAAGAGGAGGAGCCTTTTTATAGCCCTCTACAATAACCTATAGATTCAGTATTAATACCGGTTACCTAAACTATTTTACAAGAAAACAAAAGATTATATGACTTGGCTAGTATGCCTTTAAAGGATGAAATGACCTATTACTAACTTTACATTTAAAAAAATTCAAAACGACAAATTTCTGACTGAGAATCTAAATTAAAGTCACTAAAGTAGATACATCTTTATTAAAGCTGTTTGAAAAAGAGGATTCCTCTGTCTGTTTCCTTAGCCGCCTATCGTCATGGCTTACATCTTCCTTCTTCTGTCGTCACTGCTTGCGTTTCTGTCTAAAAGTCTCTGTGAGTACTGTCAAATGAATATCCGTCATCCTGTGCATCTTGATAACACTAAAGATATTGATGAAGATCCACCAGATATTCACCACAATTAGATTTATACTCATTCCATAGTTATCTGTTTATATTTAGATAATATTGTAGAATATTTGTTGTAATCTTATTCCTAGAATAGCTCCATGTAAACACTATATATATTCAGATTTATTATCAATAAAATCACAGCTTGTTCCAAGTGTTTTTCCTCTGTCTATCATGGTATCAGAGCTAAAACGATCTTAAACCTACTCTTGCAAGCTGCCGCCTCTCTCCCTCTGCAAACCTGCCGCATCCTTCCACCATGACCACCACTGATCTTACCCTTATTCCTAACCTAGCCGAACCTACCCAACCCCTTATTGCCGTCTCCCTAAACCATGTTCTTAAACTCACCAACACCAACTACATAGCCTGGAAACTGCAAATTGAAGCCACCCTCATAGGTTTAGACCTTGACAATTCATTGATAATAATCACATAGTTCCTCCTGAAACCATCACTCCCACCGCCCCCATCCCAACCGAAACCACATTGTTGTCAACCCACTGCTCCTCCTCCACCACCACGGCCCGTCCCTAATCCCTCCTACAAAACTTGGTATCGCCTAAGACAAGCTTCTCCTAGGTGCCTTGGCCGGCTCTCTATCCCCTTCCCTCGTCCCTCTAATATCCCTCGCCTAACCACCTAGCCGCTGGAATACTCTAGCGAAAACCTTTGCCAATCCCTCTAAAGGCCACATCAAACAAATTAAAGACCACCTTCGCAATATCACGAAGGGCACCCGATCCATAACCGAATACATGCAAGACATCCAAACTGTGCCGCCCAATTAACCTCCCTAGGCCGCCCCATCGACCCCGATGATCTCATTGACAAAATCCTTGAACAAATCCACGACCACGACTATGATAATGTCATCTCCGCTGTCCCGAGAATCGTGAAAACCCGATCACGTTTGATGAGCTCCATGAAAAACTTATCAATCGTGAACTCACCCTCAAAAACAAACCAAAACTGACCACCTACATTCCCTGCGGTTGTCAACTACACCACCAAAACCAACCCCGCTCATCCAACAACCAACCAAACTTCTCTCCCAACCCCAATCCTCGCACCAACTCCTCACCTCGGCCATACAAAGGCCGTTGTCAATGGTGCCGACGTGACGGCCACTTCCTTTCTCAATGCCACGCCTTCCGCCAACTCTATCCTAATGCCCAATTCCCTACCCCTTCCAACAACAATCGACCCAACAACAACAACAACCGTCCACCCCGCAACCCGGTGCTCACACCGCCACCTCCTCCCGCGGCCCAAACTTGGCTCTTTGACGGTGGTGCTACTCACCATGTGACCAACGACCTCAACAACCTAGCCCTTCACTCACCATACGATGGGATGACGAGCTTCTCATTGGCGATGGATCCGGTCTTCCCATCACCCACACCGGTTCCACCACTCTCCTTACCTCCAACTCTAAATTTACTCTTAATCATGTTCTATGTGCTCCTCTCTGTGTCCCGTAACATTACGTCCGTCTCTAAATTTTGTCTTGATAATAATTGCTCTGTCTCCTTCTCATCGTCTTCTTTTCTTGTGAAGGATCTTCGCACGGGAATCACCCTTCTGGAAGGCGGTTCTAACTCGGGTATCTATGAATGGACGCCTCCCTCTCCCATTGCTCATACCATCTCCACTTCCATTTGCTTCAACGTGGCATCATCGCTTAGGACATCCGTCTCAATCTATTGTGCGTCACCTTAGTAGTAGTTTCAATTTACAAATTCCCAGTTGTTCTAGCTTTAATTGTAATTCATGTCACTGCAATAAAAGTCACAAAATTCCCTTTTATGAGAATTCCATTTGTTCTAGTGGTCCTCTTGATGTTCTATATAGTGATGTGTGGTCATCTCCTATCACCTCCTACGATGGTTTCAAATACTATATAATCTTTGTTGATCATTTCTCAAAATACATATGGCTTTACCCCTTAAAACACAAAAATGATGCTACCTCCGTCTTTTCTGAATTCAAATCTAGAGTTGAAAAATTCTTCAGTCGCCCCATCATCACGATCTTTAGTGATAATGGAGGTGAATATGTTGGTCTTCATCCTCTCCTTGTCTCTCATGGTATTACTCACCTTACCTCCCCTCCCCACACACCTGAACACAATGGGTACTCGGAGAGACGCCATCGGCATATTGTCGAAACCTGGCCTATCCTTACTCACCCACTCTCATATGTCTCTCGCTCACGGCCCCTAGCCTTTGTCACAGCCAGCTACCTCATAAACCGTATGCCAACTCCCACCCTCAACATGAAATCTCCCCACCTTGTCCTTCTTGGCCATCCTCCTAACTACCAAAAACTCCGCAGTTTTGGTTGTCTCTGCTACCCGTGGCTTCGTCCATACACCAAACACAAACTCGAACCTCGTTCTACCCCCTGTGTATTTGTTGGATACTCCCCCACTCAGAGCGCCTATTATTGCCTAGACCCAAAAACCCACAAAATCTATGTCTCCCGGCATGTCCAATTTGTTGAAACCGAGTTTCCCTTCACCAAATCCACCTCAGCCACTGCTCCCAGCCCTACCATCACCGAATGGTGCTCTTCTTCCCTTCCTGTCATCCTTCCAACCCCAACAAATGGCCCAGCAAGTTTTCCAGGTGAGGCGCCCGCCACCTCCAACCCCAGGCGTCCGCCCCAACCCACTCCAGCCTTGACCACACCCACGGCATCTCAAGCGCCCGCCTCACACAACCCCATGCGCCCGCCTCAACCACACCTAGCCTCGCCTGAAGTCTCTGCCCCTGAGGCGTGCGCCTCAACCCCACCAAGCGGCCGCCTCATCCCTCAACCATCCAATACCTCCACCACTCCCTCCCTCACCCCAACTACATCCACAACCGATATTCCACCCACAAACAGACCAGTTACCAGACTTCAAAACAACATCACAAAACCCATAAACAAACTCAACCTCCATGTCTCTCTTACCCAACCCACCACTGATCCAAACACCGTTGCTCAAGCCCTCAAAATTCCCGCCTGGCGTGCAGCTATGCAGAATGAGTACGATGCTCTCACACGGAATCACACTTGGGACCTTGTACCACCAGACCCATCTCACAACTTAGTTGGATGCAAATGGATTTTCCGCACCAAATACAAACCTGATGGCTCCATCGATCGCCACAAAGCTCGACTGGTTGCTAAAGGGTTTCATCAACGCCCCGGCCTTGACTACTCCGAGACGTTCAGCCCGGTTGTCAAGCGGCCACCATCCGCACTGTTCTATCATTGGCTATCACAAATGACTGGCCCCTCCGACAGGTCGACATCAACAATGCCTTTCTCCAAGGCTCTCTTACAGACGATGTTTATATGGCACAACCTCCTGGGTTTGTAAGTTCCTCTCACCCCACTCACATATGTAAGCTTCGCCAAGCCATTTATGGCTTAAAGCAAGCTCCTCGTGCGTGGTACAATGAACTCCGCAACTATCTTACATGCATTTGGGTTTCACAATTGTGTGTCGATTCATCTCTGTTTACCCTCGGACACGCCGAGGCTGCATCTTTCTCCTAGTGTACGTAGATGATATTGTCATCACAGTTCTAACTCCTCCTTTGTTGACGAATTCATCTCCTCCTTTGCTTCACGGTTCTCCCTCAAAGACCTTGGCTCCTTGTCCTATTTCCTTGGTATTGAGGTCATACCTCACTCTCATGGTATTTTTCTGAGTCAACACAAGTACATTATGGACTTACTTACCCGGACCAACATGCTAGATGAAAATCCGGTTCCCACTCCCATGGTGCCGCATCCTCCTCACGGCTCGGTCAGGATCCCCTCTTCATGATCCCTCCGAATATAGAGCCATTGTCGGGTCTCTCCAATACTTGTCTCACACTCGGTTTGACCTCTCTTTTGTGGTTAACAGACTCTCTCAATATCTTCAAGCTCCCACTGATCTTCACTTGAAGGCATTGAAACGAGTTCTTCGTTACTTGGTTGGCACTAGCACTCACGGGCTTCTTCTTCGCAAAGCAACTCTCACTGCCTCTCTACATGCATTCACAGATGCTGATTGGGCAGGTGATCCTGACAACTACATCTCTACCACTGGTTTTGTTGTCTACCTTGGTCGCAATCCCATCTCCTGGAGTTCTCGCAAGCAACGCACAATTGCCCGATCATCTACAGAAGCTGAGTATAGAGCAATGGCTGCCACCACTGCTGAAGTGCTATGGCTCCAAAACTTGCTTCGAGAACTAGCGGTCAGTATTCCCGACCTCACTGTCATCTACCGCGACAACTTGGGAGCTACCTATGTCGGCGAATCCCAAGTTTCATTCAAAGATGAAGCACCTAGCTCTTGATTATCACTTTGTACGGGAACATGTTCAATCTCAACAGTTGCGGATTTCACACATATCTGGGAATGATCAGTTGGCAGACGCTCTGACCAAGGCTCTACCGCGTACTCGATTCCTTGAATTAATTTCCAAGATTGGACTTTCTACACGGTCGTCCATCTTGCGGGGGCATGATAACACTAAAGATATTGATGAAGATCCACCAGATATTCACCACAATTAGATTTATACTCATTCCATAGTTATCTGTTTATATTTAGATAATATTGTAGAATATTTGTTGTAATCTTATTCCTAGAATAGCTCCATGTAAACACTATATATATTCAGATTTATTATCAATAAAATCACAGCTTGTTCCAAGTGTTTTTCCTCTGTCTATCACATCTTGCATATCATCATCATGATTAGGCCATGATGTCTCTTCGTCTTTGTCTTGCTCTGTGTCTTCTTCTTTGTCTCTGATGTGCTGTAATTCTAATTTTTCCGCTTCCCCAATGAAGGGAAGTAACATGTCCCAATTTGTCTTTGCCCCGGACACATGTATAGTGTCCTTCCGCCATTAACTTGTAGTGGAACCATGGGAAATACCTCGGAAGTTACGGGGTTGTCTGGTGATCTGTGATGAATTTGTTGTAAAAAGCTGTCTGGTCTTCATTTCTTTCATGTATCCAGAAAAGACTCGAGAAGTCAATGTTGTCTTCGATCTTGACTGCCATTTCTAGCAATTCTTGATCATCAAGTCTGTTGCTAATGAAGATCCTTTTCTGGCTAGTCGTATGTATATGCATCCATTTACGGAAAGGAAGCAAAAATTTTGCATCCTACCTCATGTGGATAAGGCTGTAAAGCAATATTTCCGGCCACCATTGTGAATTTTTCCCCCAAATTTGTTTAAAATTTTTTACGTAGTGGGGGTTAGCCGAAACTTGATATAATCAATCATACCATAATGGTAAAGCGAGATATCAAATCAGGGGCATATCTGCTTTTAAATAGATCAATCTGTAAAAGAAGAACACTGTATCTTCTCCCTATTAATGATCCTTTACGTAACCTTTATTCCCTGTAATTTATTTCTTTAAACACCATTTGAACAATTTTTACGTTGTAATTCATACAAGATTTTGGGAAATCCTGCACAAATTTTGTCGAGATATAATTTTATCTAATTCTTCAAATGCTGTCTAAAGTGGTTGAAGAGTCTGTCTCCATGGGAGATCCAACACTCTAGCTTTAAAGCTGTCAAAACTTCTATTTCTTTCTTTTTCGGTTTTCCTGTCTCATGTAACTTTTAATGTTTTCTTCTAGAACTGTTACTTGCTTTGTTTTAGCATGTTGTTTTCAATCATGCTTGTTGGGTAATTTGTGGAGCCTTTCCTTTATTCATCACTTTGTTTTGAAGATTTGCAATCAAATCTTCACATTGCTTTTATAATATGTTCTGGATTTTCTTGGATCACAGTAGAAAAAGATTTAACTTCTTACGGTTCAATAAAGAACTGTTGTGTTCCAAAATGATCCCGAGCACTGTGGATGGCTTCATTGAAACTGTAGAAACCCTTATAAATTGGGTTCAAGCACTGTATGTATTTTGCCACTGTTTCCCATTTATTGAAAATTCCCACTTTTGTACCTCTGTAGATCACATAATGTGTGAATTTTTTACGTATTGACTGTTCGGGAGTTTTTGTGCCTGTTCTACGAAATAATGTCCTAGAGCGTTTAGGACTGTACTTTGAATTTTGCCGCATTGGGCCTTTGTTTGGATATGCCGAGATTGTCTAGCAAACACTGTTGTTTTTACTGTTAAATTCATCCCATAAATGGGCTGAACTTTTTACTTTCTTACGTGCAAATTTGTAAAGTATTTGGGCCGAAAGTAATTGTTTTTATTCGGTCTTGGGCTTTTGGTATAAAAATTTTATCGGCCAGAAACTTTGAAAAGCTGGGCCAACTTTACGTGAAAACCTTCATTCGAGATCCATGATTTGTTGGATCGTAATTTATTGGAATTGTCAGCCGTAGCAACTCTGTTCCTCTTTCACACTTTCTGTTTTCATGCTTTGCTTTACGTATCGAATCTGTCTTTTACATTGAGGATATAGAACTTTATTTTTGCTTCTATCCATCGGTTGTTCGAAATAACTTTGTTAAGATTTCTAGACAAAATGTCGGCCAATCATATTATTGTTCCCTTTTATATGTTCAAAATTAATAAGATAACCACTACCCTGTATTATGTTTTGTAAGTTTATCCACCTTGTTCTGTTTACTTTTCTACTTTGATCGTTTTTTATAAATTTAATTATTGCTTCGCAATTTGTTCTTACTGTAAATTCTTTGTTTAGAAAGATCTTAAATTTCTCTAATGCATTAATTAATGCCTGTATTTCATAATCTAGGCTAGTCCAATTTTGTCTGTTTGTTAAAATTCCCACTAGCATAAGAGCATATTTTTCGGTGTCTTTAGGAGTATATTTATTAGGTTTACTAAGAAGAATTTGCTCCCATCCTTCTTTACATCCATCTGTTTCTATAATTATGTAATCTGTTACTAAGGGTAATTCTAATGGTTTTATCTTTTTTACCCTGTCCTTTATTTCCTTTACTAATTTTATGTCTTCTTTATTAAAATTCCTTTGACCATTTTTTGTAGTTTTACTGTAAAGTGGTCCTACTAATTTAGATAAGTTTGGGATAAATTTTCTTGCATAGTTCACTAAACCTAAGAAGGCTTGTATCTGTTTTAAATTTTCAAATTTTTCTGGGAACTCAATAATTTTTGTTGAGATGTGAGGTTGTAACTCTATTTTCCCATTTCCTATCTCTAATCCTAAAAAGGATATTTTTCTTTTAAATAATTCCATTTTTCTTTTTGATACAACTATCCCATGTATTTTTATTTCATTAAAAACTTGTTTCAAATGTTTTTCATGTTCCTGTAAAGTTTCACTTGCTACTAAGATGTCATCTATATAAATCATGCAAAAATCGTATTTTAGGAATATACTGTCCATAAATCTTTGAAATATTGAGGGTGCGTTTTTAAGTCCAAAACTTAAAACATTCCATTCAAATTGTCCCTCTGAACATGTAAATGCTGTCCATGGTTTAAATTTTTCTTCTAATTTTAATTGATTATATCCTGATTTTAAATCAAATTTAGAGAATATCTTTTTCTTTTGTATTAAGTTTACTAAAGAATCTTTATTTGGTATGTTATATCCATCATCTTCTGTATTATCATTTAGTCTTTTATAATTATATACTATTCTAGCTTTTTTTCTTTTTATTTCACTATGGTTTCTAACTAGAAAAGGCTGGCGATCTATGTGGGCTTTCGATTTCTGATTAATTTACGTTTTATCATTTCTAAGGATTTGTATTTTAAATTCCTCTTTATCTAACAATTTGTATTCTATGTTAGGCATTCGATTGTAATATCAGGATTTTTTATTTTAAATTTACACGTATATGTAACCTTTGAATTTGTAATATCTTCTCCTATTAGTCCTATTTTTTCTAGATGTAGAATTATAGGATGATTTATACTTTTTGTTATATCTGTCCCTTTTTCTAACTCTTGTGTTAGCATATTTGTGAGAAGATTTAAGGTTTCATTTTCTATATGACATTTTTATTTTGATTTGATTTTAGAAATTCTAAGCTACCTAGTCCACCACGCTTACGTGCGAACTCGATGTTTGATTATATCGTAGGGTAGGGATGCTATAAATATGTTTATTAAGTGTAATGTAATTTTTGTAATTGTTATAGCCCCTTGTAAACCTAGAATGAAATTTAGGCCTAATATAAAGTCTTTTGATTTTACATATTACGGACTAATATTAACACTGTGGTGTGTCATATTTAAAGCTATAATTTCCTGAAAAGTCTAGAAACTGTATTCCTATAGGTTCAATGCAATGTGTGATTGTCATTAGCCTATCTTCTATTGTTCTGGTCACTAATTTATATGTTAATTCTTTTTTAAACTGTTTTGGAACCATGTCATGTGATATTACACTTTTTGTAGCTCCTGTGTCTAGTAACGCAGTTAGATCTAAATATTCACCGTTATCTAGCCATAATCTACATTGTAAATTTATCATGTTAGTTATATTTCTTCTTTGTATTAATGTATGTTACGGTGACATATTTGTATAGTCTACTTGTTCTTCTTCTGTTATTTTTTGTTTTCCCTTATATACCTTTTGTATTTTCTATTTGCAATATTATTTTTTCCATATTTCTTATTTTTAGACTCGTAATTCGGTTGCTACTTCTAATTTATCTACTTTTTCTCTGTAACTAATTTCATATTTCTTGTTTTAGCTAATACTTCTCTTGTAGTCATTTCTTGCTCGAATAATGTTTTTAAACATAGATAGCAAATTTCTTTAAAGCATATGTTGCACTGTGACCTTTTTTCTATACTCGGAAAATAACCACAATTAAAACATTTTATGTAATTATTTCCTCTTCTACTAATCCAATTATGTATACATTCTTCTTCTTTATTCATATAAGTGTATGTAATTTTTGTAATTTGGCTATTATCATCACTACTGTAGATACCGTATCTTGACTCATTATCTGATTCTCTATTGTCTAGAGGTTCTATGTTGTATTCCCCTAATTGTTCTATTAAGTTACTTCTTTCTATGTTTTTGTTTTTATTTGGGCATTTGTTAGCTAAATGTTTTTCATCCCCACAAATAAAACATTTACATCTTCTAGTTTGAGGTTTTCTTACATATTTATTCCCTGCATAAGGTTTATACTCTTTTACGTATGTTGTACTTTTTCTTATTTTCTTTTGAATTTATTATATTGTCCATAAGCCCGTGGTGTGTAAATTCTTTGTTTTCTGAGAATGCATAAGCACTCTTCTTTAATTGTTCTTGAAGGGTTACTTCTTTACATTTGTCTTTTAATATGTTAAAGGTATATGTAATTCTAGGTCCAATCCCTAGATTTTGTCTGTCACCAAACTCTTGTTTCCATGAATTATGGATAGTTTTACCTAAGTCTCCAGGTAATTTAACAAAGTATTTATCACATAATTCATCATTCATAGCCTGTCCTGTTTGTGATAATAACCTAGTAAAATCTAGGATAAATTCATTTATGTATTTCATGTCTGCTATACTTAGTTGTTCCAGATTTCTAATAGCTGTATCTTGTATAAGAGTAGTATTTTTTGCTGGGTCTACTCCTAGTATTAATGTTCTAATTTGACTGGTGAAGTTATATGGGTTGTCTCCTATAGCCTTTAATCTGTTTATTTCATCCGGACTTTGGGCTTTTTTACTTTTCCATATTCCTAAGGCTATTGGGCCTAATGTGGTTTCTAAATATGAAAACATGTCCATACTGTCTCTTTTATTTGTTTCCCACATTCGTACTACTGTTTGTTCCCATAGAAATATTTCATCACTCCATAACTGTGGCTTTTGTTTTTCTAATAACAACATATTACTACTGTATAAATTTCCTATAGGTAATCTAGCTCCTTGGCTAGTGTATTTTGATTCTCCTGTATATTGTCTAGACGGGGGAGTCCAATTTTCTCTACCTATTACATCTTCGTAGTCATTCACTGGTTCTGTCCATTCAGGTTTAGCTCTTTTTCTTGCATTTTCCATATGTTGATCCATAAATGCATTTTCTTGTTTGTAAAAGTCGGCTATCATTATTTTTCCCTGTTGGATGTCATTTACCAAAGGTAAATTGTAAATTTCTTGTAATTTATTATAACTCTCTTCGTATGTTAATCCTAATTCTGTAATACAATCTATTATCATGTCATCCACTTCTTCTTGGATATTTAGTTCTGTGAATTTTTTATTTATAATTTCTTCAAATGTTTTATTAGTCTCTTCTACTTTAAAACCTGTAGAGGGTTCTTCTTCTAAATAGTCGATTATACTAAAGTCATTTTCTTCTGTTTCAAATTGGTCAAATCCTATGACTATTTCTTTATCTTCACTATCTGTATCATAGATTGGTTCTGTGTCATAGTCTATATTCATAAAATTATATTACATTTCGTTTCATTATCACTTTGTGTAGGGTCTTCTCTTTTAAAGTTTACAAACCTTAAGCTTTGCATTCCATTTGCATTTTCATATATATGACTTTGTTTTGGTATTAATACTTTACTGTCTGGTTCTTGTAGGTCATCCAAAGACCATTCCAAACCCCGCTAATTCCTCGGGATTTGTTTTAAGTGGTTCTATCATCTGTATTGATTTTGAGGCAATTGTATTAACAATTCCGTCTATGTTTACTTTATATTTCATTCCTGATCTGTTGCTAGCTTTTCCTAATGTTCCTACACTTATTACTATGTTATTGCCTACATAATTATCATATCCTTTTGTTTTTAAGGCAATTTTAATGTTCTGTAAATCTTTTATGTCTTTTAGTATTCCTGGTGTACAGTAAAATAGAGCTGTATTTTGATTCAGGTCTATTTCTATTCCTGAGATAATGGCTTTTTTCACATCTGTTTTCCATGATTTATCTAATAATAAGGCTAATAATTTTGTTCCTAAATTTTTTCTTCCTAATCCTTTTATTCCAATTACTACTAATCCCACATGTGCGAAATGTTTTCCAGATTGTTTGATTTTTTGTATTGTTTCTGGTGAAAATAAATCTATTGTTACTGTTCCATCAACCACCCTAAGTCTTTCTTCTCTACTACTCCCTCCGTCCCAGACCAAGGGTCCTCGGGGGAGATTTCACGCTTTTTAAGAATTTTTTTTAAAGTGGGTAGAAAATTTTAGGAGAGAGAATGTAAAAGTTAAATGTGTGGTAGGGAATAGGAGAGAGAATGTAAAAGTTAAATGTGTGGTAGGGAATAGGAGAGAGAATGTAAAAGTTAAAAATATTTAATAGGAGAGAGAATGAGTGGGAGGAATAGTAATGATTTTTTTGTAAATATATGGAGATGATAAGGGTATAAATATATGAAAAACTTTCCATTTAAGGAAAGGGACTCTTGGTCTGGGACGAACCAAAAGGGAAAGTAGGACTCTTGGTCTGGGACGGAGGGAGTACTTCGTATTAAAACTGTATTAATGTTTAACATTCCTGTTTGGTATAATGTTCTTGGATTTAAAATATCCAACTGATGTTGGTTATATAAATCTAGGTTTCTGTTTACATCTATTTCTTCTTCTAACTGTACTATTTGTTGGTTACTGTTAGATCCTGATCCTCTTCTTAATATCCTGTTTATAAAGTTATCTGTTGTAATAATATCTTGTAAATTACTTGTTTCATTTCTTGACTCCTGTACTGTCCTACTTCTTCCTAAAAAACTTCTATTTTGTTGATCACTCATTTTCTCGGTACCCAATGTTTATAAGGTATAGGTTTTCTTTTAATTTTGACTTCTTCTCCTAGGCTTAATTTATTTATTCCACTAATTATTTTATCTAGGTCGTTATCTATTGTATTAGTACTAGGCTGTGGCTTTTCACTAATAGATAGGAGTTTATTTAATTTTTCGATTATCTGTAATAATAGACTTATAATAAAATTAAAGAGAATAGGATAGGTCTTATCAGCTTTACTTGTTCCTGTATAAGTTATAAATCCAGTTACTTTCTCTGTATTTCCTTCTAATTTATGTTTTCTAGCTTCACTTAAAGCCTGTAAATATTCTCTAGAATTTTCCAGTTCTAACTTTCAACTATACTTTTAACTGTGATTATAACTTGTTCTAAATTGACTACCTGTTTTTCTACTTTCTGTATAAGGTCTTTAGCTTCTAAAATTTGTCTAGGCTTTGAATTTTCTAGCAAATAACTAACTTGTTGAAAGTCTTGTTTAGTAGGTAGATGTTTACGTATGTCTCTTAATTCTATTAAAACTTGGTTATTTTGTTGTTTAATATAATCTAGGTTGTTTACTATTTTGCCTAATATTTTTTGACTTTCAGAAGTTTGATTGCAAATTTCAACGAGAGTTAATGATGATGAGTTATCAATTATAATTAAGGAGGAAATCTAACCCTTAGTCTTTTTCTTAAACCCTTTAATCCTTCATTAAATAGTCATAAAGCCCTTATAATTAAAACATAATAAACAATTAATAAAAGCATAATAAACAATTAATAAAACATAATAAACAATTAATAAAACAATATTAACATATCGTGAAACCAAAAATTTCCATCATATCATCCTAATAATGATATAAAAGAATGATTAATCCCTCATCTTCACCTACACGAGTTCTTGATATATTGTGGACTTACATCAACATGCCACCGATCAAGCCTGTTGTAGTCTTTTAGACTTAGGATCTCTCATGCTCTGATACCATAAAAGGGGGGTATGGCGGATTTTTCGGGTTTCCGTTAAACCACTACTAATTTAAACATATCTCGTAGTTTTAACAAATATTTTACATTTGATGAACATTAAGTATAAACAAATATTAATTTTAACCATTAATTTATATTTAACGGACAAAAAGTTAAAACATAAAGCAAACACAAAAAGAACACACATAATATTTAAAATATTTTTATAACTAGACGAAGGAGGAAGATGATGAATACTTACAAATGAGGAGGTATGATGATATTTCTTCAGAGTTTGTACAGCGGAGTAGAAATGAAACACTTTTTTTTTTTTTTTTTTTTGGGAGTGTGATGAATGTGGGTTTGGGTTTCTATTTAATAATTGGGATGGGGTAATATGATTATTGGGTTTATTTTAGTTCGATACATCAAACAATTTATTTAGTTCGATTTTTCTAAATAAAAGTGGTGGGTTATAGGATTTTGATTTTTCTTCTCAAAATTAAATAAGTTAAATTGAAAATAAATATCATTATTATGTTCATGATGAGTTAATGTAAATAAATATGACATATTGTTTTCTAATTTTTATAATTTTATTGATACATCAAACTATTTATTTATTTATTTTTTTAAAAAATCTTTGAAGCATAGTAAATAAAGTATTAATAAATTTATCGATTTTTCTATTCGTCTCAAAAAATTGTGTATTTATAAAGACAAATATCGGGCTTGGAAATTATTTTAGTTCGATACATCAAACAATTTATTTAGTTCGATTTTTCTAAATAAAAGTGGTGGGGTATAGCATTTTAATTTTTCTTCTCAAAATTAAATAAGTTAAATTGAAAATAAATATCATTATTATGTTCATAATGAGTTAATGTAAATAAATATGACATACTATTTTCTAATTTTAAAAATTTTTTCCTCTTATTTTTTTTCTTTCAATATATGTACTTATATAGTATTGTTTTCTTTTACATTTGATGTTGGGCTTGGAAATTATGCTAAATATTTTCGTTCATATATACTCCCTCCGTTCCAGTCGAGTGTACACTTATTTTCCTTTTGGTTCGTCCCAGCCGAGTGTGAACTGCCCAAAATGGAAGGGAATCTTCACTATTTACCCCACTCATTAGTTACCTATCCGCAGACAAAAATGTGGATTCGTTCATATATACTCCCTCCGTCCCAGTCGAGTGTACACTTATTTCCCTTTTGGTTCGTCCCAGCCGAGTGTGAACTGCCCAAAATGGAAGGAAATCTTCACTATTTACCCCACTCATTCTCTCTCCTATTTTACTTTTATACTCACAACATTCTCTCTCCACTTTTTCTCTCTTTTACTTTTTCTTAATCGGTGTGCTCAACATTTTGGTTCACACTAGGCTGGAATGGAGGGAGTATATAATATTATATATATGTATATATATATATATATGTATATATGTATATTTATATATATATAATATTTTATATTTTTAAAATGTTTATTTAAAATGTTTATTTAAAAAGTTAGATTTATTTTACAAAACTAATACACAATAATAATAATCAATTTGTTAAGAAATAATAATTTCAATTATTAATTTCGTAAAATAAATTGAAGCTGTGTTTTTCCTATAAAAATATTTCTCATTTAGTCATTTTATTTAATTTTCGTCTTTTTAAGCATCAATAACTTCTCATGCATCGCACTGATGTAACACTATATTTATTTTGGTGACCTTTAATCTGATATTTGTAATGACAATATAGTTTTTAAAGAATTGTTTTACAATGTATACAAATATCTTTATTTTCTTTTGTATTTATTTTGATTTCGATCAGTTATTTGTTAGTAACTGTCCGTGCATCGCACGAGGTTCACACTAGTTGAAAAGTAAAAAAAAAGAATGAGAGCAAAGGTATGGCTACTTAGAATGAGGGCTGAGCTCCAAATAACATACTTACCTGGACGGGGTCAATGGGCTATCATGAAGGCCCGTGGCTAGATTGGTCCAAGTGGTCGAGCCTACATCAGGGCCTGCGTTTGCGCAGCCCCTATCATCTCAAGTTAAATGTTAATGTGAATGGCTGTTCTCTTAGCGGCTTAAGCCAAAGCCCAAATGAATTTTCAAAAACATCATCAACTTTACTGAATTTTTTGGACATGGAGGCGGTAGCATTAACTTTCATTTTAGCTTTTTCTCATTCTGCAATAATGGTTAAGAAGAAGGTCAAGACTATTGTGCAATTAGGCAGATATAGTCATATCCCAAGTCAAATCCCAAAAGCAATCTTGAAATCTCACAACTCAATGCCTACAACAACAACAACAACAACAAAGTCTTAATCCCAAAATAATTTGGGGTCGGCTAACAAGAATCCTCATATGTCACTGTGTAAAAAGGTTGTTAACTCAATGCCTAGACAAAAAAAAAAAAAAAAAAAAAAAAAAAAAAACCTCAACAATGCAAAAAGAAGGCACAATAAAGCTGCAGATTAATGGACTAAAAATGGTTCAAATCAGATGGACACGAGGTTGGGATGCATTCTTGTGGGTTATCTCTATTATAGAATAAAGGGAGTTAGACAAAGTCAATCATACATGGAAGAGAAGAATTGTATTGAATGACTCAATTGATTATGATATTAGAGGTACATATTTATAGGGTTACAATGAGGAGGTAATCTCCTAGAAGGAGAAGGATTCTAATCTAATACAAAGATTGTGTTTCCTAATTTAATACAAGGATTGTGTTTCCTAATCTATATATAACAATATATGCTTGTTTCCTAAACTATATATAACAATATATACTTGAATATAATATTATGATATTATATTCCTAATATGCTCCCGCAAGATGGACGGTCGATAGGAGAGTCCAATCTTGGACATAATTACATGAAGACTTGTTGTTGCCAAAGACGTTGATGTTGTTGAAGACTTTGATGAATATGTTGTTGTTGCTGAAGCTACAACCCAGTTTGAATTCATAGTAGTGCGGCCATTTTTTATTTTTTTTTAATTAAGTCGTGATGACGAGAATTTTACGTCGTAACGACGAGAAATTTTGGTTTCGGTTATGAGTTTTACGTCACACGGACGACTTTGGTTTGGGTTATGAGTTTTACGTCACACGGACGACTGTGGTTTGGGTTATGAGTTTTACGTCACACGGACGACTTTGATTTGGGTTATGAGTTTTACGTCACACGAACGACTTTGGTATGGGTTTTACGTCACACGGACGACTTTGGTATGGGTTTTACGTCACCCGGACGACTGTGGTTTGGGTTATGAGTTTTACGTCACACGGACGACTTTGATTTGGGTTATGAGTTTTACGTCACACAGACGACTTTGGTATGGGTTTTACGTCACACGGACGACTTTGGTTTGGGTTATGAGTTTTACGTCGCACGGACGACTTTGGTTTCTCATCGACTACGTCTCAACGACGATGTTATGTCTCGACAACGAATTGGGTTTGTTTTTTTTCTAAGGGAGATTAAGTGAAGAGGAGAAAAAAATATTCAACGTTACATTGAGAAAAAAATTATGAGGGGAAAAAAAATACTCAATGTTACATTGAGATAAGAGAAAAAAAAATTAAGAAGAAAAAAAATTTCGAAGGGGAGAAATAATAAAAAATATAGGGTTTTGGTCAAAAGGGTTTGTGAGCCAAGGGGATTGAATAACAAAAAGTTTAAAGGTGGTGGGGGCTTTGGTAGTTGGTGGCGAAACCAAGGTGGCGGAGAAGTTCTTCTATGGATCTTAGCTCTGATACCATATTAGAATAAAGGGAGTTAGACGAAGTCAATCATACATGGAAGAGAAGAATTGTATTGAATGACTCAATTGATCATGATATTAGAGGTACATATTTATAGAGTTACAATGAGGAGGTAATCTCCTAGAAGGAGAAGGATTCTAATCTAATACAAAGATTGTGTTTCCTAATCTAATACAAGGATTGTGTTTCCTAATCTATATATAACAATATATACTTGTTTCCTAAACTATATATACCAATATATACTTGAATATAATATTATGATATTATATTCCTAATAATCTCCTTGTGGATTTTTTTTTTAAATATAGCTTTTTAAAAATTTATATACCAAAAATAACATTACTAAAAATTTAAGTATCAAACTAGCACTTTTCACTTGAAATTCGAAATTGGTAATTCCGGATTATGCATTCTGGAATTACCAATTCCGGAATTGATTTTTTTTTTCAAAACTGAATTTCCCAAAATTATATTTCCGGAAATAGGGGGCGATCGCGCTTATGAATGGAGTGATCGCTCCTATTGTGCTCCGGCGGTAACAATTCCGGATTCCTTTTTTTTTTTTTTTTTGCCAAATTGATTAAATGAGCAAATTAATATTTTCTGGAAAAATAGCGAGCGATCGCGCTAAGGAATGGAGCGATCGCTCCTAATGTATTCCGGCGTTTCCAATTCCAGATTCTTTTTTTTTTTTTTTTACAAAAGTAAAGCAAATTAATATTTTCTGAAAAACAGAAGAGAGTGATCGCGCGCCTTAGGGGGCGATCGCTCTTAGTGGCGTATCTTCAAATCCGGAAATGCAAATTCCGGATTGCTTTAATTTGAAATCCGGGGATGTCAGATCCGGCTTCAAATTTTGAAATCACTCCCCCTTCTTTCATTTTCCAGATTCAAATATTTTGAAGGAAGAAGAAGTATAATCAGTACAGTGAGAGAGAGAAAGAAAGAATTAATGAGAAGGAGAAGGAAAAGGAGAAGGAGAAGGAGAAGAAGTTGAAAGAGTTGTGAGAGAAAGAAAGTTAAGAATGGTTAGTTTTATTTTTTTTTTATTTGTTTTGAGTTGTTAATTTTAGCTATATAAATTTTTGTAAGAATTTTTATTTGTGCATTTTTATATAATTTGTTGTTAAAAACTATTATGATTTATGTACTTAATTGTTGATTGTCAATGAATTAAACAATTGTAATTTAATTTTTGCCTAATTGGGATTTTCTTAAGTTAGGTTTAAAATAAAATGCTTGTTAAAATTACTTTGACAAACTTGTTGCAATTTTTCTATTTAATTATTAATTTTTAAGTGTTAAATTTAAAATTTGAGCTTAAATGTAGCAAAATCCTAAGTCCCATTTAAATTTAATTACTATTAAATTTTTGTGTTTCAGATGAACCAATATGAACAACAACCATTTATTCATCCTGGGCTAATCGATCCACATGTATTGACTTCTCAGGCTACACATAGATCTAATTATATTTGGGATGGACAACAGTTAACCAATTTAAGACCTAGGCGTGGTACGTAACTTCCCAGCTAGAGTTGATTGGAGGATAGAAGCTAAGCTTATGAATACTGGATTTTATGGAGTGTATTTATTAGGTCATTTACAATATGATCGGCATTTGATTGAGGCTTTGATTGAGAGATGGCGTCCTGAGACCCACACTTTTCACTTACCTGTAGGGGAGATGACCATCACCTTAGAGGATATTGATATGTTGTGTGGTCTTCCTGTAGACGGAATGGCGGTGACTAGTTCAGAAACTAGTAGGAGTACGGGGGCATGGGTTGAGATTGTTGAGGAGTTATTTGGGGTTGCACCCTCACCCGCAGACATCAAAAAAGGTGGAATGGTGTCTATAAGATGGGTTCTAGATCACTTCCCTCTTTTTGAATAGCTTCCCAATAATGCGTCCGAGTATATGATTGAGACATATACTCGAGCCTACATTTTCCTATTATTGGGGTCATACATTATGCCCGACTCGTCTGATAACCTAGTGAAGTTGATGTACCTCTCACTTCTTAGGGAAATAAATAATATTGGTCAGTACAGTTGGGGTAGTGGAGCGTTGGCCTTCTTGTATAGGGAGATGTGTGTAGCATCTCAGCACACTTCGAAAGGGTGTGGTGGCTTCTTGACCATTGTACATGTATGTCAATTATATTTGATTACATTATGCTAGTGGACTTAATTTGTTTTGTACGTAATGACAATTTTTTTTATAGCTTTGGGCATGGGAGAGGTTGTTGTGTACACAACCTAGGAAACATACAGAAATAACACTTAATGGATTGCAATCAGTGGGTTACAGGTATATTTCAATTACTTCATTTTGTAAATGATCTGTTTTGTAATTTATCGCTTTTTTACTAATTATTTTTCATGTCAATTGTTTCATATGTAGGTGGAAGGGTCCATTGTCGTATACTTCTATGATTGCCCATAACCTGCAAGGCTATCGAGACCAATTGTCACATTTAGACAAGGATCAGGTTGTGTAGTAGCCATACAACGGTGTGCCAGTTCCGAATTTCTGCCTTCAGGGCTAAGCTATATGGAGGGCGAAAGTGCCCCTCATCTGCTTTGAGAGGGTTGAATGGCACTTTCCAGATCGTGTAATGCGACAATTTGGGATGGTTCAAGGTGTACCTGATGACTGCGACACTAGTTTGGACCTACATCGAATTAGTCGGCGAGGTCGGTCAGGCGTTAACTGGTTGCAAGAACATGGTCCGCACATAGAAAAGTGAAATGAACGGGAGTTTAATGTCGTTGATGGAGAGTTTGGTGAAGTGAATATGAGTTACCATCACCCCTATTTGAGATGGTATAGGAGTATTACTCGATCGTTCATCCGTAGTCGTCTAATGTGGAGGACTAGGGTTCAGGCCACGTGCAACTGGTTTTGAGGGTGTGGTAAGTTATATATTATATACAATGACTTTACAAAAAAATACCATTTTTTCCGTATTAATTAATTTTAGTTCATTGTTTTGAACATATTCAAAGTCTCTAAGGGATGTACATATACAACCAGAATGCCACATCCTTGAAAGACCAGCAGAATTACACTCAAAGAATGTATCGGTAACACCGACTGGCTATTAGTGAGCGAGAACGATCGCAATCCCAAGCTCCCCCTCAAATGGTTGATCATACTGCTGAAGAGGAGCCACGGAGGCAGAATCGGGTTCGTAGGCGTGGCGGATACCAGCTGGTGGATGAGTCAGAGATGGGGGATCAATACGGTGATATGCATCAGTTTGAGTTCACTCAGACAGAGTTCACTCAGACAGGACCGGGTAATTCTTTTACCCAATTGATGAATCAGTTTGGTTTCACGCAACCGCCTGATATCCCTTCTTCTAGCAATTATACTCAGACTCTTGAGCAGGCATTCGGGATTCCGGGATTTAGGCCTAGTTTCCATTTGCCTCGTGTGGATTTTTCAGAAAATCCCGATGGATCATCCTCATCCTCATCTCAACAATCTAGATCAGGTGGTCGTCGTATGCCGAGGAGAGGGAGTAGGATTCGCAATCCTCCTAATGAATTTACCCCGTCTAATTATCCTTGATGGGTATCCTACGTGACCGGGATGTGGTCAATTTTCTATCATACTTATTCTTTGATTATTGTTAATTTTAATTCAATGAAAGCTTGCCATGGACTGGTATATATATATCGACGTGTCCAATGAAACGGTTATAACCGCCGGTTAACAGTTTCTGTTAAGTTTTGTACTCTATATGTCTTTTTTATAATAAAGATAACAATTTGAAAACTAACTGAAATTTCTGAAAAACTAACTGGAAAACGTTAAAAACTAACTGGAAATTCTAAAAAATTAACTGGAATTCTGAGAAACCAACTGGAAACGTTAAAAAACTGATGAAAATTCTAAAAAAAACTAACAAAAAACGTTAAAAAACTGATTGGAATTTGAAAAAAGAGGGACGGACAAGAGAGAGGTAGCTCCATTATATAGGGCGATCGCTCCCACTGTAATTCGGTATTAATAATTTCGGATTTTGTTATTAAATATTTTTTTTTGGAAAAACAAATAATAAAGAGGTAGAGCGATCACCCCAAAATACGAGCGATCGCCCTCTTTTTCCAGAGAAAAGGCGCGATCGCTCCCTTAAGCCCGGGCGATCGCTCTCAATGCGTATTTCCCAAGAACGCTGGTATATCCCAAACAACCTTCCCTCTCCCAATCAAATAACCCTCAATCCAGCCGCCCCCTTTTCTCTCTCTCTCTCTAAAATTTCAAACTTCAATCTCCAAAATCAATCTTCTTCAACCCCAAAATCAACAAATCATCCATTTTTAAGCACAGATTCAAGGTTCGAAGTGTATTTTGAAGAGGGTCACACATTTGATTTTGAAATCAAAGATTCCGGCGATATTCCGGCGACATTCCGGCAAATTTCCAGCCAATTCCAAAGTAAGCTTCCAATCTATATCTTTAAGTTTTGATTTATAATGCCTAAAAGAGCACGAACCACTCCCACTCCCACCAACACTACAACCCCTCCCGTCGGTCCCCCGTTTGATGCTTTCAAATTTGTTGGGTATGAAGCTCAACATTTCTTTGAGCTTTACGAAATCAAATCATTCAACCCGGAGAGGGAATTTGATTTTAATGGCTTGTATTTAGATGAATATGTTATCCAATACAAATGGGGAAAGTTGGGGAGTAAGCCCCTAAACTATGCAATCGGACTTTTAGTAAAAGAATTTTATGCTAATGTTTTTCAACTGGGGAATACGGGAAAGTCATTTGTGCGGGGAGTGGAGGTAAAATATGATAGGGATGTGATTAATCAACATTACGGGTTAGCCTCCGACATTGAGGAGGATGGGTGTGAGTATACCAAAGAGATGGAGAGGTTTGAATATGAGTTTTTTATGTTCTCTCCCCCTGATTAGTATGTGTCTTGTCTTACTAATTAAGGTATAATTGATAGGATCCTACGGATACAATAGGTGCTTCAATTCATCATAAGGTGTTTACTGAGAGTGAGTTCGGAAGTGACATAGCTGTTGGTTCTGTTCTGATACTTCATCAGGTATGATGTATTAAAAATGCAACAGCTGGAACCTATTATTAATATTGTCATCTAATCATGTCGTTTTGTAATTTTTAGGTTGTTGTTTTCTCCCCCGCACGTAAAGCATATTATCTTAACATCACACTCCCCAATGTATTCAAGGTAAAATTGTTTGGATCCTGCTATGAGTGAGTGATTGTTCAACGTGGAAGTGGTTACTCGTTACTTTTGTTTGATTAATGTAAGAGTTGTTGAACTATTGAACTTGTATTTCTATCCTATGTGATCGGGATGTGATCACTAATTTGAACTATTTATTTTAATGTTATTTCAGTTTTATTCATATTTTATTTGCTATAAAACGGAGCGGTCGCCCCTCCTCTAATTCTACTAAAATACGAAAACAACACTTGTTTTGGCCATTTGATCGTTTTAAGTTCCGCAACTACAACTATATTTGATGTCATACTCCACCAAGAGTTAAATATATTACAAGTTCAATATATTACAAGTTCAAATAAAACAACAATACTTAAAAGTTCAAAGTACTTAATTTAAGAAGTAATAATAATAATAAAAATAACAATTAACTCTTACTGCCTAAGAGTAGGACATCTCCTTCGCGTGTGGCCTTCTAACTTGCCAATCCATAGAGTTTCTCAGTCGCCTTGACTTGGGTCTCCCTTGCTTCTGGTCACGTCGATGCTCTGGGTTAGGGTAAAAACGTGGGACAATATGATCTACATTCCAATAGGCCTCGTCATGGATTGGATGAAAAGAGCAACTCCACGTCTTGTAGTACGAGGCAAGGTTGTAAAAAGGATGAATATAACTCATACCATCGACATTTTGCGATTTGAAACACGCAAGCACATGCGAACAAAGGTAATGATATTGCATCCATTTGCCACAAGTGCATGTTCGATCACGTAATCTCACAACTTGAATGTGTCCACCTTTGTCACCACGTACCCTGGTCGGCACACTATAAACACCCACAGACGTAGTGTTAAACCTTGTGACGTGATGAACCCAACCTTATCCAAGTTGTATCGGTATCTTCGATCGATTCTCTCACTGAATTGTAGCGTGGCATTTGGTGGTGGGATGCCATTAGGATCTCCCCCTAAAGCACTAATTGCTTTAGTGAGTCTATCTTGAAAGTATGCCACACACCTATAGAATGAGGTCTCAACAACTGCTGAAATAGACATTCCCTGAGCTCCTTTCATAACGCCATTAAAAATTTCAGACAAATTAGTAGTCTTAATGCCGTACCTATATCCACCATCGTGAGCCATTGTCCACTTTCTAGCATCCAAGTTCTCAAACCATTTAGTTGCCTCAGGGTTGATGATATTAATTTGCCTCAGATAGCATTTAAGCTTTCTATCTTGGGTGGTGCTAACAGCACGCCAAAAAAGATCTTTCAATCCAACGCCCTTGTGAGCTTTAAGAAAATTAGCTCGCAAGTGCAACATGCACCATCTGTGGATAACATTTCGTGGCCAGCTGGCAATGTCTCCAACCGTGGAAAGGATGCCATTATGCCGATCAGATATCAAGCAAACTTCACGACCCTTAACAATATGTTTGCAAAGAAGATGCAGAAACCAACACAGTTTCGATAGTCCTCTTTTTCAACAATAGCGAATGCGAGAGGAAGTAGACTATCATTTGCGTCGACACCCATGGCAATAAGAATAACCCCTCTATATCTTCCATGCAGGAATGTGCCATCAACAGAAATAACAGGACGACAATGAGAGAATGTTTCCACACAAGTGCCAAATGCCAGAACACACGATTAAACATACCTAAAGCACCGGGAGGAGGAGGATCAGAATGCTCCACAATGGTTCCAGGGTTCCACTTTTGAATTGCAGCTAACAAACGTGGCAGTCTTATGTAAGATTCTTCCCAGTCTCCATATGCCTCTGCAATAGCTTTTTGTTTGCCACACCATGCCTTTCTATATGAAACTTCCTTCCCATAGGCTTTTTTTATTTCCGCCTTCACTAGTACAATCTTCAACTCGGGATCAGCCTTAACCCGGTTCCAAAACTTCACCTATGAACTTAGCATCCATGTTTCGATGATTTTGGCTAATTTCAGTTGCCAAGCAAGAATGAGGACCCTTGTATTTGATAATTTCCCAATACCCGGCATTATTCAAACTCACATTCACATAAAAATTGCACGGAAAATCTTTCACCAAACACTCAATAGTCCACTTTCGGTTTGTGCTTCGTTTTACCTTGAAGCGCAAATTTTTCTTAATATGAAACAACTTCATTTTATGCTGCACCTCTGACTTCTTTGAAAACCGAATACCTTTGGCAATGTCATGATGTTCTACATTCCATTCAGCAAAGTCATATTGGTTATCATCATATATCTCCGATCCTTCTCCAATATCACGATAAAATTGATACCCGACTCTCTCATGCACATGATGTTGTGGTTCTTCGTAAGCAACCAAATGTAACGCCAAATCTTCTCCCTCATTCTCGCTAACATCAGTAGGACTACTACAATCATCATATCCATCGTCACGATCTTCATTTAGAAGCTACCCAATATTTTTTTCATAATATGAATCATTATCATCATCATTATATAATTCCTCACCCTCACCCCCTCCCTCTTCCTCTCTCTCTTCCTCCCCCTCTTCCTCTTCCTCTTCCTCTTCCTCTTCCTCTTCCTCTTCCACATATGTTTGTGTACTTGTTCCAGCATCCCTCTGACTATAGCAGCTTAAAGAACCCATCTGAAAGGTATCCATGTCATTAACATACTCATTTTGTAATGGCTCCTCATGGGTTTCAAACTCCTCAACATTCACATTATCAACTAAATTTATCTTAACATACAATTGTAAGCTACTCAACCCACCAAACTGAGCAGAAACATCAAACATGACTTCCATACCCATATCATTGTCGATTACAAATGGAATGTAGTTTGCAATCCCGGGAGCGACAAGATGAGGATATCTACATGTAACTTGCAACTGAACAATAGCTCGTCCACCCCAATTTTCTTAGCTAACTTTTTAATCAACTTCTTGTAACTCCACCGAGTTTTAGCCCTAAGTGCACATTTTGGTCCCCTTTCAAAATGTTCACCTTCAAACGGGTGTTCATCATTTCCTCCCCAATAACACATGAAAATAAGTGGAACTCCAGCCATATTTATTCCTAAAAATTGAAAAAATAAATTGTAAAAAATCTAATTTAACAATATAACTACATTCACAAAAAAATTTAAATAAATACTAAATTTAAATTTCAAACAAAAAATAAGAGGATTAAATGTACCTTCTTAATCGTCTCTCTTCTCTTCTTCTTGAACTTCTTAATCAACTTCTTGAAATTTCAAATTTGTTTGGAAAAAATTCACCTACTCTCCTCTTCTTCTTCCTTCTTTTTTCATTCTTCTTCACTGAGTTTTTATTAAACGAAGGGTGTTTACAGATTTGCTGGGGAAGATGGGTCTTGTAAAGCAAATCCGGAATTAGCATTTCCGGATTTGAATTTTTCAAAAAAAAAACATTACTTAATTCAATTCAGTTAAATTTAGTATTAAAAAAAAATTAAAATCCGAAATTGATAATTCCGGATTACATTAGGAGCGATCGCCCCCACAAAACGCGCGATCGCTCGCTATTTTTCCAGAAAATATTAATTTGCTCATTTAATCAATTTGGCAAAAAAAAAAAAAAAGGAATCCAGAATTGTTAACGCCGGAGTACAATAGGAGCGATCGCTCAATTCATAAGCGCGATCGCCCCCTATTTACGGAAATATAATTTTGGGAAATTCAGTTTTGAAAAAAAAAAAAAATCAATTCCGGAATTGGTAATTCCGGAATGCATAATCCGGAATTACCAATTCCGAATTTCAAGTGAAAAGTGCTAGTTTGGTACTTAAATTTTTAGTAATGTTATTTTGATATATAAATTTTTTAAAAACTATATTTTTTTTAAAAAAAATCTCTCCTTGTGTATGAAATGCTCATTTTGGGACGGAAATATTATATTTGACAAAAGACAAATACTTGAAAACTCAAAGCCTGACCCTGTAAAGATCCGAAAATTTTTAATTTAAATTTCTTAGTATTATTTAATTAGAAAAAATAAAATAATACTTATTTAATTGTTTTGGATTTGGATTAAATTAAATGGGCCAAGTGGATGGAGGATTAAATGGGCTTTGCAGGGAAATCAAAACCCAACGGGTTTAAGAAAGTCTTTTCCTAATAGGGCTAGTAAAAATCTAAACCAACACTATTTAAACTCAAACTCTCCTAATTTTTCCCATAATCCCATAATTTACAAAGAGAAAAAAATTATAAACCCTAAAATCCTAAGAGGCGGCCGAAGCTAAGGAGGGAGGAGAAATCTTGAGTTTTTCAATTCTTGGGTGAAGATCGTCTTGGAACAAGGTATTAATCTATTCCCTAGCATTTAAAATTATTTAATCTTAGTTTAATGTTAGATTGGTAACCTAAAATCAAACTAGGGTTTAAAGGTTATTAGAAGTATGAATATATTTTATGATGGAAAAATTTTAATCCTATGAATGAGTATTAAAATAGAATTTGTGTATGAATCAATAAATGTTAATCTAAGATTGTTCATACCAAGAAAGATTAAAACAAAAAAAAAATATTTTGTGTGTTGTAGGGTGTTGTGTCGTGTGCTTGTGTGTGTTGTACCGTGTGTGTGTGTGTGTGTTTGGGCCATGTGTGTGTATGTGTTTTGTATGAATAATTTTGGTGTAAGAAAATTGTTTTACAAATTGTTTTTGGTATAATATTTTGGTATCAAAAGGTTTTGATTTTGAATTAAAAATGTTTTGGGGCATTTACAAAAAACTCATTTTAAAAGATGGAAATTACAAAAAAATACACACAAGATGGAAATTACAAAAAACTTTTATAAAAATTACAAAAAACTACTTTTGCAAATTGAAAGCACTATTTTCTTAAAAAAAATAAAAAATAAATAAACATAAAATGTAAAACAATCTTGTCTTTCATTTTCAAACTTTATGTTTTGAACAAATATAATTGATCATGAACAATTTAAAAAAAAAATCATTTAGTGAGAACAATCCATCTCATAGCAACAACAATCTAAAAATCATCGCCTCTTGATACCACTTCCTTGCAAATGATAAACAACTGATAAACAACTGATAAAATAACTGATAAACAACTGATACAAATGATAAACAACTGATAAACAACTGATAAACAACTGATAAAAATGATAAACAATCGATAAAAACAAGCGATAAACAAGCGATACAAATGATAAACAAGCGATAAAAACAAGCGATAAACAAGCGATAAAATAACCGATAAACAACCGATAAAAATAAGCGATAAAATAAGCTGATAAACAAGCGATAAAATAAAATAACTGTTAAACAACTGATACAAATGATAAACATCTGATAAACAACTGATAAACAACTGATACAAATGATAAACAACTGATAAAATAACTGATACAAATGATAAACAACTAATAAACAACTGATAAACAACTGATAAAATAACTGATAAACAACTGATACAAATGATAAACAACTGATAAAAACTGATAAACAACTGATACAAATGATAAACAACTGATAAAATAACTGATAAACAACTGATACAAATGATAAACAACTGATAAAAATTGATAAACAACTGATACAAATGATAAACAACTGATAAAATAACTGATAAACAACTGATACAAATGATAAACAACTGATAAACATGTTTTTCTCTTCATATCCAATGATAAACAACTGATAAGCAACCAATAAATAACTGATAAACATGATATGAAGTGAAAAACATGATAAACAACTGATAAGCAACCAATAAACAACTGATAAACATGATAAACAACTGATAAACATTCTAAGAATTAAATTCACTTTCACAACATAAGACGAATAGCGTTTTAGCTCAATGACAGAGATTCTTGCATTCTCTTTTGAGAAATGTCAAGGTTTTGAAATACGTCCCCCCATGATGTATTTAAATTTCATAATTTTGCAAAAATATAAAAATAATCATCAGTCAAACAGAGGACATAAAAAATGAGCATAATCCCACACCCAAAAAGCATCACAATTCAATCAATTTTCCCATGTTTCTCGAGAAAACAGCATGAACCCATACAATGCACTAACTTTCCATCAAATTCCCCTGTTTTCTCATCAACCAAATAGAGAATAAACACAAAAACCAATCAAAATCAACCCTAATCCCGAAAATACCCAGAAATAAAAATATCAAAAGATTTAATTTTTTCCATCAATTTTCTCATCAACCAATCACACAACACACAAAAACAAAAATAAAAATATGAAAAAGCTTACAGGGTACTTTTCTTATACCCTTTTGGGTATGGCGGAACCTGCAGAATCCTCGTCAAGACCAGCCATCATTTTCTCAGCCTTAATCCCATCATCCTCAACCATTTTAGGAATCACCAATCCAGCATTTTTGTTCGTCTTAGAATAATTCCCATTAACCTCGACCTGACTCCCAGCCATGAACGAAAACTTGAAGAACATCGAAACCACAATCATCATAATCAAAAACCCAAAAAACGATCGCAACAAATTGTTTTTATTGTTGTTACCCAGTTTCAAAGAATTCAAAAGCTCCAAAACCCTTTTTTCCTGCACCACTTTTTTGGCGGAATTTGGTGAAATTCGGCCTGAATTTCTTATAGCTTGGCCGGAATCAATGGACTCGCCGGAGGTGGTCGCCTGTGGTCGCCGGAGATGGGTTGACAAGTTGAGTAGAGAGAGAGAGTGAATAGAGGAAGTGTGGGTGTGTGTTTTGTGTGAAAAATGGTTTTTAGTAATATTTATATTTAATTAAGTAGTTTTTTGTAAAAGTCTATCTTACATGTTTTTTTTTGTAAATGCCATCTTTTTGAATGAGTTTTTTGTAATAAACCCAATTGGGTTAGAAATCTAACCAAGATTAAAGCTGAAAATCAGTTTTCCAAAATCTTAGTGACCAAACTGAAAATCTGAAAATTAGGGGCTGTTTTGTAAATCGTGAAAGTCAGGGGACTATTCAGTCATTTCTGAAAGAAGAAGGATTGTTCAATAAGTTTTGAAAGTTAAAGGACTGTTTTGCAAATACTCATAAGTTGAGGGACTGTTTTGCAAATATTTAAAAGTTGAGGGACTGTTTTGCAAATACCTAAAAGTTGAGGGACTATTTTGCAAATATTCAAAGGTTGAGGAATCACTTTGTAATTTCTTGAAAGATGAAGGATCTTTTTGTAAATACTCAAAGTAGAGGCTTTTAAAAGTAACTTCTAAGAAAAGAAAGACTTTTAAAGGTTAAAGAAGAAGAACCAAAATAAAATAGGGATTTTTCCCCTAAGGCCCTCCTTGACCAAATTATATTCCTCTTAAAGAAAAGATTTTTGTAAATTCCAAATACACCCCTCCGCCTAGCTTGGGCGACCGCCCATCAACATAGGGCGATCGCCCAACTCAAAAAAATGTCCCCCTCCGCCTAGTATGTTATAAGACTTTTTAAAAAGTCATATAAGTAACTTATAAGACTTTTTAATAAGTCTTATAACATATATAAGACTTAAAAAGTCTTATAAGTTACTCTTATATTTAATAAGTCTTATAACATATATAAGACGCACCAACTCAAAAACTGAAAATTATTAATAAGTCTTATATAAAACTTATTAAAAAGTCTTATAAGTAACTTATAAGACTTTTAAAAAATCTTGTAAGTTAAAAAGAGTTTTTATAAGACTTTTTGTATAACTCTTTTAAAAAAGTCTTATAAGTTACTTATAAGACTTTTTAAAAAAGTCTTATAAGTAACTTATAAGACTTTTTAAGTCTTATATATGTTATAAGACTTTTTAAAAAGTCTTATAAATTATTAGGCGAGTTTTATAAGACTTTTTGTACAAGTCTTTTAAAAAAGTGTTATTTATGTTATAAGACTTATTAAATATAAGACTTTTTAAAAAGTCTTATAAGTTACTAGGCGAGTCTTATAAGACTTTTTGTACAAGTCTTTTAAAAAAGTCTTATATATGTTATAAGACTTATTAAATATAAGAGTAACTTATAAGACATTTTAAGTCTTATACATGTTATTAATAAGTCTTATAAGTTACTTATAAGACTTTTAAAAAAGTCTTATAAGTTACTAGGCGGAGAGGGGTCATTTTTTTGATGGGCGGTCGCCCAATGTTGATGGGCGGTCGCCCAAACTAGGCGGAGGGGTGTCTGGGGAAATAACTAAATGTTGTTTCTTATATTGGGTTTAAATCTCGCCCAAGGGGCCCTAGAGGAAATGGGCCAATAAAAAAAGGCAACTTCTAAGAATAGGAAGTGTAAGCCCAAGAATAATGGAAAAGTTTTCAAACATAGAAAGTTACTGTTTTAGAAAGGTTACCTAAAATAAGAAAGATACTATTTAAGAAAGAATCTTAAATAGAAGGTAAATATTTTAGGAAGGTTACCTAAAATAGAAAAGATACTATTTAAGGAAGGATCTTAAATAGAAGGTAAATATTTTAGGAAGGTTACCTAAAATAGAAAGATACTATTTAAGAAAGATACCTTAAATAGAAGGTTACTTTTTTAGGAAGGTTACCTAGAGTAGAAGGATAATATTTTAGGAAGTTACCTAAAATAGAAAGTTGCCATTTTAGGAAAGTTACCTAAAATAGAAAGATAGTTAACTAGTAAGATGAGTCCAAAAGTAACGCATAAGTTAACTAAAGATAAATCAACTAGGGTACATAAGAAGTAATAAACAATTACTTGTACCTAAAATGATATATTTGCATGACTGTAGGTTATACCAGAAGTGCAAAGGAAGCAAGCTAAGGTAAGAAATTACGTTCCTAAACACTTTGTGTATCGATTCTTTGGAAACTCTATCGAGTCTTTTCAAAAGTTATACTATCATGTGGCGATAGTGTTTTATAAAATATTCCCTGGACATGAATCGTCTGTTGGAAATCTTATCTATGATCTGTATTGTTCATAGATATCGAAAGTATTGACTTTGCTTATGTGTATTCTTATTTTAATATGAATGCACTATATGTTAGACTTGTATGAATGTACATGCATGTCAAGATTATATGGAATGATATTGGACTTGTATGATATATGTTACGTACTTGTCTTAATATACTTTTATGCGCACTCGACATCAAACAGATGATTGGATAGGAATTACTCAAGGTAGGGTAAATCCTGAATAAAAACTATAATATGGAATTGTAATGCCACACTTCCTTGATTGAACTTTATTGTGATAACCTTTCGTTGAAATGCTTCGATTGAACCGTCATTCAGGTCATCTCCTCATAACTTCAAGGAGATCACGTAATGACTTACTGGGCATCTTTCGCTCATTCCTTCATTCTTATTTTTCCTCCAGGTATGGGAATAAGGATGGAAGATCGTTGTAGGAAGGACGGCGATCAATAAAGAGTTATAGAAGAATTATCGACGAACCAGAATTTTAGTTTAGTTTAAATAAAGCTAGTAGGTGTTACTAGTCATTACATTTGATACTTCCGCACTTATGTAACGTTAACTACTTTAGTTACCGTTGGGTTTGAATAAGTTTGAATATTAAGTTACCGTTGGATTGAATATTTAAATGTTTAGTATCCGTTGGGACCCTATTTTGGGTATTTATTCATATTGATGAATATTATTATATAAAGGAAACTCTGGGTCATTACAGTTGGTATCAGAGCTCCGGTTTTAGGTCTTATGGGAAGAATACCTTTAGCTTTAGGGAACCTTAGTTCTAAGAATGTACTTGAATGAAGGCAACCCTGAACTTAGATTTAAGTCATGCCTTGCTCTAGGATTATTATGTGAGTGAGGTAGACTAAGTGGAAAAGTTAAAAGTATAACTTACTTACATGCTTGAATGAATGAGAGTATAATTCTTTAAGTATGACCTATATATTCAGAAAGATATACTAATGATGACCTGCCTTGATTCTTGGGGATGATCAGGAGATATTCTTTGAGTTTTGGCTGGTACTATGATCTAGAAGAGTCAGAGGTACCTATAGAGGATGACGAGGCAGTTATCGAGGTAATAGAAGATGATGTTCCTAAGGTGGAGATACTTGAGGTACAAGCTGAAGAGATTGGGAGTAGTGAAGCTACTCCAATTGTAATTGAAGATGATGATCAAGAGTTAGAGCCAGTAAGAATGTCTAGAGGAAGACCAAGAGGTTCTAAAAAGACACCAAAGGTACCTAGTGGAAGACCTAGGGGAAGACCTAGGAAGGTGTTGTTTCACGATGGAAAAGTGGGACGTTGAGTTACTTATGAGTAGAGAAAATGAGTGGTAGAGAAAATGAGTGATCAGCTTGGCAATGACATTCAAATCCAGGCCTGTAGAGTAATCATCCATGAGATGATGGGCCAGGTGCAAGTAGCCATCCTCGAACATCGTAGCCGTCTTCTCGTCCACAACATCTTTAAAAGCTTGGTCGGCCTTGAATCTAGCAACGACCTCCTCTTCCTTCAAAGGAATGGCGGCTTCCAGATCTCGACACTTGACCTCGACAACCTCGGCTCTCACCAGGACCTCGGCCTTGAGCTTTTCCAGCTCAGCCAATTCAGAGTTCTTCAGCCGAAGGGCCTCCTCGTCTTTGGCATTGGCCTCCTCGGCTCTTTGCACCTCAGCCTCAACCTTGGCCTTAGCTTCTGCCAGCTCGGTATCCGGGACCTTCAGCATCTCGGCCAAGGCTGCCTTCTCGGTCTCGCCCTTCTTCTGGGCGGCCTTCAGCTCAAACAATTGTTTGTCCGAGGTCTTGGCTAGAACGTTTTCATAGGCCGAGATGGTTGCAAGCTGCAATACGGATAAAAGTCAGAAATTATACAAGTGTACAAAAATACGAGGTTAAAGTTACGAGAGAGTCACCTCGGAAATCAGAAGCCCTTTGCGGCCTAGCAAATTCTCCTTGCTCGGCTTGTCCTTAACAAGCTTCTTGAAAGCCTCCTCGTCCAAGGCCGTTGAACAGAAGCTCGGCCCAGTCTCACGTAGGCACCCTCCCTCGTCTGCAAAGGGATGCCCCTCAGAGCTGGAACATTAGCCACCATTCGCCGGGCAAGCTCCTCGACATCATTGTAATTTTTTATGGTTTGGACTATGAGGGCCGGAGGAGCTTGAGGATCGGGGGAGACAACGGCAACCCGTTTGGCTTGGGGCTCCTCGGCAGTAACACCCGGGGGCCTCTTTTGACCTGAATGCCGTTGGACGAGATCAGTTTCCTCGGCCGACAGGATGTCGGTCTCCAAATCAGCGGCATCAACATGGGGGCTATGCCCCTCCACAGTTGACGAGTTATCTCGGCCTTCGGACGCCCCCTCCTCAGCATTCACCACTTCCCCTCGTAGTTTGACTGGGAGAGGTTGATCCCCCTTGGCACTCAAGAGAAGATTATGGCGGGTGGCCTCCTCCTTCCTATCTGTTAAGCCCGAGATCTTGGCCAGACGCCTTTTCCTCTTGATCAGTTCAGTGGCACTTAAGTTTTCCATGGCTAACTCTGCCTCCTGCTCGGGGGTTAAGTCTGCAAATACGAGGAAGATAGGGTCACATTACGAAATGGATTAAACCAACAGTAAAAAACACATCAAAGGCAGGGAAAAAGTAATTACAACCTGCGACGTCAGTTTCCCTGAGGCATTGATCCTTAGGGTTGAGATTGCAACGTGCACAATCATCGTGAAATACGAGGCCAGGATGGGTCCTCCAGTCGTTAAACAGTCTTCCCCTTTTTACGACAATGAGGGGTTCCACCCCGTCCTTCGGTCTCGGCATCAATTCGGCCTGGACGTAGTAGCGCTCATCAGCTTCCAAGGTAGCCCAGTCAAGGAACCCAACCTCAGTAAATTCATAGAGGCACTTGACTAAGTCCTTAGTCCACCCAAACTTCCGCACTTGACTGGATGCAGACGGCACGTCAGAAGGAGAAGGGAACTCCCAGCCTCGCCGGCTCTCTACCCCAATCACATGATTCTCCCAGCCTCCTACCTTGCTAGACATTGTGAGAATAATTTTAGGCTTCATAGAGTCACTCCTTATGACTAGGAGCCTCGAACTCTTGACGTTGCTGATATTGAAGAAGTGACGGAAGGCGGCTTGGGTAGGCTCGTAACCTAAGCTACGACACATGACTATGAAATCGACGAGAACCCTGGTCCCATTAGCTCCCAACATGGCCGGGACAGCCTTCACGTCACCCAAAAATTCATTGATAAAGGGGTCTAAAGGGAGACGAAGTCCCTGTTGAAACTGCTTGAAGTAGAAGTGGACGTGATTGTCGTTGTAATAGAAACTCTTCTCCTCGGCATCGGTTGCGAAGGTGGGCGTCCAATATAAGTTAAATGAAACTCATTCCTATCCACCCCATATCTCGAGTATAATTGCTCCAACATAGGGTCCCCCGCCTTGGGTGGTCTGTCTCGGCCTCGTCCTCCTCTTCCTCGACCTCCCTTTTCGTCGACTTGTTCCCCCTCAATGAAAGTATCGACGATCTTGGTAGACGAGGAGGCTTCACCCCCTCTTCCCGTCATATCTGCAAAATGCCGAGGAGTCAAAGTTAGTTACGTCGTCCACGACTGATATTGAGACGGGGAAGAGGGAAGCCCCTCCTCGTCATCACAGTAAGGCCGAGGAGGGAGCATTACCAGTCAGGCGCTCACGAGCAATGTGATCAGAAGACGGGTAGAATAAATTGATATGCTCAATGATATCGTCTCTATCCTCAAACAGAACAATATTGAGGGACGACGAATCAATCCTATCTATCCTCTTGTTATCTGGGTATTGAATGAACAGTCTTGTACGGCCATATTTCCTCAACATTTCTCCTATTTCTGCCAAGTTCATCAACATCCATGGTCCTCTCTCTCTCTCTCCGGTAAACCCTCAAATTGCCCTTGTGGTATCCTTAAATGAATCGAGGGGAATGGTCCCAAGAACGAGCCATTTTCTAAGGGGTAACGAAGAATCAATGGGGGAGTTCAAACAAATATTCAAGAAAATCAAAAACTTCAAAGCTTCAAGGGTCAACAATGGCGTACCAAGATCCTCCCAAAACCCTAGAAATGGCAAAATTATAGACAAAAAGTAGTAAAAAGGGAGGAAATGTATACCTGTGCTATAGAAGATGGATGGAATCAACCGGAAGCAACAAATTCTGTCGAAAATAGCAAACGTTGCCGGTAACTGGGTTCGAAAGCTCAAGAACACGAAGGTGATTCACAAAGCTCCTTGGTTTCGCTCTCAATGCTCAAAGTGCTGAAAGGTTAAATTGAAAAAGGGATTTGCCTTTTATACTCAACAAAGCGGGTTAATGGAACGGCGCCTAGTTGAAGCGACTCCGACATGTGGCAACCTGTTCGTATTCTCATAGCCGAGTACGAGATGACTTTCTCCTCGTCTTGAGCCGAGCTAGAAAGTCGGGGGCTACTGAATAGTATAATAAACCGAGATACGAATATGGGCTTGCCCGGGTCAGGCCCAAGTGGATTGGGCTATAAACATAATCCATCTCTGAGTTACGAGAGACAACAATGGGCTTCCTTGGTCTCGTACCTCGTCATCAATAAGGCCAATCTAGGTCCAACAAGCAAGCAAAATATGCCCCAACTATAAGTGCCTAGGAGACCTTCCTCGTATGCCGAGATCACCTCCATAGAGAACGAGGTGCCTTCCTCGGCCTTGACGTTACCAATGGGCTCTCTATGTTACTTCTTCCTTCCCCGACTCATCATGGACCGAGAGGTCATGAATGACGAGGAGAGAAAAGTTCGCACCTCGTCATATCTCCATATGACGAGGATACAAAATCATTCACCTCGGCACTTCTTCAGACCGATAGAGTTTTATATGACGAGGAGACAAATTCATGCATCTCGGCCTACCTGCAAATGACGAGATAAGGAAATTACTCTCCTCGGCTTACCGGAAAGCAGTTACAACAATCCTAGTCAAACAAGGATTCAGTAGTTACATTCTTATCAGAATTGTAACCACCTCCTACAATTCAGATCAAATGAGAACTCCTTAACAGATATAATCCTCCTAGGATTATATCTTATCTCTTCAGTCCAAGTTCAACATGGATTCTGTCAATCCATCCCTATAAATACAAGCCATATATCCCATTATTTGGTACGTTACTTTTGATATTTGAAACTCTGTCAATTTAGTTTCTCACCACAAAATCGTGAAATTATTCTCACGCCGGAGGGCCTTCCCCGTGAAGCCCCGACTTAGTTTACATGTTTTATCTTATTTTTAGGTTAAGCAATCGCCGGAGCAAACGATCGCTTGGATTTGGGCTGATTTGATGATTTTGGCATCATCAGAAACGTGTGTTACCCGAGAGCAACAAAGACCTGTATGAAATTAGATATAGAGTCATAGAGAAAGAGTTTTCTGATGCTACACAGAAAAATGTGTTGCACAAGAGCTGAACTCACAGCTACAATGGAGGATACTCCGGCTAATCTTCTTGGGATGGCTATCTTCATCTCCTACACACAAGCAAATAAAGTGAACTAAATCGGGGGTGGCTCCGGTAAAACCCCTCCGGCGTGAGAATAAGTGAACGGTGGCTGAATAACAATGGAACCTAGAGAGAGAAAGAGTTTAGAGAGAGTGAGAGAGACTTACAAAATAGTGTTCCTCCTCAGGCTTATATACTACCATGCAACCATGTGTCTTGCACATGGGGGACACGTTTCAATCATCCATGACATCAAGCCAACCACCCCAAAGTTAGTGAGAATTCAATGTTCACCTCGTCACATCACCATACTCTGACAAGAGTAGTGGGTGTATACGTGGCATCACCACAATCACTTATCACTCACCAGTCATGATTGTCTCCAGGCGACAACCCTTCTGAATGACCATCCTAGTATTGTCACCTAATCCAACCCCTACACTCGTTGCCTAGTGGTTATACTTGTCACGTCACTTCCCGCCACGGTTACTTCCCGCACAATGCTTATTCTCACGCTTAGACGTATTCTTGTCGCCCACTACAATTCTCGCCAGTTAAGGAGGTGTTACCGTTAACATCCATTTTATACTTCTCGCCACCCTTGACATGTATGGCTCATCTTGGCCCATCAGGTCCACTAGGCCCACCAGGCCCAAACCAATATTTCACAAGCACATTAGTAGCCCCCAATTTCGAGACCTGGATTCCAGGCGAGAAATTTAAACCGCTCGTCACTTCCCGCATACATACATCCATTTCGCGAGATGTCATGTAAAGATGACACCTGTAAGACACGTGTCACATCCGGGGACCCTTCAACTTTTTGACGGCTGTGATGGGACATATGAAAAGACACCTTGAAATTTGAAATCATTAAATGGGGAAATTAAAATTTTGGGGGACAATTAATTTTAATTGTTCCCAATAAATCCTTTGGTATTCCCATGGTATAAATACTCCTCCTCCCCCCTCCTTTACACTTTTTCGTCTGCCTGCTCTCATAACCCTTTTAGCGAATTCCGACGAACAGTGAGATTTTCTGGCGAGCTTGTTTCCAGCTATTCCAGTCACCTTTCGATTAAATCTCTCCTAAATCTTGATTCCCTCTTGAATTCTGGTCAAAAATACCCACTTACCTGCCTGATCCCCCATCGAATCATCCTGGAAAATAAACCCTTCGGTCGTCCGTTGAACATTTCGGCAAACCTTCAACCACTGCTCAACTTTCTCAACGATCCTTTCTATTTTCCAGGTAATCTATTTGATCTTTACTTTTTCTTGTATCCTTCACATTTCTGTTTGTCGCCTATGGCTAGATGTAAGAATTGCGTTAGGCAAGTTAGGTATGGGCAATGTCAGAAATCTGGGGGTATCTACTATTTAACTAGGGGCATTTGGGCGAGAATCCCACGGGATGATTTAGTTAACTGTTTAAGTGCTCATAGGGTAGATCCCGCCATTATTGCCGCCATTGAAGTTAGGGGTAGATGTTTTCTCCACTCTTCAGCCCCCATGTCTATTTTTTTTTTAATTCCCGCGAACTTTGTGGCCACCTTTGTCGCTTCTATGGATCTCCCATAGACTCTGACAGCTCTGACACTGACTTTCTCGCCGCGAGATCTTTATCTAATAGGAATCGTTATAAAAAAGTTCTTTCTTCTTCTGATTCAGGCAAGATGCCCAACTTTGGAGCCCCCGGCGCTTCAACTTCAACTGGCGGGAATTCCAACTTAGCAAATAACCCTTCTACCTCTGTTGCAGCGGGGACTGGCTCTTCCCAGAATCTTTACCACACCAAATATAACATTGACCACCTTAACTACCAAATCGCCAACTATGATGGCGAGATGTCCCTTTCGGTTATTAGACATAGGCAGGACGGCACCGTCGTGTTCCCGTCCCAACTTGAGGCGGGGCTTAAAATTCCCATTGACCCTTTCATTTCTCTCATCCTCTTCAAAGCTTAAGCGGCAATAGTTGAGCTTCATCCAAATGCCATAAGAGTCTTGACTTGCTTTACGATCATTTGTCGCACCCTTAGGTGGGAACCTACCACTCACCTTCTCCTGAACCTCTTCACCGGCTATCAACAAAAAGATAGGCAGACCAATGAACTCCGGATGTCGCTGCAGTACAAGAGACCCAAAATTCTAACTCCTCTCCCTTCCAAAGTCCACAATTGGCATAACGACCATCTATTTATCACTTCCCGCGTTGGCTGGGCTCTTCCCACGGACTTGCAAGGTATCCACCCCAAGATTGATAAGAAATGGGCATTGTATGAAGATGAGAAGCGTTTAGAGAGGAAAATGCTCCAACTTCTCGCCGATGCCAGCACCGCGGATCCCTCACCTGCTTTATTTTCATGCCAGTAAATCCTCACTGACCATTCCCTTCTAAGCCAAGTAGGGCTTTCATACGATTTCCCGCATATGCCTCCGCGTGTCGCCGTACATCAAACCGAATCTTGGCCTGGATGGGAACTTTATACGGATGCCAAATTTGGTTCAGAATGCACGGTCTGCGGGAATGGGCAGAATCTGTGTCTTGCCATGCTGAAATTACCCGGATCCGAGCAGGCTTCGCAGCCCCGGCATCTGGCATCTTTCGCGTTGGAGCGACGTGTCTCGCCGCTTTTTGTTTTTTGTAGAGTCGCCACGCCGTTTTTATTAAGCCCAAAACATTGAAAAAGGGCATCAGTTTAAAGATAATTTTAAACTGTTTTTGTGTGATGAGATTTTGAGTTCGGAGGTCAGATGACTCCCCGGGAAGAGAATATTAGAATATTAGAGCTCACCCGAGTAGCCTCGTAAAACGAGTCTTTCGGATACCCCTAATATCCTTTAAATGTTGTGTGTGTGTGTGTGCGCTTTTAAAAATGCATGCTGTATCGGATGTCTACATTGTATGCTATGTATGAAAATGTATTGAAATAGTAATGGAAGGAAGCCTTACCAATGTTGGTTCGCGTCTATCTTCCGCTGGGGAATGGTGTTTGAGGTCGGAGTAGCGTTCCGGTATGGATCGGGATTGCTTCAGGAGGGACAGGTTGTCTGCGGACAGAGTTTCGGCGTGAGTTGAGGTTGTAGGCTGCGTTCGGGCGAGAGGTTCGGCGTGCGTGGGGATCGTCGGGATCACTCGGGCGGAGGTTCGGCGTGCGTTGTGGTGGCGAGTCACTCGGGGCAGTTTCGGCGTGCGTTGTGGTGGCGGGAGTCACACTCGGGCGTAGTTTCGGCGTGATTTGGGATCGTCGGTTTGACTCGGAAAGAGCGGGACACCGTGGAAAGACCGGTGCAAGGCCTCGGAGTACCACGAGGGCCTCGAGTACCTCGAGTGCCTCGGGGCGGCGCGGGAGCGTCTCGGGAGCGCTCGGGGAGGCTTGAGCACCACAAGGGAGCTCGGAAGGCCTCGGAAGGATCCGAAAGGGGCGGGAGTGCCTCGAGAGGACTTAGAGGGGAGCCGTGTAAGGCTAAGGGAGGAAGAGAGAAGAGGGAGGTCTCCGAGGCTGCGTTGATGAGTGCGGTGTTTCCGTGTGTTTGAAAGGGTGATCCAGTTGGGGTACTTACGAAGCCCCTCGACGACGTCACTTATGAAAGAAGTGGGGTCGCCGATAAGATAAGGGTCCTAATGCGGATCTTTGGGAGAGGAAGTGGACGAAGTGAGTCAATGTGAGACGTGGTGGTGTCCTTTTGTGTGACCGTTTAGTGATAAATTCCCTGTGATAGGTCCTACGTATCCACTGGCGGGAATCAAGCACAGTCGTAGTTCGGTGTGTGGGGTGAGAGTGTTTTGTGAATGCGGGCGTGGTGGTGCCCTGAAGTGTCGTGTGTGAGTCGCGAGGCGTGGTGGTGATCAGTGGTGGGTACCGCATGGGTCGATGGGAAGGACGTGGTGGTGTCCTAGGTGACCGTATAGGTCTATGGGAAGGGACGTGGTGGTATCTGGTGGCCGTGATGGTGGACCACTGTGATAGGATTCCTACGTATCCCTGGCGGGAATCGAAGCACAGTCGTAGTTCGGAGGTCGTGAATTTGTGAGTGCGGGCGTGGTGGTGCCACTGAAGTGTTGTGTGACCGCCGAGGTCAATTGGTGAGACGTGGTGGTGTCTGGGATGTGGTGACCGCCGAGGTCAATTGTGAGACGTGGTGGTGTCCTAGGATGGAACTTTTACGATTTTCCTAATCGGGTGGTTTAAGGCCTTCCGGCCTGAGATGAGTGAGTGACTTGAATCGTCTTCGATTGCGGTTGGTGCCACGGCCGGAGGACTTTGAATCGTCTTACGGCGGCGGTTGATGCCACGGCCCGGAGGACTTTGAATCGATCTTACGGCGGCGGTTGATGCCACGTTGGAGGACTTTGAATCGTCTTCGGCGGCGGTTGATGCCACGCCTGGAGGACTTTGAATCGTCTTCCCAGCGGCCGGTTGATGCCACGCCGGAGACTTTGAATCGTCTTCGGCGGCGGTTGATGCTGGAGGACTTTGAATCGTCTTAGCTGGCTGTTGATTGGTACCGCTGCCGAGAGACTTTAGGAATCGTCTTGGCGCGGTTGATGTTATGCGCGAGACTTTGAATCGTCTTCTAGCACTTGATTGATGTAATGCGCGAGGACTTTGAATCTTCTGCTAGCCGCAGTTGTGGAGGCGTGGCTGCCTTGTGCTTCGAGAGGCGTAGATGCCTTTGTGTTTTTGCATGTTGAGTAGAAGGTTGGACTTACGATGACTGCCGGTGCTTGCGTTGCCGTTGAAGTGGGCAAGGATGACGGCCGGTGATTGCTTCCCCATTTGGCGTTTTGGAGGCGCTTCGTACCTTGGGACTTGTACTTGGAGGTGTTGGCTCCTCTTTGTGCTTGTTTTGCCGTTGAGTGGGCAAGGATGATGATCGGTCTTTGAGGATATGCAGTCTTGTATGACTTCCCTTTGACTTGTTGGGGAGGAGCTCGGGCTTACTTTGATGGCCGGTGCTTGCGTTGCCGTTGAAGTGGGCGAGGACCGGTCTTACGTTGATGGCCGGTGCTTGAATTGCTGGGGATGCGTGACCTTGTAGGGGCCCTTTTCTGTTGGGAAGATGACTTCGGACCTCCAGTGGTTGAGTTGTCGTTGAGCGTTTGGAGGCGTCTTGTGCCTTGATATTCGTGCTGGGAGGTGTTGGCTCCTTCTTGAATTTCCGTCGGGCGTTTTGGAGGTGTCTCGTGCCTTGGGATTCGTGCTGGGAGGTGTTGGCTCCTCCTCGAATTGCCGTTGAGCGGGCGGTGGTTGAATTGCCGTTGAAGTGGGCGAGGACCGGTCTTACGCTGACGGCCGGGGATTGAATTGCCGTTGAAGTGGGCGAGGACCGGTCTTACGCTGACGGCCGGGGATTGAATTGCCGTTGAAGTGGGCGAGGACCGGTCTTACGCTGACGGCCGGTGGTTGAATTGCCGTTGAAGTGGGCGAGGACCGGTCTTACGCTGATGGCCGGGGATTGAATTGCCGTTGAAGTGGGCGAGGACCGGTCTTACGTTGACGGCCGGTGGTTGAATTGCCGTTGAAGTGGGCGAGGACCGGTCTTACGTTGACGGCCGGTGGTTGAATTGAAGGGTTAGGGACCATTCTGCACTTGGATTTGCTGGAAAAGGCCTTAGGACAGCCAGGGGCAAAGATTATAAGGGCAGGAAAGTAATTTGGCCACCCTTTGCAAAGAGGTCCGTACGGACCAACCTGGATGCAAAGAGGTCCGTACGGACCACTTTGGTTTTTCACAGTTCCCAGGTTTTGACCGGGTTTAAATTCCGAGGCAACCTCTTCATTTCCCATTTCCAGTGCGTGAACCAGCGAGAGAGAAAGAGAGAAAACTCCATTTTTGTCCAAAATCTTCCATTTTTCTTAGCTTGAATTGCTTGCAATGGCGGAGGGATCTCGAAGGAGTCGTCGTCAACGCAGTCAAGAGGTGGTCGAGCAACGGATGGAGCTTCAAAGGAATTGGATTTCGTTCGTTCCATCTTCGAAGAACCCGGATGTCTTGTATCCGAATCCGGAGGTGCACAATCGTCGCTCTATGAACGTCGGGGAGGTAAGAAATCCGTTCCGTTTTGATTCCCTGCTCGAATTTTTGAATGCTAGAACTAGGTTTTAGTTTTTCGCATTTTTGAATTTTTTGTTATTATTTTATGCCTTTTTGTGAAATTCTTGATGAATTGTTGAAAATGGACATGTAAAAATTGTGGGTATGTGTATTTTGTGCAGAAATGTGTAGATTAGCTCTTATTTGTGAAAATAAAGTGCCTATCTAGTGAATTGCATGCTTTGGTGTTTTGTACCTAATGCTATTTATGTATGTACATTGTGAGAAAAATTATCGTGTAGTGATAATTTTTGTGAAAAAATGTGACATGTGCCGTGTTTTGTGACGGGTTATATGTGAAAGTGTGTGCCGTGTAGGGACGGATTTTTCTTTTAAAAATGTGCTATGCATATGTGTCGTGCCGTGTGTGCCGTGTTTTTGGGTGACGGACTCTGTGGGGAAAATATGTGCAATATGTGCCATGTTTTTGTGACGGGTTATATGTGCCTTTGCCGTGTTGGGACGGATCTCTTTTTGAAAATGTGTCGTGTAGGGTTTAATCCCCCCCCTTTTTTTCTTTTGAGAAAATGTGTACAGTGGGTGCCGTGTTTTTGTGACGGACTGCATGGGAAAAATTATATGCATGATATATGTGAAAATTATGTGCAATATATGTGCCGTGTTTTGTGACGGGTTATATGTGCCTTTATATTAAGTAATGTGATTGACGTACCTTTCTTTGTGTTTACTGCGGGATGCGGGGATTATGGCCGGAAGGCCAAGAGGATGAAGACTCGGGGATCGCTCGAGGCATGTTGTTGAGCCGTGGCGGCGGATGCTGATATTTCCGTGGACGGTAGGCCGAGTCCCGGAGGCTGGTTTATGCTTCGGCTGGGTGTGTTCGTTGAGAACACAGTGGAGTTTTCGACACGAGGAAGAACAAGAGCGTCTTCCTTGGCCTTTCGAGTATTGGTGGGATACCACCCACACCTTCCATCGAGGTGGGGAGAGGTGACGGTGACGCCTACCGACTTTCTTTGCGATCACCGGCTTTCCTTCAAAGGAGGGCCGGTGCGGTGGAGAGGATATGATCTCGATGATGTGTTGGCCGAGCTGCCGGGCTTTGAGCCTCGTCCTCGCGGGGCCTGGGCATGTTGTATAGCGACGTGGAGCCGAAGATCACGGCCGGTATTGGGGCCTACATCCGGGGGTACCGGCCGGGTGACGACGGGCGGTTGGCGCGCTCCTTTTTGTGGTATGCACTGGTTCCGAGACTTTGTTCTCGAACCACGCGACCGCGGCTCCCTTTGCTCTGTTGGAGAGCTTGATTGACCTGGATAAGTGCAGCGACATTGCTTGGGGCGAGGCGAGGCTTGGGCGAGCTCTACTTCTCCTTGGACCGGTTTAGCGGGGTGTGGCGATTCGTTGGCCTGTTTTGACTTTGCTCTGGAGGTATGAGTTTATTCTTTGTTTTTGATTTAGCAACTTGTCATTTCTCCATTGTCTTTTGCTTGAGCCTTCTCTGTTTTGTCACAGTGTGGTTTTATGAGGTTTTCCAGTGCTTCTAGTGGGATAGAGATCCAGGGGCATTCTTTGCGTACCACTGCTATCTTTGGTGGGCTCGTACGGCGAGGAAGAGGAGGACCGGCGGGGAAGCTCACCATCGCCTACGGGGATGTGCGGGAGCGTCTGGAGAGGGATAGCCGGAGGGGTTCGTCTTGTTCCCGTGGGCTCGATATGAGGGGATGAGTTCGAGGGCTCCCAGGTGACGTGCGCGGCGGAAGATGCTTTGCGGGGCTTGACTTGTGACGTCATGTATGCAGGGGAGCGGGTCTTCGGCGGCAAAGATGGCCCCGGTGTGCTTCCCGTGGCTCCGAGGGACCCTCCTTTGGGATGCTTGATTCCCGAGACATGGACGTGCTCGATTTCGAGAGGTACCTTGGCGGTGTCGGCGCCGAGGAGTTCATCTTGTATGGAGCGGAGTACGGGGCCTTCGTGAGGAGGAAGGCGAGGACGCCGCAGTGCGGCGCGGGAGAGAGGCGCCCGCAGCTCCCCGAGAGGTTCCGATGCCGGGACCGGATTTCACGTACGTTCGCGGGGACGGATCGAGGAGGAGGTGTATGCATGCCGTTCCGGAGCGAGCTCTGCCGCATACAGAGTGGACCCCGATAGATCGGTGAGTGTGCTTACTCTTTTCCATCTTGGCATCTTTTACGTATTTTTCTCTTTTTGTTGTTGAGTATAAGCTGTATTCTTGAGCGTTTCCTTGGCTGCTTGTTGGTGCGGAGTCCGGGGAGAGCCTATGATATGCTGACTCGCCGTTACGTGGCGATGCGTTCCTTCGCTAAGAAGATGGCGTCGAAGATGTCTTGTCGATCTTCGCGACGCGTGCCGGCGTACGAGCCTATGCCTTCGAGGCACTGCAGCAGACGTTCCTCCGCCTAGAGCCGAGCCGGAGCCGCAGCGGGAGGGACCTTTGAGGGGCGGCATAGCATGGATGCCGGGACATCTTCGGGAGGCTGCGGGGCCTTCGAGGAGCGGCCCTTTTATCGATTCATGCCTCCGCATGGCGCACGGGGTGAGGGTTCCTCGAGCCTTCTTTCTTTGATCCTTTCGCCGGATTTGATCCTTCGAGTACTTTTCGTGGGAGCCTCGGGCGGGTGCTCGGTATTCGGCGACGAGGATGTGACGGGCGAGTTCTTTGGGATGCCCGACTTTTCTTTGGAGGACCTTGGCGAGGATGATGATGCGAGGATTCGATTAGTATTCATTTGCTTTCCCTCTTTTCATATCCCTCTTTTTTTTTTTTGTTTAGCAACAGACATTTATTGGTACTGTAATAAAACACTCGTATTTGCATGGCAAACAACATTTTATTTTAAGATGTAATGTCAATTTTTGTGATTCACGGGATTTGTCCTAGAAATGGTTGCTATTATTATTTTTATTTTGTGCATGCCACGTGAGCGAGAGTGTGTTTGTGGGTAGTGTATGTTTGCTTAGGGAATGACTTTGGCCGGTGTTTGGGCGGTTTGGAGCAAGGTTTCTTGAGGACAGTGGCTTTTATCTTGTTCTTTGGAGAAATGAGTTCTGTTTGCAAGGAGGTCCGTACGGACATACTTAGCATGCAAAGAGGTCCGTACGGACTAACCTTGCTTTTGGGAAGGACATAAATGCTTTCCAGTCTCGGTTCTTCCTCATTTCCCCATTTGCGGCCATTTTCGAGCTTTCTTCCCCATTTTCTCTAGGAACCTCCATTTTTGCCATGGATTCTTCGTACGTCCCTAGAATTTTGCCGAGGCTTTCGCAGAGAGGCAAGCACACTTCCTTGAGCAAATGAAAACGTGGATGCGGCGCCGTATGAGGCATCGAGACGGGCTTTCGAGGTAAGGTTTCGTCTTTGCTCGATTTGGTCTTTTAAGGAGTTGGTTCTGATTGGGATTTGTTGCGGGCCGCCGCGAAGTTAAGGATGTTAGGAGGCACGTGTCTTGTTTCTCCTACAATGAAATGGTGCCCACTTTTGAGGATTTTCGGGCTTTGATTGGAGGACCGGAGGTGGAGGCCATCTCGCTTCCTTTGATTGGTGGTCTTTGTGAGCGTGAAGCTTGCGAGGCTTTCTTCGTACTTCGTTGGAAGAAGTGCGAGGGCATGATCCTTGATTCGGGTCATATCGACATTTCGAGAGTGCCGGAGCTGGTTCATGGTTGATGATGAGTGACGTCTCTTGGGATGTATTTGCCTTGTGCGTGATGGCGACGCTTTTCCGGTCGGTTCCTTGGCATTTGTGATGGCGCTTTGCTAGATGTGGTAGGGCACTCTGCAGAGCCGGAGAAGGATATTGTCCCGTTGGTGCTTTGGGGAGACTCTTCATGGTATCGACCGTCGCGGCGAGGGATCGTTTTATGAGAGGGGAAGCCCCAGCTTTGCTCACCTTGTGGGCTGCGAGAGAGACTTCGAGCCATGTCCGAGGCTCAGACGTCGTTTAGCCGTGGTCGTTTGCTCGGCGACCTCTTGTGTTGGATATGGATCGGTCACTTTGGGAGAGATGGATGGCACAGCTTGGTACGCATCAAATCCATTGGTGGGTTCCGCACTGGGGGATCGAGACTAGGAGGATCTTGCGGGAAGGGTCCTACGTTGTCGAGTTCCGAGGTTTGTCTTGGTCCTCCTTCTATATTCCGTCGCTTGTTTTCCGGCGGTTTGGGATGAAGCGGGAGCCTTTGTTGGTGGGATGACCTTGCTGCTGCGGAGGTAGCTCCTCTTTGTATGGCGGCTTCGGGTGCCTTCTTGTATTTTCCGAGGGTATGGAAGTATTCCGCTTTCCCTCTGTGGTACTCCTTAGACGTCGGGGAGCGTTGTATTGACGACTCGATATCCGGCTTTGGTATGAGCAGCGTGTTGGGCGATCCCAAGTGGTCTTGGAGAGCGAGGCGTGTAGCGATTGCAGGACCCGGTTGCCATAGTAGCTATTGCCTTAGGAGTTCCGAAGCCTGTCGACCCTTTGGATGTGACGGGAGACACTTTGTTTGACTACGAGACTAGAGTTGACCGGACCGACAGGAGAGGTCCTCTTTTACGTACTCGCAGGGGAGGAGATCCGAGCCGAAGCACGGCGAATGAAGCCCCGAGAGCTACTTTGGATTGTTTGACTCTACGGGGAGGACCCCGGATCTCGGAGCGAGAGACGCAGAGTTGGTTCACGTGAAGCGAAAGAAGGCTCGCCGGGGACGAGGGAAGAAAGGAAAGAATGGCGAGGGGACAAGCGCAGATGGCGCGGAATGACCTCCTAGAGGTATCCATTCATTGCATTGCAAACACATTATTAGTTAAATGTATTAAGCCGTCTTTTAGCATGTTGTGAACTTGAGAGTAGACCGTGCTTGAACTCATCAAGAAATGTTGTAACCGTTAGTGATTTGTGATTTACTTTTTAAAGCTTTGTCGAGACGCAAGATCTCTTGTTTGCCTTTGCTTCGTTGTGCACTTTGTCGGCGTCCATCTTTGGACTTTTACGTTGCATTTGCGGACCGAAGGTCCTCCGCCCCGACGGCAATCCCCTTTGCTGAGGCTTTGTGCTTGGCCGAGAGGTTGAATGCTCCCTTGACAAGTCGTTTCGACGGTCTTTTCGTAGCCTTCCTTGCCTCTTGTTGGCGTCGGGCTCTTGATCTCAATTTCGCAGCCTTCGCTTGAGCTTATTTTATTTATTGTTTTTTTTTTTTTTTTTTTGTGAGCCCTTGCTCGAGCTCTCTTTTTTTTTTTTTTTTTTTTTGTGAGCCCTTGCTCGAGCTCTTTTTTTTTTTTTTTTTTTTTTTTTTTTTTTTTTTTTTTTTTTTGAAGCGCGTGAGGGCGAAGACAAGCCCCCGGCTTGGAAGCGATAGCATGAGCCGGCCGTTTGATGCCGAGTGACCCTCGGATGTCCTTTGATGTTGCCGCCGTCGTTTGACTTGGTCAAGGTGACCGTGGGGCGTGTTTCTTGAAAAGTGCGTGGCTTGATGGAGGTCTTGATTGACATTCCAACTTTTGACTTTTTTGTGTATTTTTAGACCGACCAATTAAGGTTGCCTACGTTCCCCCGGACTAGAGGGCTCAGTCTGCGTAGTTCGACACTACATGGAGTGCCAAGAGATGCACAGCTTGTTCTTCTTTAGGCGAAGTATCTCGCGAAGTTTGCTTCCGTTGACCGGATTCATGAAGGGATTGCCGTCTAGGTCCGTTAGCTTCATGGCGCCTCCGGAGAAGATCTTTTGAACCACGAAAGGGCCGATCCATGTGGGTTCCCATTTTCCCAAACTGGGTTGGTTCGAGTGGGAGGCTTTTCTTTGAGTACAAGGTCACCTTCCCCGATGTCTCGGGATTTGACTTTCTTGTCGAAAGCTCTAGCCATCCCGCTTTGATAGGCTCGGACGTGTTCCATGGCCTTTAGTCGTCGCTCGTCTAGCAGAGCCAATTCGTCATGTCTGGCCGAGCCATTCGACTTCGTTGATGTCATTTTCCAAAGAAAGACTCTGGAGTGAGGGAATTTCCACTCGATGGGAAGGACTGCTTCCATCCCGTATGTCGTGGCAAATGGGGTTTCTCTCGTGGTCGTTTCCGACCGATGTGCGGTAGCCCCAAAGTGCAAGGTGCGGTTTCTCGGGCCAATCTCGTCCTCGGGTGGTCATTTTTCGGATGATCCGTTCGAGGGTTTTGTTTGCCGCTTCCACGGCGCCGTTTGTTTGTGGCCGGTAGGGAGAAGATTTGTGACGTGTGATCTTGAATTCAGCCGCCAGCCTGTCGAATTCCCTTCGAAGTGTGAGCCGTTGTCTCGATATGACCTCATTTGGGATGCCGTATCGGCATATGATGTTTTCCTTGAGGAAATGCGCGACCTTCTTGGAGGTGAGTACTTTGTAGGACTTGGCTTCGACCCATTTGGTGAAGTAGTCGATGGCTACTAAGATGAACTCGTGACCGTTGCTCGGCGGAGCGATTTTCCCGATGACGTCAATTCCCAAGTGGCAAAGGGCCAAGGTGTAGTCATGCAAGAGAGATCGTGGGGAGGTAGATGATTGAGGTTGGAGAACCGCTGGCACTTGTCGCAGCTTCGGACAAAGTGGATGCACCGCTCCATGGAGATCCAAGAGTAGCCCATCCTGAGAATGATTTGCATCAGGGCTCTAGCGTTCATGTGGGGACCGCAAGCCCCATTGTGGACTTCGTTCATGAACTTGTCTGCTTCTTCTTGACTGACGCAGCGTAGGAGTGGCCCGTGGTAGCGTTTCTTGTATAGCATGTCCCCGAGGATGACGAAGTGAGAGGCAAGGCGTTTTAGGGCCATGATGCTCTTGGTTTTGACCCCTTCTGTGTGTGGGTCTTCCTTATTCATGAAGGTGGTTTCCCGCTCTTGAGGTATGGGAAGATCTGGTTTGTGCCGGAAATGGCGTCTGACTTGCGTCTCTTTGGCTCTTCAAACATCTTGCAAATCGTTGTGATTAAAACCTTCTCGGCAGCTTGGGCCCGGTTTTTCTCTCGTTTGACAACATGCTTAAATGTTTGCTTGATGCATTTATTTAATTAATGTGTTTGTCTTTTGTATAGATGAATTGTTATTAACTTGTTTTGATTAGTTAATATCATCATTTGTTAAAGATGCAATGAAAGGGTTTTTTTTTTTTTTTTTTAGGAAGGTCGGACCTTTATTGAAAGCGTGAAGACCGTACATTGTTGATCAAAGATTCACAATCGTCGGGCGTAAAGCCGTCAAAAGACTCAAAAGATGTGAATACACGTACAACAAGACTCGAAGCTAGACTATAGGCGACGAGGGATTGGACCAGGCTTCATTACTCGGATGGCCGTAGCTCTGCAGGGGAGTGGTCTTTGGTTCGGGTGGCCAATCTTCCCTTCGTACGAGTCCCGGAAAGTAGCTTGCATGCGGTTCGATTTCAAACCAGATCGCGGAGGTTTTTGGCCGCTCCCGATGATGTCCCTCCATTAGTGTTGCCACCACCACCCTGGGGGGTTTTTGATGATAGAAGTCGCCGAGGGCTACTTCTAGGAGGGCGAAGCATTCGCCGATTCGGAGTTGATTCTTGCCGATGTTGATCACTTTCATAGAATCCGCCTTTATCTCGGGATCTTTGCTTGGACGACGTTTACAATGTCTCGATTCGAGCGGACATGCTATATCTCCTTCCCCGATTAAGCCTTCGAGGAGGTTGCGCCACTGTTCGTCCGTGCCTGACACCGGAATGTTCAATTGAACTAAGCCGTGATGGCCGTCCCCGTAAGATCCGAGGGTGTCGGCTAGAGGGTTGTCTTGTACCGGGGATCGGTGATGAGCCGCTTGCAAGAGGGTTTTCGGCGAAGTAAGGGTCTACTCCTCGATCAATCTCCATTAGGGCATCCATCTCTTGATCCTCTCTTAAGCATTCTTCACAATGCATATATCGTAGTTGTCATCCCGACCCATGAGTTCTTCAATTTCCACTCGTCGCGGCTGTAGAGCGTGGATGTAAGGATCCACTTCGTAGCGGGACAGGGGAAGGAGAATCATCTCGAGAAGAGTATTCGGTCATGTCGGGACCTTCTTCTCGGGGTCATAGCTTGCCGCCAAGCACTCGCTATCGCACCGCTTCCGCGGATCACTTCGATCGCTCCATTGGCATTGATGAATTTCACGCATTGGTGAAGAGTAGATGATACCGCTTTCATCCGATGTATCCAAGGCCGTCCCAACAAAGCAGAGAAGGTTGGTTTGATTTCCACGACTTGGAACTCTACCGACTCCAGCTTGTACGTCGAATTGATCCTCAAATTGATGACTCCTACGATTGGTCGTGCAAATGAGTCGTAGGCTCGGATTACCCGAGGTGAAGGCCTTATCGTAGAACGGTCGATGCGGAGTCGTTTCAATGTGCTTAAAGCGATGATGTTGATCGCGGAGCCGTTATCAATCAAGACGTTCGGGAGGAAGAACATCTCTATTTTTATGAGGATGAGGAGGGCTTCACAGTGCCGATTCTCACATATTGGCAAGTCATCGTCTCGCGAAGGCTAAACCGCTTCCCGTGCTACCGTTTGACTCGCCTCTTCGGGGAACGTTCGATCCATCCATTTGTATGCCTTGGGCCGGGGCAAAGATCGTAGTGGAGACAGCTGCCCTCGGGCGTTCTTGTCGGAATTCCCTGGCCACGAGATCTCTTGACTCGGTTTCACGCTCCCGGCCGTAGCGGGACAAAGATGCCGACGGTTTCGGAAATTGCAGGGGTCCGCTCTCGCTTGGAGTTTCGTCAAAGGCTATTGAGTTTACCCCGTCGTTCCGGGAATGGATTTCCGATGGTATCGGGACCACGAGGGCGTTCCAATTTTCCCTCCTCTATGAGCCCCCGGACCACCCGCTGAGCACGAAGCAATTGTCGGTGGTGTGGCCGGGTAGTTGTGGAAGGCGCAAAGTGCTTGCTCATATCCATGTTGGGTTTGAGAGTCTTCGGTTGGAAATTCTCGAGTGGTTTGAGAAGATTTCGCTTCACCAAAGCTTCAAATACTTGACCCAAGGGCATTTCCAGGTTATCTAAATGCCGGAACCGCGGGAAGCGAGGGGGTTGTTATTCTTCGGGGCCGCTTGATCGCGGTTTACCCGAGCTCCGTTCAATGTAGTGCACTGTTCCGCCGCTTCCTTTCCTTTGGTCGGGGCAGGAGTTGAAGTTGCCAGTTTGTTCGATAGCGGTAAGATGAGGCAGGGTTGCCGTTGCCTTTTGAAGACTCGTAGTCTTTTCAAACTTTGTCCCGGCGTTGACCATGGCACGGAGATCCGGATAGAAATGGTGGCCGATCAAGGTTCTCAAAGATGGCTTGAGGCAGAATGGAAGATGTCCATCTCGCTTCTTTGGAAAGTGGATCCATTATCTCGCTTAGCTTCCAGCCCATCTTTTGTAGAATTCGCCCACCGGTTCATCATCCTTTTGTTCGGTGGCTTGCGGTGTCATGGCGGTTTGTTTCCCATTCAAGATTGGCGCGGTACTTCTCCAGAAGATTTCACCGATCTCGATCCCACGTGGAGCGGTTTTCGCCTTCACATCGAGGAACCACCTTAGTGCCGTGGATTTGAGGGAATGCCGAAAATGATCTCGCCATTTGTTGAGGGGTTGCCCTTTGGCTCTCATACCCGTGACGTAGGTGTCGATGTGGGTTTTTGGGCATTCTGTTCACAAACTTTTCCATTTCCCAAGATCCCGAACTTTGGAGGGAGAGGGACCACTTTGTTCGGATCGCAGGCGTGAGGGAGTCCTTCCGAGAACTAGCTAGCTTGCCTTGCATTTCTTTCATTTGTTCAATCACCCAGCCATGGGATCACTGTCCGAGGAGGGTTTCCATTTTCGTGGACGGAAACCGAAGATGGAGGTGGATTGGCCGACGGGATCGCCATTCGGGAGTCTTGGGGAGGTAGTTGAGTGTATACCAACCCATACCCCGGGGTGTTGAAGTTGAGGGCGTGATTGCTAGGTCCGCTAAGGGTTGTGTTTGGGAACTGGGAAACGATTCGTTAGCCCCAATCGCGTACTAGCAGTGGCAAACTGGAGATGTCGGGATATCCGCCGGATGCCCGTCCCCGGTAAGAATGGGGACTTTTGATTGTGGTTGCGAGGCTCGTATAGAGGCAAAGGATTGAATCCTGGGGATACCGAGATGCATTGGGATCTCGCGGAGCAGCACGTATGTGTGCCGTTGGTACCTGAGCTTGATGTGCAGAGCCGGAAACCGATCGTGCCGAGGCGGCATGTCTGAGCCGCTTGACCGACGCCTAAGGGGAGCTTTGAGCGAGAGCCGCTGCGTTGCCGGGATCTCGTAGCTTGGCGGAGGCGGGACCCGCCGATAGCTTTGAGAAACCGGGAGCCGCATGTGTTCGTCTTCTATGAGAACAAAGGTTCCATCGTGTGGGAACCGCGATGCTCCTCGAAGACGCAGGGTGTCTACGATCCAGGCTTGCCGTTCCTCTTGGCGCTTCTTGATGGTTTCGAAGGCTCGCAAAGACCTCCTCCATTGTCTGGAGGTTCCTTAGTGGCGGGGTTCCGTTTCCCTCACCGTTATCTCGTCGATCCCGTCACGGGGAGTATCGGACGGTGCGGACCGTTGAACCGGAAGGACTATCGGACCTTGTGACCTCGATACATCGAAAAGGCGGCTTCCGTGATTCTCAACCACTCTCGGTTCGCCGGAGGGTGACGGGCAAGGTTTAGACACGGGAATGGCCTAACGGGATAAAAGGGAAAGCTCACGTGGTATGCGGTTTCCGTTTCTTTTATTTTTTGATTTTTTTTTTGTTGTTTTAATTTACTTAAAACATGTTTTCTCGTAGTCCTAGGTAGGTTGGAAAAGATTGCTCTTCTTTTTCGCAACTATGCTAGATCCCGGGTCGCCGGAGACCATCTCGCGGCTATAAGCCCTCGTTTTGCACCCGTATTTCGACATCCCAGCGGACATCCTGTGCGAGGGTCCTATAGTGCAAGCGGTTTCCACCGGCCTAAAAGAAAAATCGAACCTAAGGACCGAGCCTGTCATGTTCGTTTTGATGCGTTAGCCATGTGAATAGTGAACCGAGCCGGCCACCGAGTCAAGATCGTGTCAAGAGTTCGACATGACCTTCTCTTTACTCTTGCTTTCGCAAGGGATCCGCGACGCTAGGCGTTGGGCCGGGTCATATCGTTATGGCCGACGTATCAAAGGCGTGATGACATGGTGTCATGCGAGCATGGATGTATATCCGGGATGGAACATCGTCGGGTGTAGCTTCGGAAATCAAGATCGTGTCAAGATTTTAGCATGACCTTTCATCGCTTTGCTTGCGCAAGTGGATCTTGAGTTCCGAGCATTGACTCGAAAATGGCCGGCATGGTATATGTATCCAGCCGTATGACACGGACCGGGTAAAACCAACCGAGTCCGGACAGAGTGTGACTCAAGACTCAAACGTGTGGTTGACGGGCTGCTAGGACGGGATGTTTGGAATGATCCCGCGCGCGTCCAAGAGGCCTAGGAAGACCAAACGGACCGCAACCGAGACCACTCCGGCCGAGGGTTGTAGTGTGCAGCAGTATCCGAGGCAAGAAGGCGCGTAGCGTGCGGTGTAACCGAGGCAAAGAAGCAGTGGAGAGTGCGGTGTAACCGAGGCAAAGAAGCGCGTAGCTGCGGTCTCTAAAATTCTTTTTCCGAGTAAAACAGAGTTTTTGAAGAATTATAAATGTATGCACGTATGTATATTGATGCATTTTTTTTATTTTTATTTTTTTTTTGTAAAATAAAAACGAAGCACGTGCACACACACACAACAGCTTAAAGGAAGGGGTAAAATGAAAGTTTGACCCTCATCATTGTTTTAAAAATCTTTTGTTTTGTTTAAAAGTTTTTAAAACAAAATGTCCCCAATGAGTCGCCAACCGAAATTACCCGGATCCGAGCAGGCTTCGCAGCCCGCATCCGGCGTCTTTCAAGCGCTGGGCGACGGTGTCTCGCCGTTTTTTGTTTTTGTAGAGTCGCCACGCCGTTTTCATTAAGCCCAAAACATTGAAAAGGGCATCGCTTAAAGATAATTTTAAACTGTTTTTGTGTGATGAGATTTTGAGTTCTGAGGTCGATGACTCCCGGGAAGAGAATATTAGAATATTAGAGCTCACCCGAGTAGCCTCGTAAAACGAGTCTTTCTGATACCCCTAATATCCTTTAAATGTCAGGTGTGTGTGTGTGTGCTTTTAAAAATGCATGTCGATCGGATGTCTACATTGTATGCTATGTATGGAAATGTATTGAAATAGTATAGGAAGGAAGCCTTACCAATGTTGGTTCGTGTCCTGTCTTCTCCGCCGGGGAATAGTGTTTGAGGTCTGAGTAGCGTTCCTGCACGGATCGGATTGCTTCGAGGGACCGGTTGTCCGCTGACGAGTTTCGGCGTGAGTCGAGGTTGTAGGTTGCGTTCGGGCAGGTTCGCGTGCGCTGGGATCGCTCTGGATCACTCTGCAGAGGTTCTAGAGGGCGTGCGTTGTGGTGGCAGGAGTCACTCGCGTAGTTTCTGCGTGATTTGGGATCGTCTGGCTTGACTCCTGAAAGAGCCGGGACACCGTGGAAAGACCAGCAAGGCCTCTGAGTACCACGAGGGCCTCAGAGTACCTCGAGAGTGCCTCTGGCAGCGCGGGAGCGTCTCTGAGCGCTCGGAGGCTTCTGAGCACCACAAGGAGCTCGGAAGGCCTCGGAAGGATCCGAAAGGGGCCTGGAGTGCCTCGAGAGGACTTAGAGGGGAGCCGAAGGCTAAGGGAGGAAGAGAGAAGAGGGAGGTGTCTCAAAATGAGGAGGGGGAGCCCTCTATTTATAGTAAAAATTTCGGAGCAAAGAGGTCCGTACGGACCTTCTTGGTTATCCGTAATTTTGGATTTCCTCGATTTGAGGGAATCCGCAATGATGGTGAATATTCGGAATGATGATGTCCCCCATGCAAGAAGGTCCGTACGGACCAACTCAAGATGCAAAGAGGTCCGTACGGACCAACCATGCATTTGGGTAATCATTTCTTCCGGATTTGAGGAATATTGTGGACTTTAAGGGATTCAATAATTATGACAAAGAAAGAGGTCCGTACGGATCAATATTGCTTTCCCAATTTCCTGAAAATTTCCAAAAGGTCCTTTTGTCCCTTTTTATCCCAGGAAGGCTCCTCCCTTGGTTTGGTTGGGGGTTTGAGAGGGTTTTGAGAGGGTTTTGAGAGGGTTTTGAGTGAGAGAGGTCTCCGAGACTACGTTGATGAGTCTGCGGTGTTTCCCGTGTGTTTGAAAGGGGGTGATCCAGATTGGGGTACTTACAGCAAGGCATATTTATGCCAACTTTAGGAAGAGGGGATTCACTGGGGTAAATTACAGAAAGTTCTTTTGGGCTGCAGCAAAGTCAACAACAGAGGATGAATTTAAGAAGAATATGGAGAAGATTAAAAGTTTATATGAACTAGCTTACAAACATCTGATGGATAGGGATCCATCTAGATGGAGTAAGGCTTTTTTTTTCCACTGATTGCACTGTTGATTCGGTTGATAACAACATGTGTGAGAGATTCAATTGTTGGATTTTAGAGACCAGGTATGAACTATATTTTTTTAACTATATTTTTCCCACTAATTGCACTTTTCCAGTTCACAATGTTAATAAGTTCATCAATATATATATTTGATGGCAGGTACAAACCTCTGATCAATATGTTAGAGTCAATTAGACTTAAATTGGTGAATATGATAAGAGATAAGAGAGATTACATGATTAACAGAATGAATGAAGGTAAGAGATTTGAGCATAGAGTGTTGGCCTCATTAGAGGATTCAATAACTAAGTCAAGAGATTGTTATGCACAATGGTACGGTGACATGGACTTTGAGATTAGTGGTACTAGAGGGGGAACAATTGTGAACCTAATTGCCTGGACTTGTACTTGTAGAGCATGGCAACTTAATGGAATTCCATGTTGTCATGATGTATATGCTATTACTTACATGAGAAGGGATCCAGAGGACTACATCTATGAGTGCTTAAAGGGTGAGACATACCTTAAGTGCTATGAGCACATGTTGAGGCCTATGAATGGTATAGAAAAGTGGCCTGAGAGTGATAAACCAGTGTTGCTACCACCACCACCAAGAGTTGTGAAGGGAAGACCTAAGTGGAATAGAAGAAAAGATGCACTTGAAGATGGGAGAGGTAAAGGCACAAATGAAATTCTCTTACTTGAAGAAGATCCCTTCAAGAACATCAAAAAATAAAAAAAAGGGATTAAAATGACATGTAGACTTTGCAAGCAAGAGGGTCATAACATCAGAAAATGCCCAAACAAACCTGTAAATGAGAACTCAAGGCTAGTTGAATCTGCCCCAAGAAGAGAGAAGCAACCTGTTAGGAGGAGGGAGAGTAGATATGGATCTGAAAGCATGTGTGAGAGAAACAATGGACTGGTATGTTTCTTTCCTTATTTTTTTATTTTTTTAATGATTTCACTTTTGCTTTATTGAACTTGTCTCTTTTTTATTCAATCAATGCTTTATAGTCACATGGCCTTGTTTTTTTGTGGTAGGATGGGTCAACAAGTAAAGTTGGAATGGGAAGTGGTCCCCCTAATGTGCAAGCTGCCCTTCAACCATCATTTTCAAGGAGGGGAAGGACTTTCATAACTGGCCATGCATTGCAGAATCAATCCAAGTCCCAGCAGAAGAAGCCAAGACATTAATTATGTATAGTTGTGTTTGCAAACATTAAAACTGAGATTGTTTTTTATTTTGGTAAACATTAATGGCAGTAGTTGATAAGTTGGTGTAGGATATTATGGTGGTACCTACAGAGGCTTTTTGAGGTATTGTGGGTGAAGTGCTCTATTTTGATTGATGATTTTTGGGGGTTGAATGTGTTTTGGTACAAAGGTTATTATGTTTGAGAAAGAACATACTTGAACTCATTCAGTGTTTTGGATGCTCAAGCTGCTCCAGTGCACTTCAGAGCTTGAGAAAGAACATACTTGACAATTATTATGGTCTCTTTGTTTACATTACTTGTTAACTTTCTGACTGTTGTTTTTGCTGATATGTTAAGACATTCCTTACTTGAAGAATGAAGCTTATGACTTGCAGCAACAAGAAATTTGTTTTTCATTGAGATCACGTCCACGAATATGCCATCTGCAGAAACACAAAGCACAAAATTAAACACAGAAAGCGATCTAATTTGCGACAAATATTTGGTTTGAGTTGTAAAGAGAAGTTCCACAAAGATACTATCATACAGGGCACTCGATGACCATTGAGATCATAATATATTCACCAATACAGCCATATTGAGACATTGAGAGAGACATATATTATGTGACCATTTTCAAAATCCTTTTGGGGAGAAAGAGCATGATAGATGTTCATGTTTCGCCCTTCTCAACAAAGTCCCCATTATTTACAGACCATGTACTACAAAGAGCTACTTGTTGACACATTCGTGCTCAAGAATGTAAGATGAAATAGAGAAAATTCTCTGCAAAATTTTGGTCTGTCAAGTGTGAACAAGAGTTGTTATAAAATGAACTTCTTGCGACTCCATAAAATTTGTTATTGATAAATTACATAATTTTTTAAGGATTATTGCAACCAATCAATTGATTCAAAAACCAAGAGAACTTCATTGTGAAATATCAGCAGCAACGGGGCGGGCGCCTGGTCATCAATGAGGCGTGCGCCTCCAAGGCAGTATGTTGGGCTGTGTTTGAACAAGGAAGAGGCGAGCGCCTGGACGATGGAGAGGCGGGCGCCTGGGCTTCAGTTGCTGTCTCAGTTGATGATGAAGTGGTGTGAGACCGGCGCCTGATGAAGACGAGGTGCACGCCTGGGATTCAAATCAGATCAATTGAGAAGGCCGATTGCGGCCGGATTCCTTGTTTAATTGCGGCCGGATTCTAGGCGACTTGGAGGGTTTGCTTAATAAAACGACGTGGAGGCCAAATCATCTCCAGCAAGACCAAAAATTGCCAGCGCATAAGAGGATTTAACGAGTGTAAACGGCAAAATGGATGGAAGGACCTTTTAATTTTGAAAATATTAGTTGAATGATGAAAAGCTCTCAAACAATAGTTCAAAGACCAAATTGTCTCATTTAAAATAGTTAAAGGACTAATAAAAAGGGACTTTTGTCAAGTGGAGGAATACGAGACGGTTGAGATTCGTGACGAAGTTCAGAGAGGAAAAGGGAGGATGGTAGAGAGAAGCGACAGTTCACAGAATGCTCGTTCGTCCGGAGATGTCGCTATTTCGTTCATATTATCCGACCCTGACGTATTGGATTGCCCCATCTGCCTCGAATCATTGACCATCCCTGTTTTCCAGGTCTGCTCATATCATTACCATGAAATATCCCTGTTTTTGTAATTGACATTGAGCTAGGTTAATTAAGCCATTGCAATTTTATGTGATTTTTTGCTTCATTTCATGCTGAGAGTTACCAGTAAGTAGGATTATCTTAGGAGTAGGAGGTTCTCGGCCTGATTTTTATCAAGAGTTACCCTGTCGATTGACTGCCATTACTGAATATGGCATTTGTGGAGCTGGTGAATGTTATCTGCCTGTTTTCACGTGGATAAATTTTCCCGCATGTCTGGAGCTGTTGCTTGTTTAGTATGGTAATAAAAAATAACATGCCACAATAGCACACACATAGAGTGTATATTATATACTCCCTCCGTCCCGCTAGAAGCTTCACCATTTTGGGAGTGGCACAAGAATTAAGAAAAGTAATGAGTGGGAAATGGGTTGTGAGAGGGAAGAAGTGAAGAGGTATGATGGGGACCCACAATTTAAATATGTGAGGGGAAAAATTTAGTGAATATGACATGTGCCCACAATTTAAGTACGTGAGAGGAAAAAGTGAGTGGGGTTGACAAATGGGGCCCACATTTATTACCATTTTAGGAAATGTGAAGCTTCTAACGGACACCCATTTAGGTAAAAGGTGAAGTTTCGGGCGGGACGGAGCCGTGTTACTTGGTTTGTTTCCTACGACTAGCAGTTCTGGGCGCCCATGGAAGTTTATTTCCCGGTTTAATAGTTTTCTTCATTTTCTACATAGAGTTGAGAATGGCCATCATATTCATTTTTGGGATTCAGGAGGATGCCTGGGTCGAGAATAGACTTCTTGCTCTATGCAGACCCTATAGCCAGCTTTGTTAGCTTTACCAGTGTTGCTTACTCTCGGAAGTCTGGAACTCCGATTTTTTAGGACTCCAAGAGATGTTGATGTACTTTTATTCCTTTAACTCTCTATTGGTCATGGGTCCAATGCTAGAATTGTTGACTCTCATGCTTTATCTTTTAAAAATTGTCTCTCAAATTCGGACTCTTAGTTTGGCTCTATATAGTAGTCAGAACTATGCTTTTTGTGTCATTCTAATGTCCCATTCCTTTTCCTCTTTGACGCCTTTTTTTTTTTTTTTTGAAATTTCAAGGTCCGCGTTTAGTTAGATATTTTTTCTGGTCATTGATCCATAAAGAACTCAATACTGACATTTGCAGGCAAACAAGATTACTTAAAAATAGAGTTGAGTCCGGATCTGTGTGGCGTTTTCATCTAAGATGCTCGGACTCGACATTTTACCCCTGAGTACCCGTATCGACACGACACGACACGGGAGCCGACTCGGGATATACGTCGGACTCGCTAGGGTAAAAACGGACTCGCCAATTTTCACAAGAATTTCATTGAAGATCATTTTTTATCATTCTTCCCAATTAATCTGATGTGTATTGAAAATCAAAACAAAGGAAGATGAGGAAAAGAACCTGAAATTAGAAAAATTGTTACGGCCGAAATAGATCGCCGTCGTCGAACAAGGTGGAGGGCGGGACGCCGTCGTCGAACAAGGTGGAGGGCGGGACGAAGCGACAGAGCGGAATCCACAGAAATTTCTCACATAGCGATTAGATTAGAAGATAAAGAAGAAGAAAGGTTTCAAATGAATTGTTTTCTTGGGTTGGGAAGGGTTGAACATTTAAGGTTCTTGGGAGTTGGATATGAATTGGGGACAACTGTATTTAAATGAACGTGCCTTGTTTTTTTCTTTTTGTCTTTTTCTTTTTTTAGCTATATTGGAAAGAATATATCTAAGACTAAAAGTGCTTTTTTTTTAAAAGCAAACTACAAAATTGAATTAGATTTTTGGCAATATAATTTAATTCAATTTCTTTTTTTTATTACTAAAAGTGCTTTTTTTTATATTGCTTTTTTTTTTAATAATGTGGGACGGACTATCCTTTAAGTTTTTATTTTTTTTATTGACTAGAAAATAATATTTTTGAATGTTTTTATTACTGATTTTTTTACAAAAAGTAACAGAAAAAAAGAGAGAAAAAAACTAAACAAAATGAAAGTATATAAAATAATAAAGGGACGGACTACCCTTTACTTTTTAAAAAAAAAAAAATTATTTTTTTATTGACTAGAAAATAATATTTTAGAATGATTTTATTACTGATTTTTTTTTTACAAAAAGTAATGTTTTTTTAATGAAGGTTAATAGTTGGATTATTTTTTTATGCCGAGTCCATAGTCAGAATTCGGACCCTTCTAATCCGTGTCCCCGAGTCCTAAATTTTGAGATTTGAAATATCCGACACTCGGATCCGTACCCGTGTCGGACACTCGTACCCGAGTCCGAGCATATTAGGTTTTCATGCAAGCAAGAGACGCATATCTGCACCTCTTTCTGCAATGTAACTAGGAAAGCAGCTTGGTTTTCTGGAGCCATCTTTTTTCAGCATTTGGCGAGTCTTGGGTCAGCTCTTGTTCTGTGGTAGACGTGTTCAGAAGTGGAGAGGTTTCGAAGAGGGTAAATAGAGTAGAACGCTGTGGAACTGCTCTATCTTCGCCATCCCTTGTTATACATGGACCAAAAGACCACAGGGTTTTCCTAAGCAATATATTACCATTAAGCCTTCTTTGGAAGCATGTTATGTTTATAACCTTTCTTTGGCAAAATCTTTAGGGATAATTAGGGGTTTGCGTTACTGACGTGGTGCGAGATTGGCTGTCTGTTCTGGGCTGTCTGCTTAGCTTAGGCTTGTTCTTTCTGTGTTATTGACTGGACACTTTTCCTCTTTTTTGGCGTTGGTGGATATTTTGTTCACCTCTGTTTCTTCCTCTTAATAATGGAATCTTTTTTTTCTTTCCTATCTGTAGTTATGCTAGATTTGTATTAAAGCTACTCTGTAAATGCTAGTACGAGCTGTTGTATGTACTGAGGGTCATGCCAGAGGGTATAGGCAGGGTTTCTATATGCGGGTATAGAGTTTGCTATCTTTCCATTGCAGAAATTTGATATCTGACTTCATCAATTAAGAGGGTTATCGATTCAGCACAGATATTTTTATCCTAGGTTTAGCTCTGAAACAAGTACGTAGGGCAATTTGAACAGGTGAGGTAGCTCTGACATGTACAAGAGTTTTTTCAGTGGATTTTTTTTTTCTAGTTTGTGGTTTAGTTGATGCTTTCTTTCTTTTGCCATTTTCTTCCTTTATTGGATGCAGTTTATGGTATTGTCTACTGAAAGATTTCCATCATCAGCTGATTACCTTAATATGCAAATGGGAATCTAAGGTCTTATTAGAAGTTTGCTTGTTGTCACGTCCCATTAAGTTGAAAACAATGTTTTATAGAACTGCCATTACGCCCAACTTACTTGATGAACAAAAAAAGGACCTTGAGGAAATGACATGTTGAATTATTAACAAGTGAGTGTAGTGGAAAAGGTGGATGGAGGGTAAAACTAGAAAATTTAATTTCACAATAACTTCTATTTTTTGGTACAAACACAATAACTTTTTTGTGAAACCCTTAGGCGTGCGTAGCCTTAATAGGAACTGAGTTGGAAAAAATTGTTTCAGATGATTTGGATGTATACAACATTGTCCTCCAACTGCAGTAGGAATTCAGATAATATCAGTATCTATAGTCGTTGAAGCGGCAGAGGAAAACCAAAGTTAACTTGGAGGACGAGAATTAAGAAGAATATTTGGTGGGAATGATGGACGAAGGGTAAAACTAGAAAATATAAACTATAACTTCTTTGTGAAACCTTAGGCGTAGCCTTAATAGGAACTGAGTTGAGAAAGATCGCGTCAGATGATTTGGATGTATACAACATTGTCCACCAAGGCACCAACTGCGGTAGGAATTCAGATAATATTAGTATCAAAAGTCGTAGTAGAGGCAGAGGAATACCAAAGTTATCTTGGAGGCCGAGAATTAAGAAGAATATGTGTGAGTGTGGGTTGAATGATGGCACTTCTTTTAAAAGAGAATGATAGATGAAGGACACATCTAACTGACCACTAGTAATTGGGATGAAGACTTGGTTGAGTTTAGTTGTTGTCACTAGCATTACCAAAATGAGTTCTTTGTTGATCACCGCATTAAATTATTTTGCTAATAAAGCAGCGGTTGACTAACCTATCCAAGTTTAATAGCAACATTGCTTTATGGTGCTTAGATCAAAGTGCCAATAGGTTAATGAGCAACTTATACAGAAGCATGAGACTGCGTTGATGATTCGCTTTTGCTGATTATGAATGCTTTAAACTTCCATCTTTTCATTTCCTTGTAGTCATTCTCTGATTTAGCCCTCTACTTAATTTCTTTTATGCATATCAACCCAAACAAAATTGTTTGCTTTATAATATCGAATGATGGTAAAGTTTATGTTAATTAATTCTTGTGTGGTTTGTCATTAGTGAATAGATTTTTTTTCCCATGGATCAATTTCTTTTTGTCTGTATCTCGCGTATCTGATCACACATTAGGTGTCGACTATTTCAGTGAGAGCCGAGTAGGACACAAGGGTGGCAAAACTCTCCCAACGAT